>VDFB02000017.1:453762570-453973481 GCA_007258455.2 Sequoia sempervirens
AGATTTCTTTTTTAAATCCTATCAAAATTTTAAGGAAAAACGCATAGTAGAATTATCACTTTGAAACATGCCTCAACCTATGATTGAGCCTCCTATCCTTGACAAAACCATGATTGAACCAAAAGCCCTTCCAAGTAACCAAGACCAAAACAAGATAGATCCTTTTCCTATCTCCTACAAATGACCATGAGACAACCAAAAAAATCTCGTTGTGCTTCCTAAGATAAAACAAGTTTACAAAGCTAAAGAGATAGTGGTTGAACAACCTCCCATGGTTCCTTCCATTCCTCCTCTAAGAGAAGAAAAGAAACATATGGTTGATAAACCTACTCCTACACAAACACAACTTGAAAATCCTACCAAAAGAAACAGAAATGCTAGAGAGCGTAGGCGTAGATGTCATGTTATTGAGCTCAAAGGTTAAACAAAGAGAACAACAAACAAAATCTACATCCAAACTCTAGTGAAACAATACATGATGAGTCTCCCTCTTCACCACAAAAAAAAGATCCTATATCGCAACCACAACAGGGACTAGCACCTTCTTTGGACATTATCATTCGACCTCCCATTGTGATTAAGTTGGATGATGATGATGAAATTGCTAAAATTGATGAAGAAGTGCATAATGAATTAAATTTGTTGTTTTCTTCTTCCATGAGGTTAGACAATGACAATTGTGATGATCCTCCTAAAAAGAGTGGCTCACCACGTGTTGAACTTGGTGATGCTCCTAGTACTGCACTTGTTGTTATCCCTTTGGCTAGTTGTTTACCTTCTGCATATGATGAACAAGATTGGGATAAGGATGTACTACTATAGGTTGACTCACATTTTCCTTACTAGTCTTCTCTTCTTCTTTTTTCATGTTATGTGTGTGATTGTATGTGCATAATGTGATCTCCCATATTGTTATGTTTGATGTATCTCTCTCTTTATTGAATTCCTCTATTTGTATCACATTCTTCTATATGTCATAAATCTTTATCTTTTCTTTGTCTTGTGTTTTTTAGGTCTCTTCCATGTTGACCCAAAAGATTATATTTATCTTTTCTTTGTCTTGTGTTTTCCTTTTGGGGACGACACAAGGCATCGAGACATTCAGGTCTCTTTCATTTGACCCAAAAGCTTTTCTTTTTTTTTTGTTGAGCTCTTTGTATCATTCTTCCTGTTCCATGAGTATTCGCAGAATGATGACGTTTTTGAGCTCTCTAAAATCATTGTAGCAAAGACATACTGACCTCGAATCTATGGATCCCTTATGTGATTTTGGGATTTCATTTTGGGGGTAACTCCTTTTCATGATGTAGTTTCATTTGGAAACATATGACTTAGCATAGGGCTTTCCAATAATCTCTCATGTCTTTTTAGCATTTATCATTTGTTACTTTAAATTAATTGCTCACAGCATGGTGTTTAGTAATTTCTTTAAAGTGGGGGGCATACATTGGCATTATTCTTTTGCATTTTACAACTCATGTTTCATTGTGTGGTCTTCTTACTTCATGTGATGTGTCTTTCTCTTGGTGATTACATTTGCCGTGATGTCCTTCAAGAGTGTGATCTCTCTTAGCATATTATATTCCTCTTAGTGGTAATATCAAGCGGTGTGCATTCCCTAAGTTGTGAATCTTCTATTTTTTGGTTGGTCCTCTCTTGGAGACATTAGGAATGATGTTCCCTAGGTTGAGACCTTACATGAACTAAGAAAAACTCCTTTGAATGTACCTTACACTATTTAACACTTACAATAACTGTTATATGGCCTCCTTGGATAACACACCTTGCTTGTATGTGGAGCCATTCTATTTATTCATGGGTGTTGGCATACAAAGTTTTTCTTGCCTCATGAATTTTGTTGTTCGTGTTGCACGTTGTTCCTTATCAAAATTTCCAGGAGGTATAGCATTGGTTTGGTTAGTATGTATGGGAGTTGGCCATAGACATGACTTTCCAATAGCCACTTTTTTGTGTGTGTGAGCACATACCGGTCGTGTGCGTGTGTATCTCACCCCTCTGGAGGCTCACCTAGTGGATACTGGATTCCACTAGCCCATGTGAGCATTCGTTTTAGTTGCATAGTGGACATCGTGTTCCACTTGTAAACATTTTTTTGGACAAATAGCTAAGGCTTGATCCAGATCAAGTTGGACAAACAGTCGAAGCTTGATCCACCCTCTTTTTCCTTTTCCTTCTTCTTCATGTATTTGGCAGTGTATGCTTGTATCTTGTTGATGCTTCATACGTCATTCACATACATGTTATTTTGTGCCTATCTTGGTTTTCCATAGGATCTCAATCCTGGGGGATTGATCGTCCTTCTTGATTGTTGCCATGGATCTTATCTCACTAGCATTGGTACACTTGGACCCCTCTTGATGTGAATTTGTTTACTTTAGTGTGAGTTCAATACAAGGTCATCCTCTCACTAAAGTGGGGGCTAAATGTAGTGTAGAAAAATGTATCCATTTACATTTTCACACTTGTTTGGGTCCTCCTTGTTAAATTTTTTCTCATTTATGCCTTAATTGGTCCTATTTTACATCCACAAGCCTAATTAAATGCATTTTTCTAAGGATAATCCTGACATTTAACAAATGACAAATCATAATTTAATGTTTTTGGCTATATGTTCCATATTTTGAGATCTGAGACTCATACGCACCTTTGGGCGTATGGGTCCCACCTAGGTCTCGGGGCCTGATTTTAAGTGTTACATTGAACACATCACTCCTTGAAGTATGTGTCCCGGGTTTAAGCCTCTGGCACTCATACGCCCAACCTGGAGTATGAGTCCTGCTTTAACCTAGGACTTATTTTAAATAAATTTCTTGGCAAGATTTTATTATCCTTATATTCAAATTTTGAATGTTAGCTTGTAGTGTTGTAATTTCAGGAAATTAGGTATAAACAAGTATAAATACAAGGTTATTTCACATAATTTCTCCTAACAAGCTAAAAAATTTGAGTCAAGCATCCCAAAGAACATTATAGAGTTTACAAGAGCATTCAAGAGCAAATCATCAAGCATTTGGAGCAATATTCAAGATTCAAGCATCATGTCAAAGTCTTCATGTATCATGTGTGTTTGTGAGCTAGCATTGGTGATGTAGGTTTCATGATTCAAGCAAGCATTCAAGACAAAGTTTCAAGCATTCAATCAAGAGTCAAGATCTACATCCATTGAAGCCATTGAACACACAATTTTGTAACCTTCATTGCAAGGGTTTGGTGAGTTGCAACATTGCATTTGTTCATTTATCATTCCTTCATGATATTTCATTTCATTTCAAGGTTTAATTACCAAAATGGGGTTTGACCAAGGAAAATCCCCATTCCCTAACAAAACATTTTTTTGTCTTGATGTGTGTTTACAAATCTAGGTGAATTGGAGCTTGAAGATCCTTTGAAGAAAAAGTTACAAAAGTTGTCAAAGTTGTCAAGAGGTTGTAATCTTCACCAAAACTCACCTACAGGCCAGAATTCAAACTTTCAGACCTGAAGATTGGATAGGAAGGAAGCTACATAAGATCACTAGAGGATACAGAAGTATCAATCAAACCCTAGTAGTAGGACTAAATTTTCCAACTAGACGTATTAGTCCTAGTATACGCTTTTTACCAACTTTCTCCAGATCCAGATTAGTCACCAAAAGATTCCATATTTTGCCCATAAACCCTGTAGCAGGACTAAATCGCCCAACCTAGCGTATCAATCCCAGTGTACTTCAAAAAGTAGAATTTTAGAGTTGTAGACCTTACTTTGACACCATCATTCATCCATGTACTTTACTATTTGATTCCAATTTATCAATCTTGTTTCATGCCTTCAAATTCTTAGGTCATATAGTGAATTTGCATAGTACAATCAACTTCTTTTAAAGCATTGTTTAATGGTGAACCCCCGTCCAATTACACTAGGAACCCACTAGCCATCCCTCAATTGAATCATTTGGTTGAGGGATCTAGGTTTCCTAATGAACTAAAGTGTGAAATAGGTCCAATTCCATCTCCCAAAAGGTGCAACACCCATTTCCCTTGTGTTCAATAAATAATCTATATTTTATGTATTTGAACATGCATTCATATACATTTGCAAACGACCATAATCTTGCATATAATACTAGTATATTTATATTCAGAAATATAGAACTCTTTTCAGATTCAAAAAGAACCTTGAAAAGATTATTTGGCTTTGAAACTGATTCTTCTTGTTTCTAACTCTACAATTTCTGACTCGAATCCACAGTCCTTTCAAATTCAGCGCTCAATTGACAAAAATGATCCTCTCAAGACTCATGCTCAGCTCTTTTACTTCCTAAGCTCAGTCCTTTCCCTTTTTATTCCCATAATGGAAAGATCAAAGATAATATTTAGCTAAAAAGATATTTCTTAAAAAACTACTCTCTTTTCTAAAGCTTACGCCTAGCCTTCTTCTCAATATCTTCTCACGTTCTATCCCAAAAATAAATAGCAAATGATTATTTTATCCTCCTCATGAGTCGACCTCCCCAATAGGTATTAATGCATTTGCCTAAAATAGCCAATCGTTGCCACTTTTTGAGGCTCAACCCACCTCCTTTCGTTGCCACATAATGCAATAATTTACCACTTACGTGGCTTTTAAAATAACTTACTAACTACTGAAGTCGTGGGCTCCATAATAATAGGAACTCATGTATAAAGTTTCCATCGCCACTTTTGTGGCTTTAACTTCAACTCATAATGTACAATTTACTTAGCCACTAACAAATTAATCATGCTCATGTTGTGCTTAGATGTAGCACCATAACAATCTTTTAAAATGCTCCTTTTAAAAATCCTTATGATTTGGCTTGGTCTCCATGACTTGAACTGGATAATCTATCATGTTAATATGACTTATAAATTAAATTAAATATAATATATATTTATATATGCTAATATATATACTTTATTTATTATTTTGTGATCTACATATTCATATGTGTATATACATATGACTATACATAAATATTTTTATATATATGTTATATATATATATATATACTATACATATTATATTTATTATTCTCAAAAGGTATTTGAAATTAACTTAATTTTGTTGATCAAAGAGGATCATTAATGATAAAGGTATATTTCTCATTAATGATAGAGGTATATTTTCCCTAACGACGCATAACCTATCAACTTAGGTTTAAGGCTTGTCGACTTGATAATTGAACTGACCTGATGTAATGACCTGAGCTTTGGATCAATAGAATTTTTATTTATTTCTTATTGTATTGACAAAGTTTGTCATCCAATATTATTAAAGCTAACTCAATTTATAGATTATAAATGAAATAAACTCTAAATAATGAAGTTCGATTCAAATATAATTTGTAAATAGAAATGTGACAAATAAATATAACAATTGTTTCTAATTTATCAATTAAAATCATGTGTTAACTTTGAATATATATCTGCTTATATATCATTGATTTATAGACCTTGTAACTTGAATGCCTTTCCTAATTGATATCCTTATTCTCATGCATCTTACTTTGGAGTCCGTTTTGATTTATATACTTGAAGCGTATTCCTCCATATTATAAATTTCTGCTCCTATAGAGTGATTCCATGATAAGAAATTTAATAATAAATTATAAGTCTACAATCTTCCATGTCCTTTTTGGGCGAACTTGATCCTCCTTTTATAGCATTTGAGTTAGTGAGAAGTTGTGTTACTTCAAATAAATTATGTCCTTTGAGTAGACATGTCTCTTTGTTAATAATCTTAATCACTGCCTTTGAGACTTCTTTTATTTCCTTTATTACTTAATCGATGGATATCTTTAATAAGTCCTTTATCTTATGTAAATTATTGGAAATTATTATATTGATTGTTGCATTGTAAATAATAGTCATCGCTTTAAAGAAACAACACAACAAGGATGGCGGCTTATTTACTCTTGCAATTAGGAATCAAGTAGACAAACATAATAATCACCAAGCCTAATATCTATTACGCGACTAGACTAGTGAGATTCATTTATCTTCATATGGTGGCAAACTAGTGATTTTTGTATTTTGTGTGTAAATTCTAAATATATTTAAAAATAAAAATAAAAAATAAATTGTGAATCATTTTATGTAATTTTTAATAACTTATTTTTTCTACTGAGCAATATTTTTAAAAAGTGATGTTTATTGTGTAACACATAACTTTTTTATAGAAAGGATACAATTCTAATTTTTAAAATACAGATTTTTCACACTAATATCTAGGGCATGGATATTTTTCATAATTTTTTGTTGCATATATTTTTTAATTAATTTTCTAAGTCAGAGTAATTATAATTTGGAGAAAGGTGTACTATGTATGACATAACTTTTTTTGTATGCATTTGAATTAACTTACTTTTTTTTGTTGGAATAAGGACATTAGTACCTAGGGTACATGTATTTTTGGGAAATTTTTTTCTCTATTTTCCTATTTTTGTATGTGTGAAACAAAGACCTTGATGTTCATTGAAAAACATACATTCACAAAAAATAAAAAATAAATATAATAATCAAATTAAATATATTTAAATTATACTTTTTTGGAAGCTTATAATAAGGGCTACATACTTACAAAAGATAAATTTTAAATGAATTCATTTGATCCCCCAAAAGGTAAATCAAAAGTTATTTTTTATCAACATTTTGATAGGTGTAGAGGAGACTCCATTATAGGTATGGTTTAAAACTATTGAGGTTCTATCAAAGGGGGTTTGATCTAAGGGGGTTTGATCAAACCCTCTTTAATTAAAATCCTTTAAATGAAACCTTTCTAGGCTTAAATCATTATATTTTCTAAAAATATGTGATTTCAAGAAAAAATCAAGATGTCTCAGAAAGTGTAACCCATTATTGTGGCAACACTATTAGAGCAACATATTCGTAGTTAGCTGATAACATACAAAACAATCATAATATAGTTTAAGCATCATAGAAGCATTTGAAATTAGTTTCATCACATTGCATATACATACATTTCATCCAACCGTCAAATACCATAATGACATAATCATGCATTAAAACTATATTTAAACATAAAGGTTAAAGTAATTTGGTAAAATTAACATTGGGGTGCAACATTTTAACATAAAAATCTAAAAGTAATTTGTAAAACAAAATCGGGGTGTAACATTTTCCTTCTCATATTGGTATTAGAGAAGTTAAAACATGATGGATTTCTATGTGAAATGTAAAATTTAAAGAATGAAAGATCATTTCACTTGAAAATGTTAGTAACCATAAGCATGTTCATTATAGGAGTGCCTAAAAAACCACATGGATAACATTGGGTCACTTGTAGCGGATGGGTGTAGCAAAGTAGAGGTGAGAAAGGAATGAAAGCTCAGAGAGCAACCTATAATTCCATGAATTGGTTTGTGTAAGGGGGATTATATTGGTAGTGAAAATTCATGTGAAGATTTGTGTGCAAACTAGCATGAGAAGGCATGTGGATAAGAAGCCTGTGTGGAGGAGAAACTTGGTTGCAATAAAATACACCATTATTTTATTCCTTGCTTGTGGAAATTGAAGATTCAAAATGGTGAGATTTTAGTACATGAAAAAGAATACTAAGAACTTGCATATAGGTGAAAAATAAGAGAAATCTATAGCATGCTTAATGTGTTGGTTATGAGCATCCACTACCTCTTGAGGCAAGCAAATAAGGGCTTCTTGTAAGTCCATATTAAAGGACTAATCATATGAAAATTTTGATGAAGACAATCCCAAATGTCAAGGTACTTTCATTTTGTTGTGCTCTCAATGGTGCTAGTTTTAACATTTTCTTTTTACCTTTTTTACCTACATTTTTTGGAGATTTTGTTGAGGGATTTCAATTATGTGTGACAATGATTGCATACGATTGATATTTTTTGTTGAAGTGATATATGGTTGGTATTAATTTTTTTTCATGGATATTCCATTTAATGACAAGCATTTTGGATTCAATTTTCACACTTGGAGAATGAAAATTCAAATGTAACTAATGAATAAAAATTTATGGGGAATAGTAAGTAGAAAGGAACAACCTCCTACAAATACAAATAAGTTATTGGATTGGAATATAGAGATTATAATTCCAAGGCTATTATTGGTCTTACTCTTTCCAACTCTAAATTACATCACATAGATTCAGACAAATCATTAGTGGAAATTTTGGATAATTAAAATAATTGTTTGGAGCAAAAGCACTTAATGAATTTTGTTCCCTAAAACTTCAATTATTCACTTGTTCAAAATGGAAGATGGAACCACAATATCAAATCGCATAATTAATCTAAGGTCTCTCATTAGGAAACTAGTAGAAGTCAAGGTTCCAGTTGAAGATGATGATGCTAAAGCTATCTTGTTAAACATTTTTCTTTTCAAAATACAATAATATTATTTTAAATTCAATCAAATAGCTTCTCAAATAGACCTTAGAAGATATCATTTTATCCTTTTTAGTAGAAGAAAAGAGAACAAATGCAGAAGATACAGAAGTTGATTCTCAACAAGAGAATGCATTATATTCTCAAAGAAATAATAAAAGGTCAAATACAAACAAAGGGGAAATTAAATATTATTATTGTAAGAAAAAGGGTCACACAACAAGTGGTCTTGTATAACTTGGTCCAATGTTGTTCTTAAAGGAAAACTCAAAAATAAAACAAATTAGTATGTGTTGAGGATGAGGGTTCACTAGTTGATGATGTTTTGTTAATGATTCTTGTTTTGAAGGTACTAAGAATGGATTTTTACTTTAGGCCTTCACAATTGGAGGTTGGTGGAATCAGAGGTTGGAAGAATTTTCATCATCTCAAGTGAGCTTCTCTCTTAGAGATGGTGTTTTACATTGTAAGCATGTATTTTTGCTTTCTTTCTTGCTTTCCTTTTTTATGCTAATGGATTTGAAGAATTCATATATTTTGAAGTTTACTTTTTGAAGCCATGTAGGGATCTGGTGAGCTCAACATGGATTATTTTCTAGATATTTCTTGAGACTATAATCGAGAATTATACCCTTTTGAGGGTCATGAGACAACTTGATGGATCTATATGAGTACAACTTAGTATGGATTGTTGTCCAATAATTTAAAAATCTATGATTTGAGAGTTCGAGGAGATGGTAGTTCAATAACTCAAGAATTTAGCTTGAAGCTACACCCTTTTGAGGGTTACGAGGTAGCTTGATGGAGTTCCACTTGATTCAAAATTTGTTTCTTCAAAGGAAAGTATTTTCAATAACATGTATATTTATTTTGTAATCAACATGTTTTGGTGTTTCAAATGTTTTCCTTAAGGGGAGTCTATTGGAAAGTTGAAATTTGTGTTGTGTTAATAGTACATTTGAAAAAATAATGTAATAAGATGGGAATGTTTTTTATTAAGGAAAAAATAGGTTTTGAAAAGACTCAAAACCCTTTACAAACCAAAAACAAAGCTGCAAAAAGGACAACCTGCAGCTAGCCAAAAAAACCAACCCCCAAGCAAGACCCATCAAGAATTACATTTAGAATTTCTCTTGTGGGACCGAAGAGTCATGTTGAAAGAAGGCCTACAAAATTTTGCTTTCTTTCCCATAATAGTAATCCAGCCCTCTTCCACTTGTGCTACCTTATCCTGCCAAGCCAGCACACTTTTTTCTTGAAGATGAATGCCTGCAGCCACTGTCTCGGTTATTTCAGCATTATTCTTCCATGCAAGCACAGACATATTAGAAAAGCCACCAGAAATGATAGCCAAAGCACTATCACCCGAAATGGAAGCCTGAGACACAACAGGTCTCACTCTTTAGGGGATTCAACAAGATGAATTTGTACAGCCTTAGCAGCCCCACCATTTGAGACATCTGGAGGGGATGCCCCAAGACCCTGCGGTTCTGATGCAACCAGATCAGAAAAACTCCTATGTTGTTCAATTTTCTTCTCTACTGTATAATGTTGTAGAGAGGCACCTCTCCACCATGTAGCCTTCATTGTTTCTTTCTCAAATCCGCATTGAGCAGCAGCATGACCTGTTTTAAAACTAATAAGAGGGGAATGTTATCATAGTAGGTTTATTACATTGTTTAATAAACTAATTTTAAAACTATCATTAGTTATGCTTGGTGTAGTTATAGAACTATATCCTCATGTATAAATTCCTTCTTTGATTATCAAATAATAAGATATCAAGTACATTTTCCTTCTCATATAGGTGGTTGAGGGATATTATTATTTTAATTATTTTCCTAGTTTACTTAAACATTAGTTGTAATGATATTCATGAGGAAATTGTAGCATGGCAATGATAATTACAAGTTGATTTGAATGTATTTATACCACTTTCTTTAGTTTATGCACTAGAGGAAAGAGTGGAGCATATTTCTTACATGATGGATGACATGTAGTTGAGGTATTAATTTTATTTTGGAGTGATATCCTTGGGAGTGGTTCCTACCAAATCAAATGATGTTAAAGATGCAATTAGAAATACTTACTATTCATAGAGAATTGGTTATTTGGTCATAGGGCCATTGGGTTTCCACAACACCATAGATTATAGTAGTTTGAGCTTATGAATCCATTTGTTCTTTCCTCTTAACTCTTCTCTATAAATTAGCTACCTTAGATAGTTATTATATTGGTTATTTATAGGTACATGAGTACTACCAATATTTTCTAAGATTAAAGGGATAATTTTGTTGATTATAGTGTACTATTTCTTTAAATATTAATATATAATTGTACTCCCTTTGGTGGTGGATTTTTTCCTCAAAAGGGTTTCCCCACATGCACCTGGTGTCATGTGTTTATATATTATAGTTTGTTGATTTATATTTCCACACATGGCTAATTTATTGTTAATCAAATATTGACATAATCAATATTTTATATTTACATAATCCTTTAATAAGATTTTATTTTTAGTGGTTTAGCCTAATTTACAAGTGGAATCTACCAATAATTGACCCATGCCAAGGAGTTCCATAGAATTAAGGGTTTTTGTAGGTACTAAATAATAAATATGTGCAATTTTTTTAGCTTTCTCTTCCATAGTATCCTCTCAAAATTTAGTTGTAGTATTAAGTAAGCACTTTCATTGGAGCAGTATACAAGATTTAAGGTTTTTACAATATTGAAGGAATATCTATAATTCTCTAGTGTTAGATCTACATAATTTATAATTGAACATTGAGGTTGAGATGAATGTTATTGATTATTTTATGGGAGCCATATTTTTAAAAGGTGATGAACTTGTATGCTACCATTCAAAGGTCTTCACTTTAGCAATGAGGGAATATTCAATGTATTACAAGGAGTTATATTCTTTATTTCATGCAATCAATAAATGAAGACACTATTTACTTGGTAGGGAAACATTTGGGTGCATGGACCATAAATATTTACAATAATTGCAAGCTCAAAATATTTTTTAATAGTCACTGTAAGAGAGGGGGACCAACAATGTCAAGGCTCTAGGTCATAGAGAGCTAAGAGTAGAGGGCTGCCCTAACTTACCTCACCTAAAGGATGGAGATTGAGAGTGAGGAACACTGTATAGTAATTTTTTCACTCTTTAGACTCGAGTTTCAAATTTAGGCTAGGCGAGATGGTTTTCAGAGTCAATACTACACCTCAGACAACTCTCTATTCAAGGATGATAGTGTAGTTTTGGGATGACAGTGTGACACGCTGGCGTCTCTCTAGCGCGTTGGCATCTGTACAACCAAAAAAACAAGAAGTACAATAAAGACTACCTAAAAACATACTAACAACCCAGCTAGTTGGTTTTAGGTGGAAAAAACAAAATGATGAAATACAAATAGTAAAGACAAATGTGATAAAGCAAATAAATGAAATCCAAGGTGATGAAGATGATCTCACAAAAGTGTCTATTCGCCAACTAGCTCCACATGTACGTTCACCTACACACAAGCAAGAGGGAAAATTGTTGGGGGATGTCTAGGGGTCTCCCTCAGTTAGACCCTCATTTTGGTGTTTCCACCTCCATGGACAACTAGAAAGCAACAAAGTAGAATACGTGATAAAGGAAAGAAAAGGAAGCAAAGAACACTACAAAAAATATTATGCTACCCAATAAAATCACAAAGGAGAGGAGTGAAGCGTTACCACCTCCACCCAAAAGCTCACTAGCCAATGGAGGAGAAAGCAAGCTATGAACTTGGAAAACTCACCACTGCCACAACCATGGTGAAGGGACGTCTTGCAAGACTCCAAGCTCGCAACATCTGGGATGGCTTCATACTTGCAATGTGGAGTTGATGGAGTGATGTTGTTGTTGTTGTAATGTTCATAATGGAAGTGTTAGAATGTTGCTTGAGAGTGAAAAGAGTGAAGTGAATGCTTAGAGAGTGTGTAAGAGGATGAAATGAAGTAGAGGATGAAATGAAGTAAGAATGAGGGTTTTTGAAGGTGGGATGGGAAGAATTTTCTATTTTCAGGGTCAGTTGGTCGAAGGGGGACGTTACAATTTGACCCCAATCAGGTGTGTAATGCCTCTGCCAGCTTTAGACGCAGTAATCCATTAGGGATGGCAGCAAACTGTGTAGACATCTGCATGTCGCACATTCGTCCCTAACAAATATTCTCTCACTAACACAAAGGATAGACGCCATGTGGATGGAAGGAAGTTGGGTGATGTGGAATTTCGCCTTCAAATTTGATTTTCTAAGGTGAGGGTATGTGAAAGGGGAATTTGTGTGAGGCATTCCAATTTGCTCCTATACATTTTTCCCCTACTTTAGTGAGAATGAGTATTGATGAGTGCTTTGGTAAAGTAGATCAAAGAGTTAGTAAGATTATAAATTTATACCTGAATCTTCAAGGAAGAAAACCACAATCTGAAAAACTCGAAAGTGTAGAGCAGGCAAAGGACTCCATAGCTACTCTCCCTGAGGAGTTTCAAACACTAAGATTCCATGGCCCCATAGAACTATGAAGTTGTACAAAGCACACCGAAGGCCCTCAAACCAATGATGGACAAATCTCATAGAATGAAAGTGTCTCATAGGCCCAAAGACTTGTAAGGAGGTGTCCTCCAAGTTATCTCTCATGAGAGAAACCTAGTAAAGTAAGCACCTTACAGGCCCACAAACCTATAAGGAGGTGTCCCCCAAGTTCTCTCTCATGAGGGGAACCCAGTAAAGTAAGCACCTTATAGGCCCGTAGACCTACAAGGAAGTGTCCTCCAAGTTCTCTCTCATGAGGGAAACCCAATAAAGTAATTTCCTTACAGGCCAGCAGACCTGCAAGGAGGCGTCCCCCAAGTTCTCTCTCATGAGGGAAACCTAGTAAAGTAAGCACCTTACAAGCCCATAGACTTGCAAGGAGGCATCCCCCAAATTCTCTCTCATGAGGGAAACCCAGTAAAGGAGACTCCATAGAGTTGTACTGGAAAGCAACTTTATAGGTACACCTGCAAAGTGACATGTTAATCCATAGATAAAACATGTTAGAAAACAAAGCAACCACGAAAGAAAATAAGTGGATAGCCACACAAACCATCTACAAGTTGGAAGGCTTTCAAAGGGGTCCCTTGGGAACCCAACATAAAAAAATGGGTTCACTGAAGGGATGCACTATTTGAAAGTGCTACAAAGACGTTTTTTCTCAAATGAATTCATCATCAAGGAATCCTTTCGAAAGATGTTCACTTCATCAAGGAATTTGAAAGGAAGAAAATTCCCCCCAATGAGGGGAAGGTCGAGGCTTCTCCCATAGAAAAAAGTTGCTCCCACCCAGGAGGAAAGTTCTCAAGTTCTTTCTTTGCAAACCCATGATGAAGGAAACATGTTATGTTAGGGGTCCAAGTCGAAAATGCAATTTTTGAAGAAAAAAACTTGTGAGGAATTTCAAGTAAAGATTCATTGGCCACGAATATGTTTTCTAAAAATCAAAGTATTGTGAGAGTGGCATTGTCACACATGAGAGGGACAACTCAAGCAAGGAAGAGAGAGATATAAGAAAGGAGTGAAAGAGAAACAATCACAAACAAGAGACACAAGGGGATCTAGTTTCACGGGGTCAAATCTGCTCATGCTTATATAAATAATAGGTAACTATGGTGCAAGGTGAAAGATCATCAATCCCCACAAGATCAAGAAGAATGCACAGAAGACAAAGTAAAAATAAAAAATTGGGTCAACATGGAAGGGAAGCCTAAATGCCCCCACCACTTTGCATCATCCCCAATTTGTCAAAATTCAAGCAAGAACATGGAAGAATGATTATACAAATAGAAGAAGGTTCGCAACACAAAAATCACTCCTGTATCCAAGCACCAACAAGGGTGAAAAGCGTCATCCAGGAACATATAACACAGGCATGGGGGAACACATCACAACACACACACACACATCTATTCTAAAGATAAAGAAGAGGCCTCCCCCTAACACTCATCGACCAAGAGGTCATCCGCTTCCTAATCTAGATCATTGTAAGGGGAAGGAGGATGATCCTACAATGGTGGAATATTAATGGGAGGATATTTTGACCCTCCCACAACAAGGGATAAGGAAGAAGGCCCCTCAATATCTTCTCCACTCGGCTCTTGTCGAACTATAGTCAACAATTTTGCAAACATCGCCAACAATGTCAGAACTTCATCCAAAGAGTTAAACATGCACTTTGTAGGTGTCCCATATCTTACCTCAATGGATGGAGATGACGGCACCTAAGATTCACTGCTTGGCTCACTGAGTGATTCGAGAGTGGTGACAAACTTAGGGGAAGCTGAGACTTGTTCTATCACTAGGATAGAACAAGATAGTGCAAGACCACCCTTCGGAGAAGGTGGGCTCCTGTTACACCCTCCATTGCTAGAAGGTCCAACCTCTATCTTATGCTTCATTGGGGGATGTGAACTCCCTAAAAATGAGGCAAGAGGCATGGAGGAGGAGGAGAAAACCATGGCAAACACCACCAACGTATTCAGCATGTCCACAGGTTTAGGGAATGGCAAGATGTCTAGAAGGGACATCAACAGGAGTGGCTTAGCTAAGGGAGTGATAAACACCTAGACCTTTTTAGGGTCAGGTGCACTTGCACTCACAGTGGGAGCCGGAAGCAAGACTGGGCTAGATTGAATGGAAGAAGAGTGGAGGAGAGAGGAGGATGCGTCAGGAGGCCTTGAAGTAGGGGTGCTCGTCTCATCTTCCTTCTTTTGCAAAGTATCCTGCTCAGCTACCAGAGCCTTTCAGTGACACTTGTGCTCATGCGCAAGGCAATTTCTAGGACTCTTCGAGCTAAAGGTCGAGAACTATGAAGGGATAGAAGGCTCCTGCTCGGCCATAGGAGTTTCCATCACAGTCATTTCCGACAAAGGGACAAACTCCTAAATGGTAGTAGGAGGAAGCAGTTGAGAAATAGTGGGGGGAATCAGCTCTAGCACCTCGGTAGTGGGGCTCTTCCTATTTATTTCTTTTGGAGCAAGAGCGGTGGGAGGCCGTGGACGTCGACATAGAGGATTCTCCTCAGGGATCCTTTCTTCTACCATATAGGTAGGGCTAGGGTCCAGGAAGTGTAGTGGGAAGATCAGATATCTAAATCTTGGGTTTGCACCAAGTCAATACCATTGGACTCCTTAGGTAAAAACTAGGAGTATTCATCTAAAATTCTTCTTCGAAAAGAGGGGCAGAAGAGGTGCCCTGAGAATGGGTAGGCTTCTTCCTCCCTTTTCGAGAAGAGGAGGTAGCTTTCTATTGCACTATCAGAAGGGTCAAGTTTGGCTATCCTTCTCCCCCGATCTTATACTTCACATAGTTTTTGTAAATTAGGTCTATTCTTGGAGGGAGCAGACCGACCAAGGTGGGCCAAAAATGATCTAATGGGTAACCCCCGCACCACATGTACAACACCCTCATGGGAGAATTTCAAGCACTTATGAATGACGGAAGTGATTTCGTTCATAGAAGCTAGCCAAGGTATGCCTAACTTCACTCTGAACATATCTAATTCTAGAATAACATCAAAGGTCATGTTCACAGTCCTAGGTTTGACTAGGACGAAAGAGTTATTGATTCATACGGCTTGAGAGAGAGGCCATCATGTGTATGGATGGTAGACTTTATTTCTTCGTACTTCTCCCTTCGTAAATAATTCAACCACAATGTCTCCTCTATAATGACATTCACTCGGCTTGCAAGGTCAACTCAAACCCCTGTCACAATGTTTTCGTTGAGACAAGCAGGAATGTAGAGAGGAGAGGGCTTGTTTTTCAAGGGAAAATCCTAAAATGTGAATGTCACGTCTGGTGAACCAGTCGCAAGTTGCGGAGATGGAGTAACTGTAACCATGTTAACGTACACCTCAGGCTAAGTGGTGGAATTGAAGGGATCAATAATTAAGTTAGCAGAATGGGACAGAAATGGGTTTGTGTATATCTGTAACTCGCTAATTTCTTTCTCCACCAATTTTTTTGTATTTTGTTTACTTCCATCAATACGAATAGTATCATCCTTGATTTGGTCCTATATCTCGTGATGTAGGTGCATACAGCATTCAGTATCATGTCCGTTGATCTGATGATATTGACAAAAGGCATTTGCATCGTACCAATCGGGGTAAGGTTCCTTGAGAGGTCAAGGATTCCCCAAGGTTATGATCTTATCCTTCAGCAACTTCTATAAGATGGAAGAATAATATTTTGCTAACTTTGTGAACTTTCTGTTGCATTTGAGGTTATTATCATCTATGGTGGCTACTACATTCTTGAGATTGATACAATGGAATTTTCCTTTTGAATGGGAGTGTGAGGAGGATCCCTCGAACTGAACTAGCATCTACTGATATTCTCATAATTTTGCACATAGATGCACGAGAGAAGGGTACTTCATAAGGTTAAACTTTTCCTGCCAAGGCCTTTGCAAGTTCCCTATGAACACCTTTTGCACATCAAAATTGGGCAGGGGGTATGAGATATGAGAAAAGAGCACTTGATACCATGCTATGAAATCAGTAATCTTCTCATTATCCCCTTTCTTGCATCAGACAAGATCTTAAAATGTTATCTTCGGTCCAATGTTGGCTTGGAATTATCAGAGAGACTGATTTACAAGTTGATCAAATGAGAAGATAGAGTTGTTAGGTAAGGAATAGTACCACTTGAGTGTTGTATCCTTAAGGGATCAGAGAAACAATTTTTCCATCAATGCATCATGATGGAAGAAGTCTATACACATGGCATTAAAGGTAGACACATACATTTGTAGGTCCCCTTTGCTGCCATATTTCTCAAATTTTGGAATCTCCTTTCCTTGTGGGAAGGGAGTGCTCAAGATTGTTATCGACAATGGGCTATGTTGGAAGAAGGGATGAAAGATAGGCTAGGCTAAGGCCTAGGAGAGACTTGCCAGCGGGTTTTGCATATGACCCATATTCTAAAGTAAGGCATTCAAAACATGGTCAGTAGATAACAAAGGACCACTGGAGCCTCCAGGACCACCGCCACTAGAACCACCTCCGTGACTGCCATTGGAGCCTCCACCACTGGTAGGGTCTCCACCAAATTCACCTCCACTACCAAAATTAAACCACCTTCATGGCCTCCACCAGTGCCTCCTCAGCTACGAGGACCACCACTACTCATTCCACCAAACCCTCCATCACCAGGGGCAGTAGGAGGGGTGAAACTAAACCCAAGGGGCATCTTACTCGCCTTGATAGTGGGGGGCCTCTAAGGAGAAAAGGAGACACTAATCGAGGGCCTTGATTCAGCCATGCAGACGAATGTGGTAGGAATTGATACACATATTTTCTTCTCATAGGCATAGAGCATGTCTCCTCGAGTGGTACCTGATCTAGGCCTATATGAGGGGACATAAGCTTCAGTCAAATTGGCAATTCCATGCAAGAATTATATGCCTATCCAATATTTTCCCAACAAATGTCTCAATTTTCTAGTAACCCTAGCAGCTCTCACCATGCTCGATGCTTTATCCAAGTGGTTTTCAAGGTCTAGCAGTCTATTATTTAATGCCATAAGTTTTTATGTAGGAACATGCACAACATCATCCTCATCTACAGACGAAGGCATAGGGGATGCTAGATGGGTAGGCACATGATTAGTTTTTTTTATGAAACACATCTCTTTAGCATAGTTTGTGGGAAAACCAGTGGTAAACTCATTAGTTAAACCAATGGGAAAAATAGAGGTGACCTTCATCTTCTCCATTGGTAGGTGTCACACACTTCGCTTAACAATGTACCCGAAAGTTGTAGACTAGGTTGTGATGCTCATAAACCTTCACAACACTCAGGGTTACAATGATCACAAAATACAAGGTAAAAGTCTCAACATCGATGAATGGGCATACATTGCTTCATGTTGGGTTCACCAAAAATGTGAGAGGGGGACCAACCACATCAAGGCTCTAGGTCATGGAGAGCCGACAGCGGAGGGATGCCCTAACTTACCTCACTATAAAGGATGGAGATCATGAGTGAGGAGTATTGTATGGTACTTTTGTCACTCTTCAAACCCAAGTTTCAAGTTTAAGCTAAGCGAGCTAGTTTTCAGAGTCAATACTGCACCTCGGACAGCTCTTTGTCTGAGGACAACAATGTAATTCTGGGATGATAGTGTAGTGCACTGGTGTCTGTACAACTAGAAAAATAGAAAGGACAATAAAGACTACCTAAAAATGTACTAACAACCCAACTAGTTGGTTTTAGGTGGAAAAAATAGAATGAGGATATACAAAAAGTAAAGACGAATGTGATAAAGCAAATAAATGAAAGCCAAAGTGATGAAGATGATCTCACAAAAGTGCCTATTTGCTAGCTAGCTTCACATGTGCATTCACCTACACACAAGCAAGAGGGAAACTTTTTGGGGGTTGTACAAGGGCCTACCTTAGACCTCCATTTTGGTGTTTCCACCTCCACGAACAACAAGAAAACAACTAAGTAGAATATGTGATAAAGGAAAAAACGGAAGCAAAGAACACTACAAAGAATAGTATGCTACTCAATCAAATCACAAAGGAGAGAAGTGAAGCATTACCACCTCCACCCAAAAGCTCACTAGCTAATGGAGGAGAAAGCAAGCTACAAACTTGCAAAGTCACCACCGTCACAACCGTGGTGAAGGGAGGTCTCGCAAGACTCCAAGCTGACAACATCTCGGATGGATTCACACTTGCAATGTGGAGTTGATGGAGTGATGCTATTGCTACTATAATGTTCACAATGGAAGTGCTAGAATGTTTCTTGAGAGTGAAAAGAGTGAAATGAATGCTTAGAGAGTGTGTAAGAGGATGAAATGAAGTAAGAATTAGTGATTTTGAAGGTGGGATGGGAAGAATCTTCCATTTTCGGGGTCAGTTGGTCGAAGGGGGATGTTACAATTCAACCCCAATTGGGTGTGTAATGCCTCTACCAGCTTCAAATGTAGGAATTCGTCAAGGACGATAGTGCACCGCAGAAACATCCACAAACCCCGCATTCGTCCCCGACAAATATTCTCTCACCGACACAAAGGACAGAAGCCAAGAGGATGGAAAGTAGTTGGGTGACGTGGAATTTTTCCTTCAGATTTGATTTTCTAAGGTGAGGGTATGTGAAAGGGTGATTTGCACAAGGGGTACAAATTCCCTCCTATACAAGCACTACATCACAAATGGATAGGCTTTCTACAATAATTTCATTTATTTATAAAATACTAGAACTAAAGTATAAATTT
The DNA here is from genome assembly GCA_007258455.2 of Sequoia sempervirens. NCBI lineage: Eukaryota > Viridiplantae > Streptophyta > Pinopsida > Cupressales > Cupressaceae > Sequoia > Sequoia sempervirens. Next base: position 453,782,256 of record VDFB02000017.1, read on the forward strand.
AGCAGTGGGCATGTTCAAACCATTAATTACAAAGACCATATCAAATCTAGCTACTAAACTGACAACATGAGGGAGGTGGAGATGAGTCGAAGGGGAGTAGTTTAGAATAATAAGAGAAGAGTGTTGTGTGAGGGGGAAAGAATCCATCAGGAAACATGTGAAAACAAGATCAAATGCAAGATTGAAATAAAAAATATATCTAATCCAAAACACTTAATCTATCATATTCCATCACTTATGAAATGTACAAATCTATGATATTTGAATGAAATGAGATCCTAAGATATTCAAAACGAATTCAAACAAACAAAAGAATATTTTACCATCCCATGTTGGAGTTTATTTGCATGATGTTGGGTTCTTCGTATCACTGCAAAGCCTCCATTGCTTGGAGCAAAAGCTTGATGAATGATGCTTGTGTTTAAAGAAATGAGAAAGCTCTATCAATGGTGATCTTGACAGCACTTCATTGCATAAGGTAAGTTGAAATTCTGATTTATTTGTGAGGAGAGGAGTTTGTTAGATAGGAAATGATATTTTGAATCAACAGTCAAGATCGCATTGGAGAATATCCAGACCAATGGTCAACATGTGTTGAGAGGATTTAGACATGAAAAGATTGTGCAAAGTTGATTGCACAATTAGGGTGATTGAAGAATAGATTGGCTAGTTAGGGTTTTAGATTGATCAGTTAGCAATTGATTGTTGAGTTAGCAATTGATTGATTAGTTAGGGTTTAGTTAGGAATTAGATGATTGAGTTAGCAAAATTAGATTGCTTAGTTAGCAATCCATGATTTTCTCAATCAAAAAGTAGGTGAGGAATATTAATTTATTTATTTAATTAATTAATTAATTTTTGTGTTGAATGTGCAAATTAACTTTGACTTTTGCAAATAGAGTTTCATTAGTTTGATTTGATTTTTGATAATTGATTTGAATAGTTTGATTTGATTATTCAAATTTTGGAGGGAAAGTGTGATAATTAAATTATTATAATTTAATAATTCAATTAATTTTGAGGAATAAGGCGAATTAGTGACGTAATCAAATAATTGGTGTCATTTGAATAATTAGGACGAAATAAGATTAAATTAGGACTTTATTAAATAAATGTAATTTATTTAAATAGTCTAAATGGCGAAAACATGAATTAATCAAATAACGTTGTTTATTCGATTAAAAGTAGAAATAGGGTTTTCAAACTTTATTAAATAAATGGTATTTATTTAATTTGTCAAGAATGATGAAAAAAGTGAATTAATTAAATAATGTTGTATTATTCAATTAATAGAGGAAATTAGGGCTTCAGATGTTGTTTGATGATCGTGGGATGATTTTGAGATGATTCAAAATGTTTCAAAGATGTTATGAGTTGATTCCAAGATGTTTCAAGATGTTCTGAGTTGATTCAGAGTCGTTCCAAGATGTTTTGAGTTGATTCGGAGATGTTCTGAGATGATTCCAAGATGTTCTGAGTTGATTCAGAGTCATTCTGAGACGTTTCTAGTTGATTCAGAGTTGTTTTGAGATGTTTCTGGTTGATTCCAAGTTTTCTCAAGACATTTTAAGTTATGATAGGTGTTAAGTCAATTTTATATGTCTACATTTTTCCCCTCTTTGATACAAAGTACTAGTTGCTTTGTTTTAAAGATTCTATTTTTAAGATCAAGCTTTTGAAAAAAAATTATTCCCCACTATGCCCCGGTGTTTAGTGGAATGTTGGTAGGACTTTATGCAAGTGTTGTCAAGATCACCATTGATAGAGCTTCTGGCATTTCTTCAAACACAAGCATCGTTCATCAAGCTTTTGCACCAAGCAATGGAGGCTTTGCAGTGATACGAACAACCCAACATCATGCAAATACACTCCAACATGGGATGGTAAACTTTTCTTTTGTTTCTTTGAATTCATTTTGAATATCTTAGGATCTCATTTCATTCAAATAGCATAGATTTCTACATTTCATGAGTGATGGAATAAGATAGATTAGGTGTTTTGGATTAGATTATTTTTTATTTCAATCTTGCATTTAATCTTGGTTTTGCATCTTTCCTGATGGATTCTTTCCCCCTCACGCATTTTGGCATGCCCGGTGGGACCAATGATCCTCAATACTAATGTTTTCATGAGTTGAATTGAAGCTAGAAGGCTTCTAAGGGATTCTGAAAGGCATTCCATGCCACTGCCCAGAAGAAATTTTCCATTGCCAGGCCCAAAAACTCGCCTTTACTACAAGGTCGCTTTTTCTCTAAAGGTCACATTTTCCACGAGAAGGTCGCATTTGCTATAAGAAACTCACATTTGTTTCTGACAAGAGCGCCTTTGTTTACCCTATCTTTAAATGACCATATCTTGGTCATACAAAAGTATTTTTCAATGCTTTTTTTTTATGGGGTAGAATTCTGTGATCTTTGCATTGGTGTAGGTTGTTTTCAAATTTTATGCATTTAAATTTTTCATTGGTGTGCTTAAAGTTAACTTACCTCACAATTTGGTCTAGGTTATATGGTTTTTGATGCTTAATCAATTGTCTAACCCTAACATTTGATTGTGTTGTGTTTGGAAAGTTTATAACATCTCTTGGGAAGATCTTGCAGGATTTAAGGTGCATTTTTTATGAAAGCAACTAACACCTTTGTTACAAGGAAGACAATCGGTCCAAGATCTTTGGAGCCACAAATATTTTTGTTAATTAACTTAGGAACTTTCTTTTGGTGCATTAAAATGAACAAAAACAACTCTCACATTTGATTTGGTGTTGCTAAAATGAACCATTTTTAAGTTTTCTAAGTTAGGAATTTCCTTTTGGTGCTCTAAAATGAACAACTCTCACATTTTGATTTTGGTGCTATTTAAAATGAGAAAATTTGAAGTTTTTCTAAAGTAGGAACTTCCTTTTGGTGCTCTAAAATGAACAACAACTCTCACACTTGATTTCGTGTTAAAATAAACCATTTTGAAGCTTTCTAAAGTAGGAACTCTCTTTTGGTGCTCATAAAAAGAACATAAAACACTTCAATTTTGGGCTCTAAAAATGAACACATTTTACGTTTTCATAATTAGGAACCTTTAAATTTGGTGCATAAAAAGAGCGCAAATGTTTTTCATTTTGTTGATGCACATACGATTTACATTTGTTGACCAGTTAGGACTAGGCCTGATTTTCTTAGAAACACTTCAATTTTGGGGATTAAAATGAACAAAAAAAAAATTGTTGTTTTCACACCATTGTTATCTTAACTGCTTGATGTCCTGAACACTTCAATTGGTGCAAAAATAAAAAGAACATTGTTTTCTTTACTCACAAATTTTTGGGGTTAGCATCGCTCAAGGTATTTAAAATGAATCAAACTGCAATAAATTATTTTTTGTGCAATACATTGATTGGCAAAGTTGAAGTGTTTTGTCTTCTCCCCTCGCATTGTTTTGGTGATCTTGGGAGAGCGAAGAAATTTTTTTAGCTTTGCATTTGTTTTTCAAATTTTACCTTAGAGAAGGGGCTTGCTTTGAGACACATCTCGTGCTGAAGAACTCATTGCAAGGTCTTGAAGCATGTTTACTGGCGAGCTATATCAAAGGTTGCGAAATCATAAGAAAGTAGCTTCAAGTTGTGCTGACAACAAACTACACCTAATCCCATGCCTTAAGTGGAATTGGAACAATTAAAGAGCCTTAAGTGGCCAGCAGTGAGTGCCAGATTTCTACATTCACAGTTACACTAAGAGCTAATTGTTTTAGAAGCCATCCATTTACCCAAAAGAGTATTTTAAGGTAGTGCATTGGAATAGCACCGTTCCAAGAAGTTACTTACCATGTTCAGTTTTTGGTTGAGGCAATAAATCAAATAGGGAAGAGACTCTTTTTCTTGGCGTGTAAAGATAGTACATTTCCTTGGCATAGCCTATTTTTCCATTCCATCTTCTCAGATTAATCATCCTAGGGATGATTGGTAAGCCTACTGAGAAATGCATGCCCACTTGAGCTTAAGATTGTAAAGTGCTTGTTAATGTTAAACTTGCCCACTTACATTCAAAAAAACAAATGTGACATCAAATTATGTGTTTGATTTAAAGAAAAAGAACACATCAAAACAAACATTAAACAAGATGGTGAAACCACAAACCCTTTGAATTAGTGTATATTTGTGAAAGAAGCCCTATTTTTGCACTCCTTGAAATGATTTATCCTTAAAGGTTTTCAAACATGTCGATTTTTATTTTCAGGTTGCATTGATCAAAGTAAACACTTTGGTAACTATGACTTGGGTGTTGTGATTTCACAACTTGAGCTATAGACATTTAGGTCACATAAAGTCCATGCTTTTGATTCATTCCAATGCTATTATATCATTTGCCATACTCAAGAACACAAAGAAAACACAAATAGGTTACAAACTTCCATTCCAACTCACAATATTTTTAAAACACTTAGGGGAAAACAAATTGAAGTTGTTTATAAGGTCATTCCTTGAACAAGACACTTTGAAAATTAGATTGGTCACATAAAGTCACATAAAGTCCATGCTTTTGAGTCATTCCAATGCTATTATATCATTTTTCATACTCAAGAACACAAAGAAAACACAAATAGGTTACAAACTTCCATTCCAACTCACAATATTTTTAAAACACTTAGGGGAAAACAAATTGAAGTTGTTTATAAGGTCATTCCTTGAACAAGACACTTTGAAAATTAGATTGGTCACAAAGTATCTCTCCCATTATTCCCATACTAATTTGAAATCAAAATCCAAAAAAACATTAGGATCATTCCTCCACTCAAAAAGTCTATGATATCAACAGTTACTTGGAACTCACAGGTAGTTCAAGTATTTTTCCCACAACATATCCTCTAGACCAGGAAGTGGAATATCAACCCTAGTTCTTTAGCATTTTGATTTCCAAAAAGTAGCTACATTCTAAAACAACACTCAAAATTTATGGTTTTTTGAGTTTCATAGCAAACCACCCCATACTACCACACCTTATGACCATCTAGTGACCCACAAATCTTGTTCAACAACCAGGCCTTGTAGCTCCTATTATTCAACCTAGTCTCATGCACATTGAAGCTGCCCAAATTGACATCATAAGCAGTTTGAGAACCTTTATATTTGAGAAAAATGAGACACCTCACCAATTTCTCATCACGTCAATCATCTTAAACGAAGAGGAAGAAAAAGAAAACATAGCATTCAAAAGACCCAGATTACTACCTCCTACATGGAAATAGGTATTGAGTGACCTTATGATAGGGTATTGAACACCATAATCACCTCACAACACCATCATACCTTATGACCATTTGGCAACCTGTAGCTCTCATTCAACAACCAAGCCTTATAGCACCAATCTTTCAACTAGGTAACACACATATTGAAGGTCACCAAACTGACATCATAAGCAGTTTGAGAACTTTCATTTTTGAGAAAAATGAAGCACCTCACCAATTTCTCACCGCATCTATCATCTTAGATGAAGAGGAAGAAAAGGCAGACCTAGAAATCGAAAGACCTATATTACCACCACCTACGTGGCAACAAATATACATCCCTCATGCTTTTTGGAAAACAAAAGATCCTTAGGTCTGGAAAGAGAAAGATCCTTAAACAAAAATCTATACTTAGGCTCTCAAAGAATCATCCTAAAAAAAAAATTCCAAAGGTTTCTTCTCAAGGAGATATTGCAACCGTCAAAACCAGCTAGACCACTTCTATTATCACTTTGCACCAATAGGCCACGTCTTTTCTAGAGAATAGGAATTAGGAAAAAAATCACAAAAGCTTGGTAATTGTTTATGACAACCACAAGGTCACAACATAGAAAGAAAATGGAAGCAAACAAAACCAACACTAGCATCCCATTAAACAATGCCACAAACAATGAAAGTAGCCCTTGGGGCTATAGGCCAAGTGATCTTGAAACACCACAAAAGAGGCCTATGTATAGAAATACCTTCAGTGAAGAGGAACTAAATCACAAACAGAAGGAGGTAATTGAACAAATCAACCAAGACCCAAACAGAGTGGTTATAGAGGAGGTAGACACAGAGGAAGAAATAAATGAGGATGAATTGTTCGAACATTCTAACAACCCCAAGGTTCTTAAACTAATGGATAGGTTATTGAGAAAGGATCCAAACTCCTATTTCTTCAAGTTAGCACAAAGTGGTGCTAAATTACTGGTGGATTTCAATGTAGAGGTTCTCAAGGATGCCAACCTTATTCCCTTAGGGAATAACTCGATTGTAAGATAGATAACTAAACCTCTAGAAATGCCAAACTGTATCAAGGAGGACCATCATAGTATGAACCACTAAACAACAATCCTCCTCCTAGATAGTATATATACCTCAAAATACCTCAAACATTGACCCATCCCAAAACATTCAATACTTCAACAGGGTGGAACATAGGGTCCCCCTCCCAACGGTCAATACCTTCAATAGGGTGGAACATAAGGTCCCCCTCTGAACAATCAGTACCACCAACAAGGTGGACCATATGGTCCCCTTCTGAATCAGCAATACTAGCCTCAAGGTGTGCCATAGAGGACCCTTTTCTAGTCAACTCATCAATAAGGTGTCCCAATAACACATCAACAAGGTAACCTTCAGTTTAGTCTTTCCCAACAACAAGGTGTGCCAAAAAGCACCCTTCCTCAGTCAACCCATCAAAAAGGTGTCCCAATAACACATCAATAGGGTAATCTTCAATTTTGTACTTCCCAACAACAAGATGTGCCATAGAGCACCCTTCCTCAGTCGTCCTACCAACAAGGTGTCCCAATAATGCATCAATAGGGTAACCTTTTGTTTAGTCCTGCCCAACAGCAAGGTGTGCCACAGAGTGCCCTTCCTTAGTTGTCCTACCAACAAGGTGTCCCAATAATGCATCAATAGGGTAGCCTTCAATTTAGTCCTACCCAATAGCAAGGTGTGCCATAGAGCACCCTTCCTCAGTCATCCTACCAGCAAGGTGTCCCACTAACGCATCAATAGAGTAACCTTCAGTTTAGTCCTACCTAATAGTAAGGTGTGCCATAGAGCGCCCTTCCTCAATCGTCCTACCAACAAGGTGTCCCAATAACGTATCCCTTCAATACACTTCATCTCAGCAACAAGGAGCTAACCCTCCTTTCACCCAGCAAGGACCTAACCCAGTATACACCCAAAATAGTTACCAAGGTCTCATACCTTCACAATATATGATATACAACCAAAACATGGTGAGATAGCAAGGATATTATACACAGAACTCGCAAATAAACGTCCCAAAAATGGACATGAAAATGAGGCTAGAGGTCATCACCCAATAGGTAGTAGGCATGCAAGCCGAAAAACAAAAGAAAACCTATACTATCCAAGAGATATGCCCATTCTCATTAGCTCAATCTGTCACTACAATACCCTTTCCAAAGGATTTTGAAATACCTAGGTTTGACAACAAATACAAAGGAAGAGGGGACCCAGTAGAGCATATACGTGATTTCTCTATATCATGTATGGAAGTACAACACAATGACTCATAACTCATGAGACTATTTCCACGTAGCCTTATGGTCCATGCTATGGAGTGGCTTATCCATTTGACACCAACAGTCAAAACCTTCAATGAATTGTCTAACAAATTTATAAGTCACTTCTCCTTCAACATTGAACAAGATGTCACCATCACAAGCTTATCCACGATCAAAAAAAATCAAGGAGAATCTTTTATCTCCTACCTACAACGATGGAGACACAAGGCTAGTAGATGTAAATGGCCCATTCCCGTCAAGGAATTGGTGGACATATTCATTATTAATGTCTTACCGGAGATCAATTATCAGCTCACAATGTTATGTCTAGTAGACTTTGAGGAAACCATTGAGAAGGGATCAAATATTGATAGATCCCTCATTGTAAGAGGTTCCCTTAAAACAAATAGCTCAAAAGATAGTTCATCTAGTTTTAATGAGAAACCTAAAGTCTAGGATAAAAACAAAAACATCACAAATGATGGAGTGGTTGATGCTAGAACATTATGGCAGGAACATAACTCAACTCAAAACAAACCACAAGTAGCACATACAAGCTATGTTACAAACAATGCGCAAAATGACCAAAATACCCATCCTAAGAACAATCAGGTTGTGAACCAAAAAACAAATCAGGGAGGGCAACAGAGGGAGTATGATCAACCAAGAAGGCAATTCATAGTACTAGGTGAGTCACTGGAAATAGTCATATACAAACTAGTACAACAAAACCTCCTCAAAACTAATAATTTTTCAAACAATGAGGAACCTAGTTTTAAAACACTGTGATATAACAAGAAAGACTTGTGTGACTTCCATATGATCAAAATAAAAAATTTCTTGAGACTTAAGCACCTTATCCAAGATTTAATAGACAAAGGGGAGGTATATGTTGAACATCATCCTGGGAATAAGGACTTACAAATATACTCAAACCCAATCCTAAACCATTCCAAAGGAAATGACAAAGGAAAGAAACAAGAATACCATAACGCCAATTACACATATGGGGACACAATGTTAGGAACACTCTCACAAGTTGATGATAATAGGGAAAATGTAGTGACTCTATGAGGTGGACACAATAACTGTAATGTAACCACCCGCCAAGGAAGAGTTACAATTAAAGGAGTCTCACCCAAACCTATAATCAAATCATCAAATGACTACAGTATTGTGGAACAATTAAAGAAAACACTGCCCTAATCTCAATCTTGGAGTTGTTAAAACTATCACCTGCCCATAGGGAAATACTTGAAAAGGCAATGGAAACAGCAGTCCCTAATGACCTCAATCCTAGTCAGTTCCAAGCTATGGTTGGTAAGATCACACAAAGTAACCATTTAATATTTTCTAAGAAAGATCTACCCCAAAGAACATTCCATAACCAAGCCCTCTACATGGAGGTTGGTGTTCATAAAACCATGGTCAAATGGGTATTGATAAATAATGGTGTAGGTTTAAACATTTGTACCTTAAAATTTGTAAAACATCTGGGGTATTCTGACAATGTGATTGACAAACGAAAGAGTTTCATGATAAGAGCCTACGATGACCTAGAAAGAAATTCAGAGCGAACAGTTAGGTTACCAGTGCAGATATGGTCGTCCCTAACAAAAATCACTTGTCAAGTACTAGACCTTGAGTTTCCATACAACCTCCTCCTGGGATTCCCTTGGATCAATGCATTACAAGCAGTCCCTTCCACTTTTCATCAATTCCTAAAGTTTCCCCATGAAGGAAAATAGGTAACACTATATGTCGATCCTAAACCTTTCCATTTCTATGCCAAGCTAGAGGAGCAATACAATAAAATCCAATGTGTGTCTAGCAAAAACATAGCATTCCACTCATTTTCTTATGTTGACCCTTTAACACTTCCATCCATCTCAACCAAGAACACCTCACGTGGCCAACCAAAAATGGAAGCCAAGATTTAGATACTTGACAAGGGTTATGGGAATTACTATTTCAACCAAGCATTCTAGATTGGCATGCTTCCACCAACACCTAGAGTATATGGAGTTCCAAAAGAGATCAAGATAGTGCAAATGATTACCAAGCCCACTATCTTCACTAGGTGGGGAGATATGCAAGATGAAGAAATATTTGAGGACTTTTCATCTATGATCTACAAGGAGGACCTAGAAGAACCAGAAAAGCTGCAACCCATTTTAATTGATCCTACTACTAGAGGTTATCTATTAGTTAAACAGATGGGATATAATGGAAAGGGTGGCCTAGGGCTACACAAACAAGGTCGGTTAGAGCCTATTATAGTAGAATAAAGGAAGAAGAATATGGGGTTGGGTTATAAGCCAAAGGATGTGGTTAGTCCAAAAATTGGATGAACCTCTTGGAAGAAGCAAGAAACTTTTGCTAGCATTAAGGCACTAGATACCTATCATACCTTAGACAATTATTTACCCATTGAAGACTTATTTGATAACTTTAAAATTGATAGGTTCCCTCTCCAACATATTCAAACCATTCCCAACATCTACTACAATTCCGGTACATACGCTAATGAATACAAGTGGGATTCTCTTTCCTTCATCACCAGATATGATTCTGCCACTTTTAGCAATGACGACCTAGAAACTCAGTGGGAAAATGATACCCAGGCCATATTGACCCTTTTATCCACTTCTATAGGCTTTGTAGATCAAGATGATAAGATCCCACTCTAGTACCCACAACTCATAGATTGGGATCAACAACAACATACACATGTTCTAGATCAATTCCAAAATGATAAGGCAATCGCGGAGTTCATGGGACTTTAAACAAACATACCAATAGGAGAACACAAAGTAGGATTCATCATGGAACTTGAACAAGAGGCATACTTTGGTGGAGAGATTGAGTCTTCTAGTCACAAAAATGAAAGAACATAAAAATACGGTCCCCTAGAGAAAACCACCTTGTGGCTCTATCAGATCCAAAAAAGAGAAAAATAAAGGACGCATCCAAAGGTGAAAACCTTTCAGAGGCATCTAAGGATGGAAGATTCAATATCCCCATATCAAAATATCAAGAAAGATCCACACTGCTAGTAGAAGAAGCAGAACCCATAAATGTTAGCACAACAGAGGACCCAAAGATAACCTACCATGTTGCATCACTAGCCCCAGAAGAAAAGGACAACATCACAGCTTTCATCAATGCCTAGAAGGTAAACTTTGCATGAAACTATGTTGGCATGCCTGGACTAGATCCAGCATTAGTGGTACATCATCTAGCTATAATCCTTGGAGCAAAGCCTATCAAACAAAAATTCAGAAAAATGCATCCACATATAGCATAACTAGTAAAGGTAGAGCTAAAGAAACTACTAGATGTGGATTTCATTAGACCCATTGACTATCCACAATGGATATCAAATCTAGTACCAGTTTCCAAACCTACTGGTGGCATAAGAATATGCACAAACTTCAGAGACTTGAAAAAAGCTTGTACAAAGGATGACTTTCCATTACCAAGTATCAACATGATTGTAGATCTAATAGCAGGGCATGATATGCTATCCTTAATGGATGGTTTCTCCAGATACAACCAGATAAAGATCTCTCCAAATGACCAACACAAAACAACATTTACTTGTGCTTGGGGAACATTTTTTTGGAATGTAATGCCCTTTGGTCTAAAGAATGTAGGAGCGACATATCAAAGAGAAATGGCAACAATATTTCATGATATGTTACACAAAATCATGGAGGACTATGTGGATGAAATTCTAGCAAAATCAGTCAAAAGAGCAGACCACTTGACAAACCTAGCCAAGGTATTTGATCATCTTGAATAGTACAATCTAAGACTCAATCCTAAGAAATGTGTATTTGAGTTAACATCTGGAAATTTTTTGGGGTACATAGTATCAAGAAGAGGGATTGAAGTAGATCTAGCCAAAGTAAAAGCAATAATGGAGATGCCTCCACCTAAGACACTAAAACAGTTGAGAAGCCTACAAGGGAAGTTACAATCCATCAGGAGATTTATCACACAATTGGCGGACAAATGTCACCCTTTCACTCATCTCCTACACAAGGACATCACCTTCAAGTGGGTTGGGAGATGTGATCAAGCATTCCAACAAGTAAAGGAGTACATGCTTACTCCTCCTGTACTCATGCCGCCTATCCCAGAAAAGGAAATGATACTTTACGTGTCTACCACGCAAGCAACACTAGGAGCTCTCTTGGCCCAGCTAGATGATAACAATAAAGAAAGGGTAGTCTAATATATCAACAGAGCACTACTGGGCTATGAACTAAACTACTCACCAATTGAAAGAGCATGTCTCTCAGTCATTTTTTCAACACAAAAGCTAAGACACTACATCCTGAATAAAAAGGTCAAGTTGATTTCTAAGATAGACCCACTCAAGTACTTACTAGCAAAGGCAGCCCTAATAGGCCAAATAGCCAAATGGGTAATGATCCTAAGTGAGTTTGATATAGAATATGTAGATAGGAGAGCTATCAAGGGACATATTATAGCAGACTAGCTGGCCGAAGCACCCTTAGATGATGATAAACCTCTCATAGTGGAATTTCTAGATGAGAGTATCTTGATGACAAAATAGATAGACCAATGGGCTCTATACTTTGATAGGTCCCATACACAACATGGATCTGGAGCCAGTTTTCTATTTCTCACACCACAAGGAGATAGTATATCCAAGGCCTATAAGATTGCATTCTCATGCACGAACAACATCTCATAATATGAAGCTCTTATCATAGGGTTAAAAATGGCTATTGAATGAAGAATAAAAGAGCTACATGTCTTCGAAGACTCTCAGCTAGTGATCAGACAAGTGAATGATGAGTACCAAACAAAAGATAAAAAATTGCTGCCGTATAAAAGAATGGTGGATAGCTTCAAGGAATATTTCATTAGAATAACTTTTGAGAAAATTCCTCAGATCAATAATAGAGCTACCGATGCAATGACAAAAATTGGCTCACTTCTTGATATTCCATAGAACGTGCCTAAATATGAGTTCCTCATGGAACAGTTGTTGGTACCAGCATTCAACATCCTAGAATTAGAATGGGTATGTGTTGTTGTTGGTCCTAACTCCCCATGGTACCAAGATACCTTTGACTACATACAGCATGGTACCATACCCATTGACTTAACGACCACCCAAAAGAAAACCTTCACCCGTAGAACTTCCCATTTTACCATCCTAGGAGATACCCTATATTGTTGTAGTCTAGATTGTACGTTACTCTGGTTCCTTGGCGTAGAAGAAGCACAAACAACCTTACAAGAGGTTCATGAAGGTATTTGTGGATCCCACTCTAGTGGACTTAACCTAGTCCAAAAACTACTCTGAACATGATACTATTGGCCCTCATGGAATAGGAATGCATATAGTATTCTAGAAAGTGTCAACAATGTCAGTAGCACAGTGACCTGGTTCATGCACCAACATAGGAATTGAGACCTATAACCACACCATGGCCTTTCTCACAATGGGGATTAGACCTAGTAGGAAAATATCACTGGCTTCATCCAATGGGCATAAATTCATTATCACAACAACATAGTACTTTGCTAAATGGATAAATGCAATTCCATTGACCTATATCACTAGCAAACAGATATCAAAATTCATTTTGAATTATCTCATCTACAGGTATGGAATTCCCCAAACAATAATAACAGACAATGGAACCCCATTCAAAAATCAGGATGTCTAAGAGCTCTCTTCCCAATTTTCTATCCACCATCGATTCTCCATGCCCTATTACCCCCAAGAAAATGGTTAGGCTGAGGCGTCTAACAAAACCATACTGAAAATACTCAAAAAGGTTGTTAATGAAGTCGATTGTGATTGGCATTTGCAGCTAAATCCATCCTTATGGGCCTACCAAACCAGCATTTGCACACCTACTAGTGCCACACCATTTTCCTTTGTCCATGAATCAAAGGCCATCTTTCCTATTGAGTTCAAAATCCCTTCATTGAGAATTTCACTAAAAGGCATGGTCAACAATTAATAATATAGGGTATTCATGCTGAATGAATTAGAACCCCTAGATGAAAGATGTTTGAGCATGTTAAGCCATCTGCAGGTTTATCAGAATCAACTCAAATGAAACTATGACAAAAGGATCAAGGACAAGAACTTTCAAGTTGGTGAATTACTCCTCAAAGAGAATCAACAAATACAACTAAATCAGGATGGAAAAGGAAAATTTGAACCCAACTGGTTAGGACCGTTTGTCATCACAACAAGCTATGGCTCTGGGGCATATTAGTAAGCTACTCCTGAAGGAGTGATCTATTTTATGGATCTGACAATTTCTTTAAGAATGCTTAATGATTACAATTTTAAATCCAAATTGATTCAATAGAATTATCACATGAACATAAATAAAAATAATGGAAATAACAAAGTGATGAAAATAGAATGAAAGAAAGAGAGAGAGAGAGAGAGAGATGCAAAGAAAGTTGATAACAGAGTTCGTCGTAAAAATGACTACATCTCTGGGCCCCTCTCCAATGAGTGGACCAATCCAATTACTTCTCAAGAAAATTAGTACATGTCGGCATAATCTCCCCTTGGTTTACAAAGAAATTTGACAAGCCCTACTTCAAAGTGCGTAAGAGCAACCCCCTGAATAGCACGGAAATCGAGAAAAATTTCTCCAAGGAATTTTCTCCTCCCATCACTTAGCTTCCTTCCTACCCTTCTACCCCTTTTTATACACCAATATTACCCCAATTGGTTACTAACCAATTGATTTTACAATATTATCCTTACAAGTACAAATCTCCCATAATCTCCCTTTTTTTACATATGAAAACAATAATCCCCCCCTTAAAATAATCCTCAAATCTTCAATAATTCGTTAAAGCCCTTTAACATGTTATTCTCGAGCCTTAGAGGTTTTATTTCAACCTCTTTAACAAATTGGAGGATTACAAATTTTAAATATTTGTGTGAAAATTTAAAAATAAGAGATTTCAGTTTTCGGCTTTTATCAAAACCAACCGATGCCAATATAATTTTAAAGCCATTAATTTATTTTAAGCCTCCTTAACTATCATCTAATGGGCTTCTAAAATTTTAAAAGGATTAAAATCCTCATTGATAGGGATTATTATATATAGGAGAATTAAATCTTATTTAAAGATTTATGTATACGGAGGGATTTTCCTTTTCATGAAGAGTGGGAAGGAAAGAGGATTTTAAGGCATGGATTAAGGGATCAAATCCCACTAAATCCTCATTATTTTTTTATTTTATTTTTTTAAACCATACATTTTTTTTCTTCTAATAATTATGGTTTAATCCTTATTTATGCCAACTCACTACTCCTGTCACGTCACATGCCATATGTCCCACCAAGTGTCAAGTTTTGGTGATGCCACATCATATTTTGACCAAAACTTTGACTACCCATAATTCCTTCATACGGACTCCAATTTGTGCAAAATGAATGATGTTAGAAAGCTCTCGATGAGCTCTTCGCATTGATGTCAACTTTGACCACTTTTGATGAAGTTGAATTTTGACCTTTTTCTGGTCTAAGCCCCTAAGTTGACCAACGTTTGACCAAGCATAACTCAAGCTCCATAGCTCTATTTGACACCGTTTGAGTTGCATTGGATTCAAGATTCTGAGCTCTTCCTAGTGATGTTGATTCTAGAGACAAATGAGAAACTTCAAATTTTGATGAAGATCCTTCGAATCAGTCCTCCCCACTGGAGAGCTTTTGGACCTTCGAAAGCTTGATTACTTGGAAAGCAAGTGAGGGTAAACTTCCCTCACTTTACCAATCTCCATCCATTTTTCCTTGCTTGGATTCATCCCCTTCAGTCCCACTCTGAGGTACTCAACTTTTCCTCTTCGTGAAGTCCTAATTTTCCTATCTAGGATGCCATCCTCTGGCAACTCTGACATGTACTCCAATGAAAGATCATCAACTGATGGAACCTGAATGTCTGTGTCTTCATCCAGTATCATTGGAGGCTCGTACAACTTCAGATTCTCAACATTGACAATTGAATAGATGTGCATGTATGGTGGAAGATTAAGGCAGAAGGCAGTGGTTCTGATCTTTTCCAAGATCTCAAAGGGACCATACTGAATCGGCTTGACCTTCCTTCACCTTCCATTCTTTCCTTAATAATATGTAACCAAACTCTGTCTCCAACCTGAAAATGGTGATCACTGTGATGCTTATCATGTCGATCCTTGTATTTGGCTTGACTCTTCTCCAATTGTGCTTCCACTATCTGATGAATTGCTTGGACTTTCTCGATGAACTTTAAAGCCTTCTCTGCATCATGGCATCCATCTTCAACATCGTCCTTCCCAAAAGAAAAATCCATCGATGTTTTGGGAACATAACCGAATTAAGTCTCAAAAGGAGACCTCTTTGTAGAAGAGTGTGTCGCATGGTTGTAATCATGTTGCACATAATGAAGACTCTCATCCCATAGCTTGGGATGTTTGTTGTAGTAACCTCTGAGCAGATGCACAACTGTCTTGTTCACTACCTTTGTCTATTTGTCAGTTTGTGCATAGAAGGTTGTATTGTTCTTCAGTCTAGTGTCCATGAGTCCCCACAAAGCTAACCAAAATTCCCCTAGGAATCAAGAATCTCGATCTAATACAATAGAAGTAGGTAACCCAAAATGAACCCATACAAATTGAAAGTACATTTGAGCTATCAATTCAACAGTGACCTATTTTTTACAAGGCATTAAGATACACATTTTGCTAAACCGATCAACTACTACAAATAAATAATCATGTCCCTTCCTAGACATAGGTAACCCCCCAACAAAATCCATTGACACACTTTCCCATGGACGGGATGGTACAGGTAGAGGTGTGTACAACCCCAACTTTTTATTACTAGGCTTACTAGTTGCACACATGACTCAACCTCTAATATACTTAGATGCATTTTCTTGCATATGAGGCCAATAACAATACTTTTGCAACTGAGTGATTGTTTTGCTTACCCCAAAATATCTTGCAATCAATGAGTTTTGAGCTTCTTTGATTACCTACGCTTGTTCATCTTTTAGAATGCATAACTTTCCCGAGTGATACAATAGTTTATCCTACACATAGTAATCTTTCTCTTCTACATGTTTTCCTGTAATTAGAGCTGAATAGATTTCCTTACAGTCTTTATTGTTAGCATACTATTCCTAAAAAATTTCATGTACCATGGAACTACCTTTAAGGATAATCAAAGAATTCATAACAGGATGCCTAGACAGCATATCTGCTACTTTGTTATGGGCACCTTTCTTGTACTTAATTACCAAATGAAACTGTTGAAGAAAACCCATCCACCTAAAGTGCCTACTTTTTTGCAATTTGGATTGTGAATGCAAATATTGAATTCGGTGGTGATCAGTGTGGATTACAGTTTCTTTCCCCATTAAGTAGTGTTTCCATTTTTTAACACTCTGAACTAATGCATAAAGTTCCTTATCATAAGTAGGATAGCTAATTACTACACCTAAAAAGGTCTCAGAGTGATAGTAGATTGGTTTACCTCCTTGAATTAGCACTACTCCCATGGAAAATCCACTCGCATTTGTCTCGATCTCAAATAGTTGGTGTAAATCTGGTAAAACCAAAAATAGTGTTGTGCTCAACTTTTCCTTCAAAGTGTTGAAGGCCTTCTACTATGGACTTCCCCACTGCAAAGTTGTCTTCGTACTGGTCAATGTGTTCAATGGTGATGCAATGTAGGAGAAGTTTGCAATGAACTTCCTCCAGTACTGGACTACACAAGAAACTTCTGACTTTAGTGACTGTACTTGTCTTAGGCCATTTTACAATAGCTTCGACCTTCGCAGGGTCTACTTTCAATTTACCACCACCTACGACATAGCCTAAGTACACTAAGGATGTCTTAGAGAATTCACATTTAGACATATTTACAAAGAGTTTTTATTTTCTTAATACATCAAAAGCTTTCTTTACATGACTTACATGATCTTCCCGAGTTCGACTGAATACAAGAATACCATCCAAATAGACAATGACAAAATCATTAATAAAAGGATGAAAGACATCATTCATGACTCTCATAAATGTAGCTAGTGCATTGCAAATCCCGAAGGGCATGACCAACCACTCGAACAGTCCCTGTTTTGTCTTAAATGCAGTTTTCCAAATGTCATCTTTTACAATTCTTATTTGATGATATCTGATACTCAATTTTAACTTAGTGAAATAAATTGCATGTTTTAACTAATCAAGTAAATCATCAATTCGGGGAAAAGGATACCTGTTCTTTACTATTATCTTGTTTAGGGATCGATAGTCGATACACATTCTCCAAGACCCATCCTTCTTTGGAACCAACACAATTAGAGAACCACAAGGAGATGTACTAGAACGGATGACTCCTTTTTCCACCAACTCCTGAACTTTCTTTTTGATTTCCTCATTCTGTAAAACTAATAAATGGTACATGTCGATGTTTGGAAGAGACACATCTTGTTGTAACTGGATTTCATGTTGTATCTCTCTCTTAGGTGGCAATCCCTTTGGCTCCTGAAATAAGTCATCATAAGCATAAACTATTTGGACCATCTCAGTTTTACGCTCTAGATCACACCCCTTAAATGCTTCAACTTTTTCATCCTCTTTGGGTTTTACAAGCATTAATACAAAGTTCTTAATAGAATTAACCAATATTTTCATCTAACCAACATTAACTAGTGCAAGATTAGTCTTAACTTTGTGTGCACATACAATGTATTCTATCGCATCCTTAAAAGATGATACTTATTCTCCCCCCTATAAAAAATTGTTTTTTTGTCATATAGATAAGGACTCCCTAACACAAGCCCACAAATATCCAAAGGAACAACATCTACCTCTACCTCATCAACAAAGTTTGCAGTGATAGAAAATTTCAATTTACATTGTTTCGTTACCTACAGTTGAGTATCATTACAAACCCATCCAAGAAAATATGGATTTGGGTGAGGTGTTGTAGCTAGATTGAGTTTCTTTACCACCTCTTCAAATATTAAGTTGACTTGAGAACCCGTATCAAATAGTGTACCAATCTTAGTGTGCTTAGTTACAACTCGAATATGAAACAATTCATTCCCTTATTTATTAGCTTTAGGAGGAGTAGATACTTTACTTGTACTTGCATTAGAAACATTTGCATCAGAAGAGAGAGTTATACCTTTCCCTTTACCTTGGACCCTAGCAACAACAATCTGAGTTTCATCTCCAGAGTCGGATCTAAGATCTTGTTGAATGACTGCACCAGTTTTTTGCTTGCCTTTATTGCCTTTGTATCTTTTCGGCCTTAATTCGAGATATAGCTTCCAACATTTTGAATCATCATGCCTCTCTTTCTTGCAATGGGAGCATGTGGGCTTATCACCCTACTTCTTAATTGTAGTTGTCTTCTTCCCTTTGCCTTCATCTTTGTCTTTGCCTTTATCCTTAGACTTCCCCTCAGATTTAGATGGTTTCTTTGAGAAATTATCACTAAAAGTGTTCTTACCTCTTGACTCTAAATGAGTAGCTTGGACTGACACTTCATCCAGATTATTAGGACTTAACATTAGAATAGTATGTCTTAGGTAAGAATGCAAACCACCTATGTACTTAAGTAATGTATCCTAATTATACAATGGAACATTTAAAGCAATAGCCCATTTTCTAAACTCATGGGAGTAATATTAGAAAGACTGACCCTTACCTTGCCTAAAGGTTTTCCAATTCATTGCTAATTGTTGCATATAACCTAAAGGATAAAACTATTTTTTAAGGGCAGCAACAAATTCCATCCAAGTCATATTGACCTTACCATGGCGAACAATTTCCTCCCAAGCCCTACTCTCCCACCAGGTGAGAGTTGTACCTCCCAATCGGAGAGTGGCTAACTCGATCATAGAAGCATCTTTTGCTAGGCCTTGAATCCTACAATACACTTCTACCTACTAGATCCAATCATCTAACTTTTTGACATTTAACTCACCACAATACTTAGGCAATTCAAATTTTACATCCAGTTTAATAATAGGCTTAGACTTGCTTTTGAAAGGATTAACAGTAGTAGAAGAGGAAGAAGAAGAAGGGGAAGATGGAGGAGATGGAGCTTTTGGAGCTTTTTCTTCTTTGTCCTTTCAATCTTCCTTCTTTTCTTGTTTTGATGAACCTCGCTTTTCACGCTTCTTCTTTTCCGCATAAAGCTCTTCCACCATAGCCTTCATGTCAATAAAGGCTCACTGAAAAGACTTATCGTCAAGCTTTTGCTCAGTAATTTTCCCAACTTCAGTTTCTTCCATTGTTGGCAAAGTCCTTTGTTTTCCAATCTCAGGATTGTATTCTTCAAGTTTTCCTTCACCTCGCTAAAGCTTGAAGTGCGTTAGCATTCAATTCTGCATTACTAGTCAAAACAAAGCTCTCATACCAAATTTTATCTATTTACGGACCTATGACAATTGCTTTAAGAATGCTTAATGATTACAATTTTAAATCCAACTTGATTCAATAGAATTATCACACGAACATAAATAAAAATAATGGAAATAATAAAGTGATGAAAACAGAATGAGAGAAAGAGAGAGAGATGCAAACAAAGTTGATAATAGAGTTTGACGTAAAAATGACTACGTCTCTGGGCCCCTCTCCAATGAGTGGACCGATCCAATTACTTCTCAAGAAAATTAGTACAACATGTTAGCATAATATCCCCTTGGTTTACAGAGAAATTTGACAAGCCCTCCTTCAAAGTGTGCAAGAGCAACCTCCTGAATAGCATAGAAATCGAGCAAAATTTCTTCAAGGAATTTTCTTCTCCCATCACTTAGCTTCCATCCTACCCTTCTACCCCTTTTTATACGCCAGTGTTACCCCAATTGGTTACTAACCAATTGATTTTACAATATTACCCATACAAGTACAAATCTCCCATAATCTCCCTTTTTACATATGAAAACAATAATTCCCCCCCTTAAAATAATCCTCAAATCTTCAATAATTTGTTAAAGCCCTTTAACATGTTATTCTCGGGCCTTAGAAGTTTTATTTCAACCTCTTTAACAAATTGGAGGATTACAAATTTTAAATATTTGGGTGAAAATTTAAAAATAAGAGATTTTGGTTTTTGGCTTTTATCAAAACCAACCGATGCCAGTATAATTTTAAAGTCATTAATTTATTTTAAGCCTCCTTAACTATCATGTAATGGGCTTCTAAAATTTTAAAAGGATTAAAATCCTTATTTATAGGGATTACTATATTTAGGAGAATTAAATCTTATTTAAAGATTTATGTATACGGAGGGATTTTCCTTTTCATGAAGAGTGGGAAGGAAAGAGGATTTTAAGGCATGGATGAAGGGATCAAATCCCACTAAATCCTCCTTATTATTTTTTTTATTTTTATTTTTCAACCATACATTTTTTTTTTCTTCTAATAATTATGGTTTAATCCTTATTTATGCCAACTCACTACTCCTGCCACATCACATGCCATGTACCCTGCCAAGTGTCAAGTTTTGGTGATGCCACATCATCATTTTGACCAAAACTTTGACTACCCATAATTCCTTCATACAGACCCCATTTGTGCAAAACGAACGTCGTTGGAAAGCTCTCGACAAGCTCTTTGTATTGATGTCAACTTTGACTGATTTTGATGATGTTGAATTTTGACCTTTTTCTGGTCTGAGCCCCTAAATTGACCAACATTTGACCAAGCATAACTTGAGCTCCATAGCTCCATTTGAGTTGCATTGGAGTCAGGATTCTTAGCTCTTCCTACTGATGCCAATTCTGGAGACAAATGAGAAACTTCAAATTCTGATGAAGATCCTTCGAATCAAGGAGAACCTTTAGCTGAACTGTTGAATAGCAGCCACCTCAAGAAGTTCTACACATGAAGCACATCAGAATAACCCAGGAAAAGGGTAAAAATCCAAAAAAATAAAAAAAATACAAAGAAATCCAAAAGAAAGAAAAATAGTAAAGAGAAATAAAATGTTCTTTGAGTGAAAACCACTCTATGGCACTCTTAGAATAGGTACCATAGTGAAAACCTTGCAAACAGGTGCTATGTTTGAATGAAACTTGCATCATTATCTATCAGTACTATCCACAATATCCACCCATTTAATTTCATAATAAAATAGGGTATCCAACCATGGCTTGTCACTGATTAAGGAAAGTCATCTTGTCTCAATTGGGGGAAGTTTCAAAAAGTTGGTCATGGATTAGATCTTTGAGAATCCTATCATGGTCATGAAAATTACAAAAGATCAAAAAATAATGGAAAATAGCAAAAAAGTAAAAAAAAAATTAGAAAACCACAAAAGAAAAAAACATTTGAAAAACATCAAAAACAAAACATCATGGGGTTATTCCTTCACTCAAACAATCTAAGATATCAACATTATCTTGAACCTCACAGCTAGTTCAAGTATATTTCCCACAACATATCCTCTAGACACAGAAGTGGAATATCAATCTAGATTATTAATGTTGTTTACCCAAAAATAGTTTATGCTTTGAGTCAAACAGTCAAACTACGTGGTCTCTATGTGTACAACATAGGCAAGGATCATTAGCCTCCAAGACCCTAGGTCAGTTCCCTTAGGTTTCCAACATGCTTTATTTCAACTTAGTCAAAAAACACAAAATCCAAAAATAGTCAAAAGATCAAAAATGCAAAAAATCCAAAAAAATAGTCAAAAGATACAAAATCCAAAAACATTCATAAAAAAGAAAAGGTCAAAAACATTCAAACAGACCAAGTGAACTACTAGCCTTTGTGTGTACAACATAGGAAAGGCTTATCTTTGATGATCCCCCAAGGCCCTAGGTTAGTCCCGTGAAAATGTCAAAAACAACATAATAAAACTTAGAAAAATCAAAAAGACCCATGTCTTCCATCACAATTTGCAATAAGACATCATCCATAATAAATAGATTGTCACACTCACCCTTTCACAAAACAAACAAAACAAGCAAAGCAAGCATCAATAGTTGGAACCTTCAAGCAGACAATCACAGAAGAATTTGATCGCAAAACAAACTAAAACAGAACAAAGTATCAAATACATATCTTTTTGACAAGACCCAACAACATCTTGAGATATGTCTTAATGGATCCGTTCCTATGATAGACAGGATCAACATTGGATAAATAGACCCACCCCAAATATATATGGCAAGTGATATAACAAATTTGTTTTATCTTTTTGTTATCTTATATTTGTGATTTACATTATTGACTCATTCCCAAGATCTCTCGAGAATGTCCATAAGGATTTAGAGAAGAAGGAATGGGGGCAATTGAGCGTCATTTTGATTTTTTGTTTGTGGATAGTCTTGTTATACTACCATGGCGAATACTTGCTTTGTTCTATGTGTGGAAGTCATTTTTGGAACATTTCATGTGATAGTGACATGTTAGCTTCTTAATACCTCTTGTGTTACTGGTCCAACATGTTTTAAAGCTTCTCACCCATACACTCTAACAAGGTTTTTGAATGTCTAGTATGAGCAAGAATACTCCTTGTTGTAGAGTCAAAGTCCATGCAATAGATACAAATTCACCTTATTCATTAATACATTGGTGCATCATATATGTTTGCTATATCAAAAAGGATTGTTCAAACTATAAAGTCTCTAAATCAAAGCAAAATCAACTCATCAACTACTAACAAACATCACATTTCTATCTATCATCATTATTTCTTCTAAATTAACATCACATTTCTATCTATCATTAGATATTTCCTCTAACTAACATCCACCTTGCATAGCAATATCACTTGTACCATATTCATCCTGCATCCACAATGTTGTCAATACATATCTTGATGATAATAAACTAATAAAAACATCATATAAACATACATCATCATATATCATCATCACATAAGCATAAAACAAGAATGAAGCAAAGAAGGTATATATCATATATATCATCATAAAAAAAGAGAGTACATCATTAATGTTATAGGATATACAAAATCATAATATGAGGCCTCGACTGGGCTGATGAATATATACATACAAAACACATCTACAAAATTCCTTTAAGCAATGAACAGCATGAAGGTCAAGTACAAAAGTAAGACCCCAAAAGGAAGGATGGAAACCCTAATTTCACCTAAGAAACCCTAATTTCTACTTGGGGAAACTTACTACTTTCAAATTAGAAGCTCTCAGAAACATCAGAACGAGAAACAAAGGACCTATAAACCTAATTCTACGACCTAAACACATTGAAATGGAAATAGAACAAAGTAATGAGCCTGACCTCAAAACTTGAAATTTTCAGTCAACCTCTCGAGGAGGCAGCACAAAGTCCTACCAACATTCCACTGAAGACTGGGGCATAGTGAGGTATAATCTTTTTTCAAAAACTTGATTTTAAAAATAGAATCTTTGAAACAAAGCAACCAATACTTTGTATCAAAGAGGGGGAAAATGTAGACATATAAAATCGACTTAACACCTATCACAACTCAGAATGACTCGAGACAACTTGGAATCAACCAAAAACATCTCAGAACAACTCTGAATCAACTTGAAACGTCTTGGAATGACTCTGAATCAACTCATAACATCTTGAAATGTCTTGGAATCAACTTGGAACATCTCTGAATCAATGTGAAACATCTCAAAATGACTATGAATCAACTCAGAACATCTTGAAACATCTTGGAATCAACTTGGAACATCCTTGAAACATCTCGAATCAATCATCCCACAAACATGAAAAAACATATGAAACCCTAATTTCCTCTATTAATTGAATAATACAACATTATTTAATTAATTCACTTTTTCATCATTCTTGATAAATTAAATAAATATCGTTTATTTAATAAAGTTTTGAAAACCCCATTTCTACTTTTAATTGAATAAAACAACGTTATTTGATTAATTCATGTTTTCATCATTTCACCTATTTAAATAAATTACATTTATTTAATAAAGTGCTAATTTAATCTTATTTCGTCCTGATTAGTCAAACGACACCAATTATTTAATTATTTCACTAATTTGTCTTATTCCTCAAAATTAATTGAATTATTAAATTATAATAATTTAATTATCACACTTTCCCTCCAAAATTTGAATAATCAAATCAAACTATTCAAATCAATTATCAAAAATCAAATCAAACTAATGCAACACTATTTCCAAAAGTTAAAGTTGATTTGCACGTTCAACATAAAAAGGAATTAATTAATATTCCTCACCCACTTTTTGATTGATAAAATCATGGATTGCTAACTAAGCAATCTAATTTTTCTAACTCAACCATCTAATTCCTAACTAAAACCTAATTTTTCAATCAATTGCTAACTGATCAATCTAAAACCCTAACTAGCTAATCTATTCTTCAATCACCCTAATTGTGCAATCAACTTTGCACAATCTTCTCATCTCTAAATCCTCTCAACACATGTTGACCATTGATCTGGATATTCTCCAACGCAATCTTGACCATTGATTCAAAATTTCATTTCCTATATAACAAACTCCACAAATAAATCAGAATTTCAACTTACCTTATGCAATGAAGTGTTGTCAAGATCACCATTGATAGAGCTTCCTCATTTCTTCAAACACGAGAATCATTCATCAAGCTTTTGTACCAAGCAATGGAGGCTTTGTAGTGATACGAACAACCCAACATCATGCAAATACACTCCAAAATGGGATGGTAAACTCTTCTTTTGTTTGTTTGAGTTCATTTTGAATATCTTAGGATCTCATTTCATTCAAATAGAGTAGATTTGTACATTTCATGAGTGATGGAATAAGATAGGTTAATTGTTTTGGATTAGATTGATTTTTTATTTCAATCTTGCATTTGATCTTGTTTTCGCTTCTTTCCTGATGGATTCTTTCTCCCTAACACAAATGTAGATGTAACATAATTTGGAGAGAGATTTCATAGATAAAATAATACCACCATTGAAGTGCTAAGGAGGTGGATGTGAAAGGAGGTCTAGGAAAGAGAAGAAATAATGAATCACCAATTGTAATTCAATAAATAAAATAATAGTTTTAGGCTTTTCTTTAAATTTTATATACTAATAAAATATTTATGTTTAAATTTTGAAAAATTTTAATCATGATAGGGCATGTAATGAGGAAAATATTGATTAACTATATTAAAATGTTTGGGAGGTGATAGGTGTCATAAATCAGCCTAAATTGAACTTGAATCTGATAAATTAGAAGTCTTGATTAATCTACCTCCTTACCACCAACCTTATCATCATCTACATCATTAGCTAAATCTAGGGCCTCCTAGTGTTGTTCCACTGAAACCAACACTGATGCTCGTCCCATAATAATGGGTCTCAAACTTAGGACATCCCAATTTTTTCCTAAAATCACATATTTCTTAGAAAAATAAATTATTTAAGCCTTGAGGGGTTCCATCTAAAGGGTTTTAATTGAACAGGGTTAGATAAGACCCCCTTAGATCAAACCCCCTTGGATAGAACCCATCTAGTCTTAAATCATACCCACAATGGAGTCTCTTTTGAACCTATCAAAATGCTGACAAAAAATCACTTATTCTTTACCTTTTGAGGGATAAAATAATGTCATTTAGAAATTATGTTTAAATATAAATATATATTTATTATTATAAGCTTTCAAAAAAGTATAAATTTTAATATTTTCAATTTTATTATTAAATTTGTTGATTAGGACAACTGAGAGGGCAGGTTGAATCAGTTGTCATAGAATTAAACCTTTAATTCAATCACCAGAACTAATTCTTAATAATACTTAAATGATTAATCATTAAATGCCAATTCAGAAACTCAAATCCAACACATAAACACAATAACACCAGATTTATGTGGAAATCCCAATAAGGGAAAAACCATGGTGAGGGTTAACTCTCATTGTAGAGAATATCAAAACCGATTATAAGAGGCTCACTGCCAGAAATAAGCCTCACTGCCAAAACAAGGACTCACTATCCAATAGGGCTAACAACCCAGAGGGCTCACTGCGACAAAGATATAAAGAAGACAAAGAAGACTTGTTACAGAGAGAATACAATCCCAATGCAACAAAGGATTCCACCACAATCACTCGTAGACATGCATAAATGATAGAGTTCACCTTCTGCTCATTGCATCTAGAAACTCAACATTAAGCTTCACATTGATCTACCACACTCGCACCACACACACTCACTAAATAGAATCAATGTTACATCTAACTGCACTTTCTCTTTTCTCTTATCGCTCTTCTTCTTTGCACTTTGTATGTTTCTTCACCACTAACTCATCTTGTATTTATATCATCTTCAACTTTGAAACATATCCAAAGTTGGCCATCCAAATTCAAATTCAAATTAGGTCAACGTCAAAACATCCTAGGGTGGAATTAGAATGAGGGCAACCCAAAGACACACCTCAAGGGACCCAAAAAGATCCAACATGCTTCATCAACCTCAAAAGTAGTATTTCACTCAAGGTCATCCAAACCTATGTAAAACACATAGAAGCATTAAGAACAAATCTTCCAGATGCCAAAACTATGTTTAATGGAACCAAGACAACTCAACTCTAGAACCATAAGTCATAAGAATTCATCAAAGAGAAATTTGGGAAAACAATATTTCTCCTGGACCTCAATCAAAAACACAGAAAACCATAGTTCACAACTAGTGAACACAACTTGCGTTGTACAACAAATCAACAACCAAAAATATAGATATAGCATCTTCTAACAACCATGAACATGTCTGAACTATACAACCATAGGAGCAAATTTGAACAAAAACCTAGAGCAACAACTGAATACCTAGAACATATCTTCATTACAATTTTCTCAATATCCTCGACATAACAGCCAACAACAACTAGTTTATAACCAGTTGACATCAATGACAACACCTTCAATCTTTTGATTCTTGCAACAATCTCCTACTTTGTCATTGATGGCAATAGATGATGTGAAAAACCATCAAAGACAACATACTAGCTCTGAATGCACTTTTTTTGTTTCTCCCCCTTAGTAGATAATCTCTTTTCCTTTCACATGCTTCTTC
Source organism: Sequoia sempervirens (assembly GCA_007258455.2). Lineage (NCBI taxonomy): Eukaryota > Viridiplantae > Streptophyta > Pinopsida > Cupressales > Cupressaceae > Sequoia > Sequoia sempervirens. Next base: position 453,809,838 of record VDFB02000017.1, read on the forward strand.
TCCCATTCTTCCTCTCACTTTTTTCCTTTTCACATGCTTCTTATCTCTTTTTTTCTTTTTCAAATGCTCCTTCTCCTTTTTTCCTTTTTCACATGCTTCTTCTCCCCCTTTGACATCAATGGCAAAGGAAAAAGAATATTTTACATTGATTTTTCCTTTGACATAAAAAGTAGAATATTCACAATGACAACACTTATACAACATGCTCCCCCTGAGAGGTAGCCACCAAAACATCAATATAGAAGAAGGATAGATCCATAGATCCACTAGACTGATGCATCTCTATATGCATCTAGTTCAAGAAAGGAGGGGCAATAACCCCTAACTTCTCTTGGATATACTCAAAAGTATCTTTAAGAAGAGCCTTCATGAAAATATCAACAATCTAATCCTTTGTCGAAACATACTCAAGCTTTACTTCATTCTCCATAACCTTTTCTCTCAAGAAATTATATCTGATAGATATATGCTTCGTCCTTGAGTGTATCACCAAATTCTTTGAAATGTTAATTGCACTTGTATTATCACATAAAATAGAAATGGGATCATCATATACCACTGTGATGTCTTTCAATGTCTATTCCATCCATATAACTTGTGTACAGCAAGATGCAGCAATAATATACTCAGCTTCAGTAGCAGAAAAGGAGATTGAATCTTTCTTTTTACTTGACCATGCCACCAATTTGCATCTAAGAAAGAATGCACCAACACTTGTACTTTTTTTTTCATCTACGCATCCACCCAATCTGCATCTGTATAGGCACTAAGTGTAAAATCAGTATCTTTAGGATACCATAATCCATAATCTGGAGTGTCATTCAAATATTTGAATATTCGTTTAACATCAACAATGTGTGTTTCCTTAGGATCTTCTTGAAATCTAGCCACAAGACAGATAACATGTGTGATATCCAATCTAGTACTAGTAAAATACAATATTCTAGCAATCATAGATCTATACTTGCTCTGATCAGCCTTAGGTGAATCATCATCTTTACCCTATTTGCAACCAGCCACCATAAGAGTACTTACCAGTTTGGAACCATCCATCCCAAACTTCTTCAACATCTCTCTAACATACTTAGATTGTGAAATGAAATTTTCTTTCTCTGTTTGATTAATTTGTAGTCCCAAAAATAAATTCATCTCCCCAAACATAGACATTTCAAATTATTTTTGCATATCTTCCGTAAACATCTTGCACATATTTTCATTTCCTCTAGAGATAATGTTATCAACATACACAACTACAATTAAGATTTTGTCATTTTCAATCTTAAAGTATACATTACTATATGTCATACCTTTGTTAAAACCTTTCTGAACCAAATACCTATCCAATCTCACATACCAAGCTCTAGGAGCTCGCTTCAATCTATATAAAGCTTTCTTCAATCTTCACACCATATCTAGTTGATCTTTCAACTGAAATCCTTCTAGTTGTTCCATATAGACTTATTCTAGCTCACCATTCAAAAATGTTGACTTGACATCCATCTAATAGACCTTAAAGTCTTTATGAGTAGAAAATGCCATGAACATCCTTATAGCTCCCATTCTTGCTACAGAGAAAATTTTTCCTGAAAATCTATACCTTCTACTTGTAAGTAAACTTTACACACAAGCCTTTGTTTTTAACTACTTCTCCATTCTCATTCAACTTATTTTTGAATACCCACTTCGATCCAATGATGTTTTTGTCTCTCGGTCTTGGGGCCAATTCCCAAGTTTGATTCTTCTCAATCTTCATAAGTTCTTCTTTCATTTCTTCCTTCCAATTTTAATCTTTACAAGCTTCATTTACAGTCTTCAATTCAATCTTAGAAAGTAAATAAAAATTCACTTTAGTAGCAACTCTACTTCTAGTTAATACACCTTGTGTCTTATCTCCAATGATTTGATTTTTTGAATGATTCTTCTATACATATCTAGGTTTCTTAGGGGACATTACCAGAGCATCTTCTTCTCTTTCATTTTGTTCATCCTACTTCTCTTGCTCATCTTTTTTTTGTTCTTCCACAATTTATTCCCTTCTTACATAGTTAGGTTCATCAGATACATATCCATCAATGTTGATAGAATTCTTCACTATCTCATCAACCTTGAAATTTGAACTCTAACAATATTTCTCAATCTTTTATTGAAACATGTGTATGCCTTTCTTTTAGTAGAATATTCAAGAAAAATACCTTCATCACTTCTTGCATCAAACTTACCCAAAGTTCTTCATCTCTTTTGATATAGCATTTGCTTTTGAATACCTTAAAATATTTAACAGTAGGAATCCTTCCATGCCATACTCATAAGGAGTCTTTGTACTATTTTCTCTTGGTTGAACTCAATTGAATACATAAATAGTAGTATGAATAGCTTCTTTCCAGTAGACTTCTGGTAAACCAACCTTAGTCATCATTGATCTCGCAGCTTCTTAAACTATTATATTTTTCCTTTCAACTACTCCATTGTACTAAGGAGTTCTCAGAGCAAATAACTCTCTTTATTCCATGCACTTCACAAAACATATTAAACTCATGGGAGGTTAATTCTCCACCTCTATCAAACCTTAATAATTTTATCTTCAAGTTTACTTCATTTTCAACCATAGCTTTGAATGTCTTGAATCTATCTAATGCATCTGATTTCTCTCTAAGAAATATAACCCATGTATATCTAGAATAATCATCAATTAAAAGCATAAAGTACCTTTCACCAAGTAGACTTCTCACTCTTGTAGGACCATAATGATCTATATGAATTAAATCTAGTAGTCTGATAGTAGATTTTTCCTTTGATCTGTAATTATTTCTTGCTTGCTTTCCAAACTGACAATTCCTGTGAATAGAATTAGCAATATTTGTAATTCTCGATAAATCTCTCACAAATTGCACAGAACTAATCCTTTCCAATTTATTAAAATTCATGTGACACATTCTCCTATGCCATAACCAACTATCATTAATCTGAGTTATAAAGCATTGTCCATCAGCACCCTTAAGTTGATAGACATTCCCTTCAGATTTCTATCATATAGCAATCAATGTTTCAAATCCTTTCTGGATCTCACATCTCTCATCCTTAAACACGAGATCATATCCTTTTCTACACATTTGACCTACACTCAACATATTATTTCTTAAACCCTTAACATAGTAGACATCATTGGTATGATGCTTGCCATCAAAACTCATTGAACCTATCCCATATATTTTAGTGCCAATATCATCTCCAAACATAACCAAGCCTCCATCATATTTTTCAAGCTTAGAAAACTTACTCTTATCACCATTCATGTGATGTGAACAACCACTATCAACTACCCAATATTTTTTCTCTTTTTTAGCATGTAGGGAAGAGATAATCATACCTTCATTTTTCTTCTTCTCCAGAGGGCTTTCCTTTACCTATTTTTTAGAATTAGTAGAAGTAGGTTCATCCTTAATTGCTAAGAACAAGAATTCATTGTCATCAAGATCTTCATATTCTAAATCTTCATCAAATATGCTAGCATTCTTATTCAAATAGTAAGCTTTGTTAATATTCTTTCCTTTCTTTTCTTTCTCATATCTTTTTTTATTACTTTTAGATCTTTCCAGACATTTTGCAGCATAATGACCTATTTCTCCATAACTAAAGCATTTAAAGGGAAACTTACCTTCATACTTACCAAAGCCTTTCCTCATCCTTCTTACAAAGTTAGCTTCTATTTCATCAAATTTTTCTTCATCCGGGTCTTCAACTTTTGTAGCTTTAAAAGCAGTCTCTGATTTGCATCCATTCCTTAAACTCGGCTTCCTCATCTCATAAGATGTCAAAAATCCTAGTACCAGATCCTTAGTATAGGTCTTATAATCTATAGTCTGTTCAATAGCACTCACCTTCTCACTATAAGCATCAAGAAGAGTTCTGAGAATCTTCTTTACAATCCTAGTTTCATCTATAGTAGCACCAAGTCCTTACATTCTAGCCACTATTTCATCCAATCTCTATACATAAGTTTTAACATTCTCATCTTCAGACATTTATAGAAGATCAAACTATGTCTCCAAATTTTATAGTTTTTCTTCTTTTACTCTTTCATCACCATCATGCACTCTTTCCAAGGCATCCCATACTTCCTTAGCAGTCTTCAAATTTTGAACCTTAATCAACTCATAATGTACCAAACTATTCTTCCAGATGAACTTTGTCTTATTGTTTGCTTCATGTGCTTTCATCTCATCAACTATACTTGGACCATTAGTAGGAGGAGTGTAAGGATTTTTGTAACCTTTCTCCACATCATATCCACAATACTCCATATATTCTTCCATAAATACTTTCTAGATACCATAATTAGTTCCATCAAACCTTGTACAATCAAAAATCATTTCCATCCATCTCGAACCTTCTTCAAGCAGTTAAGCTCTTCACCAAGGAACCACATTCTGATACCAATTGTTGAATAGGACAACTAAGAGGGGGGTGAATCATTTGTTACAAAATTAAACCTTTAATTCAATCACCAGAACTAATTCTTAATATTGCTTAAATGATTAATCATTAAATGTCAATGCAGAAACACAAATCCAACACATAAACACAATAACACTAGATTTACGTGGAAAACCCAATAAGGGAAAAACCATGATGAGGATTAAATCACACTATAGAGAGTATCAAAACCAATTACAAGAGGCTCACTGCCAGAAATAAGGCTCACCGCCAAAATAAGGACTCGCTATCCAACAGGGCTAACAACCCAAAGGGCTCACTGCCAAAAAGATACAAAGAAGAAAAATAATACTTGTTATAAAGATACTGCAATCCCAATGCAACAAAGTATTCCTCCATAATCACTTGTAGACACGCATGAATGATAGAGTTCACCTTTTGCTCACTGCATCCAGAAACTCAGCATTGAGCTTCACACTGATCTACCACACTCACACCACACACACTCACTAAATAGAATAAATTTCACATCTAACTACAATTTATCTTTTCTCTTATCGCTCTTCTTCTTCACACTTTGTATGTTTCTTCACCACTAACACATCTTGTATTTATACCATCTTCAACTTTGAAACATATCCAAAGTCGGCCATCCAAATTCAAATTCAAATTAGGTGGCACCAAAACATCCTAGGGTGGAATTAGAATGAGGGCGACCCAACAACATGCCTCAAGGGACCCAAAAAGATCCAACACATTTCATCAACCTATAAAGTAGTATTTCACACAAGGTCAGCCAAACTAGTGTAAAACACATAGAACCATTAAGCACAAATCTTCCAAATGTTGAAACTATGTTCAATGGAATCAGGACAACTCAACTCTAGAGCCACAAGTCATAAGACTTCATCAAAGATAAATTCGGACCAACAACATTTCTCCAATCCTCAACCAGAAACATAGAAAACCATAGTTCACAACTAGTGAACACAACTTGCATTGTACAACAAATCAACAACCATGAACAATATGTCTGAACTGTACAACCATAGGAGAAAATCCAGACCAAAACCTAGAGCAACCACTGAATACCTGCGACATATCTTCATTACAATTTTCTCGATATCCTTGACATGATAGCCAGCAACAACTACTTGATAACTAGTTGACTAGTTGATATCATTGACAACACCTTCAATCTTTCCATTCTTGCAACAATATTTATATTTTATTTCTTGTGAATGTAGGTTTTTCACCAAACATCAAGGTATTTGTTTCACACACATGAAAAAATAGAAAAATGGAGAAAAAAATCTAAAAAATATGTGTGCCCTAGTTATTGATGTCCTTGTTTCAGCCAAAAAATAAAACTAAAAATTTAATACATACAAAACAAGTTATGTGCTACAACATGCACCTATGTCCAAATTATAATTACTTTAATATTGTGGAAATTTAATAGGTAGATGATAAGAACATGTTACCTGCCATCATGTCACTTATTTCATCTATTTTGGTTTCTGTGACCGACGGATTAGTATGGGCTAACTACACTTGATCCATGAGGATATGATGTGTATTTGAGCCACTAAACGTCAATCCCAATAAGATCAATCAATAAAGACAAAACTAGGAATCCATTAAAACTTAACATATTAAACTACAAAATCTTTTAAATGCCTATTCTAATCCATTAAAACTTATCCTATTGGGGGAGTGGTGTCGCATTGATGTGGAATGGTGACCCTTTCTCAATCCCATGGATAAATGAGCCTATTTTGATCGATTCTATTGAAGAGAATTTTTTAAACTGGTGATAGATGTGTATGAAAACATGATTTAAAGCTAAATGAGCATGATTCAAGCTATTTTAACATGATTTATGCTAAGATGATCAAGATGTGTGAATGTAGAGCTAATCTAAATGAAGTTTAAGCTAAAAATATTGAAACCCTAATTACCAAATAAGCTAAATGGATGCATTTATGTTATCATGGAAGCCATTAATGGAAGCTAAGCTAATATGCAAGCAAAGAAAACTAAAATGATGTAAAATGTGAGTGCAAGTGAGAGTGATTTTAATAGCATAAGTCTAATGTTAAAAGATGGATCCATTTGTCTCCAAATAGTGACCTATTTATAGGAGGACAAATGAGAAATGAAGGGTTGAGATCAAAAAGGTTAATCAATGGTCAAGGATAGAGGAAGTTGGAGGCATGGATCATGTATTCTCATCAAGGGATGAGAATCTCTAATGATATTTAATCAAGGGTTCACCTTTGTTCAAAAAAACACACTTTTAAGTTACATGAGAAGTCAAGTTAACTTGTACAAGAAGTCAAGTAAGTTTGTTACAGAAGAGGAATATTCCCCTTTTTCAAATGAGTGAAGAAAGAGAAAATTCTTTGGAATATTCTCATGGGTGAGGGAAATAGAGATTTAGCAAATTAAAACAAAGTTTTAAAGTGCAAAAAGGGAAGGAATATTCCCTTGGAGGAATGTGCATAGGAAGAATATTCCCTTGAAATATTCCCTTGCAAGTGGGGGAATTAGATTTATTAGTAATTGATACTTAAACAAAGGTTTAAAATTCAATTAAAGGGGATTACATGATATTCATTAAATAAAGTGATTTAACGAAAAGGGGGAAAGTGAAATGATATTTAATTAAATAGCTTAAGGTTATTTAATTAAATAAGAAGACTTAGGGACTTAAATTAAATAAATTGATGTATTTGATTTAATAAGATGGAATGTTAGCATGAAAGGGGGTGAATTAACCCGATTAAATTGATTAGGTTAATAGACGAAAATGATATAATAAATTAAAAAGCTAGGTTAATTTAATTAATTAAGCGAAAAGAGGATGGGTTTTAGGAGGAAATGATATTAATATACCAGATTCGAGTGCATGATATCATTCAAGATATTTTTAAGTGTCTACATTTTTTCCCTCTTTGAAGTGAGGTACCTACTACGTTGGTTCAAAGACTGATGCCCTTCAGATTAAAAACTTTTTCTTAAATCAAATAATAATAAAAAAATGATTTTTGGATGTGCCACCATTGCCTCGGTGGAAGGAATAAGTTGGTTCCCTGCTCCCTTGAGAAATCGGGCAGAAATTTTAAATTTTGGGTTGATTTCTCAACAAAGATAACATGCTGCCTCAAGGGTCTGAAAAGGCTCCAAGATGTAAAAAACATACCAAAAATGCAAAAAAACGATGCAAAATAAGCTTATGTTTGGCAATATTGGTGAAATTGGTGAAAAACCCTAGTTTTTGGCTGAAATTAGGGCAAAAACCCCTAATTTTTAAGCTTAAATAGGTGAGGAAGGGTCACTTTCAATTCATTTGTACATTCACACCTTAGAGAATTCTTGCATTTTGAGCTTTTAACTCCTAACAAAATGGTGCAATGAGTGCTCCCACGACACATTTCCAATTGGGTTCGAGAGTACTAGAGTTCTCCAGGTGTAGGACCACCAATATGCAATTTGAAACTTGACTTGCATTTTGACTTTTGAATGCATTTATTGTAATTTAAAATTTGGGTTTGGGCGGTGTCACTATATAGCAACACTATTTTGAGAATCGAAGACATTATTTTCATTTTTAGCGATGCTCCTATGATGAGTGATGCATTTCGCAATTTGGAATTAGGGTTTCTAGATTTTAAATCATGACATGAGTGTATATAGAGATGCACCTTCCCAATTTGGAATTTAGAATTAGGGTTTCCAAATTTCAAAAGGTGACGCGAGTGTGATGAGCGATGCTAGTCACGATTGGAAATTTGAACGTATATAGCATCGTTGTTTGGAATTTGAACTATAGAGATGCTTTTGCAAATAGCAATGCTTTTGTTAGTTGAGGGATAAAAACTCCAAAATTTACCCAATTTTAATGAAATTTGATGTTTTGTGCTTCATGGGTGTAGGAGGTTATCTATCCTTTGATGTCCCACGAGCACCAACCCTCAATTTTGTCTAGAATTGATGATTTATCTGAGCTTCGACAGGAGCACATTGGGGAGATTGGGTTGTGGTACATTGCATATATGCACATCATGTGGACCCATTTGACGATGATGCTAGTGTTATGTGAGCGATGGCATAGCAAGACCTCATCATTCCACCTACCCACTAGTGAGGCGATAGTGATGTTGGAGGATGCATGGAGGATTTTGTGATTGTTGATACATGGTGAGTGTATGATTTATGACACTGGTGCAGGATATGATGCCTGTCACGAGTTTCTTGACCAGGAGTCCATTGTCTTGGTCAACTCCCAAATTGACCTCGAGATGTACAGAGGTCAAGTGTCGACCTTCAAATTGATCATTACGACAATGATTTCAAGGGTGGTTGATCCGAATCAATGAAGCAATGGATTCAATCTAGGATGGGGGCTGGCATGGCACAGGATGCCCTTCCAGAGGACTCAGTGTATACACCTAAAAATGGTCTAGATAATCTAATTAATTAAATACAACTTATTTGATTAATTAACCTTTATTTCATCTACTATTAAACAAATAGAAATATTTATTTATATAGTTCATCTTAAATTCTTCAATCTTTATTTCTATTATTTTCATCTTAATTAAATAAACAAATTTCACTTTGTTTTATTTAATTATCATAATTAAATTCCTCTACTAATAAATAAATAGAAATATTTATTTATAGTTCATTCTCCTATTCTTCAATTTTAATGAAATATACAACTTCAATAGTTTGTGTTATTTTATTATCAGGTCATTCAATCTTAATTAATTAAACAAGGTTAAATACTTGGTTGTTTAATTATCATATCCCTTCTATATTCATTTAATAAACAAACTCTATAAAGTTTGTTTTATTAAATTATTTATTCCCTTTTGCTAATTTTGAATAAATAAAATTATTCAAATAAAGGCATCAAGCAAATTTCCTCTATTTACTCACCTACCAAATTAGATATCAAATATCCAATTTAATTCAACTGGCATTCATGGGAAAGCTTCGGAGACAAATTGGAATCAATCTCTCAATTTCCTTCCTCTAATCCTTACTATCATCCTTCCTGATGTTGTCATGGGGAGAAACCATTCCCTTCATCAACTCAAGCTTCTCAATCTCTCACCATTCAATTCTCCAAATTGAATCCAAGCCTTTGTTGTGTTGCCTCGTCACAAAGTGTTTTCATGAAATCTATATATATAGCCTTTCTCCACAAGAAAAGGATCCAGAATCTCTCATCTTTGTGTAAACTTACTCTACAGGAATAGCAATCAAGCAATCATAGAAATCATAGTATTTGTAGAATTATAATCATGGTTGCATCTTAGTTTTACTGTAGCTTTCATCCATCAGGTTTCATGTCAGCATAGATTACAGTAGCATCAATATCATTTAGAAATCACCATATAGAAGTATATCATTGCATTTAGCATCACTCCATTCTCTAATTTGGCATTTTAAACAGTCACGCTGCTTACCAAATCTGAGAGCCCTCTGTGACTTGATAAATCTTTGGAGATAGGAAACAAAGAGATGCTTTCAAGTTTTATACATGCTTTAAATTAGTTAATTGTTGTTAAATCTTGATATAATGTTTCATTAAGAAGTGTTTTTAGTTTATTTTATTCATGCTTATTCCACACTTACACTCAGTATGCATGGGGGCTAGTGATGTTGGCCTCCCTTTACCATGATATACATGACTTCGTGTATTGTGATGGCAGAGCTATTGGTACAAGAGTCACTCTTTTTCACATATGGTCATGGGAGCACATTGTCATGCTCTGACTAATTGTCCACATGGCGGATGTGGAGCCAGATGATCCGATTGTCTGGAGGTATAGAGGTGCCATCACTCTTCAACACACAAGGTAGCTTGGTATACCATACTAGAGGAGAGTGATTGATGATATGACAGTGCTTAGATGGTGGCCATGGCTCCAGATGCCAGCATGGCATGACGATGTATAGTAGCTATTCTTTGCTCGATAGACCCAATATATGTAGGGTCAAGAGCATACCATGATTAAGAGGTACCTACCTGATAGAGTTGCTAGACAGTTTGGTGAGAGGTAGGATAGGCCCGATGATGCCTATATAGCCATTTTTTCCAGATCAACATGAGAGATGACATGGGGACACACAATCCCATCCCACGAGATTGTTGAGGGCTTTAGACATTTGGTTGTGAGGCCATGGACCTATGATCAGGGATAGCCAGATGTACAGATGATGTTGCATACGATGCATGGTTTGTACCCCCTCTTAGACTGATAGATCTAGTAGGTATACCTCCATGAGGAAGGCCAAGAGGGAGGAGAGTAGGTAGAGGTTGAGGATAGCCACAGGATGGGTAGGGCGAAGGACAAGGTAGAGGGCTAGATGTTTGAGGCAAAGGATAGGATGGCTAGGATGGCCAACATCATGACAGACAAGTCCCAAGTGCACCACCATTGCATCAGCAACCACCCCAGTAGCCATATATACAGTAGTAGCTAGTGCAACAATAGCTCATGTAGTAGCAGGCCATATAGCCACCATCATCAGGGCCAAATCCCCATTGTGTTTAGATACAATAGTTACAACAACAGTTATAGACAGTGACAGCTAAGCAAGATCAAGATCGGTAGCAAGTGCTAGCACTCACGATGGAGAGGGATCAAGAGTGTCAGCTCAGGTAGACCTCAGATATGTAATTGGCACAAGAGGTTGGGAAATGATAGCAATTAGAGGCTATCACAACTACATCACAGGGGCAGACAACTTTTGTTTGATTATATAGAGAGGTAGTGACCAAGGCTACCTATTATCATATGCATTATCATCGAAATGTCCCTCAAGCGATGAGGCAGCCCGATTTTTCACAGAGGAGTGGAGCACATCCCCAAGTTGAGTATCAACCATTAGATAGACAGGATGGGGAGTCAAGGAGCCATTAGGGGTAGCTGGCATACAACCACTTTTTTTATTATTCATCTAATTATTTATATAGATATGCATTCATGGGCTCATTTTTTATAGCCTCGTGGATATTATACTTTTAATAGATATACATACACTGATTCAGATATTTGTACCATGACAGACATTTTTTGATATATATATGAGATGATATGGATTTATGATGTGATGTTCTCTTTATTTCATACTTATGAATGTATGGATGCTTATCTATTATATGATATGCAATGATGAAATGCTTATGATATGTGATGTTATGAGATGTGTTGTTATTCCTTTGCAAATGATATGGATGTATTTCTTTTTGTGTACTTTTGTATGCAATTTATGAGATGATGATGTATGCATATGGATGTATATAAATGTTCATGCTATGTATGCTCATGCAAATGTTCATTATATGCTATGATAATGCAATGATTTAAGATGTTTAAAATAACAAATCTATATTATTTATCACAACTTAAATGATAATGATGTTGCAGTGAAATGTGTTTTCCACATTATGATATGTTGTGATGATGTGAGATGTATGCATGCTAATGATAAATGTGGATGCAGGATGGAAGCATTGATGATGTTTTTGTTGACTATCAGGATACCAAGTTAGTGTGGAAAGAAGACAAAATAAATAAGATGATTGATCATTGATTTTGATGATCGATCAAAAGAAAATTCTGACAAGTCTATGATCCACCAAGACTTTATTAGAGATGGTGACAAGAGATGCATGATGATAATTATTTGTTCATAGCTTGGGATTGGAATTTTCTAACATTCCTTATTGTTTGATATAACACATAGACACGATGCATCAAGGTATGGATAGCCAGGATGGCATTGTATCTAGTGATATGGACTTTGACTCTGCAAACAGATAGGATAGTTCTTGCTCACACCTTGACATATGAAAACCTCATTAGAATGTAGTTTAGTAGTTCAAAATATATTGGACCAAAGCATATACAATAGTCAACAACCTACCCCAAACAACTTCCCCACACATAACTAAGCAAGTATGCACCAAGAATATTTTACAAGAATACCCACAAGCACAACAAATAAAAGATAATGATTGATGCCCCATTCCTTTCTCTAGATTGTTTTAGATAAACATCATCGAGAGGTCCTCAGAATGGGTCATTGAGATAAATCATAAGAAAAGATCAAAGGCAAACAGTCTATGTTATTTTTATCTCTTTCCAGTTAATTTAGCTAAGGTAATTTTTGATATCGATGTCCATCGTAGGAAGGATGCATCCTAGGAAATATTATCAAAAAATTTGATTAGGATGAGGTTTATGATAAGTCATTAATAAAAACTTCACTGACTCGTTTACCTATTACCTAGACTTTAGATTCTGACACTTAGCTTTTCACTTTATGGCTTGTGATACTTGGTTTCTATTTGTTTTGTCAAAGGTTGAAGGTGATGATTGATTTATTATGGGTGAAAGTTATTGCAGGTGAAAGCGAAATGGGATGGATGGCTTTGGATTTTCTGAAATATTTCAATTTTTTTGGTATTTTGAAGATGCTTTTGAGGCTGTTTTTGATTTTTTTTGAAAGTTTATATGAATTTTTTGGTTTTCAATTATTTGATGTTGTTTAGGTCTTCTGAATGTTTTCTAATGTTTTGGGCTTTTTTGAGTTTTCAAATGTTTTGGAATTTTCTAAGTTTTTGAATGTTTTGGAATTTTTTGATATGAACTTTTAGGGATTTTCTGAGTTTTGACCAAGAACCTAACCTAACAAACCAATCTTGGGGGCCTTAAGGTCTGGTCAAAGATAAGCCTTGCCAATGTTATACATGCAAAGACCACGTAGTTGAACTGACTTGACTTATTTGAAGATGAAGATGAATAGTTAACGGGTTGTCAGTTTATTATGATGGACTCCTAAAGGACTAACCTAGGATGTCTGGGGGCACATCAATGATGGCCTTGCCTACATTCTAGCTCAGAGACAACGTAGTTCGACATGGTATGATTTTTGGATTTTCGATGTTCAACATTTTTAGGTTTTTTGATGTGTTTTGGATGTTTAGGATTTTTACTTTACAATTTTACGAATGTTTTTGGATTTTAGTTGTACAAGATTTTACAAATGTTTTTGAATTTTTTTGGCTTTTGCAAGTTTTTTTGGATTTTTACGAGGTTTTATGAATGTTTTTGGGGTTTTTTTATAAGATTTCAAATGACCTTAAGATATACAAGAACCCGATGTGATCCATAACAAATTTCGTCAAGCATGATGCAATAGACTACCTCAATATAGGCAAGACAAACTGACCTTTGGAATACACCAAGTAGTACTAAAGGGGATATGATACTTCATAATATCAAGTCATGATGCAAACATGGATGGGTGATGGAATAAATAGGATGAATAAAATGATAGATGAATGGTGATGCAAAGAATGATAGAACAAAGAGCCTAGATAGATGAAGGTGATTTATTTACGCAAGGTGCTTGTTTGCTAGGTTTTCACCAAGGTACTTGTCCAAAGTGCCACCAAAGTGGTTTTCAATAGAGGATGATTGTTTTTCTTTACCATTTTCAATCCTTTTTCTTATTTTTTTGGATATTTATCATTTTTTGTATTTTCAGAGTTACACCCTTCAGTACTAGGCATAAAACTTTTTAAGATGCAAGTTTTTGGTTGGTTCCTACAAGGGCTCACCTTCAAGTGTTGATAATTGATATGCTCTTGATCCATAACTTGTTATGACAAAGAGCCCAAACCAATTAGGCTCGAATTTTCCTTTACTATCTTGATCTGGAAGACTTTTATGATTTTGTTTTATGACAAGATCCCCTACTTGGAAAGACCAATTCTTTATCTTGTTATAGCTATGTTTCAATTGGTTTTGATATACTTGCAAGTGATTAAGGGTGTCAAGATGACACTCGTCCAATAATTCTAGCTCATTCAGCTGAGATATTTTGTATTCTTCATCAGTGATTAGGTTTTGTTGTGACACTCATAGTGATACAAGCTCGACCTCATTAGGTAGGATGGCTTCTAATCTATAGACCAAGGAGTATAGGGTTGCACCTGTAGCTATGTGGATACTGATTTGATAGGCCCAAAGAGCAGGATTCAACTACAAATGCTAGTCACGGACAACTTCATTGACCATTTTCTTTAGGATCTTCAAAATGGTCTTGTTTGTAGCCTTAGCTTGACCATTTCCTTGGGGGTAATACGGGGTAGAAAATCGGTGTTGGATGTTGAATCTTTGACACAACTCTTTCACATCCTGATTCTTAAAGGGTGTTTTGTTGTTTGAGATAAGGGTTTGTGGAATACAATAATGGTATATGACCATAAAAATTTATCTCTTCGCTCTTTCAGGAATGCTTCTAGGTTGTTTTGTTCTTCATCCAACAAGGATTCAACATAGAAAGTGATCTTGGGTGCTTCTTCTATTCCCACATTGAGTGGAGTGGCCTTTTCTACTAAGACTGTTGAATTTTTTGGATGCATTGCACTAAGGGGGAGATTGAATTCCTCATCCTTGGGCACCTTAGAGAGGTTTTCACCCTCGATATGTCCTTTCTTTTTACTATTTTAGGATCAGAGAGTGTCACAATGTGGTTTTCACTCAAAGATCTACAAGTTAGTTACATGTCATCAATTTTGTGAGTTTGTGACTAAAGGATTCAATCGTCTCCCCATAGTATGCCCTTGTTTTGAGCTCTATGTCAAAACCAACCTTGTGATCTACCCATGATAAGTTGTCACAAAGTACCATGAATTTTGAGATTGCTTCATCATTTTTGAATAAATCTAGAATTGGTGGTCCTTGTTGGTCCAAGTCAATGAGTTGTAGGTATACTAGGCATATTTCATTTGGTTGGTTCCTTGGGGTGAAGGATGATGTAGATATCATTAAGAGGGAATTATTCTAAAATAGGTCAGGGACATCAAGAGGGAAGTCATCTAGGGTCATATCACGTGATTTCGGTAACCAAGAGGAAGCCTCAAACTGTTTCGCGGAAATTCCTTTGCCAACAAGGGTAACCTTGCTATTAGTACAACCTAGGCCAAGATTCTTTGGATGTTTCTCATGAACAATAGGTTCTAGCAAACCATTGTCATTTTGTCCCAGTTTCTCGTTCTTGGTATACCCCATTCCCTTCATTAGTTGTAATCCTTTTTTGTCATCTTCCATGGAAAGAATAGGTACGGGTCATTCATCTTGATAAAGAAGTTTAGAGACGTTTTCCTCATTGACATCTTCTTTGTTTAGGTCTCCCAACTTGGTGAAGGTAGTAGTTTCCATCTTGATATTTTTTGGGATGTTGTTGCTAGGTATGGGCTTCCCATGAGTTTTTTGAGAAAGAGACAACTCTCCTAACACAAAAGTATCCTTCATTAGTTTATAGTTTCTACAACCATCATCCTTGATCACTGCTTTGATGTCAAGTATGTTATGCACAATAGGTGTTTTTGTTTCTGAGGTAGATGCAAGGGATGGTGAGTCAACAAATGAGGTAGGAAGTGTAGGCCCTCTGTCATTCTTGGGTATTTGGGGGATCTTATAGAACTTGGCCTCAAGATTCTTTCAATAGTAAAAAGGCTCAAGATCTCCATGGATGGTAACTTCTCTACCCTCGAAATGAAACTTTCCACATTGATGGTAGGTTGAAGCTACTACTTTTAGGGCATGGATCCATGGTCGACCAAGCAGGATTTTGTAGGGAAGATCAAGGTCTAACACTTGGCATGTAGTTTCTGCAATGATGGGGCCAACTTGGATGGGTGGTGTGATGATTCCTTGTACTACCTTTTCTTGGTCAGCATATGCTCTGATGGTGGTGCTCTTTGTTTTCTCAATAGTATCTCTGAATTTCCTATATTTTTTATCAACTGAAGGGTGCAAATGTTCAAACCAGCACCTCCATCTACTAAGACTCTTTTAACCTTATTCTTATGAACAATGACCTCAAGGTGTAAAGCACGATTATGATATGGTTGTGATGGTAGGTCTTTCTCTTAGAAGGTGAGGAGATGATTAGTTATATGCCCTACCATAGCTTGAAACTATTTGGTATCTATATCCTCGGGGACGGATGATGCAGACAGAGCTTCCTCTAAGATTTCCCTATGCGTTGGGGATAGCCTCAATAGTTCTAAGATAGAAATCTATGTTGGGGTATTCTCAAGCTGATCTAAGAGATTGTACTTGCTAGTGCTTGTTGTTGGCTGAGTATGGTGTGCCCTAGATTAAGATGGGACTCCTTTGATGGTGACTTTACCACATCTTGTGGTGACTCCACACTTCGCACTAGGCTAGGCTTTGATAGTGACAACAGTAATGACGCTATCACATGAAGCGAACACATTGGAATAGGTATGCTACATATTTGTGTAATCCTTAGCTTTCCTGGTGTTGTTGCCTTTCCTATGATCTGGCATGGGGATCTTGTATATCTTAAGATCTTGATTACCAACTGGTACCTTAACAGATATGGTGTCACTCTCCATAAGATCTTGGATAATATTTTTAAGTCTCATGTAGTTCATTGTCTTGTGTCCTTTAATTTTGTGAAAGTCATCAAGATCATTTTTGTTGTACCAAGGTCATTTATCCTACGGTTCTTGGTAGTTTTCAAAATTTGGAAGCGCTATCAAGTTTGACTCTACCAATTTCTTCATGATGGTTTTGATAGATTCCAAAAACTATGTGTATTTGCGTTTCGAATAGTTGTTCTTGTTGGGAGTTAATCTCTATTGTGTTTCGGTGTTATTGACCTAATTGTTTTGTGGTGGTGTTGTTTGTTGCACAATTGGTTGAACATTGGTGATTTGATTGTTGTTTGGATTAGGAGCACTTAGGACCACCTTTAGCATCTACCACTCCATCATTTATTACATTCTTGTTCTTAGCCCAAAGGCAAGGCTTTTCATTTGAATTGGTTGATGGCCAATTGTCTTTGTAGGCTTGAGTATTTCCCTATAAGATTAGAGCTATCTCGATCTTAAGGGCTCTAGGGGCAAGTTCATCATAAGATGTGATGTAGCGCATCTTTAAGTGGAAGGATAGATCTAGATCGAGATTTTTTATGATAATTTCCACTTGTTGTTCATCGAGAATTGGCCACTTGCTTTTACTATCTCTTTGCCTCCATCGTTGCAATAAATTGGGAAAAGATTTTCCTTTGTTTTTTTTGAGAGTATATAACTCTTCTAAGCTTATGTCCATGTCAATATTAAAGGAGAAGTTATTTATGAATTTGTCAATGATTTCTTGAAAAGTTTTGATACCTGGAGAAAATTGAGAAAACCAATCCATGGAAGAACCTATTAAATTTCATGGGAAGAGGCACATCAAGTAGGACTCATTATAGGTGGCCTCCATACACATGATGTTAAACTCTTTGATATGGTCCACAAGACTTCCTCTCCCTTTGTATTTGTCGAATTTTGGAATTTCAAAACTAGGAGGGAATGGTACCATTGTAATGTTTCAATCAAATGGATATGGGCATAGGTTCTATGTATGGGGTTTCTTCATTTTTCCCATCCCGATATCTTGTGTGTTAACACCTTCAGTTGCGATGCCATATTGTCTAGTGGACTAGGTGAAGGAACATATGTTGCATATTGTGGGATGGTGGATGAAGTGTGTGTTGGATTCTGATATGATGATGTTTTGTATGGTGTGTATGGTGGTGTAGGATAAGGTGATGATGGTGTAGGCATATATGTTCCCAATGTGTTCGAGTTGATGATGTTTTGTTGAGGGTTATAGTATAAACCGTGTTGTTGTTGTTGTTGCATGAGCAATTTTTTTTGTTGGGTATATTGTTGAGCTTCTTGTTGTTGTTGGGCTTGTTGCTTTTGTTGGGCTTGTTGTTGTTGTTGAGCTACTATGACTACTTGTTGTGTTTCTAAGGCTCCTTGATGTTGTTGTTGTTGTATTTGTGTGACTAAGGTTGCTTCTTGTTGTTGTTGTGTTACTAAGGATGCTTGTTATTGTTGTTGATGTTGTTGTGCAACTAAAGTTGTTCGTTGTTGTTGTTGTTGTTGAGCGACTAAGGTTGTTTTTTGTTGTTGTTGGAATACTTGTTGATAATCCTAGTGGGCTTGTTGTAAAGCTAGGAATTAGTGGTTGGGACATCTATGATGGGTTTTGGGTGTTAATGTTTTGTGCAAGTTCTACATGATTGATTTGGGGATTCCCTTGATATAACATTCCTTGCAAGATAGTGGATTGAGATGGAGGAATGTAAGTTTGAGTTCCCAAATGATTTTGCATGACTTGGGGGACAAACGGTAAAGATGTGGATGGCACTATCAAATATTACGATGTTAAGGGAACATTGATGGGTTCGTGTAATCCTCATCATTTAATTTATCAATCCAAGGTAGTGTCCATGGTTGTATGCAAAAGAGAATGGAGGAAACTTGCTTGATTGCTTGACAGTCTATTCTACTTGCAGAAATAAATCCTATTTGCATGAAAGGAAAGTCGCATGAAAGGGAACTAATATAAGGAAAACTTGCAAGAATTGAAATGGCTAAACTAATTCATAGTTTCTGGAAATGAAAAGCTTGTTGGAAATGAAAAAATTGCTTGAATTCGAATTTACTCTAGAAAGTTGGAAATACATTGTTGGAAATGAAACTAAACTTATCATATTTCCTCAGTCTAAAACAAGTCTTTTTAATCCCCCCTCTTTTGATCAATTTATTACATTTTATTTATAGAATTCATAGTACATATCTACCCAACCAATCCACTAAGAATGTGGATCCAATATCCTATTTTGGAGGGATCGTTCATTAAACTTGGAACATTCTGGAGCAATTACCTTTAATCTTGCCAGGTTTATCTCAGTCATTTTCTGTCATGTACTGCTCCTTTCCTAATGCAAATCATGCCAAATGCTCAAAATTATTTTTAGCCCTTCCAATCTACTTTCCATATTGTAAGATGGGGTTAGAAATTAAAATAGCATAGATAAAGTGGCAACCAACACTACTAAGCTATTAAACCACATCAACAAGAGAATACAATGAAAACATAAGGAAACTAAAACATCAAATCAAAATACTCCCCATGCTTGAACTTGAATCACTTATCTTGCTCTCCTATTTCTCCTTTTGCAAATATTCCCTCAGATTTATAGTCTAACTTGTGCAAATACTTGCAAATTGTAAGTAGAAAGTTGGAGAAGAATAGCTGTTAAAATGAAAATGGAGAAGGAAGGTTTCTTTTATAGACAACCTTTCGAATGGACGGTTGAGATTAATCCTCTAGAAGGATTCTAAGATCAATGGTCCAGAATTGATGCACCAAGAATATGCTATTCTTGGAGGAATCATGACAGGCAAACATGTAGGGACATGCAGACTATGACATGAAATAATTACAGGGTATCTTTGACCAAGTGGAGGTGCATAAATAATTTATTTTATATTATTTATTCAAAATGGAGGAAAATGACAAGTGGAAAATAAATAATTTATCCAAATTATTTATTTAGATAAAATGACAAAAGAAGCATTTAATAAAATTAATCAATTTAATTAAATGGGGAGGTGGAAATTAGACATGGATAATTAATTCAAGAATTATTTATCCAAAAGAGAGGAATGAAACAAAATTAAATAATTTCAACAATTATTTAATTATAGAAGAATAAAAGGTCAAATAATGATTATTATTATTATTTGACTATAGATGAAAGATAAATAATTAAATAAAAAAATGATTTATTTAATTATTGAAGAAATGGATATATTAACGGCACAATTAAATAATTTTAATTGATCAAGATAGACTAAAGATGAGAAGGTGAATTAATTAAATAATTAAAAATTATTTAATTAATAGAGGAATGCGGTCAAACTTAATTGAATAATTAAAATTATTCAATTATCGAAGGACAACGACCAAGAAAAATGATGCTCGCGGACTTAGGACATTTTTCAGTGTCTACATTTTGCCCCTCTTTGACATAATACAGTTCATCGCATTGTGTCAAAGAAATTTAATTCTGAAATTTTCCCCAGTGAAAGAAGAATGACGAGGAGGGTTGTGTATGCCCCCTCGAGAGGACAGGTGAGTTCAAAGAACATGAGTGTGCTCTCGAAATGGATGATAAGACAAAAGGATGAAGGATAGAAGAAATGTTAACTTGGAAGGGGATGGATATTAGAGTGGAAGAGAAAGGATGGTGAAGATGGAAAGTTAGACAAGAAATTATAAGGGAACCAACTTTCATGCTTACAATTTTATATTTATCATCGTTGGGCCTCAAAATGTCGCAAATGGTTCACAAACACCACGGTATGACATAGACCAAGGTGTGCAAGGTGACCATTTACAAAACAAACAGTCATAGACAAGGAATGTCCTAACTCATACTAAGGGCGAAGTTGCCCCAGTCTTTTCGTCAAGACAATCCACTGACAATAGTCAAAGAAAAACAAAATAGGTCATGAGACATCATCGCACCTCTAAATCCTTCAAGGGACATCCTTGAGGTAGCTAGTAACATGACCAAGAGACAAAATGAAAAAACATAAAACAAAATAACAAAAAGATTAGACAAAATGGACAAAAGGTAAGACAAAATAGACCAGAAAAATCAAGAGCCATTCAATGCATTTCCCAATGTTTGTTTTGTTGAAGACGAATTTCATGATAGTTTGTCACTTTGATAGTTTGACAGTTTTGACAGGTTGCCAATTCGAAGGTGTTGACGGTTTGACAGGGCCTATTGTCAGGAAGGACACATCCTGAAAAAAGGAAAATGATGTTTTGACGAGGTCAAAGTCCAAGAAGGACACATCCTGGAGGGGACCAAAGAGTGACAAGATTGACATTGTTTTGGAAATTTTACTGATTTTGACTGGATGATTGATTGGACTATGTTGTTTGTTGGTTCATAATTTAAATGTCAACGTTTTGAATGATTGATTTTGTTCGAGTGCCACTATGTCTGACTTATTTGACTGATGCAACTATGTTTGACTTATATGACTAATGTGATGAATGTTGACTCTGTTTTGGGATTTTTGGGAGTTATTTGATTTTTATTTTTTTTGTTTCTTTAGGACATTTTTCAATGTTTAGGTCTTTTTTCAAGATATTTTATGATGTTTTTGGTCTTTTTTTCAAGACATTTTATGATTTTTATTTTTTTCAGGACTTTTTATGATTTTTTTTAGGTCTTTTTTTTCAGGACATTTTATGATTTATTTTTTTTAGGACTTTTTATGATTTTTTTAGGTCTTTTTTAGGACATTTTCTGATTTTTAGGTCTTTTTGAATGGTTTAAGAGGATAACGGCAAATGCATGTGACTGATGCCTACACATGAGAATCCAAGGACAAACATGATTGTGCCCCTAGTTAAGTTGAATACCAATTGACAAGTGATGACAATGTTGTTTGACATGGGAAGGATGCGTCCCGAAACAACATGAGGATGACGATCATGTGACAAAAGTATCAAGATTTGCAGCCGTGCCAAGAACAAATTCAAGTAATATTTTGGATAATGTGCTTGTATGGATAAAACTCATTTCATTTGGAATGACTTGGTTAGGACTAGAAGGGACGATGAAGTATCCTTAGACCATTTGACAAGGGAAAGTCAAGATAGGTCACCTACATGAAAGGGTGAGAGGTGGCCTTGGTAAAGGACATGAGACATGAGACTAAGGGAATTGTCATATGATTTTCTAGGACTATGTCTTATAGGGATAATGATGGAAATGACAGAATAGTTTGTGACAAAAGGATTGACATGTCAAGGGTTTTCCCCAAAGCATGATTTATGTGTGCCAATTTTATGTCAAAACCAAGGTAGGTGGGAAAATGGACAGAAATGATATGGATGAAATGGATGGATGCCAATGTTAAGAGGAAGGCATAGGAGATGAAACAACTTGCCCCCAAGTGTAAAAGTCCACATAGATGATTTATTTTACACATGATGCCTATTTGCCAGGTTTTCATCATGGTACTTATCCAAGGCACCTGTTTGCCAGGTTTCACCATTGGATGAAATTTTTCTCTTTACTATTTTCTTGAATTTTTTGATTTTTTTGGTGTCACCAAGATGCCTATTTGCCAGGTTTTCATTAGGGTGATGATGTTTTTCATTTTTCTTTTTCTTTTTTTGTATTTTGCAGATAGTCTGGATGCTTTGGATGACCACTGACTATTTTGAATCCATTAACGGTGTCGATGGAGAGACTGGTGCCATGATATGCCAATAATGTCCTTTCTAAAGTAGTTGGCTTGTCAGAATGATAGCACTTGCGTACAATTGATTGAGGTCATCATAGTCCTTTCTGATACTAGAATTGGCCTTATCAAAATACGCACATCACGATAAAGTGCCATGAGAATCCTTGTGATAAAGAGTTGCTACCATGATGTGATGGATTTGTGACATGGGATTTTTGTACTTTAGGCAAGATGTAGGATTATGACGGATGATGGTAGACATGGAAAATTTGTTTGGATGTTTGGATGAATCACTTTTTATTTTTGAAACTTGGTATGATGGATGACGGATTTTGGAGAGATGGAATTTGGAACCAACACCTTTAGATGCCTTGCTTGATGACCATTTTGAAGGAGGTGGACATGTGTTATATATGGGAGTCCTCTTGTCTTGTGGCTTAACATTTTGATTAAATTTTTCTTTTCACATATTTTCTTTGCTTGATCCACTTTTCTTTGGGATCCATTTTAATTTCATTTGTCCACTTGTCTTTTTGTTTGATTCGATGGCCATTGACATTTGATTTTTGACTTTGTAAGAATTTTGTTTTTGTTGGTTCCAAAGGGAAGGTTTAAGATGTTGAGAAAGATGGTTTATGGTGTGGCTGGACGAGGTGTTGGCAGCAATCTTATGACAAGGATTTCTCATGGACTCTATTTTGACATTTGTATCTGACAAGGTTGCCCCCGGTATCGAGGAGGTTCCACTGACATCATTTGATTTACTAACTGAAGAATAGCCAAGACCTTGATGTCTATAATTTTCCTGAAGTTGTATTGGTTCTTGAATTCCTTGCTCATGTATGCCTAGTCCTTTTCTTTGATAATGCATGCTCTGACAGATTATGTTTGCGATGGGGTATTTATTGTTTTGAAAGCAAGATGCTAACCCATCATGATGTATGTGGACACTGTCACTTGGAATATTTTCATCTACAAGAAAGCCTGCTCTGACAAAGATAGATGACCCTAGTTGATAAAGTGTCTTAGCTTCATTGTCATGTTGGCCATATTTCTTACTGATATCTTTGGTCTGATCTTGTGACATGTCAAGTTTAGATGATTCTATTGGTGCTTCCATGTCCATGTTGAAGCCATCGTTATGGTCAGTGTCATGGAGTCTAATGAAGTCAACTATAGCTCGATCATTTGCAAATATGTCCATAATGGAAGACTCTTGTTCTTGAGAAATATCGTCTGTGTGTCATGGAGGCAAGTGTCTCATCTTGGAAAGTGTCGATAGTCAGGGCCTGAATAGGATCGTCAAGTGTTTGATCATAAATGGCGTAAAGGTCAAGGAGTGGATCATTTTGGATTTCTTGGTCAACAGTAGAGTCTTGGTCAAAGATGGGGTTGTCATGGATTTGGACTTCTTGGTCAATGGTAGGGTCTTGGTCAAAGATGGGGTTGTCGTGGATGATATAATCGGAAATAGAATTTTTGTTAAGGATAGGTGTGTTTTGGATGTCATGATTATTTTGAAGGACATCTTGAATGGACTTTGAGATAGGATCATGGGATGGACTACCTTGATCGTGACATGAAGGTGACGTTATAATGTCATGCTTTGGGCTTTCATTTTGACATGTATCCTCAAGTTTAGACAATGGGATTTTACTTTGGACAATGATAGAATTTTCATGACTAAATGTGGCTTGTGAGGGAGTGACTTGAAAAGGATTAATGGATGAAGGACTAGGATAGGACATGGAGACTTGTACTGGATTAATAAGGTATGATGTGGAGACTTGACATGAGTTGGAAAATGGTTGATAAGGCATGTAGAATTGGATGGGATTGGTAGGTGAAGGACTAGAATATTACATGGAGACTCGTAATGGACTAGTGGACAGTTGGTTTCCCTTGTCAAGGTTAGGATAAGGGTAATAACTAGACATGTGTTGGAGATTAATTATAGGATTTTCGTTAAGTGATTCTTGATAGTGAGGGTTGATGGATGGAAGACTTGGACTGATGGATTGTTGGTAGGAAGGGTACGTAAGTGATTGACCATGGGTTGCGACTGCTTTGGATTTAAAGTGGAGATAATCTCTTTTGAAGTTTTTGTCTAGTTGAATGTGACCATTATGGATAAAGTTGTATTCAACTTGACTAGCAAGCATATCAAGGTGACTTGAAGACATGATGGTGGATGCCATGAGACTACGACTATGTTTTTGGATTTTTTGGATAAAGGATGACAATGCAAGACTATGTTTTTGGATTTTTTGGATAAAGGATGGTAATGCAAGACTATGTTTTTGGATTTTTTGACAATAAGGGATGCAATACGACAATGTTGTCTAAAGAAAATGACTAATGCCAAAGGACAATGAAGACTAAGATGAAAAGTTATGACACTATTTTTTTTGTATTTTTGGAGGATGTCAATGTAAGGTGATAATGATGTTTTCCTAAGGAAAATGACTAATGCAAGGTGATAGAATTGTCAAGAAAGGATATCAAATTCCAAGGTGACAGTGAGGACTAATGTAAAAAATTTGGTTAAGGAAATGACCAATGCAAAGTCTAGATGCCAAATGAGGACTATGATGACAATATTTTGGATTTTAAAGATATGCAAGGTGAGGACTAAAATGATTTGAATGTCTAAGGTATGCAAATGCAAAGGTCTAAAATGATTTGGAAGAAGGTTGCCTAACCACCCTATGCTTGATCTATGTCTCAATTTTGGAATATCAATGGACTTGTTTGAAGGACTAAATGACAAGAACAAAATGACAAGTGAGTCTTCCTAACTAGACTTTTGAGTCAAAAGGATCTCACAAAAGGACAATGACTAAAGGAGATAATGATGTCTAAGTCTAATGATAACCTAATTTTGAAAGTCAATATTTTGCAAAGTGAGGTAAGGTTTTCCTAACCCAAAGTATGCAAAAATGAAAAGATATGGTCAAGCTAATGTTAAAAATGATGATTATGAAACCTAATGGATGAAATCAAAATTTTGAAAGTTTAATCCTAGGGTCAAAAATGCAAACTAAAGGTTGAATGATAAAGATTTTGAGCAATTTCAAAGTTCGTTTATGATAGAGTTCTCTTGGAAAAATTGTTTGATAGTAGGTTGAGACTATTTTTTGATGTTTTGTTGAAAATTTTGAGTTGTCTGAGGTTGACTGTTTGTGTCCAGATTTGTGAATGTTGTGTATATTGTTTGAAAATCCAGAAAACACTTGACAAGCACGATGTTTTGGTGTATGCAAACACACATGAAACAAGCACAATCCTAATAGGCCAATAGGCCAAGGGTTTGTATACTTGATATAGCCCACCGATATACCCCGGATTGGTGCTAAACACCTTTCCTTCTCGAGAGCAGATAGCTTAGAAGTTTGGTGGCACTGGCTCCCCTCCACGGCTCATTAACGTCATTCGGGCACACCAACTTCAGATTCTTGGGTAGTCACTTCCCAAGAACTGCTATCTCTACTCAAGGGGATCAGTAGTGAGTATCTTCGGGCATGATACTGTACCCTGCACTATACCAAGCAACGGCTGAAAATGGTTGGCCTCTAAAACAAAAGGTGTCTAGTAAGGGCATTTCATTCGTAGGGCATGATCCATGTGGCGAGAGTCCCCTTTCAGATCCATCTTGTCAGAACCACATGCGTGATTCTTGGGATTTCCCCAAGAATCCACTTTTATATACTGGTTGGAAGTCCCTCGGGTTCAAGGTGCTACCGGTCTGAATTGTCCTGGGGTGAGTACTTTTTCCCACCAGAATAGACCCAATTTCTAGAGTCAGTAACTGTTTCTCTTACACCCAGGATCGCCCGAAAGCGCAAGGGGAGAGGATACTTTGATTACTAAGTTTTGAGGGTGACAAAAAATAAGGTGGGTCTGGTTTTCTGATCACCTAGTTTTCACAAGGTGAGAGCATAATCACCTACCACCTTCAAGCATAGTCAGACAAAATCAAGCACATGTTCATTTTAATGCACCAATGGAAGTGTTTTCTAAACTAGAAATCGTAAACACATTGTTTGAGAAATGAGTCTTCGACTAACGAAGCTGCAAAACCACAAATTAGTAGTTTCATAAATGTCTTGGACCAACGAGAAAGCTGCAAAAAACTAAGTTAGAACAAGAGATTAAAAACCAAACTAAAAGTCAGTAAATAACTAAACTAGAAAATGCAGAGACTAAACTAAACTAAGAAAAAGAAATTAAAGAAAACTAAAAACTAAGAGCTCAATTTTTTTGTTGAGCAGTTTTTGGGAGCCACACTCCAAAGCCACACACTACAAATAGAAGATTAGTAAAAAACCTTAAATGAAAACAACAAACTAAAATAGTGATAACTTTCTCAAAACTAAACAAAATTTTAAACCATAGATATCTATGGAAAGATAAGACAGACCTTCAAAACCCAGCAAAACGTTTTGCAAAATCCTACAAGACAAAAGTGTTACAAACAAAAGAAAATTCGTTTAACAGTTAAATCTTAAAAAGTTGCAATCACTAAAACGACCATAACTTTCTCAAATCTTAACATAATTTTAAACCATTTGAAGTTCTGGAAAGCTGAGAACGAGACCTACAAAACTCAGATAATGGTTTTTAAATATTTAATTGGCCCATTTTTTTGTGCTCAAAAGAAGATGACAGGATTTCATATGAATTCTTGGCTATAACCTGCAAAACAGCAAAAATAAATAAGAAAACACAAATTTCTCTACAAAATGTTAGGTTCACCAATGTAAGATGGGGCTAGAAATTAAATAGAATAGACAAAGTGACAGCCAACACTACTAAGCTATTAAACCACATCAACAAGAGAATACAATGAAAACATAAGGAAACTAAAACATCAAATCAAAATACTCCCCATGCTTGAACTTGAATCACTTCTCTTTCTCTCCTATTTCTCCTTTTGCAAATATTCCCTCAGATTTATAATCTAACTTGTGCAAATACCTGCAAATTGTAAGTAGAAAGTTGGAGAAGAATAGCTGTTAAAAAGAAAATGGAGAAGGTTGCTTTTATAGACAACCTTTCGAATGGACGACTGCGATTAATCCTCTAGAAGGATTCCAAGATCAATGGTCTAGAATTGATGCACCAAGAATATGCTATTCTTGGAGGAATCATGACAGGCAGACATGCAGGGACATGCAGGCTATGACAGACATGCAGGGACATGTAGACTATGATAGGGACATGTAGACTATGACCAGAAATAATGACAGGGTATCTTTGACCAAGTGGAGGTGCATAAATAATTTATTTTATATTATTTATTCAAAATGGAGGAAAATGACAAGTGGCAAATAAATAATTTATCCAAATTATTTATTTAGATAAAATGACAAAAGAAGCATTTAATAAAATTAATCAATTTAATTAAATGGGGAGGTGGAAATTAGACATGGATAATTAATTTGAATTATTTATCCAAAAGAGAGGAATGAAACACAATTAAATAATTTCAACAATTATTTAATTATAGAAGAATAAAAGGTCAAATAATGATTATTATTATTATTATTTGACTATAGATGAAAGATAAATAATTAAATAAAAAATGATTTATTTAATTATTGAAGAAATGGATATATTAACGACACAATTAAATAATTTTAATTGATCAAGATAGAATAAAGATGAGAAGGTGAATTAATTAAATGATTAAAAATTATTTAATTAATAGAGGAATGCGGTCAAACTTAATTGAATAATTAAAATTATTCAATTATCGAAGGACAATGACCAAGAAAAATGATGCTCGTGGACTTAGGACATTTTTCAATGTCTACACATATCATTTTGAATTTTTGAATTTTGTTGAGAAACAAGGGAGATATCACTATTTTACTGAGACTACGTTTTTGACAATTTTTAGGGAACCTTTAGTTCTCCACATGAATGAAGGGATTGTTCTTCAGTTTTCTTGACCAAATCTTTGTTGATTATCTTGAAGAACATTCCACTATCATTAATGACACTTAATTTCTTTGATAAGTTGTGTTATTGAAAGATAATGTGGCAGAAGAGATCTCTTGATCTATCATGAACTAAATTCTTAGCCACCAATTTAGGAGTGATTGATACTCATTAATTTTGCAACAATATTGGAATGTGCTAGAAGTTTGGAGGAGTCTTCTTTATCTTCCCATAATTTCTTCAAAGTCTTTTTTGGAGTTGATGTCTAGAGCTCTTTGTTGTAAGTGTTTGTAGTTTCTTCTT
Organism: Sequoia sempervirens; assembly: GCA_007258455.2. Taxonomy (NCBI): domain Eukaryota; kingdom Viridiplantae; phylum Streptophyta; class Pinopsida; order Cupressales; family Cupressaceae; genus Sequoia; species Sequoia sempervirens. The sequence continues at coordinate 453,838,696 of VDFB02000017.1, forward strand.
ACCATGATTTATTTAATAACTCATTTATATGCATTATATCATCTTAAACACTTCATGGAGACATATTAGAGGAAATTTGGATCACATTTAATTACTAAAAATAAATCAAATATTTACTTTACATTCTACCTTAAGCAACTAAAGAACTTTCAATTATTACTCAAATCCACTTTTAAAACTAATGCATTAGGAAGAAATATATGATTTTATTTGATTAAACATGAGATCACTTATGGTCTCATCATCTCCCCCACACCTAACATGTTGCAGGTCCTCTTGCAACTCATAATGAGCCTCATAGAGTAGATAAATTCCATTTTTTTACAGTTGCTTCAGACAGCTCCTGACAACTCCTGATTAGCATTTTCTTCTTCTTCTTTTTTTTGGGTGGATTGAGTAAAATGAAAGAACTTTAAGTTGAATAAGAGAAAAATAATAAAGTAAATACCTTATTTTATCTTATTTTTCCATGCAACCATCATGCATGGGTTGTAGTTCACTTTCTCCATGCTACATACAAAGAATTTTTTCAACTTTTGAAAGCTGCAACCTGATCTTTTTCATTGAATACCAACTCAGATTGCTTCATCATTATTTTTTCTATACTAACCAGTCATCCACAATGCCAAAATATCTGCTACAATTTTTTAGAGCAGTAATTTGTATAGAAAAGTACATGCCTACAGCCTTAGAGAAGAGGAAATAGTATGTGCAAAGCACTTATTTACAAAAATCAAACATACCCTAACGTACTCTACTTAATGATGTAGAGAGGTTACACATAACCATTAACTGGTTCTGAAAAATATCTTCCCTTTCTCAAAGTATGTTTCTATGCGTTCAATTTTTAGAGAGAAGAGAATGAAAAGAAGATGACAAAAATTTTGAAATGCTTCACCTTCCTTTGAAGTGGAAACCTTCTCCATGCTTTATGATTCTAGAAAATACATGGGTTGAATGGAGAGATCTTGCAATCCTTCCTTCTGCTATGTTGCATGCATGACTGGAAACAACTCCTTGTTCTTCAAATCTTTTATTGGCAAGCCCTCCTTTGACTTCAAAAATCTGATTGGGCAACCATTCTTGGATTTTGAAGGTCTCCAAATAAGTCTCTTTTTTGCAAGCTTTTATAATGAAGATAAGATCTCTTCATTGTATTATGCACCTCTTGCAAGCAATAATCCATCAATTCTTATCCTTTTTTAGGATTTGGAGTGATGGTCCTCCAACTAAGGATATTTTAAAATAAATAGCAGGTTTTCCCCTTATATTTGTAATTTTGGGGGGGTTTTGAAAGACAAATCCTTGAAGAATTTCTAAATCTAAAAGGTTGCCAAACTGGTTTTCCTAATTTCCTAATGAAACATATCCCTGGAAATGGCACCAAAAATGATGGGCTCATTGTAACCCTCATCATTTAATTTATCAATCCAAGGTGGTGTCCATGGTTGTATGCAAAAGAGAATGGAGAAAACTTGTTTGATAGTATATTCTACTTGTAGAAATAAATCCTATTTGCATGAAAGGAAAGTTGCATGAAAGGGAACAAATCTAAGGAACACTTGAAAGAATTGAAAAGGCTAAACTACTTCACACGTGTTGGAAATGAAAAGCTTTCTAGAAATGAAAAGCTTGCTTGAATTCAAATTTACTCTAGAAAGTTGGAAATACATTGTTGGAAATGAAACTAAACTTATCCTATTTCCTTAGGCTAAAACAAGCCTTTCTAATCCCCCCTCTTTTGATCATCTTATTACATTGTATTTATAGAATTCATATTCCATATCTACCCAACCAATCCACTAAGAATGTGAATCCAATATCCTATTTTGGAGGGGTCATTCATTAAACTTGGAACATTTTGGAGCAGTTACCTTTAATCTTGCCAAATTTATCTCATTCAATTTCTATCATATACTGATCCTTCCTTGATGCAAATCATGCTGAATTCTCAAAATATTTTTTAGCCCTTCCAATCTACTTTCCAGATCATTTTGAATTTTTGAATTTTAGTGAGAAACAAGGGACATATCGTTGTTTTATTGAGACTGCATTTTTGACAATTTGTGGGCGCCTAAATTTTAGGGAACCTTCAATTCTCCACATGAATGAAGGGATTGTTCTTCAGCTTGCTTGACCAAATCTTTGTTGATTATGTTGAAGAACATTCCACTATCATTAAGGACACTTAATTTCTTTGATAAGTTGATTTATTGAAAGATAATGTGGTAGAAGAGATCTCTTGAGTTGTCATGAACTACATGCTTAGCCACCAATTTAGGAGTGATTAATACTCATTAATTTTGCAACAATACTGGAATGTGCTGGAAGTCTAGAGGATTCTTCTTTATCTTCCCATAAGGTCTTAAAAGCCTTGTCTGGAGTTGATGTCTGGAGCTCTTAGCTGCAAGTGTTTGTAGCTTCTTCTTACCATGAGTTATTTAATAACTCATTTATCTACATTATATCATCTTAAACACTTCATGGAGACATATTAGAGACAATTTAGATCACATTTAATTACTAAAAATAAATCAAATATTCACTTTATATTCTACCTTAAACAACTAAAGAACTTTCAATTATTACTCAAATCTTCTTTTAACACTAATGCATTAGGAAGAAATATATGATTTTGTTTGATTAAATATGAGATCACTTATGGTCTCATCACACATTAGGACCTTGGTTCCACTTATTGAAATGATTCCCTTGATCGATGTTTTGGAGATTCCCTTGTGTTTGAGATGTGGTCAATGTATTACCTTGGTTGATGGGGGTTGATGATGGATGGAATAGATATGTTTTGGGAAACTGCTAGGTTTGATGTATCAACGGGGGGATTAGATGAAGATGTTCCCTATTGCATTAAAGGTTGATTTTGCATGAGGATATTCCCTTGTGTTTTTGGGTCTACTTGTGATCATTGGTCCACACTACTTGGTGTGATATTGGGCACACTTGTAGTACTCGTGGGTATGGATGAAGATGGGTGTCCTCTATATGTTGAAGTTATTATGGAGTAATGGAGTGTAAGTGGTTTATATTGATGTAGAGGATTCTCAAGAATGGGAGGAATGCCAAATGTTGGTGTCCAAGTGGTAGTTTGAGGAGGATTGGTATCGAGGGTACCCACAAGTTTGTTGCTTTCAAATGGAAGAGTATGGCCAAAGTCCTTAGCAAGACTAGCTGTAATACTAGGTGTTGTTGTTTGATTGAGCCCTAGTGATGGAGGCATTTGAATAGTGGATGAAGTCAAGCCTTGTGTTAATGATTGTGCAACAAAAGATGGGCAATTGGGAATTATGTTTTATAAGGCCTAATGCTCCATGATTTCTTCCCTAGTAAGTCCAAATGGATTGTTCATGATGTCTTCTATCCCATATGGCCACAATGGTGATGAGGGTTGTTGTGATGGCATAATGTAACTTCTCAGATCAAATTCTAGAGGATTAAGATCACTTGAGGTGAATGTGACTTTGGTTTTCTCCATGATTCTCTTGTGTTGTGATCTTGTTTTTACCATAAATTTTGGGTCACAATTGGGAGAGTTGCATTGAGATTTGTAATGTTTGAACTCTCTAGTTGACTCAAATATAGGTGAAAGGGACACTCTAAGTCTTTTTGGAGAAATGATGGTAGTGGGAGATGAAAAGATGAATGATATGGGGAGTGATTTTTGCAAACGTTTTGGGACAACAATTTTGACTTAGGTTTGATGTTTTGATGTTTGGATAAAGGATGTATATGAACTTGTGAATCTTTAGGTATACTTGTGACCTTCAAGATGAATGAGTTCAAAGATGATAACTAATTTAACAAAATGCATGGAAAAGGATTCATTTCACATAAAAAGTAGCTAAGTTAGGGGTTGTTTGATAGATGTCTAAGTCTAAAAGTGTTGGTATATTAAAAAAAAATTCAAATTTTGGTGAAGTGAAATTTGGATTTTGATGAAGGGGTGGATGGAGTGTTTGACCCAATGTTGACTTAGAGTGAACCTTTGTTTTCAAAGACCAAGGTGGTGAGAAACATGCTAGAGCTCTAAATTTTTCCAGTCCAAAAGACCAATGTTTGATTTAAATGAGGGGTTCATATTGAGCATACATGTCTGGATTATTCAGCGGGATAAGTCTATAAAACCTTGTTGCCAATTTGTTCTTGTTGCGGTACTATTTTAGGACATGTCTTCTAATGTACTTTGAACTATGATGTATAAGTTTGAAATAGCGGTATGTAGACCTTCTCTTGGGGATTTAGATTTTGCATGAGATCATTTAGAGAAGTTCAAGATCATGGAAAAGACCAATGTTTTGAATTTCAAAAAAGGCATACAATTCTAGATTATTCTTTGAAGCACGTAATATATAAAAGTTCCTTGTTAATCTAGACTTATTTTGATAAAGTGCCTCAAGGTGTTGTTTGATATATTTTTGTCTATGACGCCTAAATTTGAAGTGACGGAATGTAGAACTTCTCTTGGGAATTTTGATTTTATGTGAGATCATTTAGAAAATTTCAAGTTTATGGAAGAAAAGAGGATATTTATTGTCACGCGGGTGGTGGTAATATGAGCCTTCCAGCCACAATATCAGCTTGTTCCTCTTCTTCATCTATGATGTATGTTATGTTTATCCACTGGATTGGTGTTTCCTTTGTTTCAAAAGTGAAGCTTCTTAAACTACTAATTATATCAGTTTATTCTCCTTCAATGAGTTTAAAGTTTGGTTGAATGATAGCAGGTGTAAGGTCGGGTTGTTCAACCAAAGTGATTGGATTCCAAATGGTCATGTGGGGTTCAATTTGTCAAGTTATCTTGCTTAAATGGGTTTCTTTTACAAACACTTATCTTGATTAAGTTCAAACTAAATGTCCATGTCAAAAACATCATAAATTTCATGGGGTCCATTTTGTGAAAATCATGAGGTTGAAGCCATAGTTGCCTATGTTGACTTTGGGAAGTATAGATTGAGATGTAAACCAAAATATTTAGAAGTTTCTAAGAATAAATTCTTAGGATAAGCATTAATATCAAGGTTTTGTCAAAGGGTATCCATACTTAGACCAAGGGGTTTAAAATTTTGAAAAGACTTATTGATGTTTGTTTGCAATGTTTTGGAACCAAGAAAAGTATTAAACTAACTCACAAGCATTTACCACCCTAGGTTCAGAAGATACTACTTGCCAAATCCCCACTTGGATTTTTCCAAATTACACTAAGACAATGTGAATAGTTAGAGATTTGGTGACACTGGCTCCCCCTTACATGGTACACATTTCTTGGGTACACCAAATCTCAAATCCTTAAGATCTGCAAATCCGAAGGATTTTTTTGTTTCTACAATGAATAGTAAAATGTGGGTAAGCTTTAGAACGACCATTCTTGCACCAGCAAGCATGAAGGATTTTGGAAAGCTTCTAAACAATTGGTTCATAGTAAGGAATTTCATTGTGGCCATACACGCGACAACATTAGCTCAAGCTTATTTCAATCAATAGGCCTCCTAGTCCCTTCCTAAGAAAGGATTTTGATGTGTCACACAGGCACTAGGGTGGCACTTGTCAATATGACACATCCACACCTGTTGCTTATGACAAGTTCATCACAAATAATTTTTTTATATAGTGGTTCAAAAGAGTTTGGCTTAGCTCGTTACCACTTGGGTCATTCCCACCTTTCAAAGCAGGGTGGCAGGCCCTCTAAAAGTATAAAAAAGTAAGGAAGTACCTTTGTTGTTCGATCTCTCAGGTCACATGACGCAAGGAGAGAACAAACACAACACCTTTTCCTCACACTAGCATGGGGTTCATTTTAAATCCAAATTGAAATATGTGGGTGGTTATACAAAATGTCAAAGGAATGCTTTTGATTCTCAAGATCGTCAAGTGGCACAAGAGAAGAGCATATGCATTCAATGACGAAAATGAAAACCAGAAAACATGGAAAACACTTGTTAATTTTAACCCTCAAAGTAAAGGTAAGTTCATTTTATGCACCAAATTGAGTGTGAGTTTTTCCTGTTCAATTTTAATCCAACAAGAAAAATAGTGAGGGTTCAATTTTAACCAATTTGAGTGTTCATTTTAAAACCCAATTGAAAGCTAGTGTGGTCCTAAAGCGTGAAATAAAAAGCATCATAAATGGGTTATAACTGCCCCAAAAGTGTTGGAACACTTGTTACAATTATAATATTTAAAGACAAGAATGCTTCTTCATTTTGAATTTTATCATCTAACCTACAAAATCCAGTTAGCCTAAAAACCAAAATAGAAAGTCAAAGACATGTTAGTGATCAAATGAAGTAAAAAAATTAAAGCACATGCTAAAAATCACACTGTTTTTTCTTACCAAACAAAAGCCTTGCTATTTACAATAGCATCACCATAAGTCAAATGAGTGTCGCTCTGGTGAAAAATAGCATCACTCTACAAAAAGATAGAGATGATGATAGTGTCGCTATTTGGTGGCATTGCCATTTATAAATTCTTGATACTTCTAAAAAGTATTAGCATCGCCACTTATTTTAATCAACTCCAATGTTTTAATTAGGCATCATTGTATCTCCTTAAAAAGTGTCGCTATATGGTGATGCCTCACAAAGGCATCCTAAAATCTCCTAGAGTGTCGATGTATCTACAAAAACCAGAAAAGTGGACTTCGAGAGGAAAATTCATTAAATGTGATCGGCTAAGCCCTCCTTCTAGCGCCAAAATGTGACCAACAAATTAGTATAGTCTTACTACACTTGATCCATGAGGATACGAAGCGTATTCGATCCACTAAATGTCAATCCCAATAAGATCAATCAATAAAGACTAAACTAGGAATCCATTAAAACTTAGCATATTAAACTACAAAAGCTTTTAAATTCCTATTCTAATCCATTGAAACTTATCATATTGGGGGAGTGGTGTCACATTGATGTGGAATGGCAACTCTTTCCCAATCCCGTGGATAAATGAGCATGTTTTGATTGATTCTATTGAAGAGAATTGTTGAAACATATGATAGATGTGTATGAAAACATCATTTAAAACTAAATTAGCATGATGTAAGCTATTTTAACATGATTTATGCTAAGATGATCAAGATGTGTGAATGTAGAGCTAATCTAAATGAAAGTAAATAAAGCTAAAATGATGTAAAATGTGAGTACAAGTGAGAGTGATTTTAATAGCATAAGTTTGATGTTAAAATATGAAACCATTTGTCTCTAAATAGTGACCTATTTATAGGAGGATATATGAGAAATGAAGGGTTGAGATCAAAAAGGTTAATCAATGGTCAAGGATAGAGGGAGTTGGAGGCATGGATCATGGATTCTCATCATGAGATTTAATCAAGGGTTAACCTTTGTCCAAACAAACACACTTTTAACTTGCACAAGAAGTCAAGTAAGTTTGTTATAGAAGAGGAATATTTTCTTTTTTCAAATGAGTGAAGAAAGATAATATTCTTTAGAATATTCTCATGGGTGAGGGAAATAGATATATTTAGCAAATTAAAACAAAGTTTTAATGTGCAAAAGGGGAAGGAATATTCCATGGGAATATTCTTCTTGGAGGAAGGTGCAAAGGAGGAATATTCCCTTGCAAGTGGGGGGAATTAAATTTATTAGTAATTGATACTTAAACAAAGGTTTAATTATGCAATTAAATGGGATTAGATGATATTCATTAAATAAAGTGATTTAATGAAAAGGGGGAAAGTGAAATGGTATTTAATTAAATAACAAGACTTAGGGACTTAAATTAAATAACTTGATGTATTTAATTTAATAAGACGAAATGTTAGCATGAAAAGGGGTGAATTAACCCGATTAAATTGATTAGGTTAATAAACAAAAATGACATAATAAATCAAATAGCTAGGCTAATTTAATTAATTGAGAGAAAAGAGGATGGGTTTTAGGAGGAAATGATGTTAGTATACCTAATTCGAGTGCATGATATCATTCTGGACATTTTTAAGTGTCTATAGTTTCTACTTTGATTTTTTTGCAACAATATGGCATACCTAAAACTAGTGTTTGGATATGAATGAGACATTTTCGTAGTCCTATTGCTAAATTCACCCACTTACCTACAAACAAACTTCCATTGGTAATCCTTTTTAAATATTTAGTTCTACTTGAATCCTAAAAAAGTAGAATGGATTAAACCATCTATTTTTGGGTCAATCAAAAATAAATAACATAACTAATTTCTTACCCCATGAAAATAAGATTATACACAAAATTGGAGTGAAATATATAAGGTACAACCTAATCCATATTAACAATCAGTCATATGATCAAAATCAATAACCATAATTTTATTAACAACACCAAATTATCCTAGAACCAAGGCCCTCTTGCTAATATATACTCTCAATCTTCTCGCATTGACATAGCAACATAAAAACCTTGAGCACTAGGATTACTTTCTATTGACCCTTTTAGGTTTGTACAATCTTGCTATCACCATTGTTTTGTTATCCACACATGTAAATTAGTTAGCCTAGGCCATAAAATGTTAAATATATTATAGATCAACCCTTAATAAAATAATTTATTTCCTTTTTAATAACTTCCTAACCCAACAATAGGATTAAAAAACTCACTAGAATAGGGGATAAGGTTCATTTGATGCATGTGAGAGGCCAACTCTTATTTCACTTGATTTCATTCCATTGCATTCACCTCTTGTGCAAACTCATTCCTTTTCAAAAGACAACCCAATATCAAATATCCAAATTGTCACTCCTTAGTACCCATACCATTAAACATTTTTTAGGGTGATATAGGCAACTTAGTAACATTCACATCAAATGGCCTAGAGCCTAATAATATTTGTGTGAAATAACTTCTATCAACCCCTTACCTTCACAACCCTAGTTGTTACCTAGTTCTTTAAATTGATTCATCACATTTTCCACAACATCCCCACGACTGCATGCTAGGGTTGATATTTATTCAAGCAAGGGCTCATTTTTATTTCATGGCAAGATAAACCTTCTCAAAATCTAACCATGCACTGATGTTCTAGGAAAAATTGTAGTTTCCTTTTTATCATAGTTTATTTCTCTTTTGAATAAACTTAATCAAAATTTTCCAAGGGTTATCCATAAATGTTGTAAGGGGCTTAAAGAGGGGCCTACCTACACCTATTGTCTACAACCTCCATTAATGTGTATAGTGACTCCTTATCTAGATTAACATTAATTTCCTAGAGTTGGGTCATGCAAAGACTTGAAACTTGGGATTGTGATGAGCTTTTGAGGAGTATAATTGTATTATGCTCCACCAGTGTATATGTAAGATGTAGCCCTATAATTTATTATTTTAAATATTTGGTACAATTACATTGTGTCCAACTATAATCAAATATTTATATGATGGGTACTAGTATACAATGTGTTTCACCAATATATGTGAGACATGCCTCATTGATTTATTATTTAAAAATCTTAGAATAATAGTATTGTATATAAAGCTTTATATTTCTTGACCAAGGATATTTTTATATAATGATTTTGGATTTATTGTATTATTGTCCCATACATCACATTATATTCCTAGATTCTTTGCTTGATGTTATTTAGTTATAGTCCTGCATAATGCATGTTACTGAATATCTTCTTTGATGAGATATTTGTTTAAGTTTGCATGTCATGTGTTCTAAAATAAATTAAACTATAAATTTAATTATTTTCTTTATTATTCTTTAGAGCTAAAAATTGTAATAGCCAACCCAATCAAAATTCATAGCGTACGATCACCAAAATGGATGAAAACTTCACTCCCCCGCGGCAAACACTACCTAGGTATTTAGTCGACATGACAGCTAAGAATGGACCACCGAAGAGGGTCGGTACAAAGTAAATTACTGCTGACGTCATGACGGTCAAGTGAGAACAAAATTAAGGTTGATTTGAATTAGGATAGGTACCTAATTAGGTTAAGTGAACTGAAAATGTGGTCTATTTTTTATATAAAAAAATAATTTTCAATAAGAAAAGTATTGTTTTAAGAGAAAATAAAAAAAGATTGGAAGCATTGTTTATATTGATGATTATAATTGTTATACAATAATTTTGGAAGAACAATTGTCATATAAATATTTTTAGGATTGTTTTCATAATTGAGTGGTATATTTTTTTTTTTGCGGTAATTTAACTTACAATATTATATTTTCTTGTTTTGAGACTAGCTATTGATTAACCAATAAGAATTGACTCAAAAAATAGGATATTTTTATTACTTACAACCTTAGTGAATGAATGTTCTTTGTCACACCAAAATTTATTAGAAAAATTGATGGAAGTAGAGATTTTATATTAGTAAGTGAAGACTATGTACTTAAAGCATCCCAATGTATAGAGTCATTTTTCTTAATGTCATTTTATATATTGATGGTCATAGTTGTGATCATGAAGACATTCTTCTATTATTTGATATATGCTCTCTTCCTCTCTTCTATTTTCTAGGGTGCTTCCTACCTTCTTTTAAGTGGAGCTTTTTATTGAAGGAGGTTGTTTTTTTTAATTAATTTAATTTGTTTTGAGTTGTAGAGGGGGATTAGCTACTCCAAGTCACAGGAGATTTCCAAGCAACAAGCTGCCCTGATCTACCTCAAGTTTGATAAGTGAATTGAAAAGGTTAAGATGTTAAGGATGAAGAGGAAAAGCAATCTAGGTATTGTTGTCTTTTTGCTAAACTAGATGTTTCACAGGGCTAGACAAGCTGGTTTCGAGGATTCAATCTATTTCCGAGACAAATCTCTGTCTGAGGATGTTAGTGTAGATTGTGGACGCCAACATGGTGCATTGGCGTCCATATAGACAGAGGGTCTTAGAAATAGACTAAAATACAAATAAACTTGCTAACAGTCTAACTGATGGATGTTTTACACTACGAAAGAATGTTAGAAAGATACAAAACTAAAATATAACGAGAAGAATGTTATATCTAAATTATGCTCAAATTAACAAAAAGAAAGTGAGAAAAGTGGACCTTCCTATCCACGACTTGAAACTTCAAAGAGCTCCACGTAAGAACGCCTACACACACAAGACCAAGGAAAATGTTGGGGTTGTTTTTGGGGCTATTTTTAGAGGACTTCCATAGTCATTCCCTCGCTTTCGTGTTTCCACCTCCACAAACAGCCAGATAGCAATAGCGTATGGAAAATGATGTAGAAATAGAAATGAAATAGTGATAAGAAGAATCACCAACAAGTATGCTACGTGCAAATACACAAAGTGATCCAGAGCTATAGTAATCAACAATATCACCTCCAAACCCATGAGCACTCAAGGAAAGTAGTGGAAGGAGAGAGATTGCAAGTCCTCCAACAACAACATGGTTGCAACAAACGAATTGTAGGAGCCAAAAACCAACAACTTTCAGCCATAAAAGGGTGATGTAGAAGCTTGAAAGTGTGAGAATGGAGCTAAGAGTGAGTGAGAGAATGAAGTGGAATCAAGAAAGAATGAAGGTACGAGAAGATAGAGCATTTAAATGACAAAAGGGAGGCAAAAGACCCGTTCTTTATTTGTCAAGGGAGGCAAAGACATTACACTTCTTCACCAATGGAGAAACATAATGCCTCGAGGATTCCAAAGGTAGGAATCCTATCAGGATAGCAGTGCGACGCATAGGACATCTACCCAGCATGTGCGTGTTCCCGACATGGATTCCTCCACCGATGCAAAAATGATTTTCCAAGTGGATGGAGAAAGGCCACGGATGTGGAATTGCATCATCATATTTTCATTTCCTAAGATAGGAGTGATGTAAATGGGGAATTTGTCTAGGGGTGCAAATTCTCTCCATTTCATTTTGCCCCCACTTTAGCAAGCATGCATGTTGGTGCAAATGTGAGGTAAAGTAGAAAGAGGTTGAAGATAATATACCTGAACCATTAAGGAAGTTGATCTATGATTTGGTACACTCAAACATGCAAGAGGTAGCTCTATAGGTTCTTGATCCCATAGGGAAACCTTGATACGAAAGAGAGAGAGATGGCTCCACAGGTACTCAGTCTTGTGGAAGGTGAACAAAGGTTCTACAAGTGCTCGGTCCTACAAAATTGGCTCCATAGGTACTTGGCCCCATAGAAGATGAAGAAAGTCTCTACAAGTGCTCGATCATGTAGAGAGAAAGTGCTTCATAGGTTCTCAGTCCTACGAAGGGAGCACCACAAGTTCTTGGTCTTGTAGGGCTTGCATGAAAGGAATCCACAAGTGCCCAGTTCTGAAGAGTTGATGTGAAAGGCCCTTACAAGTGCTTGATCCTATAAGGAAAGCTTGACGAGGTGCTCGGTCCTCCAATATTGATTGTAAAAGTGGCTTTAAATGTGCTCGATCCTGCAAAGCAACATGTTAAGCTACAAACAAAACATGCTAGGAAAAAGAGCTCAAATAGATTAACATTTCACAAAGCAAGCAATTGAAGGAGAAGTTCTCAAAGGGGTCCCTCGAAAACCCTTCAAGATAGAAAGGGGTCCACAGAAAGGGACACTTGAAAAGCACGACATTTTTTCATAAACAATTTTTTCATCAAGGAATCCTTTTGAAAGATCTCTTTCATCAACAAACTTGATAAAAATAATGGTCTTTCTCGAAGGCAACTTTTTCAATTCTTTTTGCTACAAATTCATTTTCAAAAGAAAAGCCTCACTAAGGGGGTCCTTGTTGAAGGATGTGATTTTTTCAAAAATACATTTTTTTAAGGGATTCATTGGCCACCAAATTCACCTTATTGAAAATCATAGAAGTATTAGCCCCCCCTTAGGATGGTGTGTGTGAATCAAAGGAGCACGTGGCATCCTAAGGAAAGAAATAAAAGGCAATGATGTTGTGGCCCACAAGATATAGTGAGATGTAAACATGGAAATGTTGTCAAGCACATGAGGGACAACACATGAGCCCACAACATCACAAAGCAAGAAGAAATAAAGGAAAGAAAAACCAAAGAAAAAAAGGAACAAGTAGAGACAAAGAAATCAAGAAATAGGGGGATTTGGGAGTTCAAAGTATAATCAATTCTTATAGGTAAATTGTGATGTATGTGAATGAAAGATCATCAGTCCCTGAAAGTTCCCAGATCATGAGGAAGAGCACATGAATACAAAGTAAAAATAAAAAAATTGGTTCAACATAGAAGGAAGGCCTAAATGCCCCCAACACTTTGCATCATCCCCAATTGTCAAAAATCAAGTTTACAACATATAGAAGACTGATGAAACATATAGAGGAAGTTCATCACACAATTTTATTCATGTATCCAAGCACCTACAAAGGTAGCAAGGGTCCTCCATGAACACATAAAAACAAGCATGGGAGAAACACAACACAAACACAAATCTAATCTACAGATAAAGAAGAGGTACTCCCCTAGTCCTCATCAACCAAGAGGTCGTTGTTCTCCCAATCTAGATCATTATATGGGGAGGGAAAACAATCCTATAAGGGTAGGATAGTGAAGGGAACACCCTCCGACTCTTGTATGACAAGGTCCAAGGAATAAGACCCCTCGAGGTCTTCTTCACTGAGCTCTTGTGAGGTGAAGGTCATCGATCTCGCAAATATCGTTGATAGAGTTGGAACATCCTCCACTGATTTAAACATGCACTTAATAGGAGTGCCATGTGCTAACTGGGTAGGAGAGGAAGGAGGTTCCCAAGATCTACCATCGACCTCATCAAGAGGGATGGTGACAAACACAGGGGATGTCAAGGTTGCCTCCATCACAAGGATGATGCAAGCCAAAGTAGAACCCCCTTTCAAAGAAGGTGATCCCTTCTTCCGACCTCCACTTAAAGTGAGGTCTTCCTCCAACTCACACTTCAACGGAGGATGTGAAATCCCCATAGAAGAGGTGAAAGGTAAGGAGGAAGAGGACAGAGTTGTTGAATTGTTTGTTGAATTTCTCTTTGTGGCATATTTGTCCTTGATGTCAAAACTGATTGGCATTATGATACTTGGTGCGTTGATTATCATTGTATTGAGTTTGGCATATTCAACATTTTGTGGATTTGTGGACAGTGCTCTTTCAGTTTCAGTTCTTTACTTGATGGTACTAAATTTTGACATGGTATGCATTTACTTAAGATATATGTCATTATTATTTTGACAGGTCTCAAGATCTTTATGCTTCAGGTTGTTCATGTTCTAAGTGATTCAAATTCTAGTATATTCAGCAGGTATATTATTTTAGTTGATATTTTTCAGTTTGATCTTGGCTTGATTGATATTTATCAAGTTGATGGTTGGCTAAGAGAAAAGAGGTCACTTTGATACTGGGTCTCTTTGCATTGGATGATGTCTTTGTAAATTATTATGAAATTTGGTTCATAGTGCATACATTGCTCTATTAGCAATTGAAGGACTTCAAGGTTGATGAGGATATTAAATTATCTGTATTGTACACCATACATGGTGTTGAGCACTAAAGTGATATTTTTTTTTAAGCAAAGAAATTAGGCTCTAAAGAAAAATCCTAAGGCTTATGTTTTTAACATGGACCTCTTTGCATAAGCCTTGACATTCATCGACTTCTAAAGGCTTACCATATTACGTTGGCCTTTGTTAAATTTTAAAAGTCATATGGTACATGTTGTCGGCTTTTTCATTGATTTAAGTCTTGTTCAAAAGACCATCGGGCTTATTGTTTTTCACGTGTTTGTTTTGGAACCATGTTTTATTAGCATTGAAAATTATGAGTAGGAGACACATCATCATTGTGGGTTGACTTGGTAGCGATAGTTTAGTGTTTGTTGGCAGACTTCAAAATACATTATGATGTCAGTTTTGGAATTCAAAACTCTTTTGAAATCATTATGCATTTGGTTGAATGATTGTTTAGAGCTGAGAGAAACCCTAGCCACCTGGAGCCGACATGGAAGAAAGTTTGCTAGGTAGAACGACAGTCTAGAAGAGCTCAAAGTTGGGTATTTCATTTATGGTTTTTGCATTTGTTAACAGGTATTATTGAGCCTTTTTATGATTTGTTTCAAGTCAAAATGATTTGTTATCAGGCTCAAATGTGAATAGCTTCGGTTAGTTTTTTTTTTATAAACTGCTCAGAATTGAAATGCATTATTAAGATTTGAGAATTGTTTTGAGATTAAAATGGCATTTGATGTTTGGAACCCTAACTACGTTCATTGCTTTGAGATTCAATTTGAGAAATTTGGTTGATTAACGAATAGTGTTTCATTGTACAGAAATGATTAATCGAAGATCCTTCAGTTATTCCTTTATGGAATCCATTTTTAACTGTTTTGTATTGTATAAATATATGGTTGAAAGCCATTTCTCGGTTGCGAAATATTGGCTGAGAACAAGGGTTTTTGTTGCTATTAAAGTGATAATTTTTTAAAGTAAAAAGAGTGAAAAGAGGGTTTGAAAGATTTGTATCTCTGATTTGATCACAGAGATTTCATGAAATTATTTTGTATTGTTGTCATTCAGTACACATTGTAGAGGGTTTGATTGAAAATAACATTTTATCATATGAAACTTTAAAACAAAGGAGTTGATGCTCCTATGAAGTTGGTGCTTCATAAATCGGTGTTGAGTTGTTGCTCCACCATTATGACAGAGTTGGTGCTCTAAAAATTCATTGTAAAGCAGATTTGATTTAAGCCTATAAGGCATTTTGGAGTGGTTTTTCTTCCCTGAAAGGGTTTTCCACTCGGTAATATCTATGTCTCTCTTTTGTGGTTTGAGTCTATCTTGCATTTTTCTTTTCCATTTATTTTGAGTTTCATGCAGTGCTCTAATACTTTATCATTGTTCAAGGTTATCTAGATGTTCATGGTTCAGTTGTAAATGTGCAAAATATGAAAGTTAATGGTTGTCATTTGAAAAATTCATTTTAAGTTGTTTAATATTCATGTTGCATTTGATTGAATTATTATGCTAATCATTCAAAGCTCAATTATAACATTGCATATTTAAAGTCACATCCAGTTCAAGTTGAAAAAGAGTTCAAATTTGCATTTTATGTCTTAAAAGTTTTAAATTATATCACTTTTATTCACCCCCCCCACTCTCAAAGTGAATCCACTTCCAACAAGAGACACAAGGGACACCACCATGGTGTTTGGCATGTCCACAGACTAGGAAAATGGAGGGATGTCTAGAAAGTACATCAAAAGAGGGGGCCATCGAGGGAGTGATGAACACCTGCACCCTTTTGGGGTGAGGATCATCAGCATTCACCAAGGGATCCTGAAGTAGAACCGAGGTGAGTGGAACTAAAGCAGAAGGAGAAGAAGAGGGATGCATAGTAGGAGATGTCAAAATAGGAGTTGTTGGCTCCCCTTCTGCCTTCTACAAGGTAGTTTGTTCAACAGTAAGAGCCTTTCTTCGGTGCTTACACTCATGTGCAAGTTGGTTTCGTTGGCTTTGTAAACTAGAATTCATTAATTGAGAAGAGATGGAGGCTCATATTCTGTCATAGGAGCATCCTCCACAACTTTTTTTGATGGAAGGGCAGCTCCTTGGACATGAGAAGGAGTAGGAAGTGTAGGAACAAAAATAATAGCAAGTGGAGAAGCAGACACAAGTGCCTCAGCAACAAGCCTCTTCCCATTCATTGTCTGATGGGTAGGAGTGATAGGAGGCCATGAAGGTTGAGACATAGGAGAAAATCCATGAGGGTCCTTCCTCTTTCCATAAACAATGGGCCTAGGCACCATGGGAAAGACAGGGAGTTTGAACACTTGACGACTGGCTTTTCACCAAGAGGGCACTATCAGGCTCCCCATCTAAGGCAAGGGAGTAGTAATCGAAGGCACCATAGTAATGTAGAGAGGGAAAACACTCAAACCGCCACAACATAAAAACCATTCTTTAACACAAAATAAATATCAAACTTTCATTTAAACACTATTGCAATATATGCAAAATCTGGTTTGGAACTTGCAACCAGTTTACAACTTTTAATTACAAAATGATCCCCAATATTTACATCAGTCCATGATGGATTAAAGAGCTGCAATATGGCCCATTTAAACTCAAAAATGACAGAAAAATAAACTTAATAAGAGAAAATAAATTTTCCCCCTTCAATCTCCAAACCCTTCTCTTGTAGTAACACATAAACATTGCATTGGCAACTTGCAATCAACAAATTTTAAACAGATGAGCACTGCTGGGACTCAAGGGATGCAACATGGCCCATATGAATTCATAAGAAACAAACAAATAACATCAACAACAGGAAAATAAATCTTCCCATACAATCTTCAAACCCCTCTCCTACAATAACACAAAAAACAATGGATTGCAAACTTGAAATCATCAACTACCAATGGAAGAAAATTGTTGTAGCTTCACTTTCATGCCTTCAACCTAAAAAACACACTCAGGAAACCCTTCCTAAAGAAGATCCATGCCCTTCTTGAGTCTCTCCGCCAAATCCCTTAGAAAAGACCCCGTGAAAAATAAGAATTTTCACCTTTTGTATGCCCTCAAACAATGAAATGAAATGCAATTTCATCTCAACAAAATTTCAAAAAAATTACTTGCAAGTCATGTGCATTCCTTATTGGAACACCCAGCTTTTTGGAGGTCAAAAAAATGCAGCAAATAATATTAAATAAAATGACATATTAAGCCAAAGAATTAATAAAGCATGATCCACTATGAAAGTGGATTGTTCTCTACTTTTTCCGCTTTCACATTAAAACAAAATGCAACCTTATCTTCCTTGGGCACCCACCTCCACTTCCCTATTTTTTAGGAGATGTGGAAATTCAAAATAGGAGTTACAAATGGCTTTAATGGTTCCCATAAATCCACACCATTAATTTCTCGTTTTCTATTTTTTCATTGTTAAAGCATATTCTCCATAATTCCCCTTCACCAATTTGACCGAATTTGAAATCAAATCCAAATTCAAATTTTCCCACATCATAAAATATTTAATTTTACACCAAAATATGAATTTCAATAATCAAACATGAAATCCAACACACCAAAATTCAAAAATTCAAAAATGACAACTTCAAGTTGACACAGGATTGCACTGAGCCATGGATGCTCTTGCATCAGACACCCATGATAGAAAGAAATGTTTCCTAAGTTGCACTCAAAAACATTTTTAGAATCTATGCTTGTTTTGGATCCACCTCATTGCTTTTTCCACTAGAAATTTTATGTTCCTCTCATCCTACAACTTTACATTAGTACTCCATTTCATCTTCCCTCCTTTTCTCATCCCCATGAAATACAAATTATAAAACTCTACCTCCCACTAATGTGTTTTATCAAAATGAAATAAATCGATGGTATGCATACCTTCTTCTTCAACACAACATGTTTCTTGTATTACCTTTCTTGCTACTACACCTTTTTCTACTCCTCATTTTGCCTTGTCTTCAATGCAACTTACCACTCTATTGGTGTCTTTAGAAAGTCACTCTACTATTGTAAACTGGTTTTCTACACCCAAAACAATGTTAGAATGATAATCGTGTGACTCATCATCCACCTTCTACAACAAGTAATCAATTTCTTCTATCAAGGAATCTTCACCTTCATCATTCCCAAACAAGGAATCATCAACAATCCCCAACTTCGCATTCGCATCTTGCTCATCACTCTCACCTATCTCCAACACATCTACTGTTGTAACTACATCTTTATTCTCATCATAAGAAGTATAAAAATAAGAAATTAACTCATTACCTTTGGCTGCAACCTTTGTTTTAGATGAAACATTCTCATTCCTCTCTCCTTTGATTGCTTCCAATTGCATTATCAAATCATCCTCCTCACTTTCATCCTTTTTCTCTAACTGCTTCAAATCACTAACCAAATAAATTCCAACCTTGCTACATACATTTCCTCCTCTCTCATCCAATGGCTTCAACTTATGATGAACTCCATCCTTCATCAAACTATAAGTGTTCGCACATCCATCATGCACTACCTTCCTATCAAACTGCCATGGTCTACCCAACAACAAATGACAAACATCCATTTTCATAACATCATAAAATACTTCATCATAATAACTTTCAATCTTAAATCTTACCACACATTATTCATTTACTAACACTTTGTGATCATCCTACAACCATGAGATCTTGTGCTGATGTGGGTGTCTCTTTCTCTCCAATTGCAACTTCTCAACCATCTCTATAGAAACAATATTATCAATATTACCACCATCAATAATGACTTTACAAACTTTACCTTTGCATTTGCATCTTGTATGAAACAATCTCCTCTACCAAATGGGTTCACTATTTTCATTCATCAAAACTCTCCTCATCATCAAAGCTTCACCATCTTCTGCTTCTTCAAAATGTGTTGAATGTACATCTTCTCCATTTATGTTTGATGATCTATTCTGAATTATAGTTATTCTTCTTGGTCTTTCCTCTTCATGAGGACACTTGTATGATTTTTTCCCCTCTTCTCCACACTTGAAACACATTATTTTAAAATTTCCTCTTTCAAATCCCCTACCCGATCTTTCTCTTCCTCTAAAATTTTGATCACGAGTCTTGCTTGAGTTTTCACATATTTCATCCTTGCTGCACTTAATGTCTCTGATCTATTGCTCATCCTCTTTTTGCTACACATAATCCCTATCCCTTCCCTTTTGTTTATTCTCAAACCTCTTGTTCATCCTTTCTTATATCTTCAATGCTATTTGATAAGCACCTTCCATTGTCACAACTCTAACCAATGTCATCTCTTCTTGAATACTTGATCTCAACCCGTTTATGTATCTTGCAAACTTTTCCTTGGTTGCCTCTAAATGTCCAATCCTTATAAGAATTTTATGAAACTCTTTTGTGTACTCTTTTACTATCTTGCATCCTTGCTTCAAGCTTTGCATCTTTTTAAGCAATTCCAACTTAGTCTACTGGAATGAATTGCCTCTTCATTTTCTCTACCATTTTATCCCATCTTGTAATCTTCTCTTTTCCTTTTCTTCCTCTTTCCAACTGAATTTATCTCCACAAGATTGAAGCATGTCCCTTCAATTTTTTCTTGGAAAACCTTACTCGGTCTAGGTCTCCAACTTCCTCAAATTCAAAATAATCTTCCATATCATTTATCCAATTTATTAGTTCTTCTGGATTCAAACTCTGATTAAAGTTAGTGTTGTGCTTATAGCACACATGCCCCATTTGGAATGGGGACCCTCTCTTTCACCTTCGTCAAGTCACCTTTTTCCTTCGCCTTGTTTTGTGTGCCCCCTAATTTTGAATTCCAAGTGGTCAAAGAGATCCAAATTCATCATCTTTAGTCGACCAAGGTTCACTTACCTAAGAAATTCCTAAGTCCTAGGCCTTTGTGGGGTTTCCTTGGAAATTTTCCCTTAAGCTTTCAAGTTGGTGTCCTTCGCCTCCTGTGGGTCTACTCTTGCGGGCTTCCCTATGCACATGGTGGTCCTTACTTCGTTGTCTCACTAGCAGCTAACACAAGACGTCCACCTGCATGGTGGGTTCTGCACCCTCCACGGTTGCCTTCTTTCACCGCCCAACCAACGATAGTGCCCAAGGTTCCGTCCACCATGCGAGACCCGACTTTCCTGCCGTCAATTTTTGAATCCCATGCCCAGCTACCCCATCAGTCGTTATACAAGCAATGAATGTGGACCATTAATGCACATTTTCCTATAAATAGGTCTTTCGACCTATCATTTTCACCCTACGCCCATCCAACAGTTGTCAGAGCTAAGTCATCACCACCTTCATGCCCACATGACCTTCAAGTTGATCTCCAATGTTGCGTTCATCAAATTCTTCAAGTTTTTTAGGTATGTCTGCCGCCGCCTAGCTTAAAATATTTATTTAAATTAAGTTTTTCAAAATCAATAAATCCTTAAAGAAAACACTTGAAATTCCTTAAACGGCTGATGAAACACAAGAATTCGCACAAACCCATCTTAACATTCCTAAAAAATAATCAAATTTAGCCTCCAAGGGCCATGTAGAACCTTACCTCCTTGCGGTCGTTCTTCACTAGGGTCTTGAAACTCTAGCAGGTCGTAAACCTTTCGCATCAACTCAAAATGGGCCCCAAAATAAACCAATGCATTTCACTCTCACGGGTCTACCTTTTTGGGTAGATGCCACCATGTCACTGCCCTGAAACTCAAGCAAAAAAACCTAAGTAAAATTTTGAGCCTAGATCCCCTAAGGATCTGCCATTGCGGGTCGCAATGTGAGGGGTGTCCCCTACCTTATTGCCATTTTAAATGGTCATCCCATGTTTGTCTCCTATTTCACGAGTTCCACTTCAAGCTCAGCATCGACAAGTGATGAAACAAATGAAGTTCGCATTGCAAGTTTTTCATTGTAGACTTCCATCCGCCTTCCATCACCATTTCACACACTTTCCTCCAACGGTAAACCGTTCACCTCTACCTGCATTGTGGAGCCCGCACATCCCAGCACCACCTCAAGCTCTTCAATGAAAAATGCTAAGTCTTAGGTCCTTGTGGACCAAATCATGCAAAAGTCTTTTCATGGGACACCCTACCCTTATTGTCATTCAAAACGGCCAAGAACCCTTGTCAGTCCACCTTGTGAACTCCGATCGCGGCATCTCCCTTCAAGCCATTTAAGCGTCAAAAAACTAAGTAAGATGCATTGCGGGTGTTCCTTTGCGAGCCTTCCTCTATGGTATGTCGCCATTTGTTCACCATTCAAAAAGGCCGCAACCTGCCTTTCGCCCAACTTGTGGGGCTCGATTCCTTCTTTGTCGTTGAAGTCTTGACAACAAAATAAACTAATGTCGACATCCTCTACAGACCTTATGGTACAGGTTGCCTCCTATAGGTCATTGTCCCATGTCTGCCGCCCCCAAATGGTCATTTGTTGACGGCCTTCCGCCAACCCTTGACTACAAATTTTGAAGAGACTAAAACTCAAAGGCATAAACTAAGATCATGCAGGATTCCTATTGTGGGTCTTCATCCTGTGAACGCCATTTATCAATAGCTAAGCTTTACCCATCCATGGTATCCCCTACCTTCGTATGCCTCATACATGCATGAGCCAAATGATCGATTGAATGCCTCCAAACCTCATGGATGATGGCCCAATGCACTTAAATTTCTTGGATCTTTGACTAACCTCCAAACCCCGAATGTGGAATTCTCAGTGCGGGTGGTCATCTATAGGCCACCATGCTCCCAGCATCATTTCCTTCCTGCTTTCTCTGGATGGCTGCTAGCCCAAGGTAACCCACATCCTTGGGCCCACATTGCTATATTTGACTCAAACGGATGTCGAATGATGAATGATAATGAACTTTATGATCTTTGAAAGATGAATTGTTGGATCTAACCTTTGTTTTGTAGGATTTCACTAATGTTCCCCTAGTTTTTATATGAATATGCTTACTCCACCTTTGTTTACAAGATGTATGGAATCTACTGCGGGCACATCTGAGCAGTTTGCAGAAAAAAAAAAAAAAGGGAAAGAAAACTGCCAAAGCACTGAGGGGAAAAGAGGAGAAAGACTAGATGAAGTATTAGTTCCATAGGGTGGAAATCACCTCCAAGGTTACCTCAATGTGGGATTTAATATCAGATACCAACTTGGGACATGTCGACATAGATGAATTTAGAAGAAGAATCACAAGTAACCCCATCACCGAGAATGCATGGAAGATTCGAAAGAGTGATCTAGCCAAGGAAGATGGCTTCCCACCTACACTTGTGGCCCCAAAACTTGTAATGACATGTACAGAGTGTTACCATAGTGGTAATAGAAAAATCATAGATCATGAGGGTAGGGTATTGGTGGACCTATATGCTCGGTCCATAGGTGAGACTTTTCATATCCCTACATTTGACCCCATGAAAGAAACAGAGAAGGGATACACCAAGAATATGTGGAAGGAAGATCCCCTAGCATGTAAGAAGATAATCAACCAACATTGGTTGAAGGAGAAGAGGATTAGCACCGCCAAGGTGCCACAAGAGCTTTACAGAAGTCACTTCCATGAATAGTACCATGATCTGGTCACTCTACTAAGCAGAGTAATGGGCCTCCCTAGCGTAGCCTTCTTCCACGAATGGATGTTTTTTTTTATTGAGATTATTTGTGGAAAGGAAAAATTCCACTGGGCCAAGATTATTAGTGAAAAATTGCATGCATAGCTCATGGTTGTGAAGATGTCATAGTTTTACATGACCTCCTACCTGGTATACCTACTAGTAGAGGTGTTCCCATACAAAAGCCTCTTTGTTGCACAAAATCCAAATCCAAGAGGTAGGGAGCTCAAAGTATATGATTGCTACCCACAGCTGCAACATAGGAACTTCAAGAGGGGGTACCAAAGGGTAAATGATACCTTCATCGGGCATATTATCAAACTCCTTGGAGGAGATTTTTAGAGGAGAGTCTCACATAGTTCTTTCGCATTCATTCAAAGGTTCAGGTTTATGTTTATTAAGTTCCTAAAGTTCACATACATCATAATAGAGGGCTTCTCTGAAAGGCCTTACAAGCTTCCCCTGTACCCTAATGACTGGATGATCATACTGAAAGTCTCTCAGTAGCTACAAAATGCTCACACTCTACTAAGTGATAAACACCGGGTAGCAATTCCATACCCTCTCACATTTGGGCAAGGCATGTACACTATCCCTATGGCCCAATGTGCGGAATACTCAGAGAAGGAGATAGTGGAGTATCATTTCGACCTCCACACAACCCAACCTAGGATGGATCCCTATGGCAAGCTGAAGAAGTTTGTCATAAAATAATATGCCCACTTTCCTCACATATAGGATTTCTAAGCCAACTACCAACATGACAAGGAGGTGAGAATGAGGCATTACATGAGGATGATAGCTTAGTTTGTATAGACAATCAACTTATTCCCAGTACCTAACTAGATTGTAGAAGAGGAACACACCATTCTTGATGAGAGGTTTGAACTGTGGCCAAATTGTCATTACCGTTGATTGATTGGAATGAAGAAGAGGTTAATGACCTCGACAATGTGACAAGGCCCATAGAGAATAGAACAAGACAATGGGTGGATGCTCACATTTCCCAACTAAAGGCACAGGATGTTGTACTAACATATGGTGAACTCATAAATGAGCTCAAAAGTGAAATGAATAGCGAAACAGTTGCTGCCCCAGGAGAAGAAGCTCCCAAATCACCTTTGAAAACTAGATTTGAGGAAGAGGAAAGATGTGTCTGAGCGCCAACCCAAGCACAATGTTTACACACAAAAGGCCTCAAAAGGAGAATCCTCAAAGAAGGCCAAGAAATTTGGAGGATTCAGCAAGTTTCCCACCATCATGGAGGATCCTCAACATGAGGGAGAAGAAGAGGCTGAGTGATCGTAGTCACCACCTGCTACCTCTGCTCCTGCTATTACTGCTTCCATCGCCACTCCTCCACCCTTTGCATCTCAGGTGCTGCCTGTTTCCTCTCCACCCACTATGGACATCTCAATCCACCTTGCTACCACCTCACTAATGGCCCCGATCATGGTGTTAGACTCCTCCTCAGCCACAAAATCCCTATTGTCATCTATCTTGCTACCCTCGCCATTGCCTACCCTTTACACCGAAATATCTTCAATTGCAGCGACCACTATGCCTCCTCTTACCTTTCCTGAGGCATTTTCTAAATACATGTCAAGAATACCAGCCAAGATTTGTAGGGTTATAATGAACCCCACTATCCAAGTTGTGATTGCACAAATTGCTACTGGCCTGCCCATTCCTCCACCACCCACAGAACCACCAAAGATGGAGGCAACTATGTAAATATCAGAAGAAATGGAGAAACGGTAGAGAGAAGCTTCCAAGGGAATAATAGAAGAACCAGAGGATCCTTTCAAGGATGACTACTTTGAACACCCCAAGGGCAGAATAGCTACAAGTGTGGACAAGGTGGCAACTGATGAAGAAAAGTCATAGTCTTTAGAGGGGGATGTTGAAGCTCTTAATACAAAGTACATCATAGAGACCTCTGACTAAGAGCTTGAAGAAGATCTATCCTAGCATCTCAAGGATATCGAAGAAGAAGTTGAATCTGAAAAGTAGCTTTCTGAGGAGAAGAAAGAGAAAACTGAAGGTAATGTGGAGATACTCGAAGAGCCTCCACTATTTGGGCAAGACAAAGGCCCTGCTCAAGAAGAAGAGGTACCACTAGAGAAAGAAGAAAAGAAAGAAGAGGATGTTCCTAAAAAGAGTCTTGATCTAGAACATCGCATATAGCTCGAGCAAGAAACAAAAAGGGCACCTTAGATAGAGGGTATCATTGAAGAAAATGTGGCCATCACTGAGTCAGAAAGGGACAAGACTATACACATTGAAGACTCAGATGAAGAAGAAGATAGGACTGAGCAAGAAGCCCTAGGTCATGAAGAGAAACAACCCCAACATGAGCAAAAAGAGGAAGGTGATCATGAATCACCAAAAGGGGAGACTTAGATGACTAACTCACTAGAGAAGCAACTGCAAAAGAAAACTTCAGTCCTCATTGATTTGAAGTCCCAACTTGAGGCTATACTTGCCAGGGCACAAATGAAGACAAAGAAAGAAAAGAAGTTGAGGGTATGATCTCGCATCACTGTTGATGCATCAAGATCAAGGACTATACAAGTAGCCACCTTGGTGATAGACAAAGGAGAGGGGGTTAGCTACAATATCTCCACCATCAACTTGGGAAATGCTACAAGAGAGAAAAAAATAGATGAATTTCAAGGATCAGTGGCCACGATAGTGGAACAGATGAACAAAGATCAGTCCTCTAAGGAGGAACTGAAGGCACAAGTGGCAGACCTCAGTGCCTAAATCCATCAATGGACATCACTGGAGGAAGAAGCTCCAACTACATCCTTTGCGCCCCCACTTTTCTCCCAAGAAGAACTTTCCAAGATGGAGAAGATGAAGAATTGGACCAAGACTATTGTAGATTGGTTCAGACATGTACTCTATAATGGTGACAAGGGCATAGGCCACATTGTCCAAACAACTAATAAATTTTGAGAAGTACAAAAGTAGTTAGAGGGCATGGAAAGAATCTGACATTGATTTCTTGAGTTGTACATAATTACCTATCCTAAGCTCGAGGCCATTCTCAAAATACCTAAGAAGGCATGGGAGAAGGAGCCTACCCTTGTAAAGGATGACCACTAGTTGGTGGAAATGTGGAAGATGGGTCTAGATCATAGGAGGGACGTCTTGGAGAGAGTGTTGCACGAAGTCGAGCTTGACCTCAAATGAGTCAAAGAGCATAGGACGGACAACGAGGAGTACCTGAAGCTAATGACTAATTATGATATGCTCATTGTGGAACTGGACCCAGAGAAGATTAGAACATACTTCCATAAGAAGATGGAGCAAGGGGCAATAGACTCACTAACACCGGACTTCATGGATTTTGTTGCTAGAGTCTTCATCCAGTTAGAAAAGATGATCAAGGCCACTTCAAAGTGCACAAAGAACTGGGAGCTGATCATTGGTAAATCCAAGAAGCTAACCTTCCAGGTTCTTCAATCTGATATTATGGAGTGGAACAAGCTTCAGGTGTTGATTGAAAAATTTATGGAATATTCCACTATTCAAAAGAATGAAGGAAACCCAGTAATAGATAATGAGTTCCTAATAGTATAAGCTGAAAAAGGAAGGCAATCACTAGAAGACAAAATTGATACAATGTCAGGACACTACAGGACGAAATAGAGAAAAAGACAAAATTGTATTTTATTTTAGTAAATTTTGGGGGTAGGTAAAACCCCAATGTAAAATGAATCTTGGCCACACAATGAGAGTAAATCCTGGCCATTCATTTCAGTTTTGGAAAACTATAAATAGGGGGTCTCCTCTCGTTTTCAAGGAGAGAGTTGAGTTGTTGTAAAGACATGTTGCAGAAATTTTAATAGAATTTCATTGCTTTTGATGGATTCTTGTGTTTCTCTCATGTTGCATGATTCATATCCTCATATTTGATAGATTTAGATAGAGTTACTTTGTTGTTTTAAGTGCTTTCAAGTAGTTTTAGTAGTTTAGTTGATGTTGTCCATTGATGTTGAAGAATGCTATGGTGTTGATGCTTTCCATGTTCATGCTTTTTGCTGGTTATTGATGATAAATAGTAGTGTAAAGCTAGTCTGAACATAAATTAATTGTTGCACGTAAAATTTCATCTTTTATTCATGCTTTATGGTGAATGAACAGCTAAAAATCTGCATACCTTAGAAGATAGCACTAGTTTCATGAGACTATATGTTATTTGGTTAAGTGGAACACAGTTATAGGAAGGTTGTCCACTGTAGAATCCTCCATTATCACTGTTCATTAGTAGTTGCAGGTCTAGGAACTCTTACCTCCCTTTTCTCTTTTGATCCATCTTTGAAATAGTAGTTTAGGCAAAGTTCCAACATCATTGTAAAGCCAAATCTGATGTTGCACATGGATTTTTAGACTGTTGTTTTGAACTTGCAACAAGTGCACATCACTCTTGAAATCTCAAAAACTCCATTTTAAGATCCAATCCCCTTCCAACTTAACAATTTTCCATGCCCCTTGTGATTACCAGCAAATCACATCAATCCACTGAGTTGCTTTTGCAAGTCATGACCTGACACCCGAGAGATCTTGGGGTAATTTTATGCAACTTTTTTGTAGGAAGTTTCTTTTCAAGAGAGGTGGTGCATCCGTGTGTTGCCTATGTTGACAAGTGAACAAACACCATCAACAATTAGGAACATCAATACTTGGTTTTTTTCCCATTTTTGTTAAAACCCTTAACAATGGATCCCTTATAACTACTACAACTTCTTCTCTTTGTTTAGTATCCAAACTAGCATTCTATGTGCTTTCATCTTCTTCATCACTTCTTGGGTCTCTCATTCTTGCAAATCCTCTCCTTATCTCATTTTGCAAATTTTCAACTTGCCTTCTCAAAATTCTAAAATCATCATTCTTGACAAAATTATCTCATATTCCTCTTCCTCTACATCTACCACGATGGGCTCCTCTCCCATCCATTTTTTTTAATACCCACAACACAATCCTAGTGCAACTACCTCTCTTCGGTGGTATGTTACACACTCAAGATCTTGTTGCTTTGATACCACTAATGTAGAGATCAAAAACACTCAAATCCTCACAACATAAAAACCATTCTTTAACACAAAATAAACATTTAACTTTCATTCAAACACTATTGCAATATATGCAAAATCTAGTTTGCAACTTGCAACCAATTTACAAATTTTTATTACAAAATGATCTCCAATGTTTACATCAATCCATGATGGATTCAAGGGCTGAATCATGGCCCATTTAAACTCAAAAATGATAGAGAAATAAATTTAATAATAGCAAATAATTTTTCCCCCTTCAATCTCCAAACCCTTCTCCTATAGTAACACATAAACATTGCATTGGCAACTTGCAATCAACAACTTTTAAATGGATGAGCACTGTTGGGACTCAAGGGATACAACATGGCCCAT
The DNA here is from genome assembly GCA_007258455.2 of Sequoia sempervirens. NCBI lineage: Eukaryota > Viridiplantae > Streptophyta > Pinopsida > Cupressales > Cupressaceae > Sequoia > Sequoia sempervirens. The sequence goes on from VDFB02000017.1 coordinate 453,867,149, forward strand.
ATAAATTCACAAACAACAACAAAATAACATAAAAAACAGAAAAATAAATCTTCCTGGCATACAATCTTCAAACCCCTCTCCTGCAATAACACACGAAACAATGGATTGCAAACTTGCAATCAGCAACTACCAATGGAAGAAAACTATTGTAACTTCACTTTCATTCCTCCAACTTGAAAAACACACTTAGGAAACCCTTCCTAGAGAAGAGCCACACCCTTCTTGAGTCTCTCCACCAAACCCCATGAAAAATAAGAATTTTTGCCATTTGTATGCCCTCAAATAATGAAATGAAATGCAATTTCATTTCAACAAAACTACTTGCAATTCATGTGCATTCCTTATTGCCACACCCAAATTTTTGGAGGTCAAAAAAATGCAGCAAATAATATTAAATAAAATTCCATATTAAGGCAAATAATTAATAAAGCATGATCCACTATGAAAGTGGATTATTTTATGTTTTTTCCGCTTTCACATTAAAAGAAAATGCAACCTTATCTTTTTTGGGTACCCACCTCCACTTCCCTATTTTTTAGGAGTTTTGGAAATTCAAAATAGGAGTTACAAATGGCTTTAATGGTTCCCATAAACCCACACCATTCATTGCTATTTTTTTCTTTTTCAGTTTTAAAGCATATTCTCCATAATTCCCCTTCACCAATTTGACCCAATTTGAAATCAAATCCAAATTCAAATTGTGCCATTGAAAAATGGCCCCTTGTCATTTTCATGTCCTTTTAGGCCTTTCTTCATGACACTTGGTCCTGTTACCTAATTTTCGCCCACGGGCTCAATCAGGTAGGATAAATCATGTGACAGAGGTTCGAGAAGGTCGAATGGAGCATTCACACAAGGGAAAAAGTTATGAATCTGATGATAGGTCACAAGGGACTCAGTTTGGGAACCTACCTTGTTCAGGTTCGGCATGAAAATCCTCTAAGGAGAGAGTTGCCAAGACCTTGAGTATGTCTCGCCTACTAAAAGAGCTCTCGTTGAGTGAAGACATCATTGCCATGAGATCCGTCGTCGGTCAAAAGTCTTACCGATCGGGTCGAGTCTCACTGACAACGAAGGGATCTCGCTAAAAGGGAAGCACAGTCGGCATGAAGTCTGGTCGATCATGTGAGGTCACATCGAGAAAAATGCTCTCGATGAGAGAGATGATATCTCGGGAAAATGTCTGGCCGACAAGCTAATGTCTCAATGATAACAAAGAAGTTCGGTGGAGGTCTCCCCGATGACAAGGTTCGTGCCCTCCGCATAGGTCCTACCGAATGCGGGAAGGTCTCTCCAACTTTTTACATCGGCGTAGCTCTTTGTCATCATGGGGATCTCTTGCCGACGTGGTAAGGTCTCGGCGACAAGAGGGGAGATCGATATGACATCTGAGCCTCCCTATGAAGTCTTCTTGACTTGATAATGTCTCAGCGATAGGAATGCGGAGCTCGATAAAGTGGAGTGCGTTCGAGGAGACACTCAGGAGTCTTGCCGACAGATGAAGCGCCTTCGGTAGGAGATGATGGTTTCGGCGAAGGATGGAGGAATTGTCATAGGGTCTCGGTGAACGGAGATGGTCTCACCGAAACAAAAAGGGGGCCCCAATATGTGTTTCCTTCGGTAGGAGGTCTTGTCGAGAGTACACTATCTGGCCGACTATGAGAAGAGTTTGCTATGACATCTCGCCTTCATCTAGATGTCTTGCCGATAATTGAACAGCTCGGCAGAAAGAGAGGACCTCGGTGTGAGGTATGGGTGATAAAGAAAAGTCATGCCGACTGAAATAAACCCTCACCAAAGCAAAGCGCCTTTGGCATGATGTCTCACCGACTTCTTTTGGTCTCACCGACAACAAAGAGGAGAGCTCGGGCAAAATGGAGGAGTTCGGTGTGAGTCCCGGTGACAAACAGGTAGTCTTTCCGAAAGATGAGAGTTCAGGGAGACCGTAGTGTACTCGACAAAGGGTCTGGCCGATAGGAGCTCGGTGAATGATCATGTTTTCAGGGAGATGTCTTCCCGACTCGCCGACGTCTTGCCAAAACAAAAGGGGAGCTCGGTGGAGTGGAGCGTGTTCGGGGTGACATCAATATACCTTCGTCGAGAGAGGATGCGAAGAGTTCACCATGTTGTCTGGCCGAACGCGATTGTCTTGGCGACCACAGAGGCGATATTGGTATGATTTTTGGGATCGATAAGAACTCTCATCGACAGTTCCATGTTATGTCGATGCTTCTAGAAGGATTTAATTGCATCGGTCTATAGGAGGAGTTTTTGACCGCCCGAAGAATCTGCACGGAGTTTACTCGACCAATCAGAGAGATCTGAAAGTCAGCTGTGGCGGTTTGACCAGGATGAAGAGCATCAACGGAATGAAAAGCAACGTGTGTCTGTTCTGAGCTCAGGGGAATTCAAAGCACTTGGCCGAAGAGGTTCAAGGCGGACATGATACCAGGAAGTAAATGCAGTGGTTACAGAAAGATTTGAAGAAGGCTTCTCCGGGGAATGACTCTTCACCGACATGGACACGCAGGGTGCAGCATTAATTTCAATCAAAAGATCTAAGGAAAAATCTACTCCGACAACTGATATTTTGTAAGCCCTAAGGGGCCGACACACTTTGGGTATATAAGGCATTTTTTTCCTTTTTGTAAATAGTTCGGACTATACACTCTGAAGAGTTAGTGATTTTTATCAATCCTTTCTCAACTAAATGTATGTTTTGTAACTCAACTGGAATTTGGAATACAACATAGAGTTTACCTTGGAAGCTGGTGTTCATGTTTGTACTACTCTCATTTCTATAATTCTCTTTTGAATATGCAAGTCTTTAACTATGTTTTATAAGTCTACGTTCATACCTTAAAGCCGTGAAATTTATCTTTCCTTCCTAAGATGTGTCTGTAGAATGAGCCTGTTAAGATTGATGCATAAGTCTAAAAGAAATTGTGTTGAGTATGTGAAACGGTAGAAGTTAAGTTTCCCAGTGTATGTCATCCTGTTTTCATTTCATAATTCCTCATCAATTCAGTGTATCACCATAGTTTAGTTTCATTTGTATGCATTCCTTCTACTTTTACCTTTATAGAATTGATAGTTTAGGTGATACCTAGAGGAAGTCGGCCTTCTCTGGAGGTTCATTTTAACTTTAGGTGACCCACAACCTTGAAATGATCCAATGTTTCACTAGAAAGCTCAGTTTCCATTACTGTGTGTAGGGTGCACTTCTAGGTGACAACAGTTTCTGGCATGCCCGGTGGGACAGAGATTAGATCGAATTGCTGGTTTAGTATGCAACAAGCTACTCCCAGACTTTATAGAAGTCATTTGTGCAAACATGGCGACTCCGTAAAGAGAAAGAACTTCAGAATCAGCGCCTTCTACAGTTTATGAGAAGAGTTCAGACAAGGAGCAGCTTGTTACCTTTTGAATATTTGTAGCTGTCACCACCAAGAAGACAAGGTAGAGTAGCATAAAGGCCAAGGACAACACCTGTTTACTCCAGAAGAGCCAAATCTACTCCTCCATCTATGGGAGCTCATATTGCTATCCCATCCTTGGTTTCATCTAGAGTGCCAGTAAATCCACCTCAGCCATCTCCAATGGCCGCTCCAAGGAATCAACCCTTTGTTGCTTTTAACGGAAGGAGCCCCTTGAATTTGGCACAACACAATGACATTCCAATGGTAGCCTTGAAGAGTCTACCAACTTTTACGAGAGAAGATCAAACTACCCCAATTGAACACATGTGAGATGTGGCTTCGTTATGTGGAGTCCATCACATAACCCAAGAGGATGTTGCAGTGAGATTAGTAGCTGCTTCACTGAAAGGAATAGTTGTGCAATGGTATAGGAGTCTACCAGTCAATTCAATTGCAACTTGGGACGAATTTGGAGACAAGTTGCATAAACAGTTTCAAGACAGGTCTGATAACTTGTCTCTATTGGAACAATTAACTACAATTAAGAGGGCTCCACAAGAGCAGATGAATTACTTCAATTTTAGATTTTAGAGAACCTGGGATAGAATCCCTGCAACGGTGAGGCCACCTCCAGAGTATGCATTTTTGTACTTCTTGAGGGCTCTTAATAGCGACATAGCTATTATGATACAATCAATGGGAGGGGTTTCTCTACCAGATGCCTTTGAAATAGCTATCAAAGCTGAAAATAGCTTAATACAAGCTGGTAAACTTGCTCCTAGGCCACCAATGCCTATATTCCCAGACATTCATGCGAATATTCCCTTGCAGATACCTCCTTTTGCACCCTTGCCATCTGTTCCAACTGTTGTAACACAAGAAAATATTGTTTCAAGTTCTCCAAATGAGTTGCAAGAGATCAAAAGTCTACTACAGTCTTTTGGTAACAAACTTGTTAGTTTAGAAAAGCAACAATCTTATAGTAGGCCTTATCAACAGTAGAATCCAGGTCAACAACAAGCATATCAAGGTAGTAGGCAAGTCTACCAGGGCAATTATCAGGGCCCAAGACAGAATGTTGCCATAAGACCTTTTCAGGCCTATGCTCCAACCCCTGTTAGTACGACCAAGAAGTTGGTTCCTATCCAAAACAACTTAGTAGCAGACTATGAATGGTGTTACCCTTGTAACCAGCCTCATAATCAAGCCACTTGTTCAAATGGACTCATTAATCAGGCACTGATGGTACAGAATACCTCAAGTTCACAACAGCATGTAATTAATGATCCAATTCCACAGCACCAAGACCAGCTTATCAATGATGCTACCCTACTTAACTGGCAAGGCGAAGAATTTTGTGGATTAAATGAAGATAGTTCTCCAGTTGCAGCTAACACCAGGGCAAAGAAAAGAGCTTTTGAATAGGGTCAAGCGACTGACAAAGGAAAGGCAGCAACTGCAGAACCATCTACCTCTCGAGTGACTCCTATTTGGCAAAGAAATCAGCAACTCCCGGACAAGGAGCAGCCACACTTGCAGGTTGATCATGTCAGCACAAAGGTACATTCTAAAGTAACCCCAATAGTACCTTATAATATCCTTGATAGTATGAAGAAAATAAATGTTACAATGTCTATGTGGGATTCATTAGCCATCCCAGGTCAGAAGGACATGTTACAGTCAGCCTTGTCAAGTTTGAAGATGTCTGATGAATTTGAGTCCCCAATAGGTCAAGTTAGAGCTGTGTTAATGAACAGTCCTCAGGGAAACGATCAACAGCCTAGCAAATAGACAGAAAAAAGAGTTAAACCACCTCCATTTTACGTGTCAGTGATCATAGGTGACAAGTTAGTTCATAGCTGTATGGTAGACAGTGGAGCTAGTAGCTCTGTGATGCCAAAGCAAATTGCTGACAAACTTGGACTAAAATATCAGGCTTTAAAGAAGGGAGTGATCCAATTGGATGGTACTTCAGTTAATACATTAGGCATCATTAAATATTTGAGTCTTACCCTTCATGCTTGCCCTAATTTTGCAGTTCCCCAAGACATATGTATCATAGACCTTCCACCTTTCTTCTCCTTGTGTTTATCAAGAGACTTTACAGCCAAGATAGGCGGTTACGTATCAGCTGATTGGTCACACATGTTGTTTAGAACAAAATATGGGACTAAGGTTACCATCAAGTCTGAAAGGTTGGCTAAAGATCACATTGGGCCGTACAGTCCAAGTCCTATCAACGCTACCCCCATTACTCCAGACACAAATTGTGTTGTTTCAACTGAGAGGGAGCTGGTTGTCGCGCAAGAGCTTCAATCAGAAGCTATTCCTGACGTGTTGTTACATGAGTGGGCAGCTGAAAATGTATTGGACAGTCCTGAGGAGCTCATTCAAGATGTTGGCATGGGTAACTACGTCATTCTTGAGCCTGACACAGAGATTCCAAACCTAGAGAAAGATGCAGATCAGTTGTTGCAACCACTAAGTGGACTGTGGGAGATGTTCTTTGATGGTTCCAGGAGCAAGCATGGAGCAGGAGGAGGTGTGATGTTGATTTCTCCACAGCGTGATAGGTATTACTCTGAATTTTGTTTTGCTTTTGTATGCTCCAATAACACTGCTGAATATGAGGGCCTTGTTCAAGGTCTTGAGTGGGCAAGGAAGAGAGGAATAACCCGCTTGAAAGTCTATGGGGATAGTGAATTAATTGTTCATCAAATAAGAGGCCTAAATGTTGCTATAAATGACACACTTAAGTCTTATAGAAACAGAGTGTGGAACATGCTCAAGGATTTTGATGCTTTTAATTTACTGTCTATTTCAAGAAGACAGAACAAGCATGCTGACAGACTTGCAGCCATTAGAGCACAGTTTGATATTCCAGATGATATTAGAAAAGAGAAATTGCAGCAGTATGTAAAGGTTGTGGTCAGGCCATCAATTCTTGATAACAACGTCCACTGGCAAGTTTTTGACAGCGATGAACATATTCTTTCTTTTTTGCTCGAAGAGTATCAGTTCTCCATGGTTAATCAAGGAAAACTTAAGCAACTGTATGATGATGAAGTCATATAGCTGAAGACAAATAAGTTACCCAAGGGTCTTGTTACATTGGAGTCGATTTTTAGCACTGACGATCAGTTTAGAAAGGGCAAAGCTGGCATGCAAGTCAAACAAGAACATTATGAAGAACTAGAGATTTTCAAAGGTAAACTTCTTAAGATAGGAAAAAAAATTTCACATGATGATAGGCAATCTTTTATTGCCTTATGCCAAGAATTTCATGATGTCTTTGCTTGGGAATACTCAGATTTGAAAGGGTTTGATCCCCATATTGCCCAGCACACAATTGAGTTAGAACCTAATGCTAAGCCAGTAAGGTAGAAACAAAGGCCTTTGAATCCTAAGCTTGAGCCTTTAATGATTAAAGAACTAGCCAAACTAGTTTGAAAGACCACTACCCGCTACCCTCCATGGAACAAATCTTACAAGTAGTTGTTGGTTCTGAAAGATTTTCCTTGTTGGATGGTTTTTTGGGCTATAATCAAGTGTTGGTTAAAGAAGAAGATCAGTTCAAAACCGCTTTCACAACTAAGTGGGGCACCATGGCATACAAAAGGATGCCTTTTGGTCTATCTAATGCTGGTGCCATGTTTCAGAGGGCCATGGACATGGCGTTCCAAAGTTTGATCAATAAGATTATGCTGATTTATTTAGATGACATAACAATGTATTCAAAAATTGCAGAAGAACATTTGTCACATCTTAGGCAAGTTTTTGAAAAATGCAAAGAGTATGGGATATCCCTCAATCCTACAAAAAGTATTTTTGCAGTTCATGAAGGTAAAATTTTAGGCCATATAGTATCAAAAGATGGAGTTGCCATCGATTCTGAAAGAGTCAAAGCTATATTGGAGCTACCCTTGCCTAATCATAAGAAGGGATTGCAAAGCTTTTTAGGCAGGATTAACTTTCTGAGAAGATTTATTCCTGATGTTGCAAATTTGCTACAGCCTTTGACTGCCATGCTCAAAAAGAATGCGGTCTTCAGTTGGAAAAAGGAGGCAAGGCGTAGTTTTGAAGAAATCAAGGAGGATTTAGCATCTGCCCCAACATTGGTAAATCCATATTTCTCTAAAGATTTCTTTTTGTATGCTTTTGGCAGCACTGGTTCAATCTCTGCTATGCTGGTACAGAAAAATAGTGATAACCTAGAACAGCCCATAGCCTTCTTTAGTCAAATACTTGTTGATTACGAAGAGAGGTATACATTTGTTGAGAAGCATGTTCTCTCCATGATCAGAAGCTTAAATAAATTAAAGCCCTTAATCTCAAACAATGAGATTCATATTCTGGTTGCACACCCAAGTGTGAAGGAATTTTTGTTGAACAAAGATCTAAACGAAAAAAGAGTAGGGTGGATCACCAAGGTCATGGAGTATGATGTAGATATTAAGGTTACCAAACTGGTTAGAGAGAAAGGTCTCTATGAACAACTTGCTATAGGACCAATCAAAGAAAATGAATTAGAAAAGGATGATGTTGTGTTTGCTAATACAAATGAGTTTCAGAATGCTCAAGATTATGTGCCTATAGGGGTAACTAATTGGGTTCAAGATATGACCCAATTTTTACAAACTGGTGAATGCCCATTAGGATTGAACAGAGCTAAAAGAAGGTACTTCAGGTTGTAGTCCATACCGTATGTACTGGTAAACAATGTTCTTTTCAAAAAAGATCTGAATGGTGTTCTATTAAGATGTATTCACAGTGATCAAATTGAGAAGGTACTTCATAAGTTTCATGATGGAGCTGCGAGAGGTCACTTTGCCCCAAGAACTACTGCTTGGAAATCATGAGAGCCAGTTATTACTAGCCTAGCTCGTTCAAAGATGCACATGCCTGGTCAAGAAAGTGTGTCAAATGTGCTCTGTTTTCAGGGAAGGAAAAGCTACCTGCTATGCCTTTGCATCCAATTCAAGTAGAGAAGCCCTTCATGAGATGGGGCATTGATTTCATTGGACCAATAAATCCACCTTCCAGTACTAGTCACAAGTGGGTGCTCACTACTACAGACTATTTCACATGGTGGACAGAAGCAATAGCTTTGAAAGAAGCAAAAGAGTCATCAGTTTTGAGCTTCTATGAAGATTTAGTTACCAGATTTGGGGTTCCTGACTCTATCATATCTGATAATGCTCTTGCATTTGTGGGATTAATACTAACCGATTGGGCTATTAAACATGGCATTCATTTGAACACATCCTCAAATTATTACCCTCAGGGTAATGGCTTAGCTGAAAGCACAAATAAGAATCTCATCAGGATTATCAAAAGAACAACGGAAGATAATCAAAGGACCTGGCACATCAAATTAAAGTATGCACTGTGGGCAGAAAGAGTGACTCCTAAGAGGTCTATTGGTAACTCACCATACATGTTAGTCTATGGCAGAGAGGCAAGATTGCCCTTGTCTGTGGAGCTCCCAGCTCTTGACATCATACATCAGTTGGAGATGTTTGAGGAATAGGACCCAATGTCCGTGAGATATGTAAAGCTCATGGAACTCAAAGAATCAAGGGACAAAGTGATGAAGGTTTTGGAGTATCATCAGCTCCAAACAAAGAAGACATTTGACAAAAGGGCAATAGAAAAATCTTTTTAAGGCAAGAGACCTCGTGCTCAAATGGGATGTTCTGAAGAGCAGGCCCGGCCATCACTTTAAGTTCGACAACATGTGGACAGGTCCATTCATTATCAGAGACTGCAAGGAACACAATGCCTATCAACTAGCTACAACAAAAGGGGAAGTACTTCCTATCCTAGTCAATGGGATACACATTAAACCTTGCTTTCAAATCTGATGAGTACCTTTCTTGTACATATTTGTTTAGGTTTATGTTTTCAATAATGTCTTCTGTGCTTTAGGTTAATTATTTTCTATTTCCTGGGTGTAGTGATGGCACAGTAAATAGTTTCTTTTCATTTTACCCCTGTTTTGTCATTTTGGCAACCTGTTGTGTTCTATGAGTCTCAAGCGAATCACAGCCATGTGCAAAGTTGCCCCGGGGCTATTTATGAGGTTTTCCTAATGACTCCATGTCCAATGGACAAGTTTTGGGCTACTGGTTTTCTATGTTCAGCAGGCAAACATCCAACAAAGGTCGCTAGAAATGTTACCTAATTTTCGCCCACGGGCTCAATCAGGCAAGATAAATCATGTGACAAAGGTTCGAGAAGGCCGAATGGAGCATTCACACAAGGGAAAAAGTTATGAATCTGATGATCGGTCACAAGGGACTCAGTTTGGGAACCTACCTTGTTCAGGTTCGGCATGAAAATCCTCTAAGGAGAGAGTCACCAAGACCTTGAGTATGTCTCGCCGACTAAAAGAGCTCTCGTTGAGTGAAGACGTCATCGCCATGAGATCCGTCATTGGTCAAAAGTCTTACCGATCTGGTCGAGTCTCGCTGACAACAAAGGGATCTCGCTGAAAAGGAAGCACACTCAGCATGAAGTCTGGCTAATCATGTGAGGTCACACCGAACAAAATTCTCTCGGCAAGAGAGATGATATCTCAGGAAAATGTTCGGCCGACAAGCTAATGTCTCAGCGACAGCAAAGAAGTTTGGTGGAGGTCTCCCCGATGACAAGGTTCGTGCCCTCGACATAGGTCCTACCGAATGCAGGAAGGTCTCCCCAACTTTTTACATCGGTGTAGCTCTTTGCCATCGTGGGGATCTCTTGCTGACGCGGTAAGGTCTCAGCGACAAGAGGGGAGATCGATATAAAATCTGAGCCTCACTATGAAGTCTTCTCGACTTGATAATGTCTTAGCGAATGGAATGCAGAGCTTGGTAAAGTGGAGTGCGTTCGGGGAGACACCCAGGAGTCTTGCCAACATATGAAGCACCTTTGGCAGGAGATGATGGTTTCCGTGTAGGATGGAGGAATCATCATAGGGTCTCGGCGAATGGAGATGGTCTCGCCGAAACAAAAAGGGGGCCCCGATATGTGTTTCCTTTGGTAGGAGGTCTTTCCGAGAGTACACTATCTGGCCGACTATGAGAAGAGTTCGTTGTGACATCTCGCCTTCGTCTAGATGTCTTGCCGATAATTGAACAGCTCAGCATAAAGAGAGGACCTCGGTGTGAGGTCTGGGTGATAAAGAAAAATCATGCTGACTAAAATAAACCCTCACCAAAGCAAAGCGCCTTCGACATGATGTCCCACCAACTACTTTTGGTCTCACCGACAGCGAAGAGGAGAGCTCGGGCAGAATGGAGGAGTTTGGCATGAGTCCCGGCGACAAACAGGTAGTCTGGCCGAAAGATGAGAGTTCAGGGAGACCGTAGTGTACTCGACAAAGGGTCTGGCCGATAGGCCAAAGTTTTGGCGACAAGATAAGAGCTCGGTGAATGATCATGTTTTCAAGGAGATGTCTTCCCAACTCGCCGACGTCTTGCCAAAACAAAAGGGGAGCTCGGTGGAGTGGAGCGCGTTCAGGGTGACATTAATATACCTTCGCCGATAGAGGATGTGAAGAGTTTGCCATGTTGTCTAGCCGAACGCGATTGTCTTGGCGACCATAGAGGTGATATCGGTATGATTTTTGGGATCGATAAGAACTCTCATCAACAGTTCCATGTTATGCCGATGGTTCCAGGAGGATTTAATCACATCAATGAGACACTTCCAGTGTCTCACTGAGATGTGATTCTATAGGAGTTTTTGACTGCCCGAAGAATCTGCGCGGAGTTTACTCGACCAATCAGAGAGATCTAAAAGTGAGCCGTGGCGGTCTGACCAGGATGAAGAGCATCAACATAATGAAAAGCAACATGTGTCTGTTCTGAGCTCAGGGGCATTCAAAGCACTTGGCCGAAGAGGTTCAAGGTGGACACGATACCAGGAAGTAAATGCGGTGGTTGTAGAAAGATTTGAAGAAGGCTTCTCTGGGGAATGACTCTTCACCGACATGGACACGTAGGGTGCAGCATTAATTTCAATCAAAAGATCTAAGGAAAAATCTACCCCGAGGACTAATATTTTTTAAGCCCTAAGGGGCCGACACACTTTGTGTATATAAGGCATTTTTTGCCTTTTTGTAAATAGTTTGGACTATACACTCTGAAGAGTTAGTGATTTTTATCAATCCTTTCTCGACTAAATGTATGTTTTGTAACTCAACTAGAATTTGGAATACAACACAGAGTTTACCTTGGAAGCTGGTGTTCATGTTTGTACTACTCTCATTTCTATAATTCTCTTTTGAATATGCAAGTCTTTAACTATGTTTTATAAGTCTACATTCATACCTTAAAGCCATGAAATTTATCTTTCCTTCCTAAGATGTGTATGTAGATCAAGCCTGTTAAGATTGATGTATAAGTCTAAAAGAAGTTGTGTTGAGTATGTGAAATGGTAGAAGTTAAGTTTCCCAGTGTATGTCATCCTATTTTCATTTCATAATTCCTCATCAATTCGATGTATCACCATAGTTTAGTTTCATTTGTATGCATTCCTTCTACTTTTACCTTTATAGAATTGATAGTTTAGGTGATACCCAAAGGAAATCGGCCTTCTCTGAAGGTTCATTTCAACTTTAGGCGACCCACAGCCTTGAAATGATCCCATCTTTCACTAGAAAGCTCAGTTTCCATTATTGTGCATAGGGTGCACTTCTAGGTGACAACAGGTCCATTTTGCTTTGATTTAATGTTGCAATGTTGCTTGAACATTCACATTAGGTCCTTAAAATTCAAATTATGGCATCTTGTGAAAGTGTTGTAAAACATTTCTACACTTTTCTAGACTCTATTCATTATAATTCACCTAAAAATCACCTTTTCATCACTTATCACGTCCTATTTTGAAGTGTTTTAAAGTCTTGTAATAAGATTTCATGCTTTTCTAGGCTTAATGTCACTATTTACACCTTTTCTTATGCTTTATTTGACCCCTTTATGCCCTTATAAGGATTAAGTAAGTGTGTTTTTGAATGTAAACCTAATAAACAACGTTAAATGCAAGATAATTCCTAACACCCACTTACAAGTCCAAGGTGGGACCCATTTTCCATGGGTGGCAAATGAGTCCCTCTTGGCTCAAAATGCAAAATATTTCAAATTTTCTTTCAGGTTTTTATTTAAAATCACCTTATGTCGGCTTGTGATGAGGTATTATCAGGTTACTAAGGCACAGGTGTGTATAAATAAGTGTTTTTACATCCATTTTAACCCCTATTCATCAAGTTCACTTATTCACTCATTCATTCAATCATTCAAGCACTTTACATCATTCAATCAAGCATCAATCAAGTATTTTGGAGCAGCCATTGATATATCTTCAGATTTCTTCAACAAGGGTTTGGTAAGTTGATAGCATTTGCATGTTATTTTTTTATCATTCTCTTCCATTTCATTATTTCTTCATTAAGGGTTTGATTACCAAAGTGGGATTTGACCAAGGAATATCCCTATAACCTAACCCTTAACCAATTTTCCCCTTTGTATGTGTGTTTGCAGACTTGTGTATGTAGATTTGAAAATTTATTAGGTGTTAAAAAGTGGACAAGAAGTCAGCAAAGTTTTTAGAGTCAACTACAACCTATTTCAAGCTTTGAGAAGATATTATGTCTGTTTTCTATAGATTTGACTCTGTCAACCCGACAAGCAAACAACCTCAGATCTAGTGCTACAGGATTGGTCCCTGATTTCACAGAATTTTGGGAGAGGATTGATTCACCATTAGTGGAAAATGAGTCCCACCTTAAGGCTGAAAAAGGTGATTTTGTCAGATTCTAGTTCCCGACAGTCAAAAACCAATTTTCAAGTGTTTTTGTCAAAAGTAGGATTGATTCACCATCAGTGGTGAATGAGTCCCACTAGTGATTTTTAGTGATCTTTTCCAGCATTCAGGACACTCCAGAATCCCCATTCTCTACCCAGGTGCACTCTAATTCAACCTTCTTTTTTGTTTTGCATTTGTTCATACTTTAGCTCATGTTTGCATATCACATTGTGTTTTCCAACATTGTATAATTCTTAGGTTTTGCATTCATAATCAGTCAAATATTTCATTTAATTTCACTTAGATCATTCCATTTAGCCTTAATAACATCATACATTTTCTAATTTGAGTGAACCACCTAGACTTTTGAGTGGGGTTTATCTCTCTCCTTTTAGGTGAAACATCCTAATAGTGCAAGAGTAGCCTATAAATCCTACCTAAAAATCTATGGTTCATTTTGGTGAAAATGTATATTGAGCACATTACAGTTTTTATTTCAATTGTATCTTGCATCCTAGGCTTCATTTGCATCAACAATCAATTAGGTTTTGTTTTGTTTTTGCATCCTAGGGTTTATCAAATTGCATTAGTGAAAGACTCATTTAGATTTAATTTTTGCATAACATATCATTGAAAAACTAAAAATTTGCATCTACATCCTTCATTGGCATCTGAAAAGCATTAAAATTCCTTTAAATTTTCTAAAAAACACAAAAAAAATATCATAACTGGACTCATTCGCCACCCTGGGAAAATCAGTCCACCTGCACATTTTAGACTGCATTTTCAAGCATTTTTGGGGCATTTACTGCATTTATGTTCTCTATTGTTATTTCTCTGTTCCAATTTGCAGAATTCCTGCTATTTGCATTTTGCACTCCTAGATTACATTGCATTTGCATTCACCCCATCTTTTGTGGTTCTTGTATGAGTGTTTGGTGCCCCATTGATAATACTTTAGTGAGACGAAGTTCTAGACTCATGGCTTCTCGCGATAGCACTTTCGTTGTGAACCTTTGGATCTCAAGAGATCCTACTCCTAGTATGGAAAATGGTGCATTAAGCATGGACAATACCACTACTATGCCTTCACCTTTCCATCTAATGAATGTTGACACACAAAACAATTCCATTCCGCAAGAAAAATTCATTAGTATTCATGAGGATTTTGCGCATTTACAACAATATTTATCCCTTGAAAACATTTCCACCACTACCATACCTGCAATATAAAACCTTCATCATTTTATTGAAAGTGATGATGGCTTGCAAGTTATGAAGAGAATAGCTGAGATATACAATAAACATGTTCCTTCTACTTCTTATTCAGCTAACATTTTTGTAAGCCAAGGAGAACCTCACAATCCTCCTCCTTCAACCATAGCATCCATAGCAACTTATACCACTCCTTAGGTTATAACAACTATGCAACAGGTTAGTCATGTGGCTCCTTTCACAATTCCATCTAGCATTCCTAGTTCTTTTGTGGCATCGCATATTCCTTCTTCCACCTTCACCCCTCTTAGTGTCCCTTTCACTTCCCCTAACATTACATACACTCCATCACCATTTTCCCTTCCACCTAATACCACTTATACCGATCCCATCATTACACAACTCTTTAACACAGTTTCATCCATGCAACAACAAATCTCCACCATTAGCCAAAGTCAAAATGCTCCACCCACATACCATGTTCGTAGTAGTCCATTATCCTTAGAGATCTTACGCACATAGATGCCACAAGGAATTGAAATGCCTAGGTTTGAGAAATATGGAGGTAAAGGAGACCCTAATAATCATGTCAGTGCTTATATAGCCTTGTGTAGTGACTTTGTCCTCGATGATAAGATGTTAGCCAAACTTTTTCCTAGGACCTTGAAGGACATTGCATTGGAGTGGTTTTCCAACTTACCCAATCATTCAATATGATCATTCAAGGAACTTGTGGATGCATTTATAAGTTGTTTCCACATCCATATGACTCCTAAGAAGACAATGGCTGATTTAATGCAATGTGGAAAAAATGTTGATGAAAAGGTCTGATTTCATTTCATGATATCAGTTATTGTATGCTCAAATTGATGTCAAGATCCCTGATTCACATCTGCAGAAGATTTTTATCAAAAACTTGCACACTCACCTTCAAGATAAGTTAACTATGATGAAATTCCCTTTGTTCATGCATTTATGAACGACCCTTTGTGATTATCACAACTCAATTTCTAGTCGTGATTCAAAGTCCACTTCTAAGTAAGCTGAGAAGTCTGAACAAAACAACCAAAACAATGTGCAAAACTTTACAAAACCAAACAAAGGCTTTTTATAGTTCAATCCACCTTTTTCACAACCAACCCAACCTGTTCAAATTCAAGTGGTAGCTTTTAAAGTAGTCATGCCTTATACCTATGGGGACCCAAAGAGACAATTTACTCCCTTACCTGATACCCTCCATAATACAATGAGCCAATTGCTCCAGCAACAAATGATCACTTTTCTTACTGTTAAAACACTTGATACCAGCAAGCCTTTACCACCCACCTTTAAACCTAATGCTTATTGTCATTTTCATCACCAAAATGGACATTACATTGAACAATGTAAGTGTCTCAAACACTTAGTTCAAGACCTCATTGATTCTGGTCGTTTGTACATTGTGGGTGTTAATGATCAAGGCAATAAGTTTGTTGCACCCCCTAACCAGAATTTACAAATCTTTACCAACCCCATGCCTAAACATAATTTGTTTCATTTTTCAAGGCCAGTGAACCTTCAAACCCTCAAGTCATGAACATTGATACAAATAATGAACATGATATAACTCCAAATGTTACCCAAGTTACTCCTATGGATGAACTGTGGGTGTGATAGACATTATCCCCAATAAGGGCCCAACCAAAAAATCTCTTGATATCAATTTTTCTTCTCATGATATACTTAAAAAGCTTCTCGATGGTCCTCTTTACATAGCCGCCAGAATCTATGATAAGCCCACTAATGGGATATTAATAGATCCCGCCTATGGCAAGAATGTGACCACGAAAGAGTTTTTAGTATTACATGATATTTATGAAGATGATTATAACAAACCAACTGCATGGATTAAAACACATACTATATTTTCATTCCTTACCAACGAATCGATCATACTCCCATTAAAAATAGGACCCAAGACTTTGGATGTAAAATTTTCTATCATTCCACAATAAAATCAATTTCGTCTGCAGATGGGTCATCCTCGGCTTCACTCAATGAAAGTGGTCTCGTTAGTTGTTCACAAATGTTTGAAGTTTCCACATGGAAATAAAATATTTACCATACACCATAGCAGCTTTAATCTGTTATCCTCCAAAGTTAATTTTTCCTTAGAAACCTTTTGTTTGAACCTACGGAACCCATCACCCCTTGAAAGGACTTCTTTTTCATAGCCTATCAAAAGTTCAAAGCCAAACGCATAGTCAAAGTATCTCTTCGTAACATATCTCCATCCACTTCCACTCCTCCTATCCTAGATGAAACCATGCTTCAACCTAAGTCTGACATTGAACAAAAAATCCAATATCATTAGCACCTAACCATTGACACTTTGCCTCCATTGTTTAAACAACCAAGAGAAAATGAAACCAATCCCATCATGCCTCCTTGCATTAAACAAGTGTATAAAGCTAAAGAGAAAGTGATTGACCCTTCTTCTTTGGTTTCTCCCATTCTTCCCCCTCTGGAAGAAAAGGAACCTATGATGGATCAACCTACTCTTACACCTCAACAACTTCAAAATAAAATAACATGAAACCGCGATGCTAGGGAGCATAGGCGGCATCATCGTCTCCTTGCTCGTCTATCTCAAATGGAAGAAAACAAAGAAAAACAACCTTTGACTTTGACAGAAGCAATAGATGACCACCCTTTTTCTCCTGACCCACCACAAGATAACATAGTCTATCCCTCACAACAAAATGAACCGATCCAACAACCACAAATTTTGATTCATCCTCCCTTAGATAACAAAAATAGATGAAGAAGTGCATAACAATCTAAACTATTTATTTCCATCTACCATGAGATTAAATGATAAACCTTCTCCACCAAGTGAAGAACCTGGTACATCTCCTAGTTCAACACTTGCAATTCTTCCTTTGGACAGTCAACCGCCCTCACAATATGCTAAACATGATTGCGAGGTGGATGACTTGTTAGATGGTTGACTTGCATTCACCTTAGTAGCCTTTTTGCATTTATTTTCCTTTCTCTTTTTCTTTGGTTTGATTTTACGTTTGTATTGTGTTCCCTCGTAATGTACGTTTGATGTTCTCTCTCTTTTTACACTTCTTCTATTCGTACATCTATTCTTCTATATGTTGTGCATTTCCTTTTTCACTCTTGTTTTGTTTTTTCCTTTTGGGGATGACACAAAGCATAGAGACGCCCTATGTCTCTTCCATGTTGACCCAAAAGGTCCTTTTCTTTTGTTCCTTTTGTTTTTTGTTTTCCTTTTGGGGATGATGCAAAGCATATAGACACCCTATGTCTCTTCCATGTTGACCCAATCGGTCCCTTTTCCTTTTTACTTTACTTTTTCGCTTGTGTTTTCCTTTTGGGGATGAAGCAAGGTATTGAGACTAAAATGTTGACCCAAAACAGACTTTGTTTTTCCTTTGTTTTCGCTCTATTTGTGTCATTCTTCAAATTTTATGTGCTTTGGGGAATGATGACAATTCTGAGCTCTTTCATAAAAACACTATAGCAACGAACATACTGACCCCAAATCCATAGATACCTTATGTGTTTGGTGTGTTCTTTTCTAGGGGTAAACCCTCATTTCTTTTGTTTTATTTTTCGTTTACATGATGTAGCCTTACTCGGAAACATATGACTTGGCATAGGGACTTTCCGAGTTGGCTCTCATGTCTTGTTTGCTTTTTGCATTTCTCCTTTGTTACTTTAAAGTAATTGCTCACAAAATAGTGTGTAGCGATTCCTTTAAAGTGAGGGACATACATTGGCATCATTTCATTTGCATTCTTAGTGTAGCCTTGTCACTTCATATGATGTGTTTGTCACTTTGCAGATGACGTTGGGTTTGATGTCCTTCATAAGTGTGATCTATCTTATCATATTGCATTCCTCTTGGTGGCCTGATGCGATGCACTGCATTCCCTAAATTGTGAATATTTTATTCTTTGATTGGTCCTCTCTTGGAGGCATTAGACACAATGTTCCCTAAGTGATAGACCTTGCATGAACTTAACAAGACTCCTTTGAACATTTTTTACATCTTACATTTTTTCATTTTTTCCACCTTGCATAACACAACTTGCATGCTTGTGGTACCTTGCTCTTTGTTCATGGGTTCTAAGCATATGAAGCTTTTCTTATCTCATGAAGCATGAACTAACATTTTCCCTTGTGGCTCCTTGTTAAAGTTATCATGAGGTATAACTTTGATATGGTTGAGCGAGAATCCCATTCAGTGGTACGACTTTCCCCATAGTCACCTATGTGTTTGTGAGTGCATACCAATTGTCATATGTACTTCACCTTTTTGAGTCTTCTCACATGACAAACCACCATGAGTTTTGTCACCCCAAAGTGAGTATGCATTCTCTTTTTCTCACAAATAGCCTAGATCTAATCCACAACTAGTTGGACAAACGATCGAAGCTTGAATCAATTCTCCCTTTTCTTCTTTCATTTCAACACATGTGTGTTCCTTTGTTCTTATGTTTAGTTTTCCATGGTATCATCATCCTGGGGGCTTGATCATCCCTCTTGATTATCATCATTCCATCTTGCTAACATAAGTGCATTTGGACCTCCCTCTCAATATGCATGGCTACTTTAGTGTGAGTTTGAAGCAAGTTCATCCTCTCACTAAAGTGGGGGCTAAATGTGTAGTATGAAAATGGCCCCTTATCATTTTCATGGTCTTTTAAGCCTTTCTTCATGATTCTTGGTCCATTTTTCTTTGATTTAATGTTGCAATGTGGCTTTAACATTCACATTAGGTCCTTAAAATTTAAATTATGGCATCTTGTGAAGGTGTTGTGAGGTGTTGTAAAACATTTCTACACTTTTCTAGACTTTGTTCATTACAATTCACCTAAAAATCACCTTTTCATCACTTATCAAGTCCTATTTTGAAGTGTTATAAAGTCTTGTAATAAGATTTCATGTTTTTCTAGGCTTAATTTCACTATTTACACCTTTCTTATGCTTTATTTGACCCCTTTATGCCTGTATAAGTCTTAATTACGTATGTTTTTGAATGTAAACCCAACAAACAACATTAAATGCAAGATAATTCCTGACACCCACTTACAAGTCCAAGGTGGGACCCATTTTCCATGGGTGGTGAATGAGTCCCTCTTGGCTCAAAATTCAAAATATTTCAAATTTTCTTTCAGGTTTTTATTTAAAATCACCTTATGTCGGCCTGTGATGAGGTATTATCGATTTTCTAAGGCACAAGTGTGTATAAATAAGTGTTTTTACATCCATTTTAACCCCCATTCATCAAGTTCACTTATTCACTCATTCATTCAAGCATTCAAGCACTTTACATCATTCAATCAAGAATCAATCAAGTATTTTGGAGCAGCCATTGATATATCTTCATATTTCTTCAACAAGGGTTTGGTAAGTTGATAGCATTTGCATGTTATTTTTTTATCATTCTCTTCCATTTCATTATTTCTTCATTAAGGGTTTGATTACCAAAGTGGAATTTGACCAAATCAAATCCCTATAACCTAACCCTTAACCATTTTTTTCCTTTGCATGTGTGTTTGCAAACTTGTGTATGTAGATTTGACAAGATATTAGGTGTTGAAAAGTGGACAAGAAGTCAACAAAGTCTTTCAAGTCAACTACAACCTATTTCAAGCTTGGAGAAGACATTTTGTCCATTTTTTGCAGATTTGACTTCATCAATCCGACAAGCAGACAACCTCAGACCTCATGCTATAGGATTGGTCCCTGATTTCATAGAATTTTGGGAGAGGACTGATTCACCATCAGTGGTGAATGAGTCCCACCTTAAGGCTAAAAAAGGTGATTTTGTCATATTCAAGTTCCTGACAATCAGAAACTAGTTTTCAAGTGTTTTTTGTCAAAAGTAGGACTGATTCGCCATCTGTGGTGAATGAGTCCCACTGGTGATTTCTAGTGATCTCTACTAGCATTCAGGACACTCCAGGCTCCCCATTCTCTGCCCAGGTGCACTCTGATTCAGCCTTCTTTTTTGTTTTGCATTTGTTCATACTTTAGTTCATGTTTGCATATCACATTGTGTTTTCTAACATTACATAATTCTTATGTTTTTCATTCATAATCAGTCAAATAATTCATTTAATTACACTTAGATCATTCCATTTAGCCTTAATAACATCATACATTTTCTAATTTGAGTGAACCACCTAGACTTTTGAGTGGGTTTTATCTCTCTCCTTTTAGGTGAAACATCCTAACAATGCAAGAGTAACCTATAAATCCCACCCAAAAATTGAAGGTTCGCAAATTTTCCCAAATCACAAAATATTTAATTTTGCACCAAAATATGAATTTCAATAATAAAACATTAAATCCAACACACCAAAATTCAAAAATGACACCTTCAAGTTGACACAAGATTGCACTGAGCCATGGATGCTCCTGCATCACATAGCACGGTGAGAAGTGGAAGCGGGTGGAGCAGTAGAAGAAGAGGAAGGCTCTTGGGTGTGAGTTAGTTTCCCCTTCCCCTTTTGTTGAGAGGAGGTATCTTGTTGCTACGCAATCATGCAACCTTTGATAGAGATTGCATAGGGGGATACAAGGTGGATCACCTTCGACGTCATGCCTGGAAAGTCTTATATTTGACATAGGCACAATATAGAAAGTCTATCCTTGGAGGGAGTAGACCGATGGGAGTGAGCCAAAATTGATCTAATGAGAATCTCCCACCTGACACCAATGGTTTGTATACAATCTCATCTAAAACATGCACAAAGCCCTCATGAGAAAACTTAAGTCATTTATGAATAATCGAAGTGGTCCCATTCATGGAAACTAGCCACAGAATTCCTAGTTTCACCTTAAAAAAATTTGACTCTAGAATGATATCAAAATAGGTATCTACGGCCTTGGGCCCTATCAAGATCAAGAGGGTGATGGAACCAAGAGGAGGGACCGAGATTTTTTCATGCATATGTATGGTGGTCTTTGACTTCTCATATTCCTCCCTATGTAGAAATTTTATTAGAAGTCTCCTCCATTATGACATTCACACGACTCATGGCATCAACCAGGTGACTAGTTACAATGTTCTCATTGATGCAAGAGGGAATGTATAAGCAACAAGGCTCTTTGTTCATAGCTAGGTCTTGCAATGTGAAAGTTATTTCTGGTGACCCATTCGTAGGTTGTGTGAGAGGAATATGTGTAAGTGAAGCCATATTTACATATTCTGAAGGAACAAACTCAGTGGAACCCGAAGGTTTAACAACTAAGTTTGCAGAATGGGATGGAAATGGATCAGTGTAAATCTGCAATTCACTATTGGCCTTTTCCATAGACTTGTTAGTATTTTGCTTCTTCCTATCAAGATGGATAGTATCGTCATTGATGCGATCCTGAATATCATGATGCAAATGCATGTATCTTTCGATATCATGTTTGTGAACTCAATGGTATTAGTAAAATGTGTGCTCATCATAACAATCAGGATAAGGCTCAATAAGAGGTCAAGGATCTGACAAAGTCAAGAATTTATCTTTTAATAATTTAGTTAAGATAGCAGAATATGATTTGGATAGTTTTGTAAAGCGCCTATTGCATTTGAATCCCTTGTCATCAGTTGAAGAGACCACATTCACAAAAGTCTTGTTTTTGCTAGAGATCGACACTATAGACCTACCCTTAGGATGGGAGCATGAGGAGGATCCCCCAAACTGAGCAATCCTTTGTTGATACTCTCGTAAGGCGACACATAGATGTGTGAAAGAAGGATATTTCATCAACATGAATTTCTCTTGTCAAGACCTCTACAAGTTCCCGATGAAAACCTTTTTGACATCCAATTCAGGAAAAGGATAAGAAATGTGTGAAAATAATGCTTGATAATGAGCTATGAAATTAGTTATCTTTTTAGGTTATGCCTGCTTACACCAGACAAAATCTGAGAAGGCCATCTTCAGCCTATTTTTTTCTTGGAACTATCTTAGAAACTAATTCACGATCTAATCAAACGAGAATATGGAATTGTTATGTAAGGAATAATACCACTCAAGGGTCATGTTCTTAAGTGACCTGGGAAATAACTTAGCCATTCATGCATCATGGTGGAAGAAATCCGTACACATGGCATTGAATGCCAAAACATACATTTGTGGATATCCCTTACCACCATATTTCTCAAACTTCAAAATCTTCGTCCCTCGGATAGGAGTATTTAGAATCCCTATCGACAAAGGACTATGATAGAAGAAGGGTTGGAAGATGGGCTAAGAGGTGGCTTGAGACAATTTCACGAGTTGGTTCTACATCTGGCCCATGTTTTGTAACAAGGCGTTCAAAACAGGATTAGATGACGAGACAGGACTAGTGGAACTACCACTAGAACCATCGTGACTGCTAGACCCACCAACCCCTTTTCTAGTAGAAACCCCACTACTCCAACTAACAATGACCCCGAGCAGTGATAACTTTAAGAAACCCCCCTCAAGAAAACATATAAAATCTTGGTGAATCTTTTATTTTTTATGAAAACAATATTATTTTTGTTGGTGAATATTTTCCTTTTTTCAAAAAAAAAAATTAATTTATTGGTGATTTTTTTTACATCACTAATATTTTGTAGAAAATCTTAGAAAACCTTATAAAATAATAGAAAAATGCATTAATTATGATGGTGAATCCTTTCATTTAAAAATAAATTCTCGTGGAAAAGTAGGGGCTCAAAGGTGGAAATGATCGATGGGTTTAAGGGATAGAATTTATTTAATATTTAATTGCCACCATTGATTTAAAATATAATCTAATGTCTCTAATTGTATTCCACAAAGTAAAATGTACTTGTAATCCGTAATACTCATGGGTCTTGAAGTTTCTTTTATTTTTGGGCTTATGAGCATTACAAATTGCAAGTACTTTTTACCTCACAAAATACGAAAGCCATTAGATTATATTTTAAATAGTGGAGACAAATAAAGATTTAAAATACTTTATGATATACTATTGGTGAATTAATTTAGATTTCTACTATAACTTATAAAATTTAGGCAAATCTGATCTAATCATGTATTGAATACTATGGAAAAATTTTGAGTGAAATTTTTTAATAAAATAATTTTTTTAGCAATTTAAATAAGACAAAAATCATTTTTTGTAAAAATGTGGTGAATCAGGTTCTACTACAGCTTGAACTATTAGCCAAATTTTGATTCCAAAATTTTGACTATTAGCCAATTGGCAAATATTAGCCACTAAAAAAGTCACTGACTCCAAGATTACTACCAGGAGTATTAGGAGTAGTAGAGGTAAATCCCAAAGGTAGGGCTTGTTTACTTTCATGACAAGAGGCACTTCAGGAGTTGTGGTGGAGGGGCCAGTTTCAGCATGTTTATCAACACCCTAAGCATTGAGACTTCTATATGTCTCTCAGTGCTCTCAAGTTCAAGTCCTTAGATAGTACTTGACCTAGGGTTGTACGATGGGACATGAGTTTCCATAATGTCGATAAGGCCCTAGAGAAAATCTAGACCTACCTAATCCTTATCCAACATATGTCTTATCTCATTTACCACCCTAGAGCATCCCTAGCCATGATCTTTTCTTTCCCCAAATAATTCCCAAATTCTACAAGCCTTCAATCTAGGGAAAGGAGTTGCTCTGTGGGAAGCACAAGAGCTTCATCATCCTCCACAAATGAGGTTGTAGGAAAGACAAGAGGCGTAGGACACATGTGGTTTTGAAACACAGGAGAAAATAGAGAAGGCTAAGAAGTCTAACCCCTTTTTTCTAGTTAGGGTTTCATTCAAAAGATGAGATCCAAGAATCTTGAAACAACTATCAACCCAAGAGGTGAATTAAGTCAAGATTGAGGGATCTTGCAATCTTTCCTTTATGAAAGGTTGAGGTGGTGAGCTAAATCACAACTTGAGGAGAATGAATTCAAATAATATGCAAACCCTAATTCTAGGTCTAACACATGTAATGCATAAATCTAATACAAAATAGAATGAATCTATAACTTTTTGGAAAACCAAGAAGGAGATAATACTGTGCACCTAGTCAAATTTGACTTTCCTAAATTGCTAACAGGGATTCATTCACCACCAAAGGCGAATGGGTCTTGGTAGGCTTGTTTGAGGAGATCTGAACTTGAAATAGAAGCTTGTATATTGTAGAATCTACTGCCCTTCAAACCCTAACAAGGACTCATTTTCCACTAAAGGAAAATGGGTCCTACTAGGTCCTTCTGAAAATATTTGAATTGTATCTTAGACTTCCAGGTCTACTCTTCTCCTTTACACATTGAAATTTTTGTTTTCAGATCTGGATTTGCCTGTAACCTACAAGACAAATTTGGTAGTTTGTTGGTGGATGGGGGTTTGCCTTAGTCAAACCCCTTATTGGTAATTAAACCTTTGATAATGAATGAAAATCTGAAACATGTAAATGTGTGTGCAATCTTAATCTTAAGTGTGTCTAAGACTAAGATCTATGAAAATGAAAAGGCAATTCTATCTAATTGTGTTAGAATAGAACCCTAAATGTAACATGTATAATGTAGATTACTCATTAAAGGAGATAACTAATTCCCTTAATAAGCCACAAATTTGAAAATACCTCTTGTAGGTTGTAAATAGGATGATTATAGAAGATGGAATCACTTAGGAAACAAGTCCTTATGCTTGGTTGTATGTCTTGTGCATCTCCCAACACCTAGAATCCCTCATGATTCTCCATAGGCATCTATCATCAAACTTCACTAATGCTTGATCTTGGACACAATATGAGCTTGAAGACCTTGTAATGTTGCTCC
This sequence comes from Sequoia sempervirens, assembly GCA_007258455.2. Taxonomy (NCBI): domain Eukaryota; kingdom Viridiplantae; phylum Streptophyta; class Pinopsida; order Cupressales; family Cupressaceae; genus Sequoia; species Sequoia sempervirens. Next base: position 453,892,382 of record VDFB02000017.1, read on the forward strand.
AAACTTCACTTTTGCTTTCTTTTTTACTATGAATGCTTTATCTCGTGAAATTTCTTTGTCTCTTAGCTTGCTTGAAATTTTCTTCTAGTTGAAATTGTGTGAAATAGCCTTGTATTATACATAATTTGAGAATTAACCTCAAAATTCAAACAATTCAGGATGATACCAAATCTAGAGATGAAAATTATTGAAATCCCACCAAAATTAAATTCAAAAAAGGGGTCCTCATTAAGGGAGGACCCATTCACCAAGGTCTTGGCACTCTTTTCCAAGACCTTTCCTTCGAGGGATGAAAGATCATCAAAAACCCATGTGAAATATGTTGATAAAGGAGGGTCCTATAGAGGGAGGACCCATTTATCACCTAGGGCATATGGGTCCTAGAACCATTTTCTAGGACCTTGAATTCTCCCCATTAAATGTTATGTAATTTGAATTATGGGTGTTGGGATAGATCTTCAAGAGGTGTCATAAATAAGACTTAAATTTGAATTAAAAGGGCTAATTAACTCAAATTAACCACAATTAATTAAGAGGGCCCTAGATAAGTGTGAAATGTGTTACAACACTTTACAACACCATAAATAGGATACAATTTAAGTAAATTTTATTTCAAAAAGGGGCTCATTAGGCTCCATTGATTAAAGCCACCCTAGAAAAGTGTGAAAGTGTGTTACAACACTTTACAACACTTTTGTAAGGTATAATTTAAGTATATTTAGTTTGAAAAATGGGACTAGATTAAATTGAATGTGTACAACACCTTTCAACACAAACCCAAGGTACAATTAAGTTAATTATATTTCCATTATTCCTAAATTAAGTGTGAAAAAGGGCTACCTTTTTTGACACTACATTTAACCCCCACTTTAGATGCCATATGATACTATGTGAATATGCAAGCTAAAGGAAATAACTACTATGAAAAAGGATACTCATATAGATTCATTAGGGAGAATGAAGCCCCCATTGTATCTACCAGCAAAACCACAATGTTAGGAACCGCATCCTACAACACAAATTCATTTGATGTTAAAAAATCCTCTTATCAAACCTCTATAGAGAATTGAATTCGAGGGTCGATATATGCCCCCTAATTTCACTTGCTTTATGGAGGTGGAATCAAGGTGAACACGAAACCACATCGAATCACTTAGGTCATATCATAGAGTATTTCCAAGTATCATACCACTTAATGATAGAAATTTGATGGGACTAGGAATAGAATTATGAATCCAATGCAACAAACGACGTCAAAAACAAAGTCATCTAGCTCCCTATATGTTGATTTGAATGAAGTTATCTTTTAAATGAATAAGCATGATTTACTAGGGTTTTACTATATATACTACTAAAAATGACTCTTTTCACTATTCATTTGACATTTACCTTGTTACAATTTTACCTTGGTGCAAAGTGAGTGAGAATGTCGAGCTGGAAAGTCTACAAGACCCCGAGGTCGAACAAACTATGTAGCGATGCAACTCAGGGTGTCCTTTGATAGACAGTGAGTGCATTCTTTTCTACTTTTTCATCATTTTTGTGCTTTTACTATACTTTTTTTTTATGTAATTTGAGTAATTTTAGGATCTTAGAATAGATTGGCGCAAAGTTTCCCACTTTGGCGCAAAGTGTCCTAGAATAGCCAAAAGTGTATGACCCTCATCAAAAGATGGCCTAGGTATCCATATTGTCTAAAAAGGGTCTTAGAACAACTTTAGTGATACTTATTATTTGATTTAGAACTTATTCCATGCAATTTTCCTTTTAGGTTCCTCCTCGATCCTATCAGCATCTAGGAGGGAGGTAGTTTTGCTTCCTTCGTGAGTCGGTGACATGGCTTTTAGAGGAGGAGATTTAGTTGTTGCAGGAGGTTGGTTTGTTTTGGGTGTACCTCATGCCACCTCTAAGGTACCATGATTGTATGCTTCTAGCCCTGGTCAAGAGGTAGAATGTAGGTACCTATACCTTCCATCTTCTGACTGGGGAGATGAAAGTTACTTTGGAGGATGTGCACTACATTCTACGGATACCTATATGAGGTGAGCACATCCATTTATCTAGTGAGAGATCATTTTCATAAATGAGAGATGGCGTCTAGTACTATCTAGAGTAGCCTATTCAGCATTCATGCATCGGACCATGTGTGGAGCTTAAATGGCTCTTAAATGTGCAATCACCACTTATGCGAAGGATCATGATTATGGTAGCAGTGCTCACATTAGTGCCAAATGGTTGAGGGGCACACTTAGACGGTGGCCTAGTTCATATTATCAAAGGGATGGAGGAGCAATGGACTATTTATGCCTAGGGTCACAACATGCTCACCCACCTGTACTATGATTTGAGTTAATTTTTATTCAGAGAGCTACATATCATCATGCATTGTACACTATTATAGCTATGGTGTTTTGATCACATTACCTGCACGAGGCCCGTGTAGGCTTTCCTATCATTGCGGCCTTGGGTGAGCCGAGGGTCTTTAGCTATCCCCTTAGATGGTTGTGGAAAGAGGGAGACCTTTTATATTGGAGGATCATATTCTACCAGTTGGATGAGGATGACATTTGTTGGAGACCATATCAGTGGATACCACAATGAGAAGATCACATATATGAGTTGCATAGGCTTTATATTGACTGGTTTATTTTGGGTAGGCACAGTTATGTGGTTAGACCTTTCTATTATGACCATGTGATGAGATAGTTTGGGCACATCTAGGTACCTCCATGTTCCAAACCAACATACTGATGATCAACATGGAGTGCCACCAGTCCTAGGGACATTGGTCATCTTACTAGGGCGGATGTATATTTCAGTGATTCAGACACTGAGGACCCTAATCTTCGACCAATCTTTGAGGCCGATGATGTAGGTTCCACCCTAGCTTACAAGGAGTGGTGGATTACAACTAGGATAGCAGCAGTGTTCCCTCTACACCATCCTGTGGGTTTTTCCAAACATCTTTCAAGTCGTAGAGGGGACAACGATGATGATCACATAGATGCACCCACAAATGATGATGATACCAAGCTCGATGTCTTTGTAGATTCATATGAGGATGGGGAGGATGATGATTACAAGGAGGATGATGATGAGGAGACACAATCCATGAGTGAGGATGCTACTGAGACCGAGGAGGATCATGTTTCCTCTGACAGGGTGGAGGTACCACCTACCATATTGACTAGATCACATGCCTCAGTCAGGTCAAATATCCACACGTACGAGTGTGGGGAGGCCAGTGGTAGTAGGCCACCCACACCACTAGCATAGAGAGGGGCCACCATTATACAGTAAGACCCCAACCAGCAGACTGGAGAGCCAAGTGATGATTTAATATTTACATTATTTCTTTATGCATGCATGTTTTATATATTAGCTTATATATGATTATGATGGTTACTGATATTCTTATGGTTTCTACTTCGCAAGGTCCACCTAAGAGTGGTGCGAGCTTTACCAGCAAGCACTCACAGCACTAATGCCTCAACTACATATAGAGGATGATATACTCAGAGAGTATGTGCCCCCACCTTCTGTGGGACCACACACAAACCTCTTCGAGTCCATGGCGAGGTTGGGTGCAGCATACGAGAGGGCCAGGATCCGCGCCGATTTGATTTAGGCCGAGCTCATAGCAATCTTATCCTCTAGATCTACTACCGACAGCAGAGTGGAGAGTGAGTTGTTGGAAGAGATTTCAAGGTTGTGGGAGGAGCTCACGAGGGTATAAGCAAATAGGGATCATATAGATCCAGAGTGGGTCGACACACTTGTGTGAGAGGCAAGAGCATCTGGGTTGATGGAGGGGATGTGATTAAACTTGAGCCAGTCACATACTATTGTATCACAATGACCACGAAGATCACTAGCCCCTGAGGGATCTGACAGTCATAGACCTTATTAGCTTGTATAATTAGTGATGCATATGCACTAAAACTTTTGATGATGATTTATATATATATAAGCACTTGTGTTCATGTTTTTATCTTCTTGTGTTTAATTAAATGTCAACATGATTTATCAAATATCCTATGTAAGAATATCTAATAAATGTCTCCATGATTTAATGCTTTATGTGATCTAATTAAACCATTTATAGTTTATGTTAGATGCTACATTGTGATTGAATATGATATGTTAACTTAAATACTCCTATGGTCTAATGATGTTAAATTCATATAAGGATTTAAATTAACATAACACATTGAAATTTTGAATAGTATAGAAACTAAAGTAATTAAACAAAGAATTTGAATAACTACCCTAGAATCTAAGATACACACATGTTATCATGTATCAAAGAAGAAATCAATGTGAGATAAAATAGAAAACTATCTACTTAACCTAACAACATCACTCTAACATACTATTCAAAAGAGGAAATATTAGATGTAATAGCGATGCAAATGCGCGACATTTATAGGTTCTTTTAGAGGTGTACCATTCATTTCTGCCAATGTGTAAGCTCTAGATCCATAGTTTTATTTGATAATGTAAGGTCCTAGCCAGTTAGGGCTTAATTTTCCTTTCTCATTCAGGAGGGCATTGACATTTTGTTGATTTTTTGTATAACACTAAGTTGCCTTGTTTTAATTCATGAGGGATGACATTATCGTTGTAACCATGTTCCATTCTTTTAGAGTAAGCTTGTAGATGCTCGAGAGCATTGATACACTATTCGTTGAGCATTTCAAGCTGATGAAATCATTGTTCTTTGTAAGTAGTGTCATCAGTGAGCCCTTTAAGAGCAATTCTCAGGGTTCGGGAATTTCTAACTCCAAAGGCATTATTACTTTAGCACCATAGACCAGGTTATATGGAGTATTTCCAGTGGATGTTTTAAAACTCGTGCAATAGGCCCATAATGTGTAGGTTAATTGCGTATGCCAATCTTTACTATGTTTATTTACTATTTTTCACAAGATTTATTCAATGGTTTTGTTAGTTGCTTCTGCTTGTCCATTTGATTGTGGATAGTATGGTGTTGAAAAATGATGTTGAATATTGAATGTTTCTAAGAATTTCTTCACTTCATTATTTTTGAATGGAGTTCCATTATCTAAAACTAATGCTGAAGGGAGACCAAAGAGAGCAATAATATGTTCCAATATGAAACAACATATTGCATCAACTTTTGTGGAACAAAGAGGGATAGCTTCTACCCATTTCGTGAAGTAATCGATTGCAGTAATGACAAATGTATGTTCAGTGGAAGAAGGTGGTGATATCTTCTCAATAAGGTCTAAACCCCAAACCAAAAATGGCCAAATAGGAAATTGAGCATGAAGTTTGGAGGCAAGCGCTTGAATCAAATTGTTATGTTCTTGACATTTATGACATTTCTTCACGTACTTCAAACAATCTTGTTCCATGTGTCTCCAATAATAGCCTATGCAGATTAATTTTTGAACCAGGGATCCCCCTCCAAAATGTCCCCCACAAGCACCTACATGAGCTTCTTCAAGTGTTATGGGGATTTTGGATTGTTTAAGACACTAAAGTAAGAGGCCATTAAATGATCTTCTATATAGAATGTATGCCAAGATTATGTATTTGGATGCCAACTTCCGCATACGAGCTTGAGTGTTCTTAGTTGTAGGCTCAAGAAAGGTACTATATTTTAAATAGTTGAATGTCATTGCATACCATTCATTAGAATTATAAGTATTAGTCAATAACACCTATTTTCTCTCATTTTCTATCGTTGGTTTAGGGATCATTTAAACTTTAAATGTGAAGTTGACAAGGGGATCATCGAGAGATACAAGGGAAGCAGCGCTTGCCATTGCATCTATGTGTCGATTGTCCTTTTGTGGGATGTTGTCTACCATATATGATTCAAACTTGTCTAATAATATCATTGTAAGAGCTCTATATTGGACAAGCTTATCATTCTTTGCTTGACATGTGCCATTTATTTATTTAATAATTAAGAGTGAATCCTCAAATATAGATATCTGTTTGACTTTTAATGCTAATGTGGCATGTATACCATTTATTAAAGCCTCATACTTTATAGTATTATTTGTACATAGGAAGTTTAGAAAGAAAGATAAGGGAATAGGATTACCTGAAGGAGGGATCAATATAACTCCTGCTCTAGATCCCATTCTGCACTTAGAACCATCGAAGTATAGTGCCCATGTTTCTTTGACTTTTTGAATAGCCAACACATTCTCATCTAGGAATAAGTCTAGATTAGGTAATGCTAGTGGAGAAGGAGCGTCAACTAAGTGGTCGGTCAAGACATGTCCTTTAATCACTTTTTGTGAGACAAACTTAAGTTCAAACTCAGTTAACAACATAACCCACTTAGCTAGGCATCCTGATAAATCTATCTTAGTAAAAAAATGTTTTAAGGGATAACTTTGTCATGACATAGATTTCGGAGTTCAATAAATAGTGTCTCAGTTTACTAGTAGCGAACACAAGTGCCAGACATTATTTCTCTATTGATGTTTAATGAATTCCATAATCAATCAAAGTTTGGTTGATGTAATAAATAGGATGTTCTTTACCATTATCATCTTGTTGAGCCAACAATGTTGCAAGAGCATGGGTTGATGTTGTAGTGTAAAGGATGAACAGCTTGTGTTGGATAGCAGGTTGCAAAATAGGTGGAGTAACAAGATAATCTTTCAAACTCTCAAAGGCCTATTTACAATCCTCATTCCAATTAAACTGAACATCTTTCTTAAGGAGTTGTGTGAATGGTAATGTTTGATCCGCTAAGGAAGCTACAAAATGATAGATAGCCTAAATCCTTCCTTATAATGTATGTAATTATTGAGAGATGTTTCTAAGAGGTGGCATGTTGATAATACATTAATCTTCTTTGTGTCGACTTCAATGCCTTTGTGAGATACAATAAAACCTAAAAAAATTCCACTATCTACACCAAAGAAACACTTTTTTGGATTCAATCTCATGTTATACTTTCGCATTCGCTCAAATATTTTATGAAGAACATTTACATGGTCTTGTCGAGTTAAAGATTTGGCTAGGATTTCATCAACATAATCTTCCAAGATCTTATATATGTAATCATGAAATATCAATGTCATTGCTTGTTGATATGTTGTGCCTACATTTTTCAATCCAAAAGGCATGACTACCCAATAGCATGCTCCCCAAGCAGTTGTAAAAGTAGTTTTGTATTGATCTTGAGGATTGATAAAGATTTGGTTATATTTGGAAAATCCATCCATGAATAACAACGAGGCATGTCCCGTAGTTGAGTCATCTATCATGTCTATATTATGAAGGGGAAATTCATCTTTCAAATATGCTTTATTCAAATCTCTGAAGTTTGTACACATCCTAATATGATTATTAAGTTTTGCAACTATGACTATATTCGAGATCCATGGAGAATAATCGATAGGTCGGATAAATCCAGCATCAAGAATTTTCTCAATTTCATTATTAACTAGTAAGGCTATTTTAGGATTCATCTTTCTTATTTCTTATTGCACTGGTTTAGCATCTTCTGCAAGGACTATGTTATGTGTTACAATCTTAGCATCAATTCCCAACATGTCTAAGTAAGTCCAAGCAAAGAGTTCAAGAAAGTCATGAAGTAAAGTTGTATGATCTTCTTTTTCATCTTCATCAAGGCACTTCCCTACTTGAATTGATTTGTCCTCGTTATTGATATCCATATTGATTGTTTCTCCCAAAGGAATACTTACTTTTGGTTTTTCTATTTTAGTATTATACTCCTCTTTATCCTTGACGCTTTCATTATTTTCATTTTCTTCCTCATCTTCTTTAGTACTAACCATAGCACATGTAACCTATTTTTTTGTGAGAGGGGTGAATGATTTATCATAGACTCCTAGAAATTCTTTTAAAGTTTCATCATCCTCAAAGTATTCTAAATACTCATCAAAATTTATATCAATCAACTCAAGATGCTTCAAGGTGAGATTTGGTTTGCTAGAGTTACATACGATAATGTTGATGTTGAGCGAAGGTCACTTTTTTGCTTGTGTTATCTTAGAAGGGCAATATCCTAAGCCACTTTTTGTCTCTTGTGTGTTAGGCTCTATAGGAATATGGATTTCTTGCTCTTTCTTCCCACATCCTTTTCCATTATAACCAAGTTGTTTCATAAGTTCATAACCTCTCTCATAACGATTTTCTATTTCTTTTGGGTTTGGTGGTTGTTGATAGTCTATATCATCAAAATTTGTTGTATAGCTTGTGTCTTCTTCCAAAGTAGATAAGGTAGATGGTTGTGAGATGTCCTTTGAATTTTGCATTGACACTACCATTGGTTTCTTTTTATTTTCAGTGTATTTTGTTGTTATCTTATATTATCCCATGAATGTTGGTGTGAAATCCAAGGAACCCTAATCATCTTCCAACAACTTAGTAAGTTCATCAATGTTTGTTTCATGTTCTTTCTCTCCTTTTTTAACTTCTTGTGGTGTACTATATTCCAATGCTTCTAAAGGATCTCATCCTTCTCTCTCAAAAATCAATCAACTTTCAGGTTCAAGATCAACTTTTAGTGTGTACACTTTGTTGTTATAGACATACTTCATGACATGATTCAAAATAGAAGGCACACCATTCATTTTGTGAATCCAAGGTCTCCCTAAAAGGAGATTGTAAGAAAGATCATCAGGAATAACGTGGACTGGAGTTTGTAATGTTACTTCCTCAACACTAATAGGTAATGTGATGACTCTAAGCGGTTGTTTTCCTATGTTGTCAAATCCACGAATAGGTAAAGAGACAGGTTTAATATCATTTTTACTCATTCAGAGTCTTTTCAAAAGGCTCACACTACACATGTTCAGGATCGAACCATTGTCAATGAGGGTTCATTTTATCGCAATTTCATCGATGTAGACTATTATGTTGAAAACTTCATATTTCTTTTGAATTTCTAAGGGAGGTAACTCACTCTAGTGAAAAACTATGTCCAAGTTTATTTCATTCATTTCTTGAATTAGCGCTACTACATCATTTGAACTAGTGTTAGAAGGAATCGTAACTTGTTGCAAGGCCTCTTGAAGTATGCTATGATAACTAGGTGATACTTGAAGTAGTTCCCATATAGAAATCTTAGCAGGAGTACTCTTAAGGTGTTCAACAAGATTATATTCCTTTCCATTGTTTACGATCAAATGAGAAGTACTAGGCAAGATAGGATTAGGCATTGGTAATGAAACGGGAATTGTTTGTTGTTGCCTATTGTTTCTTGTATTGTAGGTATGTGTGATAGTATTATAACTTGTTTTTTGTGAAGCATTACCATTTTCAAGCGAAGTCTTGTTTTTCGACGGTTCAAGGATAAGCACAAGTTTTTTTTTAACTTGTGGTTTGTGTGAAGGAGGGTAAATTATGAGTTGTGGTGGTGTGATGGTGTTAACGTCTTTGTATTTTTTTTTTCATGACAAGCCTTAGTGGTTGAACCTTATGAGATGAAGTCCTTGAGGGATTCATCTAACATGTCAAATTCATCACTACTAAAAGGCTTGAGAGATAGGTTAACCTTTAAAAGGAAACTTTTCATAATTTTGTTTGATGTTCTTGTTTTTTGCTTCTGTTTTGTTTTCTAATGAATGCAGAATGTAATCTAACTTGTCTATGAATGCAATAATACTGAAAAATGCAAAATTCTAATGCCACTTTTAACTGAAATATGCAATAAAGTATTTTCCCAATGTTACTAACTCTAATGAATAAATAAGAATTTAAAAAAAAAAATTGTTTCAGACTAGTGCTTCTCAGATTTCAGAACAGGGACAAAAATGCTTATTAGAAACCAAAAACCACTCAAAAAAAATTTTGATAAAAGTTGTACAGGGACTCATTCGCCACCAAAGGAGAATGGGTCATAGTGTAGGTATTTGCAAGGATCGGGAAGGGGTCTAAAACACTAGAACATACCCAAAAATCTTGTTGATCAAAGTGTCCAGGGACTCATTCACCACTAAAGGTGAATGGGTCCTAGTTTTAGGTTTTTCTAATTTTGATTTCAGTTTTTCTAAGTTAATTCTATGTATATGATGTCTTAGATATGTAACAGTGAATTTTGTAATAGATTTTCCATATATGATGTCTCTAAATGCAAATTTTACTATGATTAAATGATGAATAAGATGGGTAAATCTAGAATTCAATTTGAATCTAAGTGCTTGAATGATTATCTCAATGTGAAAAAGATGGAAAAGTAAAACAAATTTAAAGTGGTTTTCCAGATTTTTAATGAATATAAGTAATGCAAAGATGTAATTTTATCCTACATTCAATGTTCACTAATGCACAATGAAGAAAACCCTAAATGCAATGCAAACTTAATGCAAACTAGAATCTAAGGTTTGAATGCACTCCAAATTAGAAACTAAGATGTTAAAAAATGGGTCGAGTTCAAAAAAATGAAACATATGAGAAAAGGAAGAAGGCTATGAAGTCTAGCCCCCTTTTGTCTAGTTAGGGTTTCATTCAAAATATGAGATCCAAGAATCTTGAAACAACTATCAACCCAAGAGGTGAATTAAGTCAAGATTGAGGGATCTTGTAATATTTCCTTTATGCAAGGATGGGGTGGTGAGCTAAATCACAACTTGAGGAGAATGAATTAAAATAATATGCAAACCCTAATTCTAGGTCTAACACATGTAATGCATAAATCTAATACAAAATATAATGAATCTGTAACTTTTCTGGCAAAACAAGGAGATAATACTATGCACTTGGTCAAAATTGACTTTCCTAAATTGCTGACAGGGACTCATTCACCACCAAAGGAAAATGGGTCCTGGTAGGCTTGTTCGAGGAGATCTAAACCTGAAATAGAAGCCTGTATACTATATAATCTACTTCCCTTAAAACCCTAACAAAGACTCATTCACCACTAAAGGCCAATGGGTCCTGCTAGGTCCTTTCAGAAATCTTTGAATTTGATCTTCAACTTCTAGGTCTGCTCTTCTCCTTTGCACTTTGAAATTATTTTTTTGGATCTGGATATGCCTATAACCTCCAAGACAAATTTGGTAGTTTGTTGGTGGATGGGGGTTTGCCTTAGTCAAACCCCTTGTTGGTAATTAAACCTTTGATGATGAATGAAAATATGAAACATGTAAATGTGTGTGCAATATTAATCTTAAGTGTGTCTAAGACTAAGATCTATGAAAATGCAAAGGAAATTCTATCTAATTGTGTTAGAATAGAACCCTAAATGTAACATGAACAATGTATATGGCACTAAAGGAGATGACTAATTCCCTTAATAAGCCATAGATTTGAAAATACCTCTTGTAGGCTGCAAATAGGATGATTATAGAAGAAGGAATCACTTAGGAAACAAGTCCTTAAGCTTGGTTGTATGTCTTGTTCATCTCCCAACACCTAGAATCCCTCATGATTCTCCATAGGCATCTATCATCAACCTTCACTAATGCTTGATCTTGGACACAAAATGAGCTTGAAGATCTTGTAATGTTGCTCCAAAATTCACTTTTTCTTGCTTCTTGACTATGAATGCTTGATCTCATGAAAGTTCTTTGTCTCTTAGCTTGCTTGAAATCTTCTTCTAGTTGAAATTGTGTGAAATAGCATTGTATTTATACATAATTCAAGAATTAACCCCAAAATTCAAATAATTCAGGTCGACACCAGATCTGGAGATGAAAGTTATTGAAATCCCACCAAAATGAAATTCAAAAAGGGGGTCCTCATTGAGGGAGGACCCATTCACCACCTTGATTGAATAGGTCATGGCACTGCTTTATAGGACCTTGCCTTCAGGGGATGAAAGATCATCAAAAAACCATGTGAAATATGTTGATAAAGGGGAGTCCTATAGAGCGAGGTCCCATTGCCCACCTAGGGTGAATGGGTCCTAGCACCATTTTCTAAGACCTTGAATTTACCCCATTAAATGTTATGTAATTTGAATTATGGGTGTCAAGATAGATCTTCAAGAGGTGTCATAAATAAGGCTTAAATTTGAATTAAAGGGGCTAATTAACTCAAATTAACCATAATTAATTAAGAGGGACCTAGATAAGTGTGAAAGTGTTACAACACTTTACAACACCATAAATAGGGTACAATTTAAGTGCATTTTATTTGAAAAAGGGGCCCATTAGGCTCCATTGATTAAAGCCACCCTAGAAAAGTGTGAAAGTGTGTTACAACACTTTACAACACTTTTGTAAGGTATAATTTAAGTATATTTTGTTTGATAAATGGGCCTAGATTAATGCGAATGTGTACAACACCTTTCAACACTAACCCAAGGTACAATTAAGTTAATTATATTTCCATTATTCCCAAATTAAGTGTGAAAAAGGACTACCTTTTTTGACACTACAGGTTTCTCTAAAGAAATTTGTGTTTGTTCCTGAAACCATCTCATCAAAAGTGGGAGTCGTGGTGACCTTCATAAAATCCATTTCTAAATGTCGCACACTCCTAACAATGTTCCTAGAGGTCATAGACTAGGTTGTAAATTTCATAAATCTTTACAATGCGCAAGTTTGTAACACACCTCAGACGCGGGAGAAGAAGTCTCAAAACAAAGAAACAGATTTAAGAGGTCCATGTCGAGTTCAACAAAATGTAGATGGAGACTAGCTACTCTGGGACTCCATGTCATGGGAGAGTCCCAAGCAATAGGCTACCCTAATCTACCTCAAGTTCTTTAAGTGAATTGGAAAGGTTAAGATGTTAAGACTGAAATGGAAGAGAAATCTAGGTATTACTATCCTTCTGCTAAATTGAATGTTTCATAGGGCTAAATGATATGGTTTCGAGGGTTCAATCTGTTGCCCAAACAACTCACTATCTAAGGATGACAGCATAGATTATGGACTCCAGTGTGGCATGGTGGCATCTCAAATGTGCGTTAGTATTTGTATAGATAAAGGGTCTTAGAAATAGACTAAAAAATCCAAGAAACTTGCTAATAGTCTGACTGATGGATGTTTTACACTATGAATAAATGCTAGAAAGATACAAACCTGAAATATAAAAAGAAGAATGCTATATCTAAACTATGCTCAAATTGACAAAAAGAAAGTGAGAAAATTAGAACTTTCTACCTACAAATTGAAAATTAAAGAGCTCCACGCAAGAACACCTACACACACAAGACCAAGGAAAATGTTGAGGTTGTTTTTAGAGGACTACCTCAATTAGCCCCCCGCTTTGGTGTTTCCACCTCCACGAAAAGATAGATAGCAATAGTGTATGGAAAATGATGTAGAAATAGAAAGAAAACAATGCTAAGAAGAATCACCAACAAAAATTATGCTATGCAAATACACAAAGTGATGCAAAGAGCAATAGTAATGGAAAATATCACCTCCACACCCATGACCATTCAAGGAAAGTAGTGGAAGGAGAGAACTTGCAAGTCCTCCAACAACAACATTGTTGTAACAAATGGAGTGTGGGAGCTAAGAACCAGCAGCTTGCAGTCACAAGAGGGTGATGTAGAAGCTTGAAAGTGTGAGAATCAAGCTAAGAGTGAGTGAGAGAATGAAGTGGAATCAAGAAGGAATGGAGGAAAGAGTTTAGATAGAGTATTTGAATGACAAAAGGGAGGCAAAAGACACGTTCTTTGATGGTCAAGGGAGGCAGATACATAACACTTTGTTGCCAATGGAGAAACGTAACACCTATGTGGATCCCAGAGGCAGGAATCCTATCAGGAGGATAGTGCAACATATAGACATCTATGCGACATGCACACATCCCAAATAGGGATTTTGTTGACCTCTTTGACATTGGCTTTGGAATTGATGTCAATTGTTTATCTTGGCATATATAGAGGTGGTATACATTTAGATATTCTTGTTACTTTGACACTTTAATGAAAGATATGAGACAACTTCGTTTGGTTGACTTTACATGAGCATTGATGATTCATTAAGGCAGAAATACTTTACATGCTTATGGTCCTTTGATCTTAAGGTTTAGATTTGGGCTACACTTATCATTTTGTTATAGACCATCACATGGGTCTTATGCATTGACCTTGGCTTATTTTCATCACTAGACCGATACAAGGCATTGTGATGAGTATTATATTCATATGAATAAAAGCTATGTTTTTAACACCAACATATATCATTTGAATTTCATGAGTTTTTGGTAGCATTGAGGTATAAACATCGACAAAATGATTTTTGTCTCAAAGTGAAAACATTATTGTGTATATTCGACACAATGATTGTGCCCTAAAATTTATCATTTGGAAAACAATGAAACATGGTTTTTTAGTAGCCAATTTAGGCTTGAAGAGCTTGGTGAACATGGCGGTATAGAAGCTTGGTGAAGGAAGGAAAACATTGAGGTAAAAAATGGTTTCATGGTTGGTTATACAGGAAAATGGTTTGGAGGTTATTCAGGGAATTAAATCTTTCTATGAAGAGTTATTTTGGTAACTTGATTCCTTTCTCTCCTTGGTTATTGGTTAATCTAGAAATGGTTAAGAGAATAAGGTTGTTCTTTTTTCTTATAGTTGAGTTCTTCATAAAGATAGCAGTCGGATTCTCTTGTTCCATAGTGTATGTTATTGACCTTGCTTTCATATTCATCATGGAGTTTGAAAGTGTTTCTTATATTTTGGCACATCATGGTCATTTATTAGTTTGGTTGATGTTGTCTAAATGGGGGTTTACACCATGGTTTTATTGTTGTTTATGTGTCAATAAAGTTTCACAAGGGTTTTTATTTGCATTGACAAATAGGTTCATTGTTTTGGCATTTGTATTACCCATTGTTGGGGCACAATGTCACAAATCTTGTGATAGTTTTAAATCATTATGTACATGTTGTGACTTGTAATTATTATGTTGACTTGGGAGTTGTGGTTTCATGTCACATTTATATGTGTCTTGTGTTTGATGTATACATATAGCTTGCATAATCTGTCGACCATTTTTAAGAGGTAGTTTAGTTTGTTGAAGGAAAAAGCATCTCGATGACACTTCAGAGGTAGTTATGAAACAGTTTGAATAGATTTTGAAGGTTACATTTTATATTTTTAATGTGTGACAGTTGGCAGCACCATGGGTACTATTGATTGTTTATATAAATAGTGATTTATCATTGTTATTGCTTTGGTGCTTTTATAAAGATATCATGTTGAGTTTATTAGCAGAATTATGAAATGTTGTTTTGCAAAACTATATGCAAAATAGTGAAGTGTATAATCTAATACATTTTATTTTGAAGATTCCAATTTAATGAATCTTCAAGACATTAAATGTGTTAAGATGGAAAGTAGAAATGTTTTGCAGTGAAATAGAGTAACCCTCTGTAATTTGTTTATTCATGATTTAGAAAATGTTGTAAAAGATCATTTTAGTGAGACAAGTTTGATCTTTGGCCAATGAGGCTATTTTTTTCTAGTGAGGCAGTTGTGTTTTCCAGTGAGGCATTCTATAGCTAGTGAGGCATTTTACGAGTGGTTTTTCATCCCTATGAGGGTTTTCCACTCATGAAAAATGCTATGTTATGTTTCTTTTGTGGATGCATTTTGGTCAAGTGTTGTTTTCTTTATTTACATTGCAGCATTTAAGTTTACATATTGTTTAAGAATCTGAAGGTTGCTTATCACATATGATTATATTATTGAAACTAAACATTTATTATTTTCAAAGAGTTTAAGTGTTTTGAAGAATCATTAAGTTGAAATTGATTATTGAAAACCGATTCACCCACCCTCTCAGTGTTTCCCATACTCCAATAGATTCCTCCACCGACATGGAAATGAGCTGCCAAGTGGATGGAGAAAGGTGGCGGATGTGGAATTGCATCATCAGATTTTCGTTTCCTAAGGTAGGGGTGATGTAAATAGGGAATTTTCTCAAGGGTGCAAATTCACTCCATTACATAAGTATTTGACCTTCAAATGTAGGACAAGGGTTATTTACAAGTGAAATCAAAACTATTCAATTCTCACAAGATAAATGAAAGAAAAAGAAGAGCTATTTACTATTAAGTGATTTTTTTTAGAAGTACATTGAAATATATTAAGAAATAGGTATTAAAATAAACAGGCTTTCAAGAATGACATTTACTTTTAAAATATTTAATGTTTACTATAAAATTATTCTTCTTAATATAACAAATAAAAATACTTGTATAAACATCAAGCTAAATACAAGATTAAATATAAGAAAAATTGTATAAATAACTAGTTGTATATGACAATACATACAAGAATAGTTGTATATACACATTAGACTTCACACGAATGACTAAAATCAAATTAGATACAAGAACTTATTGTTTTCCTTTCATGAGTCCTTTTAAGCTATATGTCTTTACTTCTCTTCCTATTTAGTACATTCTAGAAGAAATCAGACCATATCTACCCCTTTCTTTACCTCTTTCATAGGAATGCCATCTTCTTCTCTTTTGAACATTCCTACTTATTTCCCTTATTTTCCATCTAATCCAAATGGTGTACCCAATTACCAACCAGCCAATAATGGTCATTTTAACCATGAAGTCATTTTAGCTTTTGTTGAAACTTTTAAACGTAATAAAAATTTCAAACATCTTTAGACATGTAAGCAGTTTATCCACACTAGTGAGGAAGATCCCACTACTACTTCTATTCTTAAGACATCTTATAAGATATTATCATAGTATACACACACATGCACCCATCAATCTTTCCTTTGTTGTTTCATTTCTTGATATTTCTCTCCTTCCTTTTGTACCTTCTCCATCTCAAACTCCACTTTTTATCACTTATCCTTCCCATTAAACCCACATGTACAAGATCTTTTTACCCATCAAACCTTCTATACATACTTTTTGCATAGGAGCCTTGTCTAACCACCCTTTCCATCCTTACTCTGACTTCAAGTTTACCTTTAGTTATATTTATTCCTTCCAACCTATCCCTTTCACTTAATCCACCTCCCAAACCAACCACCTCCCTTTACTCATGTTTTTTTAGCCACTTCTCTTCCCCAAATCTTAGCTTTTCTCATTTTAACCAACCTCCTCATACCATGGCAACATCAATTACAGATAACCCAACCTTTAACCATCCTCCTCATCAACTTATTCTAAAAACTAAATTTATTAAAAATAATTTATAAATATATTTAGCCGATAGGCTACATATAGTGTGAGATTTGAACCTGAAACAAGTCTCACGCCTACAAACCACTATCAAGTAGTCAGAAAACAAGTTTCAATTGTCATTTAATGGTAAAAGCCTCCAAAATATCAGGTACAAGCCTCCAAAATCTCACTTATCACATAAAAGGTAGATAAATATTGAATTGACAACTGGATGGGAACATTCTATTTCTATTTGCGGTGTCTTTTGTCAATTTGATGGGAGCTTTCTTTTTTTTCATTTGTATTGCTCCATGTTTTAAATCTATATCCAAATATTTCATAATTAAATAATATTTAATTTCTTTTAGGAAAAAATCTCGATTTGTCTAAGTTTATTTCATTCCATTATTTAGTACTTATTATTAATTGTTTAATCCAGCCACATGCAACTAGAATTTGAAGTGCATCCATGCACAAACACCTACTCTCTAACATATTAACATATATATAGTTTTCTATCAACGTAATCCTTGAACTTTCTTTAGATGCAAATACTAATATTAAATTAAAATAAATTAATTGTTTTTCATATTACCCAAAACAATAAACAATAAATTTTCGTGTTTCCTTAAAGCGACATCCATTGCACCTCCGAAAAGTGCTGGTTACGGTACAACAACGAATTGATTGATTTGAATGGGCGGTGAGGCGGCTACAGCAGCCTCTATTTATTTAGGCTTAAATTTAATTTGAATTCGTAGGGGTGGCTGAGAGAAAATATGCTGCTTGTGACTTCCAACTCAGGGTAACATGCCGCTACACATGGCTGGAGAATAAGGCATAATTATTAAGTTTTAGTGCCACAGCCAAGGCAGGATATCAAATTTCTTAAAGCCGCCCGGATTCCCGAAGGCTCTGTCTTCTCACATGGAACCTTCACAATCTCTGACTCGTCTTCGCCGTCCATTCTCGCTTTTTCGCATGCCTCAAAGAAGCGTTTTACACCGCGGTCAATATATTGCACAGCTTCTTTTACGCACATCTTGTCGGGGAGCTCATCCGGGTAGCTATCCAGAGCGTGGTCTCCATTCAATTGAGCTGCCAGCTGAACCAACTCCTTCTGAAACTCGTTTAAATGCGCCTTCTCCTTTGCTTCTCCAGGCCTTAGCTTAGACGGTTCTGGCAGCGTAACTGCACACACAAAATTGACAAAGAAATCAGATTTATTATAACAGGACAGATTTTAAACAAATCAAGTGAGGAGAATATGATACCCGGGCAATCTGTCCTTGGACTCTCCCGCAATTGTAATATGCCTTCGAAAGTGCCGGCCCAAGCATCTCTTTTAGTCAAGAAATCTGCTTTCAGATTGAAAATCTTCTTCACGGTTGCAGGTATCGATGAGTGCTCAAATTCAGAGGAAGGATATGGCCCGTCTGGTTTATGCACCACTACAAGTGGAACCCACATTTATAATCATATTCATTTTGTTCTTGTTTGTGAGAAGCAAGTAAAAGTTGATGAGAGAAAATATACCGGTTCCTGGATTGATCCAGGGAGAAATAACTATGGTGGGCACACGAACACCCAATCTGTCGAAATTGAAGAAATAGGGCGATGGGCCCACAATTCCGTCGGGAGAGGGCACATCTCTCACAGGCGTGGGAACGTGATCAAAGAACCCCCCGTGCTCATCGTAAGTAATAATGAACACCATTTCGTTCCACTGGGGACTCGATCTCAGCGTCTCGTAAACCTCTTTCACAAACTTCTGACCTTCACCAACATCATGGGAAGGATGGTCATCATTTCCTGGAAGAGTCTTGAGATCAAAATAGCGTTGCTCAATGACGACATAGTTTGGCAGTTTCCCGTTCTTGGCGTCAGACTTGAAGCTGTGATCGTACTGGTGAAACTTGGTTATGTACTTGAGCTTTCTAAGATTCCTGTAGAAGAGAGTAGAAGGAGGATACTGATAATAAATACCGAAGTCGAGGCCGGATTCATAAACGGATTCAAAGATGGTCTTCTGCGGATATCCTTCAATAAGCTTGATGGCATCGTTGCTGGTTGCACCGTGAGAAGTTGCAGAGTGAACGAAGAGCCTGTTGGGCTGCGTTGAGGCTGGCACGGACGCAAACCATCTGTCAAAAACTGCAAATTCCTTAACCAGGGCAGTGTAGACTGGAATAGCTTCTGGTTTGAAGCCATTCATCACAGTCACCGACATGCCCTTCTTAACGCTTTCGGCCTGCTGAGCGAATCCGTTCATGGGAGGAGGATTCGCCTCAGTGTCTGTGGAGTTTCCAAAGACCTGTTCTTTGATGGCTTTGTAAGAATGGCCAGGATCTGGATCCACATATTCCGACTTGTCGTCGAAAAATATTTTAGCGAAATCGGGGTCTGCGGTGGAGAGGGGGTTCCATTCTTCCCCTGTTACTCCGTCTATTTGTGGATTAATCCGCTTCATCCATCCGAGCATGTGGTCGAACGATCGATTTTCTTGCACAAGAACAACCACCGTTTTTATCCGCCCTTCTATCTTTATCTCCCCCATCTCTTACCACTCTTTTGTGCAAAGAAAATAAGCAAACTGTAAAATACTGTGAGAAAACAGACCGGCCTGTTCATTTAAATAGGGAAGAAGTTGATAAATAGAAAAATCCATTCCAGCATGAAGCGTCTAAAATCATCCTGCAACTCTTGCAAAGCGATGGAAATTAAATAAATAAATAAAGCAGCCAACGCATAGAAGAGAAAGGATATACCGATGATACCATTTGGGTGGATGATAATGTCAACGATATGTGGTGTTCTTTATCTTCTTCCTTGCCAACGATATAGAAGAAACTGACTTCACGTTCATGTATTTTTAACGGCTAGAAATACGTGGACAATTAGTAACGTGGGCGGCCCACGCACTCGTTCGTATCTATCTGATCCCGCCGGAGGCAACCAGCATGTTCGTCTCTATCCGAGGACAAGTTATCATTCGTCATGAAAATTGTTAATTTAGAAGTGCTAATTAAAACAGAAATAGAATTTAAATCTGAGCAATTATGGACACACAGAATAAACACACACACAACAGCAAATTGTGTGGTTCATCATAATGGCTACATCCACGAGAGATTTCATTATTTTATTCACTCTGTTTTCTCTCATAAATTTACAGCAGCAATTCACATTGTGTTTATACATCATGAGCTCTTCAAGTCTCCGAAAGAAAAACAAGAGGCACAAAGAAGGCGGGAAAAAAGGTGGGAGTCGAACAGACAGAGAAAACCGTTGGACTTCACTCCCCAACAATCTCCCACTTGAAGTCCAACCACTACTGCAAAAACATTCACTCAAAGAAATTGCCACTTTTCCATGCTCATTGTCACATCCTGACAAGGCCAAAAGAAATTCTGCAAATTTTGAGCTTCTCCAAATTTTGTTCAAGAACACTATGAATACACCTTCTCCAAGTTAGGTCAGAATTAACAATTCTCCTATCAAAGTCATCTACAAAAACATATTTAACTTGTGCCAAAAATTTTGCAAAGATACCTCTACTTCTAAGTTTCACCAACGCCACTAGAGCAACTCCATTATGAGGACATATAACCATGCCCTTCAGATCTGCTTGAGCAGCAGCATCCATCAATTCCTCCTTAGCAGAAGCTATTTTTTTTACCAGTTCATTGAATATAGGCCAAGACACACTAGCAATAACATCCAAACCAGGATAAGCCTTCTTCACATAAGCCAACATATCTCTTTGGTAAATGGAATCCCCCTATAAGCTATCCAAAAAATAATTGCATTCACACCAGCATCCACAAAAAGCCGAATTCTCTCCTTATCAGAGTCTCTAGTCCCAATTCCAACCCCAATGAGTATTTTCCCATCAGCTTTGTTCATAAAAGCAACAAAACCACAATTGTATTGTCATTTATGCTCCTCTTTTGTTCTTGGCCACATTATCTTGACACTTGCAATAGGGCCAAACCGACCAAAGGTGTGTAGAAGGAAATTTTCATTCAACTTCCGTGACAAATTTCGCACATAAAGATTAGTTGTCTAAGGATCTCCATCATCAAATGACCCCAACAGTCTTCCACTTGGATCGTGCTCCTTGAGAGTGCAGGGCAGCTTGTTCTCAACACCTGAGCAGCCTTACAAGGAACAACTTGAGCACTATCATCAAAGGAAGTCTCGAAAATGCTTTCGCCAGGCATAAATCCTTCAATATGCTATCAAAAAAGCATGAGCCTCTGGGCCCTCCAAACCCTCACCCACCATTGCCAAATAGGCTTCACCAAAAAACTCTGCAAATATATAGTCTGCACTTCTAGGATTGAACCTAAAAACATTCAGCCCTCCTCCATTGGAAAATCCTGAGGGAGGAGGCGACACCTACCCCTTCAATCCCTCCTCTCCATAATGATCATAGATCACCCTCTTCTTTAGATCACTTGACACAACAAAAGTTTTTGATATTTGTTTGAATTTCACTTCAACTTCCTTATTATTTTAATCTTCTTTCTTTTTATCAGGTTCCTTCCCCATACTGGCTGAACCTACCATTTTTTGCACAATAATACGGAGCTCATGACTTGTTCTTTGTGGAGCAAGAAAATCCTTCATAGTATCTAATGCCTTGGAGTAAATGCTTCTAGACACTATAGGACAACATACCTCTTAGACATCCACCTCCTGATTGGAAACATTCGCATCATTTCCTCTTACCTCCTCGACTGTCTCTTTGTATGCAAACTTGTTCAATCTTCCAGCTAACTCAATTTCAGTTGCACTAGCCTCATGAAGAATATGACTATCCCTGCACATAGCCTTGTGGCTATTCACGTCATCCTCAACATCATACCTATCCCTTTCATCTTGATCAGATTCCAACATGTTGATAAATTCTCAATGATTTAATCAACTTCAGCATCTAACCTGTACAATAAAAAAAATCTTGCACCCCATATATCACCCAACGAAGGAGTTGGCATGGAGTGAACAACTTCCACTTCAACATTACCTTCAACTATATACAAGGTGCCTATTTTGCTACACTGAGCAATTGCCAAGGCCCCTTTTGTTACTTTCCATCTGTTGGATTCACAAGTGACTTTACATCCTTGAGAAGCCAATTGTCCAACTGAAACCAAATTTTGTTTAAGTTGAGGGATATATCTAACATCCCACAGTAGTCAACTATTTCCATTTGTTAACTATAACAAAACATCCCATTTACCAATAACATCACAAGATTCATTATTTCCAAGAAAAATCTTACCAAAGTCACCACTTTGTAGATTTTTGAAGTACTCCTTACACGAAATGGCACGAAACGATGCTCTCGAATCAAGCACCCAAATATTTATTGATTTTTGAGGTTAAAAAAAAGAACACCTAACTCTTCTTCACATACCATATTTGCTTCATCTACTTTTGGTTGATTTTCAACCTTCTTGAAAGACCAATAGTTCTTTTTAATGCGGCCTTGCTTGCCACAATACCAACAACTAGTCTCTCTACCTTTGTATTTTGACCTTCCTTGTGATTTATCATGACCACTTGGATTTTCCCTCTTTCTTTTGATATGTCCCTATCATTTGCACTCAAAATATTACTCGATGTTGGAGTCTCACCAGTGCTCTTCCTTCACATTTCCTCGCTTAGAATTACACCAACAACATCATCAAATTTTAATGTATTTGAACCAAAAACCAAGTTACTAACTACCATAACCAAGCTATTCCAACTTTCTGGCAGAGAACTCAAAATTAAAAGGGCTTGAATCTCATCATCAAAAACTATTTTTAGAGAAGACAATTAACTTGTAACAGTATTAAATTCATTCAAGTGATTCGCTGTAGAACTACCTTCATCCATTTTCATGTTAAACAACTGTTTCATCAAAAATATCTTATTCGATGCTGAGGGATTCTCATACAACTTATCCAACGTACTCATCAAATCAGCAATTGTTGCTTTGGATATGTTAAATGCCACTATTGGTGATAAACAAAACCGGATGGCTCCCAATGCTTTTCTGTCAAGAATGTCCTGATCTTCGTTTGCCATGGTTGATGGTTTCTTTGCTTTACCATGTAATGGTCGCCACAGATCTTTCTAATATAAATAATCTTCCAACTGCATTTTCCATAGTTGATAGTTGTTTCCATTGAACCTTTCCACCTTTCCTTCGTTGGATGACATTGCTCCCACTCAAACTCAAATCTCTTGTGCCAAAAATTGAACACCATAGCACTCTGATACCAATTGTTAATTTAGAAGAGCTAATTAAAACATAAATAGAATTCATATATGAGCAATTATGGACACACAGAATAAACACACACGTTCAATAAATTGCATGGTTCACCGTAATGTCTACATCCACGGGAAAAGTAGAGATTTCCCTATTTTATTCACTTTGTTTTCTCTCATACATTTATAGCAGCAATTCACATTTTGTTTATACATCGCAAGCTCTTCAAGTCTCTGAAAGAAAAAGAAGAGGCACAAAGAAGGCAACAAAAAAGTTGCGAGTCGAACAGACAAAGAAGATCGTTGGACTTCACTCCCCAACAAAAATGAATAAAAAGGATTGATTTTTTTCTATATTAATGATAGAATTAGAGAATATGATCAATCTAATTTGAAATTTTGATACAAGTTAAAATACTATAATTTTTCATTTTCATCATGAATTTTAAATCATTATAATAAAACAAAGGTGAATGTTTAAATGAAACTTTTTAATTTTTAACTTCCTTAAATTGTATTCATAAGTTTTGAAGATATATGCAATATCTTTAACTTCTTTCTCTATCAATAGATTTTAGAAAGAAAAATAGGTGAAAGAGTGTAAAATGAATAACTTTAATTAGTTTTAAATTTTCTAGAATTTGATTTTATCATTTTTAATTGAAAATATAGTTTGTTTAGGTTAAATCTAGGTCAATTAATCAAATACATACAAATAAGTATAAATTGATTGAGATAAACTAATGACAATTAGTGATATAATTTGATAAGTGTTGAGATTTGATATGGATTATTAAGTTTATTTGTTCACATCTATGCATAAGCTTAAACATTATCATTTACAAATAAATATTGGAGGCTATTGACATCAACATTTAATGATATGAAAAGATTATTTTTTGTAGTTGAAAGATCAACATGTTGGTAATATTTTTTGGTACAACTAATAAAAACTAATATTTAGATTTTTTTTAGATATCATAAACTACTTTGCTAAGAAATGGTTTGGCAAAGGAATTTGTTTTTGATAAAGGAAAAACGGGTTTTATAGGGACCCGAAACCATAGAGTTTACAGCAAAAAGGAATAAGCGTTAAAGATACCAAAACAATTTAAAGGCTGCAAAAAGAAAAGAGCCCAGGAAACATAGC
Source organism: Sequoia sempervirens (assembly GCA_007258455.2). Lineage (NCBI taxonomy): Eukaryota > Viridiplantae > Streptophyta > Pinopsida > Cupressales > Cupressaceae > Sequoia > Sequoia sempervirens. The sequence continues at coordinate 453,916,851 of VDFB02000017.1, forward strand.
AACCACCAACCCAAGGCCAGCAAGGGCCACCAAAATAACCCAACCAAAAAACCAGCAAAAACCCCCAACTAACCTAAGGATTTAAGAGCCTCAGCAGCCTCAGCTTCAAGATTATGCATATCATGTGTGCACTTCTTCAGGGCCTGAACCAACTAGGGCATAGGAGGAGTCTTCCTCTTCAGACTAGCTCTCATCCACTTAGAGATACTAGCATCCTCAGTCCTGTTTTTATCCTTATCAGCTTCCAAATCCACAATCAGAGAACCTTGATGTGAATTTCCCAGTTTCTCAGTCATTGCATTAATAATGATGGCATTATGCTTTGCCATTCTGTAATTATGCTCCATAATAGTTTTCATTGTATTTTTCATTTTTCCAATTTCATCTTCCAAGCATTTGACTTTACCTTCATTATCCTCAACCCCCATCCTCATCTTAACTTCCAAATCCTCCAGCTTGTTGTTGAGGGCCCTATTTCTGAGATTAAGGTCCTTAATTTCATGGAAGGCCCATTTCATAATTCTAAAGTAATCCACAGCACCATTTCTAACGATAGCCAGGATATCCCCAAGAAACTAAACGTCCTATTAGAAATAATGGTCATCAAGGTTTAGGTCTCTAGGGAATTTTGGTCTATTTTCTATGTCCATAGCAGGATGGGACGAGTAAGAGTTTTGGCTAGCATTAGGGGCCTCTGAAATGTCCTCTTGGGAGTCCTTAGAGTAAGAGACTAGTTTATTAACAGTGGACTCTTTTTGGGTGGGCTTAACTTTCTAAACAAAGCAGTTGGGGTTTTTATCTTTCGAAATAAAGCAGCTGGGGTTTTTGACATTGCTAGATTTCTTAAGCGGGGGTTTACCCTGTTGGGTTTTCTTGCCATAGTTTGGGGAAGGGGGAGTTTCTTCATTCCTCTTAGGGTCAAGCTTGCTAATATCCTCAAACACACTATCTTCAGTGTCCTCATCTTCAGAGGGTGAAGCCAGGATAGGGTTGGATAAGGCCAGCATATTTTAAAAATGTTCATAAATAAGCCTAATAAGGCCAGTATGCAGAATTGGGTACTTCTTAGGATCCTTCTTATGATCCTTCAGGCTATTACTCATGGAACAATACAAATAGTAAGGTAAAGAAACCCTTACCTTATGATAGAAATGGTTGAGCAGGGTGAAGTGGTAGTCGTAGACCCTGGTGAATCTACCGTCCAAGGTAATGTATTCCATGATGATTCTGAGCACCTTCCTCCATAATGACTTAATCATATCAACTTAAAAGTAGTTGTTGGAGACTTTTATCAACTTAGTCTTTTTTTTTCTTTCCTAGGGAATCTAATAACCACCTCATCAGAGAACCTTCTATCGCGAAATAATTTCGTTCCCTCAGTAGATGTATGCCTGTGGCCTCTCCAATGAGGTTCTTGTCCACCTTAACTTGCCTCTCAAACAGAATTATTTCTCCGTTCTTCCAATTTTTCTCAAAGTACTTGGTGGCCTTCAAATCAAGCCCATGAAGCTTTTCAATGAAAGGGAGCAACCCGCCATGTTTGATTTTTTCCCAAACCTTCAGGTTCCTCTTATGCATTTCGTAGCTTTTTGGCTCCACCTTTTTCCTGTCTCTTCCCATTGTCACAAGCACCTCTCTACCAAAGCAAGAGTCCTGAAATAAAATGTTGCAGCCAAACCAAAGAGCCCACAAAACGTGTCACCTCTTACTGCCAGTTAAGCTATTAGATGCGGCCCCATCAAATCTAATGATGTTGAAGTACTTGGCCCTACTCTCTTTCATCATCAAAAAAAGTTGTTGCTTTCCCATGCGTGATATCATAATTTATTAAATCCCTTACGTCAACGCTGAGATCACTAAGGTTCTACCACGTGACCAGCCCATTCTATTTAACCCCTTCATTAGCAAAAAAATCAGCTACGTTGTTGGCTTCTCTGAAAGCATGAGTTATTTTGACTTTATCAAAATTACCTAAAAGGGATTTAGCCTCTTCGATCCAGCTCTTGATAGACCAAGATGGAGGGGACTTGCTTAGGAGGAAATCAATAATGTTTTTTGAGTCTCCTTCAAGCCATAAAAATTTAATATTCCTACTGACTGCCAAATTAATCACTTGAAAGGCTCCAATTGCTTTAGCCACATGATTAGTTTGAGATCCAATGGGAGTTGCCATTGCCACTAAGAAATTACCATTTGAATCCCTAATCACACCTCCACTTCCAGCCAACCCCAGGTTTCCCTTAGCCACACCATCGAAATTAGCTTTAGTCCAGCCACACGGAGGAAAACTCTAGCAAACCCATGTCTAGTCTTTTTTAACAGGTTTAGAAGCCCTTAACACATCATTTTTAATCATCCACTCCTTGGCTATCTTTAAGTCATATGGAGAGCATAACACTGCCTCCTTTTTATTCTCCTGTTGAGGAATGATATTAAAGTTTTCAACAATTAACCTAAAGGTTTTTTCAAACACATTATTCTCTGAAGTTTCCTTGTCCCTGAAGAGTCTATTATTTTGTTTTTCCACACACCCCATGCTATATAGGGGAAAGTAAAAGCCCATAATCTTTGAATAAAAGGATTCAAAGAAGGAGCTTTCCATTGAGAGAAGAAGTCTTCAATAGTATAAGGAAACACCCATGATATGTTCCAAAGAGTCATAAACTTACCCCATATAGCAATAGTAAATGGACAATGGAGAAACAAGTGATTAGTAGACTCCGCCTCATTCTTGCAAAGATAGCATCTATTAGGTATCTAGAATCCACGCTTACAAAGATTGTCAACTGTGAGCACTTTGTTTTGAAGAAGGATCTAGAAAAATATATTGACTTTAGGGGTCAGAAGTTTTATCCATGCTCTGGACTAGAAGGGAGAGGGGGATTGAGAAAAAGATAGCAGAGAGGCAGCCGAAGAAACAGAGTAGTTTCCCGAAGGGTTATCTGTCTAGACTAAGAGGTCATCCTGTTGATTCAAACCCATCCTAATAGCCAGCAAAGAAGAGTGGATCGGAGCAAGCTCCGCGCTAAGCAGGTGTAAGTCCACCCAACCCCCATCATGCCAATAGTCCTTAACTTGAGTACCAAAATTCATTTTGCAAATGTCATCCCACCTATTAAACCTCTCATTGTTAATTAGGGGTTCCTTTAGCAACCATTTGTCCTCCTAGAACTTGGCTTGATTTCCACTTCTTATGTTCCATCCAACACCTAAGTCCACAATCTTTCTCCCAGTGATCATATCATTCCAGCACATTGTTCCATGGGGCAGAGAGGGAGAATCCAACAGGGCCTTAAGAGATCCACAATTAGCCATATATTTACTTTCTAAGATGTCTTTCCATTCCCCATTAGACGAAAAGGACCTCCAGATTTTCTTAGCAAGAAGCATCTTATTCATCATTCTAATCTTTCTTAGACCCAGTCCACCCATATTCTTTGGCCTATAGACAAGATCTCATCCAATAAGAGGCATTATCTTTCTTTCTTCAACCCCCGACCAGAGAAATATTTTTTGGATTTTTTCAATAGCATGATCAGCATATTTAGTAGGGATTTTGAAAAGACTTAAGGCATAAATCGGAAGGTTCTGAAGAGAAGCTTTAAGGAGCTAGATTTTTCCTACTTGACTAAGAAGAGCTCATTTCCATCCAGCAAGCTTTTTGCTGAACCTATCAACCACCGAACTCCAAAAGGAGTCAGGAGGTTTAAGGCCTAATGGCAGTCCAAGATAAATGGAGGGTAAGGATTCCACTCTACAACCCAGAATTCTAGCTATCTTGACCTGTCTATGATCTGGGGTGTTAAAAAAGAAAAGAGAACTTTTCAATATGTTGACTAACTAACCAGAAGCTCTCTCATACTCATCCAAAATTCTTTTCAGATTCTTAGCTTCAGTCACCGTAGACCTCCCCATCAGCATGGTATCATCAACAAACTATTGATGAGAGCAAATCAGATTACTAGAAGAGGGCCTTAGTCCCACCAATGAACCCTGGTCAATCAGTCTTTTCAAGTTACGCCCAAGACATTCTGCCATAATAGTGAACAAGATGGGGGAGATTGGATCTCCCTGTCTTAAACCTCTCGAATTCTGGGAAAAACGTGAAGGGGATCCATTCACCATAATAGAGATAGAGGTTGTTGAAACAAGTTGCTCCACCATTTGAAGGACTCTGATGTTGAATCCAAACGCTCTCATAATTTTAAGCAAGAATTTATAGTCCACATGGTCATAGGCTTTCGATATATCCAGCTTTAGAAGAAAGCCTTCAATTTTGGATTCCACAAGGGAGTGGATATTCTCGTGGACAGTAACAATAGAATCAAGGGTTTGCCGACTAGGAACAAAGCCATTTTGTTGGCGAGAGATCAATGAGGGCAGGATTAAGAGAATTCTAGACGTCATAACCTTTGAAATGATTTTATAGAAAGAATTACAGAGGCTTATAGGTCTGAAGGATTCAAACTCCACCGCTCCAGGTTTCTTGGGAATAAGGACCAAGAAAGTAGCATTAAGTTCCTTAAGGAGACTTCTTGATCCAAAGAACTCTTTGACTACATTTACAACATCCTCTTCAACAATCTCCTAGAACCATTGAAAGAAAAACATGGGAAAACCATCAGGGCCAGAGGCCTTGTTCCCTTCAAAGGAAAAGACAGTTTTTTTAATTTCTTCCCTTGAAGGAATAGTAGATAGCATGGTATTATCTTTCTCCTTAACTAAATTAGGGATGGCCACTAAGAGGTAATCTTGCTCTTCATGGATGATTCCTTCGCTAGTTGAGAGAAGGTTACTAAAGAAAAGGATAGCTTGTCTTCTAATATCATCCTCCTCCTCAAACTGATTGCCATTACTTTCAATGTGAGAGATTTTATTGGCTTCCCTGTGTTTTGATGTAGACAAATGAAAATATCTGGTGTTTTTATCTCCAGCAGAAAGCCATAGAGCTCTAGATCTCTATCTCCAAAATTCCTCCTCTCTAGCTATGATTTCATGCATTTTAATAAGCACCTCATTTTCTTTTTCCTTGTTATTATCAATATATCCATCCCTCTGGATTTTATCCTGAATCCCCACCAACTCCATTTGAAGCTTGGATTTGATTCCAAAAATGTTGCCAAAGGTCTCTTTTTTCCATTTTCTTATATTACATTTAACTTCCCTTAATTTCTTAGCCACCCTAAACATGGCAGTCCCAGGGACATCAATATTCCACCATTTCCTTATTTCCTCAAAAATCTAAGGATGGGAGAGCCACATTCTTTCAAATTTGAAAGGAAATTTCCTCTTCTCCTTTAATGGATCCACCACAAAACTTATAGCAAAGTGATCAGAACCCACCCTAGAAAGAGCTTTTAAGGAACAATAATAATTTAAGAACCATTGATCTTAAATTAGCGTTCTATCTAACCTTACTTGGATCAAGTCCTTACCAGTTCTTCGATTCGACCAAGTAAAGGAAACTCCCTACAGATCCAAATCAATCAGCATCTGGTTGTTAATGAAATCCAGAAGATCCATTCCGCTCTCCAAATTAGCCTGGGAGCCTCTGAACTTCTCATTATCCTGAAGAGGGGTATTACAGTCTCCCATAACGACCCAAGAATCATTATTAAAAATCCTGCGAAAGGCATCAAGCTCCTTCCAAAACAACCTTCTAGCTCCTATCCCATTAGGGGCATAGATGTTAGACTAAATCCAACAAAAATTGTCTCTGATATGGGTAAATCTGGTGGCCACATGATTAGTACTTTCCAGCAAGGGTTCTCCTTTGATAAGATTATGGTTCCAAAAGGTGGCGATACCTCCTGAGGCGCCATCTGAGCTATTTCCATGGACACCACAAAATTGAAACATCTTAATCTTTTCCACCTTCTCCTTAGGAATTTTGGATTCTTGAACAAGTAATATGTCAGGTCTGTGGTCCCTGATAAAATTGTGCAGCACATCCTGCTTATGAAGGCTATTTAACCCCCTAATATTCCAAGAGATGATCTTCATATCTTACCAGGGGATTTGAGAATCTTTGGGATGGTCTTTTGAACACCATCCGCAATATCCTAAAAACTACCATGCTCCCTCAGCCACTTTTCAAATTTTCTTCCTTGGTTGCTCTTATTAGCTCCACAATCTGCCTTAGCTCTGGTTCTGGTGGATACTCCACTCGAAGTATTTTGTTGTAATGACAAACCGAAGAATTGGAAAAAACTAAATGAAAAATTTCATATAGTTCATTTCAACAAGAGAACATACTCTAGATTTCTAAAAGAACGTTGAGTTCCATGCAATTTTCGATTATAACTATGGCTACTTTGAACAAATGGAATGATGGTACCCCATTATTAGATTTCAAGTCTATTGGTTTGTACAAAATGCTTACCCTTTCCCAAGAGGTACTAGAACATGTCAATCAATCTTGGAATATAGATCTGGGGAAAAAAGAATGGTCTAATATCTTTAAAGTCTACTGATCTAGAAAAGTTGAACCCAAAAAGTGTTGTTTCAAGTCATTGTTGTTAAAAAATAGTCATTTTTTCTAATCCATTGTTCTATCTAATGTGTGATTTTTCTAATTTCCATTGTTCTACTAGTTGGTCAAAATTCTTAGGTAATATTCAAGGGTGGGATTATAGGAATAATATCACTTGGTTTAAAAAAAATTCTAGTCATGTCAAAGGTCTTAATGTTGAGTCAAATTTGTTTTGGTCTATTTTAACTACTGAAGTTTTATGGTTTTTGTGGAAAAGAAGAAATGAACACTTATACCAAGGCAAAGAGAGGGCCCTTGTTGAGTCTAATTATAGACTCACATATCTTTTTATTGTTGAATAGGTAAATTTAACACTGAAAATTCCTTCAGATAGGTTCCTAAAAATTTTGGAGGATGGAGCAGCACCAGTGTTCAAAGGAGATCTACAAGATGCAGATTACTAGCCTCAAGACCTAAGGCATATTAATCCCAAGTTCCAAAAAGAATACAGTGACTTCCAAAACAAGTACACCAATCCTCATCAGTACGAGATTCAAAGGGATGCAGCTGTAAGAGACTTGGAAGTTACCCATCAGAATTTTGACACTTCTAGTTGGGAGCATATCTTGCTACCAATAGGAGATATCTTTGGGTTTGGTTCATTCAATCCGAGTAAAAATTTCCCCAGTAAGGAAAAGTGATGTAGATCTAATGTTTAATACTGTTATTGGACTTATTTATTTTGAGGTGCTATGTAATATTTAAAATTGGTATCTCTTGCTTTGTAGCCTGGATGGGCTGAAGTAGATAATGTGAGATCAACCTAGTCACATACATATTGTAACCAAACTTGTGGTATTTTTGGTAATCGAATATCAATATAGAAAATTACCATAAATTTTATAAGAAATAAAATTAATATGCCAACAAAAAGGTCCCTACCATCCAAATAGAATAACCAAGATATTTTTGTTGAAATTATTAATAATTATAAATAATACTTTGTTAGGTCATTTAAGCAAACAAAAATTGATCTCACAAAAATCTTTGGCTTAGTCAAAGTAAGTATGTTAAAACCATTCCGTGGTGGTTTGCTATGCATGATTAAACTAGTGTAGATTCCTTGAACCTTATATAGGCACGAAGATTTAATTGGATATGTGTTATAAGTTAGATGATGATATAGATTATATGTATAATGTATCCTATTTTAGTGTTATTGGTAGCCTAATGTATGAAATGGTTTGTACTAGACTAATATTTCCCAAGTAGTGGGAGTTCTTAGCAAGTTTATGTCTAACCCTAGTAGAGAGTATTGGACTCATATTTTAAAGAGATGTATATATTTATGAGGGACTTATGATTATTTATTATTTTATCATAGCTCTAATAATTTGGGTCAGTTATTAGAAATATGAAGCTTTATTAATGCAAGTTGATGATCTAGATAGTTAGAGGTCCACAAGTGGCTTTATATTTTTTCTATTTGGCAGTGCTATTAGCTGAATGAGTAAGTGGAAGCTTGTAGTTGTTTTATATTCTAATAAAGTAGAGTATATCACTACTACACAAGTCTAAATAAAAAGGAAGTATGGTTAAATAAAGATTATGTTCAAGATTTGGTTTTGATTAAACATGGTGGTTCACATTTGATGTGATAATTAGATTGTTATTTATTTGGATAGGATTTAGGAATCCCATATACCATACTTGTACTAAGAATTTTGATAAATAATATCACTTTATTCATGAGATGAAAAATTATAAGGTCGTATTATAGAAGTTTGACATTCAAGAGAAAGTTGCAAATTCAATTATGAAAATATTGAGCACAAATAAGTTATCTTCATGCAAGGAGGCCATGGACCTTGGATCCTATACCTATTGTATTAAATATGTTTCATAGTTATGGTATTAAAATGCATAATATCAAGTAGGATAATGTTAGGATAGTTTGATATTTAATTAGAATCCTAGTGTATATGTTCATGTAATATCCAAACATCTTTGAGATGGTACTTGGATGACCATGTAGTGTTAGTGTAGCAAATTTATTAGATTATTTAATAAACTACTTAAAACTATCATCGATTATGCTTGGTGTGGTTAAAAAATAGTATCCTCATGTATAAATGCCTTCTCTAATCATCAAATAATAAGATATCAAGTGCATTATCCTTGTCATGTTGGTATTAGAGAAGTTGAATAATTATGGATTTCAATGTGAAATGTGAAAGATTTAAAGAATCAAAGATCAGTCCTCTTGAAAACGTTAGTAACCATAAGATTGCTCATTATAGGGAGTGCCTAAAAAACCACATGGATAACATTGGGTCACTTATATTGGATGGTTGTGGCAAAGTAGAGGTGAGAAAGGAATAAAAACTCAAAGAGAAACCCATAGTTCCATGAATTGGTTTGTGTGAGGGTGATTAGATTGGTGATGAAGATGCATGTGAAGATTTGTGTGCAAACTAACATGAGAAGGCATGTGGAGAAGAAGCTTGTGTGGAGGAGAAATTTTGCTGCAATAAACTATATGCCATTATTTTATTCCTTGCTTGTGGAATTTAAAGATTCAAACAGTGGGCTTCTGATAGATGGCAAAAAATGTTGAGAAATTACAAATAGATGATAAATAAGAGAGATCTATAGCACACTTAATGTGTTGGTTATGAGCATCCATACCTCTCAAGGTAAGAAAATAAGGGCTTCTTGTAAGTCCAAATCAAAGGACTGGTCATATGTAAATGTTAATGAAATTAATCTCAAGTATTAAGGTACTTTCATTTTGTTGTGCTCTCAATGGTGTTAGTTTCAACATTTGCATTTTACCTTTTATGCCTACATTTTTTGGAGTTTTTTCATGAGGGATTTGAAGTCGGTGTGATAGTGATTGTGTATGATTTTTTGGCAAAATGCTTAATGTTATTGATTTGATATTCAAGGAACAACACAACAATACATATATAAAGGAGAATGAGGATGCAGTTGCAATAACTAATAACTGCAATAACTAAATTATCCACCAACCCTTGCTAATTAACAATGTAATATAAGATCTACGCTAACATTCCCCCCCTTATTACATTATTCCTAAAACCACAAAATCACCTTGCTAAGGGACCCTCCCTTAAGGCTTACATGACAAAACCTGTTGATTACAAAATATGTATACATTTTTTAGAAGATTTTCCTTTTGAAGAAATAAATACCAAATCAGGTGGAACTCCTCCAAGTTTCCTTGTAACCCTTGTAAAGGTGTAGCTCCGAGCTGAATTTTGAGTTCTTCCTCCCATGAACTCCTGAATCACAAACCATAATTATTGAACAACCATCCTCCAAGTTGTCTCCTTGACCCTTGTAAAGGTATAATCCTTGGTCCAAATCATAATTATTGGACAACCATCCTCCAAGTTTTCTCCTCGACCCTCATAAAGGTATAATCCTTGGTTACGGTCTTGTGAACTCTCTGGGAAAAAATCCATATTGAGCTCTTCACCAAACCCCTTACCTGTCTCCAAAAATCAAACTTCACAGTATATGTATTCTTAAAACCTATCAGCAATAATAAAGAAAATATGAAAGAAATCCAAAAATGCTTCTCATGCAAAGCACCATCTCAAAGTGAGAAGCTAACTTGAGATGATGGAAATTCCTCCATCCTCCAATGCCACCAACCTCCAGTTGATGGCTCAAAGTACTAGTCCACTAAAAATAGCACTAAAAGACATATTGCAACTTTGATGGAGGGGTAATAGATAGGATTGAATCTAGTGATCAATCACTGCATTGATAGACCCATACATCAAAGCTTCCACTAGATACGTGTAATTGTCTCTATCAATATCCTTATCTATCATAGGTAGGCAATGTCCAAAATCTTGGTTAAGACAAATAATATGGGTAGCCATGATTAATAACTAACTTACCAATATTTTGTAGAGATGTCGAGCATATTTGTCCTCACAAATTGCATGAAATGGATCACAAACATTTCACAGATCCTCACGGATTTCAAGCTAACAAATATATCATGCAACTTCTTCAATCATATCACGGTCCATTTTCAGTTACCCAACAAAATCCATGCTTGGTATACGAACTCCACGCTAAAATTTTAAAGCCTTCAAACTGACAACCTGATATTGATGAAACACTTTAGTCATAAATCCAAACTTGTTCACCATTGTCCTTCATGATTATATTTATAAGATTGCTCATTATAGGGAGTGCCTAAAAAACCACATGGATAACATTGGGTCACTTATATTGGATGGGTGTGGCAAAGTAGAGGTGAGAAAGGAATCAAAACTCAAAGAACCAGTATAGTGCTAGTGGCACCTTTGTTCCTTGATTCTGCCTGTTCTGAGAGCTCCTGTTTAGAGTGCATTCTCTGATAAATGACCACCATAGGTGACGTTACTTCCATCTGCTGCTCTGTTAACTCTGGAATATCTTGTTCTATCTAACTTGTTTCCTTGAACGGATAATGTTGGTCATCCCGCATACCTAATGTCCTCAGTCTAAATTCAGGATATATCTGATCCTGATGTTGATAACTCAGTTTGACTGTAGGAGTTGATAATCTGCTCTTTGTGTGTAACAGAATCTTGTTCTAGTTGAAGATCATCTATGTGTCCATCCATAGAAAGCATCTCATGGGTAGATGGAGTATGCGCTACATGGATATGATCATCTTGTATAGATAGGAGAGTGTCCATTAGATTGTTGTAGTATCTTGAAGATACAAATTCTTGATCTTGAAAGATTTCAGAGTTGCTTTTGACATGCTTTAGATCAAGTTCCTGACATGGATCAATTTCAAAGGATGGATTGCTTATAAATGGTTCTTGGATGTCGTCATTAGACATGGGGAATAGCTCAATATCCTTTTGATCTTCAAGTGGACTTGGATTAGGCATTGAGTTGAAGATTCCTTCAATATCGGCAATCATGAGGTCAAAGGATGTCAATATGTCTTGGAAAGGACCATTGCTAGGCTTTGGTGAAAGACATTGATCATGCTTTAGAATAAATTCTTGAGATATTCCCTCTAACTCATAAGGCAATGTAGAGATATTTTCAACATGATCATTGGTCGATGCCTCATTGGATGAGGCGTAAACATCTTTATTGATGGATAGATCTCGATCATTGTTTTCAACAATTGTGGTGGAGAGATTGCCAATGTCTTCAACCATAGGGTCAAGTGATGTTGGCATTTCTTTGATTGGATCATTGTTGGGTATTGTTGGTGGATTTTGATCATGATTGAAAAGTGACTTTTGATGTATGTTGATTTGATTTTCGGATGAAGTAGACACAGCTTCAAGGTGCTCAGTGATGGATTGATCTTGCTCCTTGTTCTCAACAGTTGTGGTGGAGAGATTGCCAATGCTATCATCATCCCCAATAGTGATTATATTTTGATCAATTAGGGAGTGCCTAAAAAACCACATGGATAACATTGGGTCACTTATATTGGATGGGTGTGGCAAAGTAGAGGTGAGAAAGGAATCAAAACTCAAAGAGAAACCCATAGTTCCATGAATTGGTTTGTGTGAGGGTGATTAGATTGGTGATGAAGATGCATGTGAAGATTTGTGTGCAAACTAACATGAGAAGGCATGTGGAGAAGAAGCTTGTGTGGAGGAGAAATTTTGCTGCAATAAACTATATGCCATTATTTTATTCCTTGCTTGTGGAATTTAAAGATTCAAACAGTGGGCTTCTGATAGATGGCAAAAAATGTTGAGAACTTACAAATAGATGATAAATAAGAGAGATCTATAGCACACTTAATGTGTTGGTTATGAGCATCCATACCTCTCAAGGTAAGAAAATAAGGGCTTCTTGTAAGTCCAAATCAAAGGACTGGTCATATGTAAATGTTAATGAAATTAATCTCAAGTATTAAGGTACTTTCATTTTGTTGTGCTCTCAATGGTGTTAGTTTCAACATTTGCATTTTACCTTTTATGCCTACATTTTTTGGAGTTTTTTCATGAGGGATTTGAAGTGGGTGCGATAGTGATTGTGTATGATTTTTTCGCAAAATGCTTAATGTTATTGATTTGATATTCAAGGAACAACACAACAATACATATATAAAGGAGAATGAGGATGCAGTTGCAATAACTAAATTATCCACCAACCCTTGCTAATTAACAATGTAATATAAGATCTACGCTAACATTCCCCCCCTTATTACATTATTCCTAAAACCACAAAATCACCTTGCCAAGGGACCCTCCCTTAAGGCTTACATGACAAAACCTGTTGATTACAAAATATGTATACATTTTTTAGAAGATTTTCCTTTTGAAGAAATAAATACCAAATCAGGTGGAACTCCTCCAAGTTTCCTTGTAACCCTTGTAAAGGTGTAGCTCCGAGCTGAATTTTGAGTTCTTCCTCCCATGAACTCCTGAATCACAAACCAAAATTATTGAACAACCATCCTCCAAGTTGTCTCCTTGACCCTTGTAAAGGTATAATCCTTGGTCCAAATCATAATTATTGGACAACCATCCTCCAAGTTTTCTCCTCGACCCTCATAAAGGTATAATCCTTGGTTACGGTCTTGTGAACTCTCTGGGAAAAAATCCATATTGAGCTCTTCACCAAACCCCTTACCTGTCTCCAAAAATCAAACTTCACAGTATATGTATTCTTAAAACCTATCAGCAATAATAAAGAAAATATGAAAGAAATCCAAAAATGCTTCTCATGCAAAGCACCATCTCAAAGTGAGAAGCTAACTTGAGATGATGGAAATTCCTCCATCCTCCAGTGCCACCAGCCTCTAGTTGATGGCTCAAAGTATTAGTCCACTAAAAATAGCACTAAAAGACATATTGCAACCTTTGATGGAGGGGTAATAGATAGGATTGAATCTAGTGATCAATCACTGCATTGATAGACCCATACATCAAAGCTTCCACTAGATACGTGTAATTGTCTCTATCAATATCCTTATCTATCATAGATAGGCAATGTCCAAAATCCTAGTCAAGACAAATAATATGGGTAGCCATGATTAATAACTAATTTACCAATATTTTGTAGAGATGTCGAGCATATTTCTCCTCACAAATTGCATGAAATGGATCACAAACATTTCACAGATCCTCACGGATTTCAAGCTAACAAATATATCATCCAACTTCTTCAATCATATCATGGTCCATTTTCAGTTACCCAACAAAATCCATGCTTGGCATACGAACTCCACGCAAAAATTTTAAAGCCTTCAAACTGACAACCAGATATTGATGAAACACTTTAGTCATAAATCCAAACTTGTTCACCATTGTCAAACCCTTCATTCTCTTCTTATCACAAGGATCCTTGAACACTATTTATGTCATTTATTTTGAATGCCTCTATCATGAATTTATAGCATCTACACACTGCCAAGAAAGGGAATTTTAGTTTCCAGGTCATCCCACAATAATGGGTTACACTTTTTGGCCAAACTTGACATTGAAATCAGCATTTTTAGAGAAAACTTCACTTTCTGACACTTATAGTAGGTAAACTATTAGGAATTTGAAAATGATGTAAACTAGTGATTTGTGAGATTTTTTCTGTAGATTTTAAATGTATTTTTTTTTAAAAAATATGAAATTAAATAGTAATTTTTTTGTGTCTCCTTTGATAACTAATTTTTAATAGTAAACAACATTTTAAAAAAGTGGTGTGTACTTCGGCTTGCATAACTTTTTTTCTACAAAGGATAAAATTCTAATTCTTTTGAATTTAGGTTGGTAACACAAGTATCTAGTTCTTTCATTTTGTTTCATAGCATTTTGTTGAATATTTTTCTTTTAATTAAGTTTTGAAGTCAAAACATTTATAACTTAGACATAGGTGCACTTTGGCTCGCATAACTTTTTTGGTATGTATTGAAATTCAATTTTTCTTTTTTTGTTAGAACAGGACATCAATACCTAGTGGATATATATTTTTCAAAAAAAATTCCTCAAATTTACTATTTTTCCACAATGATTTTTCATCGAACTTGATGTTCGGTGAAAAACCTATGTACAGTAAAACTAAAAAATAAAATATAAAATAAAAAAAATATATTAAATTTATAGTTGTTGGAAAGCACGTTTCGATCACTACAATCATCCAACTTGGTTTATCAAGTTGACTCCATTTGCACCTCCTTCCCAAGCTTCGATAGTCAAAAAAATGCATAAATTTTGAAATGGTGGAGGGGAAGATGAAAAAAGGGGCCCCCTTCTAATGAAGGGGGTTCATTCGAACCCCCCTTATATGGTGCAAAATGGGGTTCATTAGAAGGGAGGGGGGTTCATTAGAAGGGGGGAGGGTTCATTAGAAGGGGGGGTTCATTAGAAGGGGGGTGGTTCATTTGAACCCCCTTCATTAGAAGGGGTAAACCATTTTTAAAAAATTTGATGAGCATTTCTAATCTTTCTTCATTCGAAAAATTGTAACCATCCTCCAAGTTGTCTCCTTGACCCTTGTAAAGGTATAATCCTTGGTCCAGATTGTAATTATTGGACAACCATCCTCCAAGTTGTCTCCTTGACCCTCATAAAGGTATAATCCTTGGTTACAATCTTGTGAACTCTTTGGGAAAAAATCCATATTGAGCTCTTCACCAAACCCCTTACCTGTCTCCAAAAATCAAACTTCACAGTATATGTATTCTTAAAATCTATCAGCAATAATAAACAAAATATGAAAGAAATCCAAAAATGCTTCTCATGCAAAGCACCATCTCAAAGTGAGAAGCTAACTTGAGATGATGGAAATTCCTCCATCCTCCAATGCCACCAGCCTCCAGTTGATGACTCAAAGTACTAGTCCACTAAAAATAGCACTAAAAGACATATTGCAACTTTGACGGAGGGATAATAGATAGGATTGAATCTAGTGATCAATCACTGCATTGATAGACCCATACATCAAAGCTTCCACTAGATACGTGTAATTGTCTCTATCAATATCCTTATCTATCATAGGTAGGCAATGTCCAAAATCTTGGTTAAGACAAATAATATGGGTAGCCATGATTAATAACTAACTTACCAATATTTTGTAGAGATGTCGAGCATATTTCTCCTCACAAATTGCATGAAATGGATCACAAACATTTCACAGATCCTCACGGATTTCAAGCTAACAAATATATCATGCAACTTCTTCATCATATCACGGTCCATTTTCAGTTACCCAACAAAATCCATGCTTGGTATACGAACTCCACGCTAAAATTTTAAAGCCTTCAAACTGACAACCTGATATTGATGAAACACTTTAGTCATAAATCCAAACTTGTTCACCATTGTCAAACCCTTCATTCTCTTCTTATCACAAGGATCCTTGAACACTATTTATGTCAGTTATTTTGAATGCCTCTATCATGAATTTATAGCATCTACACACTGCCAAGAAAGGGAATTTTAGTTGAACCCTATTCTACAATCAACTTGCATTTATTCTCCTAATATGCGTAACTTCTTCAAATTCCTTATTTTATTTGTTAAGAGGGGTAAATGCTTTTGACCTAGAGTTATGAACTGGTGAGGTCACTGTAGATGGTGAAATCTGCATTTTGCTCAAAACAAACAACACACATTAGCATGTTAGTTTAAAACAAAACAAATAACATCATCTCTATGGAATAATAAATCATGTTAATCATGCCATAAAATGAAACAATGGAAACCAAATAAAAACATATAAAAACATGAAATTAATCATATCCCATAGTGGATTGGTGCTATTGTAGAAAATATCCCTTTCCCAATCCTTGCCTAAGCTAAATGATATGATGCTATGAAGATGGTGGAGTGATGATGAGCAAAATCAATTCTCAAATGAAGAGAGTGACTTTGCATTAGCTTTGTGGATGATTTGCTTGAAGAATGATGCCTCTATTTGTAGATTCTCAAATGATAATAGTGCCAAACATGGAGGATGTGGGACTAAAAACAGACCAATCAAAGGAGGCCACTAGTCAACTTGTGAGTGGTTGATGCATGTGCAAGATTTGGGAAATGTGCCCAAGAGGGGGAAAATTTCAAATTTGAAATGAGAGTTAATGTTGAGTTTGACTTGTGCAAGGGACATGTAAGAGACATTAATTGCTTTGTTGGATGTACATGTCCACTTGATTTTGATTTCAAATTTGAGGGAATATTCCCATGTTGAGTGAAAATGCTAATTTAATAAATCAATAAATTGATTTATTTGTGCAAGTGGGATTATCTAGAGGATGCAAGTGGTTAGGATGTGACATGTATTAGATTAGATTTAATCAGGATTAATTAGCTAGGATGATGATTAGGATGTTTTGAGTTATTTGATTTAAATACTTGATTTATTTAAATCAGAAAAGGATGGCAAATGAATTTTGAGATTTTAATTAAATAAAGTTTGATTTATTTAATTAAAGGATGATGTGAGCCTTTGATTTATTTAAATGATAAAGACCTGATTTGCCTAGTGAATGGATTTGTTGTGTTTGATTTAATGAGCGGATGCATAATGTTAATTTTGTATGTCTACATTTTGCCCCTCTTTGAAGTAATGTACTTGTTGCATTGGTTCAAAGAATAAACTTGCCACGATCAAAGTTCAAATTTTTTTTATTTTTTCAGATTTATTTGATGGAAAGTAAGTACACTGGTACATTGCCCTCGAGAAATCAGGAAAAGATTCGATTTGAGGGTGATCTTGCGATAAAGAGGTTCAAAATGGATGGTTATGGATGATGATGCAAATGATATGGTTTTAAGATGCTTAGAATAACAAATCTATATTATCCTAAACAACTTAAATGATGATATGATGTGATGATGGATGACATGGATGATGTGATATGCTATGATTATGCAATGGATGATTTATGAGATGCTTAGACTAACAGTCTATATTACATTTAGCTGATGATGCAAAATGCCAATGCAATAATGTGAAATGACTAATGTTTCCTATTATGTATGATAAGTGAATGATAAGGTGGTATGTCGACAAGCCAGGGATGCTCTGGATGGATGCATGATGGATGCATTGGTGATGATGACTAACTATTCATGACGGATGTCTCTGCGCGCGCAGGAAGAAGAAAATCGTGATGACAAGAGGATCCAACAAGTCCATAATCCCAATAAGAGTTTATTAGAGATGATGATGATGAGAAATGATGAGACTATAGATGGATGTGATTTGCTTATCAAGGATTGGGATTTTAAAAGGGCTACTTACCTTATAAGTTTGATAACACACGAAAAACATGCATCAAGGTATAAAGAACCAGGATGGCGTTGTACCTAGTGTGATGGACTTGACTCAAAAAAATAGATAGGAGTATTCTTGTTCACACTTGACATACGGAAAACCTTTTGCTAGGGACGCACCTTAACAAAGCAAGTATTCGCCAAGTTATTTTACAAGAACGCCCAACAAGCACAGCAGACAAAATATAATGATCGTTGACCCATTCCTATCTCTCTAAATCCTTCGTTCGGATATCATCGAGAGGTCCTTGGAATGAGCGCAATAAGATAAATCAAAAGAAAAGATCAAGTACACAAACAAGCCAATGTTCTTCATACCTCTAGCCAAAGGGATTTGTTTTGATAGGATAAGAATCCAAGGTGATATTCAAAATGATGCCCATTGTCGGAACGATATATCCTAGGACATACATTGTATAGGATGATGATGGTTTGATAAGTTGATTGATAGGTTGTTGATATAAGGTTGATTGACATGTTTGCGATTGATCAAGAGTTTGATTTTGCGTTTAAAGGTTTGTTGCTTTGATTTTGATTTTATGATTGAAACTTTGCTTTTGTTGATTATTGTGGTTGTTTCTGTTTGTTTTGCCAAAGGATGAAGGTGACGATCAGTTTATTATGGATGATTGATTATTGCGGATGAAAGCGAGATGAGGCGGATGGATTTTTTCAAATATTTGGACGTTTTGGATTTTTCAAATGTTTTGATTTTTGGATTTTGCGATGTTTTGGGATTTTCTGAGATTTTATGAATGTTTTTGGATTTTGATGTTTCGGGGGTTGATCAAAGATGAGCCTTGCCTACGTTTAAGCTCAGAGATGACGTAGTTCGGATTCCAATGTTTTTGACATTTTTTGACTTTTTTGAGTGTTTTTGGATTTTTTGATGTTTTGGATGTTTTTGGATTTTTTGATGTTTTTCTGATGTTTTTGGATTTTGATGTCTAGGGGGTTGATCAAAGATTAGCCTTGCCTACGTTTAAGCTCAGAGACGACGTAGTTCGGATAGCATGTTTTTGATGTTTTCTAACTTTTATGAATGTTTTTGGATTTTCTGATTTTCTAATGTTTTTGGATTTTTTGATTTTTTGATGTTTTTGGATTTTTGCATGATTTTGACGATTTGGATAAGGATGTGTGTGATAATACCAGTGCTCTAGTTGGGGATTTTGCTAAAAACCAAGCTAAGGTTGATTGATCAGATCGATGGATTGATGATGATGATAACATTGTTGAGGATACACAACAATGCAATGATAGTGTTAAGCAACACAAGGATATCCTGAGATGATGATTTTTTTATTGGATTTGATTGATCATGATTGATGAAGCTTGATTTTGGAACAAAATTTGTTCTGAATGATTTGATGTGACGTTCGAGGTGCAACTTAGATGCAACTGATAGTGATTGTTTGGATTGATGTTCGATGAAAGATGAAGACTGATAAGGAATGTCTTCTCATCAAAATATGCCATGGGCTAGTGATTTGGATTCTGGATCACAAATGCTTTGACCAATTTGATTTAACGTTTTCCAATGTTTGGATCACCACATAAGTTGGAAGATATATATCAAGATTTATTTCCTGAAGCAAGATGCAAATATCTGCCCTCAGTGTCTAGCAATGTATGGAATGTCGTGGATGGATGCTTGGATAGGCGTGTGGATGGATGGGTATGGATTATCTTGTGATAAGATAAGGTGTTTGGATAAAGAACATGCTTATTTGGATAATTCTTCATGGCTCAGATAATGCTAGGTAGGATAGGATCAATGAAAATGACCCATGTCAAGATGTTTACCATAAGCAAGCGTAAAGTGTGCCCCAAAATTTCATCAAGATCAAGATAATTTGGATGATGGATGAAAATGGATTTATTATGGATAAGATGGATGGAATGTTGGCTTTATTATGGATGGGATAAGATGCTTTCACCTGAACTGGCGCACGTAGATGCTCGATTCTACACATGACGTCTATTTGCCAGGTTTTCGTCATGGTCTTGACCAAAGAGCCGCCCATGCGGTTTTCACTAGAGGATGATTTTTTTTCTTTACTATTTTCAATCCCTTTTTTTCTGATTTTTTTGGATTTTCATATTTTTTGATTTTTTTGGTTTTTTCTGAAAGATTCATGCTAACCCACCTAGTGGCATCGATGTAGATGCTTCTATCATAATGCGCCATCAGTATCTGCCTGAAGAAGTTGCTTTGCTAAGATACGTGCACTTGAATGCAACTTTTGAGATTCGTGATCTGCTTCGTCGATACCGGGGTTAACTCTGTCTCTGTGCGCACATCGTGATAGAGTGCCTTCAGAATCCTTCTGATGAAGGGTCGTTACCAATACATGGTCAATGTGAGAACTGGATATCATGCGTGGAGGCGTGGATGGAGTGTGTTTAGGGATATGAGATGGATTGGTTGACAGCTTGGAATCTTTGACTCTCCAAACTTGGGAAGATGAACGATGATGGGTGGATACGAAAGTGTGCGTGGAATTAGGACCAACTACTTGATATACTTTGTATGTCGCTTGAAAAGCTTGCTTTTTATTTTGTGGACATCTTTGATGGATACTTTTCCCTTTTTTATTTTGCCCCATAGTTTCTTTGACTGATGGAGTTTGATAGGGATGATCTTTCTTCATATTTTTTGGTATCCATGCATATTTGATTTGTCCATTATGCTTCTCAACCTCTTTTTCTTTGATAACATTCTTCGTACTTTGATTCAAATCTTTCTTTTGACATTGGTCCTAATTCGTGGATGGGGTGATGGGTGGATGAAGATTCATGGGGTGGCTGGTTGTAGTATTGACACTAGTTTCATCATAAGGATTCTTCGTGCTCCCTATGTTGATGTTTGCTTGAGACGAAGTTGCCCCCAGTATAGTGCTAGTGGCACCTTTGTTCCTTGATTCTGCCTGTTCTGAGAGCTCCTGTTTAGAGTGCATTCTCTGATAAATGACCACCATAGGTGACGTTACTTCCATCTGCTGCTCTGTTAACTCTGGAATATCTTGTTCTATCTAACTTGTTTCCTTGAACGGATAATGTTGGTCATCCCGCATACCTAATGTCCTCAGTCTAAATTCAGGATATATCTGATCCTGATGTTGATAACTCAGTTTGACTGTAGGAGTTGATAATCTGCTCTTTGTGTGTAACAGAATCTTGTTCTAGTTGAAGATCATCTATGTGTCCATCCATAGAAAGCATCTCATGGGTAGATGGAGTATGCGCTACATGGATATGATCATCTTGTATAGATAGGAGAGTGTCCATTAGATTGTTGTAGTATCTTGAAGATACAAATTCTTGATCTTGAAAGATTTCAGAGTTGCTTTTGACATGCTTTAGATCAAGTTCCTGACATGGATCAATTTCAAAGGATGGATTGCTTATAAATGGTTCTTGGATGTCGTCATTAGACATGGGGAATAGCTCAATATCCTTTTGATCTTCAAGTGGACTTGGATTAGGCATTGAGTTGAAGATTCCTTCAATATCGGCAATCATGAGGTCAAAGGATGTCAATATGTCTTGGAAAGGACCATTGCTAGGCTTTGGTGAAAGACATTGATCATGCTTTAGAATAAATTCTTGAGATATTCCCTCTAACTCATAAGGCAATGTAGAGATATTTTCAACATGATCATTGGTCGATGCCTCATTGGATGAGGCGTAAACATCTTTATTGATGGATAGATCTCGATCATTGTTTTCAACAATTGTGGTGGAGAGATTGCCAATGTATTCAACCATAGGGTCAAGTGATGTTGGCATTTCTTTGATTGGATCATTGTTGGGTATTGTTGGTGGATTTTGATCATGATTGAAAAGTGACTTTTGATGTATGTTGATTTGATTTTCGGATGAAGTAGACACAGCTTCAAGGTGCTCAGTGATGGATTGATCTTGCTCCTTGTTCTCAACAGTTGTGGTGGAGAGATTGCCAATGCTATCATCGTCCCCAATAGTTATTATATTTTGATCAATTAGGTCTTGGATGAGTTTTTTTAGTCGAACACAATCTGATGTTTTGTGTCCCTTTATTCTATGATAATCATAAAGATGCTTCTCATTATACCCTGGCAGTCTTATGGTTGGTTCCTGATAGTTCACATAAACGGGGATTTTGATGAGATTTTCTTGTACCAATTGTTGCAGGACTGATTCGATTGGTTTCCCAAGTGGTGTGTATTTTCACGTGTTTCCTTGTGAGATTTGCACTTTAAATTGACCTTGTGGTGATCGATTTTGGAGATGTGGTGATTGGGTTTGTTGTTGATGTTTTTGATCTTGATATCTGACTTCTTGCCATTGGAGATGTTGTCCTTGATGTAGTTGTGGATATAACTCAACGCTTTGATGACATGGTTCAACTAATGGAGGAATGTATTGATTTTGGAGAGAAGATATCTCTTGGCTCAATAATTCAATTAGTTTGGCATGTGAAGCAAGTTGTTCTAGTGAAATTTGATCTTGATTTTGACTCCCTTGATTTGGCTTTTGTTCAAGCAGATTTGGGATGTACACTTGTGGTGTTTGAATGGGATATGAAAAAATTGATTTTGGGCATTGTTCTGACTTGGGATGATGTTTAGATTTGGGATTATAGGTTGAAATTGAACATTGTCTTGATTTAGGTAACTTTGATTTTGCATGGTGTCACCTTGTCTTGGAGTCGTTAACATCTTGTTTGGACTTTGAACAATATTTGTATGATTTGTAAACATATTTATCCCAAATTTTGTTGGATTCATGTTTGGAAAAGTTGTACTTGGTACATTCTGATTTGGCATGTAGGGATTTGGTGGGATGATGTTGTTCGCTTGAAGGCTCATGCTTTGATTGTTCGGTTGAAAGACTTGTAGGTTTGGATTTAGATCTACCATTGGGAAGTGTGTTCCAATCTTTGATTTGGGCATACTCACACTTGTTGTGGCATTGACATTTGTAGAAGGTAATAATCCCATGTACGGTTTGTATAGATGTGAGTGTTGATAATCAATCGGCGTTGTAAGGCTTTGATAGCTTAGTTGACTTGGATTACTCATGATGTATGGATCAAGTTTATATTCCATATTCTCCTTGTGTTTTGACCTTGTTGCAAAAGTGACCTCTAAGGTTCTTAGGACCAATGACGAGATGAAGGACGAAAGGTGTAAATGATATGAGTGATGAACGTTTAGGGACTTTGGATCAACGCTAGACTTAGGGTTTGATTTTGATTGGTTTGATTTGGATAACGAACTTGTAAACCCTAAGATGTTAGATGTTATCTTAGGATGAACTTGTTCAAAGAGGTGATAATTTTAGCTAAAGGTATGAGAAAGGATGCATTCCCATACTCCTAACTAAATAAGGTGATTTTGATTTTGATGATTTACCCAAGTCTAGAATGGCGTTTCCAAAACTCTAAAGTTGTTTGGTGGGATGGATTTTGATAAGTGTTTGGGATTTGGATGAATTGTTGGATTTGATCCTAAATGAACCTAGGAAGGACTTGTTTACTAGGCCAAGGTAGTGAAGAACATGCCTTTCTCTAAGAGTAATTCAAAATCAAAAGACCAATGTTTGCACATGAAAACCATATGACCAAAAGATGCCAAGCACATATGTGGGGTCCAATTGATTGAATCTTTGGTTAATGGATTCTTTTTACCACAAACACGCTCTTGATTAGATTTTGAATCTAGATTTCTAATGTCTCAACTTTCCCCTTATCCCACAAAGTGTGCTATGCGGAAACCAAGGAAATTTGAGGCAAAAGTTACCTAAAGTTGACCTTAGTAGGAGCAAATTGAGATGAAATCCAAATGCTTAGAAGCCTCTAAGGATACGAATCCCAAGGGCAAGCAATAACATGTGAATTTTTTCAAGGATATTTGCCTCTCCTAAAGGGTTTGAGATTTTATGCTCATGTTGAATGTTGGTTTTCAAATGTTTTCGATAAAAGCACTGTGTTTTGCAACCCAAGAATAAGTACAACCTATGGATGTGAAAGACAATATTTGTTGAATCCCCACTTGGAAAGTCCAGCTATGCTTATCTTTAGCGAATGGTTAGATGCTTGACCCCACTGGCTCCCCTCCACGGCTCATTAACGTCAATTGGGGCAGCCAAGCATCAACACCCATGAAACTCCCATGGCATGCTTTCCATTTCTACTAGAAGACCGTAAAAGTGTGGGGCGGCTTCAGAATGACCGTTCTTGCACCAACAAATAGATTAAGGATTTTGGAAAATTCTAGCACATGGGTTTTAGTAAGGACTTTCCGTTCGTGGAGATTGACCCATACGGCAAGAGTCCCCTTTCAGATCCAACTTGTCGGAATCAACCGCATGATACTGGCATTTCTTCCAATACCCACATTTATATCCCGGCTGGAAATACGCTTGGCTTTAGAGTGTTACTGGTTGAGTCATTCCCTTGGGTGAGTATTTTTTCCCCAAGGCAGGCCCTTTAGGATAAACAAAAGCAAGCAAAGACCAAATCTGTAACTTCATCAATCTTTGACGACTTAAAGAAAGAGAATATACGTGATGATGCTCTACTCACACTCGCACAAGATGTTCAATTTTAAACCCAAATCGAAGTGTGTATGGGCAATTATTTACGCAACTTAATGTCACCAAAAGCCTTTTGATTCTCAAGATCACCGTGAGGCGTGAGAGAAGCACATACGTCTTTTGATGATATTACTTTGTGTAAATAATTAAAAAACAATAGAATCACACATTCATTTTATCCTTCAAAGCAATGATTTGATTTATTTTAAAGCACCAAGCTAAATGTGAAGTTGATTTGTTCAAGTTTATTCTAAATCCAAAGTCTAGTGAATTTCTAAGTTAAATTTTTAACCCTTTGCAACGAAGAATTGAAGTGTTCTTTTTAAGAGCCCAAAAAGATTTGAGTTGATCTAAAATAGAAAACTAAAGCGTAAATGGAAGCTTTTTTAAAGCATTTAAAAATGCTTTGTCAACTTTAATTTTGATGTTCAATTTTCGAGCTTGAGCAATTTCACTTGTTTTTGCTTGATTCCCACACTTGGCTCCGATGTCAACCTACAAACATCACAAAGTTATCACCAATTAGAAATATGATACTTCAAGAGATAAATGATAACTTAACATAATGAATGTAATTTCAAACATAATGAACCTTTCACAAGGACACAAACCTTGAAAACAAGCCTTGGTTTTCATTTAATGAACAAAGTAAAGACAACTTGTATCTAAATGAAGAAATTTGCACCCTAATCTTTTTTTATTTTTCACAAACCTGACTTGCACTTCATTATTCTAATCATAATATGCAATTTGACTCATTCGTACATCCAATCGCCAAATATATCCAAGAAATAAAGTTCCAAATTTAATGTGTTCTCAAATATTCAATGCGTTGACCAAGAAATAAACACAAAGGAACCAAATTTAAATTTGTGAAAATCTGCAAACTCTCACAAGTAACATACGTGCAGGGTGTTTTTAACTACAGCCAATGTCAGAGGTCAAATGTCTTAATTATGAGCAATAAAGTCGAATCTCATTTGTCAGTATGCATAGATTTTCATTAAACCAATATTAAAGAGTTTTTCTTTTAAAGAGCCAAACCTATGCACACAAACCCGTCCTCTACACCATAAAACCAATGACCCAAAAATTGACCTCAGAAAGGTTCCTTACGGACAGGCCAAGACTGATCACTTTACCCAACAGTTCTATCATCACCATCTCTGAAATTTTTAGTCAATACGATTCACCTATTCACTGTGCAGTCATTCAATAGAACTAAATAAGCTTCCCATCAATCCACTGTTGGAGAAATAAATGTCGCTAGTAGGTGAACAAGGAAGATAGCGAAAAAGTCATTTGAAAATTTGTTACAATAAATACAAATGTCAGGCGTAAAAAAGCTGAGTTTCACAATCTTCAAAAAGCTTTGTCACAGTAAAAGCAAATGGCAGGTGTAAAAGAAAACGCGCCCAAAGTTATTTTAAAAACTTTCAAACCGATGTAGCTGGTAAGTGTGATGTTCCAGAGTCTTCAGATGGAAGGAGTATAGATGTTCTTGATGGAGAAGAGAAAGAAGGCATTTTGTTGGATGACTCAGGAATGGATCTTTTTTTTCTATGCCTATTGGGGATAAAATGGAATTACGTGAGCAAGAAGTGACAGAAAATCAATACTCTGGTGAATGTGTGCAATGCATAGACTGCCAAAAGAGGCAAAGGCCTGGAAATATACAAGTATCTATGGATTCATGGCAATGTAATGATTGCAATGCTTTACATGTGACTTGCTTTGTATCACAGGGGAAGAGCAAACATAGTCTCACTAAATCTTGTGTACGCATTCAGCCAAATTCTATTGTTGATCTAGTAGACGGGCAAGACTCTGATAATGAAGATTCTAAATCAGACGAGAATAGTATGAGTGATGACACTAGACCAAAGAAGCTCGTGTGGGCTGAGATACAAAAGGTTAGGTGGTGGCATGCTTTCATTGTGGTGCAGTCTTGTCAACGGCAGAAAAAATAGTTTGAGTCCAGTATCTCCACCAAATGTACTAGTGGTAATGGCTATAATGTAGAGGCGCGTTACCTGCTGTCGTCTCTAGAACTAAGAATACTGCAGATTTTTCAACGGAAACAAGCTCTGATTTTGACAACTTTCTGATGGTTGATAGATGTTCCTAAAAAGACTCTCTTTTTTTTTTTTTGCTTTCTGCATGCAATGGCACAGAGTGTTGTTTCTATCGACCAGTCATATATTCATTGTATACATATACACACCTTTAAGACCTTCGTTAACGAGCCTGCAAGCTTCTATACAAGATAATGATTCAATATGACATTAGCGTGCAATAAAAAAGAGTAGAGAATAATTTTGGTGAAATAACAGAGAGCATTTTTTCTTTCCAGTAGCAAAAAATTATTTTTCTTTTCAATGCAGTGATAAGTAAAATATAGAAATACAGACAGGGTACGTGAACCATTTGATAAAATGTCCCAAGAGGCTCCTAGAATACCAAAAAAATGCATGTTATTCAAAAGAACAACTTCTATAGAATGAAATGGGAATCCATAAGTAAATCCCAACAGTTCAAAGATGTTAATGCAGACATTTTAATGGAAAACAAAATATGTGAATGTAATTGTATGATCTTAGAGTTCAAGCCCTCCTTCTAGCGCCAGAATGTAGATGGTGAAATCTGCATTTTGCTCAAAACAAACAACACACATTAGCGTGTTAGTTTAAAACAAAACAAATAACATCATCTCTATGGAATAATAAATCATGTTAATCATGCCATAAAATGAAACAATGGAAACCAAATAAAAGCATATAAAAACATGAAATTAATCCTATCCCATAGTGGATTGGTGCTATTGTAGAAAATAGCCCTTTCCCAATCCTTGCCTAAGCTAAATGATATGATGCTATGAAGATGGTGGAGTGATGATGAGCAAAATGAATTCTCAAATGAAGAGAGTGACTTTGCATTAGCTTTGTGGATGATTTGCTTGAAGAATGATGCCTCTATTTGTAGATTCTCAAATGATAAGAGTGCCAAACATGGAGGATGTGGGACTAAAAATAGACCAATCAAAGGAGGCCACTAGTCAACTTGTGAGTGGTTGATGCATGTGCAAGATTTGGGAAATGTGCCCAAGAGGGGGAAAATTTCAAATTTGAAATGAGAGTTAATGTTGAGTTTGACTTGTGCAAGGGACATGTAAGAGACATTAATTTCTTTGTTGGATGTACATGTCCACTTGATTTTGATTTCAAATTTGAGGGAATATTCCCATGTTGAGTGAAAATGCTAATTTAATAAATTAATAAATTGATTTATTTGTGCAAGTGGGATTATCTAGAGGATGCAAGTGGTTAGGATGTGACATGTATTAGATTATATTTAATCAGGATTAATTAGCTAGGATGATGATTAGGATGTTTTGAGTTATTTGATTTAAATACTTGATTTATTTAAATCAGAAAAGGATGGCAAATGACTTTTGAGATTTTAATTAAATAAAGTTTGATTTATTTAATTAAAGGATGATGTGAGCCTTTGATTTATTTCAATGATAAAGACCTGATTTTCCTAGTGAATGGATTTGTTGCGTTTGATTTAATGAGCAGATGCATAATGTTAATTTTGTATGTCTACAGTCACAAATAGGGGACCTCATCCCCAATATAAATTCTCAACAATTACAGCCCAATGGGGTTTCAACCTTGATGGAAAGAATAACAATAGAACAACTTAACCATCACACCATGCCACTATTAACCTTCAAATGTCTTCTTCAATGAACAAATCTACACAGTTAAAATTTCTCTCTAATCTTTTATATGTAGAAACATCACCATTAAAAAGATCATATTATTTTACTCATACAAAGTATAAATTAAAATGAGGCTGTTTAGCTTCTCTACACACAAATAACCAACTACAAGCAAATCCTGCCATAGAATGTGTATAATAGTAATACGCACTCGTACTCTCTATATCTATAGGATTTCATGATATAGGACTAACTCACTATAGAAACTCAATTTTATCTATTACATCCAATCCGTCGTATCAGTTCCAAATGTGTAGGTGTCACCATGCCTTCATGCATACCTCGAATCCGCTTCCACCTCTAAGCAAATCAATATTTACTTCCACGAACAAATTTTGCATTCATCTTTCATCTTTTGGACAATCAATCCATAATTTTGAACCAGCTCTGACACCAGGTGTCAGAAAAATGCTTAATGTTATTGATTTGATATTCAAGGAACAACACAACGATACATTATAAAGGATCAAATGAGGATGCAGTTGCAATAACTAATCATTGCATTAACTAAATTATCTGACAACCCTTGCTAACTAATAATGTAATATAAGATCTACCCTAACATGATTGATATTTTTTGTTTGAAGTGATACGGTTGGTATTAGTTTGCATTTTTTTAAAATGGAGATTTCATTAGACAAGTATTTTGGATTCAATTTTTATATTTGGAGAATAAAAATTCAAATATAATTAATGAGCAAAAATTTATGGGGAATAGTAAGTAGAAAGAAAAAACCTCCTACATATACAAATAAGTTATTAGATTAGAATAGTAGAGATGATAATTCCAAGGCTATTATTGGTCTTACTCTTTCCAATTCTGAATTACATCACCTAGATTTAGACAAATCATCAGTGAAAAGTTGGGATAATTAGAATAAATTGTTTGGAGCAAAAGCACTTAATACAAATTTTTCCCTAAAACTTAAATTATTTAGGTTTAAAATGGAAGATGGAATCACAATGTCAAATCACATAAGTAATCTAAGGTATCTCATCAGACAACTAGCATAATTCAAGGCTCCAATTGATAATGATGATGCTAAAGCTATCTTTTAAAATAATTTTCCTTCAAAATACAATTTGTTATTTTTACACATAGTCAAATAACTTCTCAAACCTTAGAAGATATGATTTCAACTCTTTTAGCAGATGAAAACAGAACAAATGCAAAAGACATAAAATTTGATTCTCAACAAGAGAATACATTATATTCTTGAAGCAATAATAAAAGGTTAGATACAAACAATAGGGAAATTATTTTTTTTACTATAAGAAAAAGGGTCACACAACTTGGTCTTGTAGAACTCGATCCAACAATGTTCTTAAGGAAAAATAAAAAATGAAACAAATGAAACTAACTTAGTATGTGTTGAGGATGAGGATTCACCAACTAATGATGTTGTTGTTAATGATTATTGTTTTGAAGGTACTAAGAATGGATTTGTACTCTGCGCCTTATCAATTGGAGGTTGGTGACATCAGAGGTTGGAGGAAATTTTATAGATAAAAGAATAAGAAGAGAAGAGTGTAGATGTAACATAATTTGGAGAGAGATTCTGTAGATAAAAGAATGCCACCATTGAAGTGGTAAGGCTCGGATGATGTGAAAAGGATGTCTAGGAAAGAGAAGAAAGGATGAATCACCAATTGTAATTCAATAAATAAAATAAGATTTTTTAGGCTTTTCTTTAAAATTTCTATGTACTAGAATGAAATATTTCTATTTAAATTTTAAATAATTTTAATCATGAGAGGGCATGTGATGAGGTAAATATTGATCTGACTATATTAAAATATTTGGGAGGTGACAAGGGTCATAATGTAGCCTAAATTGGACTAGAATCCAGTAAAGTAGAAGTCAATTTCTCTACCTCCTTACCATTAACCTTATCATCATATATATCATTAGCTAAATATAGGGCTTCCCATTTAATAGACAAACAATTAAAAAATGCTACCTACCACCATGTGACTCGTTTCATCTTTTTTGGTTTCTATTTTGAACATTTTCAACAATATGACCTACCTAAAAGTAGTGTCTACGTATGAATGAGATATTTTTATAGTCCAAATCCTATTTCCAAATGCACCCACTTACCTACAAACAAAGTTCCATTGGTAATCCTTTTTAAATGTTTGTTTCTTCTTGAATCCTAACAAAATTAGAATGGATTAAACCATCTATTTTTGGGTTGAAATCAATAACAAATTTAACATAATTCATTTAAATTACCCCATGAAAATAAGAATCTACACAAAATTGGAGCAAAAAATAAGGTAGCCTAATCCATATTGACAAACAGTCATATGGTCAATCTTCTGTTGACGGGATTTTAGGTTTGTACATGCCTCCTATCACCATTGTTTTGTTATCCACACATGTAAATTAGTTATCCTAAGCCATAAAATGTTAAATTTATTATAGACCAACCCTCAACTAAATAATTTATTTCCTCTTTAATAACTTCCTAACCCAACAATAAGATTAAAAACTCACTAGAATAGGGGATAAGGTACTCACTAGAATATGGGATAAGGTTCATTTGATGCATGTGAGAATTCAACTCTTATTTCAATTGATTTATTTCCCTTGCATTCACCTTTTGTGTAAACACATTCCTTTTCAAAAGACAACCCAATATCAAATATCCAAATTGTCACTTCTTAGTACCCATACCATTACACATTTTTTAGGGTGATATAGGCAACTTAGGAACATTCACAGCAAATAGCCTAAGGCCCAATAATATCCTTGTGCAACAAATTCTATCAACCCCTTACCTTCACAACCCTCACCTAGTTATTTATATTGATTCATCACATTTTCAACATCCCTAAGACTACATAATAAGGTTGATCAAAATCTAACCATGTATTGATGTTAGCAAAAATTATAGTTTCTTTTATCATACTTTATTTCTCTTTTGAATCAAATTAATCAAACTCTACCAAGGATTAACCATATAGGTTGTAAGTAGGCTTAAAGAGGGCCCACCTACACTTATTTTCTACAACCTCCATTGGTGTATATAGTGACTCCCTATCTAGATTAACATTAATTTTCTAGAGTCGAGTCATGAAAAAACTTGAAACTTGGGATTTTGATGAGCTTTTGAGGGGTATAATTGTATTATGCTCCACTAGTGTATGTAAGATGTGGCCCTCTAATTTACTATATTAAATATTTCTAGTGTAATTACATTATTTCCATATATAATCAAACATTTATATGATGGGTAAGAGTATAATGTATTTCACCAATATATCTGATAATGCCTCATTGATTTATTATTTAGAAATCCTAGATTATAGTATTATATATAAAGCTTTAGATTTCTTGACCAAGGATATTTTATATGATATTTTTAGAGTTACTACATTATTGGCCCATACATCACATTATATTCTTAGATTCTTTGCTTGATGTTATTTAGTTATAGTCCTACATAATACATGTTACTAGATCTTTTCTTTGATGAGATCTTTATTTAAGTTTGCATGTCATGTGTTCTAGTTGATTTCTCTTCTTGATGGTACTTTATGTTAAACCCATTCATGAAGAGTAGGGTCACACTTCTTACAAAGTGAAGAACAAGAGAGCCCATTTTGTTCTAAGGTTGTAGGTAAAGTACCATAAAGTACCAACATGATACAATTTCTTCAATCATTAGACATTTCGTCAATAGAAAATCTTTTGTATATTTGTAAGGTGATATGAATTTTAATGGTCGTAAAAATTATCAACTCCAAGGTGTGTAGATTTACCTACTCTACTACTTAATATTGTTGATTATAATTATATGATTTAAACGAGAATGAAAAATGAAACTTACTTTTAATAGTAATATATAAATTGAAATGAAATCTGATTGATCAAAATTCTTTCAGTAAATTATACATAAAATAAACAAAATTCATAATTTTAAATGTTTTGATTTATTATATATTTATTATATAAAATGAGTTATAAATTAATCAACATTTAATAAAATTTAAATATATTTCAAAATAATATTAAATTGTAATTTAGTAGACTGTGAAATTCAAAAATAGATTGAAAAATTAATTTTTAACTAATTTATAAAACTTAATTTTATGAATTAATTTAAAGAATTTAACTAATAATAATAATAATAATAATAATAATAATAATAATAATAATAATAATAATAATAATTAAAAAAAATAAAAATCTGAAGTAAATTAAACTATAATTTAATTATTTTCTTTATTATTCTCTATAATTCTTTAGAGCTAAAAATAGCGAACCCAATCAAAATTCATAGCGTACGATAAGCGTACGAATACCGAAATGGGTGGAAACTTCACAACCTAGGTAGTTAGCCGATATGACGGCTGAGAATGGACCACAGAAGAGGGTCGGTACAAAATTACTGCTGAAGTTGTTAGGTCAAAACCCCACGGAAGCAGAGCTTTGGGAAATGATTAGCAAATTAGACAACCATTTTTTGAAGGTTTTTGAATCTGATGGCCTGCAACATGAAGAACACGGAACTGGAGTTTCTCAAAGTTTTTTTCCATGGATTCAGACTTATGTAACTATAACTATAGCCTTCATGTTTTGTTTCTTTTCTTGTACAAAATAAAATTTGTAAGAACAAAATTAAGGCTGATTTGAGTTAGGATAGGTAGCTAATTAGGTTAAATGAACTGAAAATGTGGTCTATTTTTAATAAATAATAAAAGATTGGAGATAGTGTAAATATTGATTAGTATAATTGTTATATAATAATTTTGGAAAAATAATTGTTATATATATTTTTTTTGGAATTTTTTTCATAATTGAGTGGTACATTTAATTTTTTGTGGTAATTAAATTTAAAATATTATATTTTCTTGTTCTACGGTAAGTTGTTGTTTATTCAATAGCAATTAGCCCAAAAATAGAATCGTTTTATTACTTGGAACTTTAGTGAATGAATGTGCTTTGTTGCACCAAAATTTATTAGAAAAAATGATGGAAAAAGAGAGTTTATGTTATTAAGTGAAGACTAAGTGCTTAAAGCATCTCAATGTATAGAGTCCAACTCACCATCATTATATAAACCAGAATTTATTACTAAATAAATTGTTTTTTAATATATATATGTATGTGTGTGTGTGTATGTGTGTATGTGTGTATGTATGTATGTATGTATAGTTTTGCAATTATTAATTTACTCTTTATCATTTTATTTAGCTTAATTTAATTTCAAGTTATTTTATATTTGTGCTTTTATATCTTCTCATGCATTCTTTGGTTTGTATTTTCTATGTATTATTTAATATTTAATTTGCTATCATTTTTTCTTGATGTCATTTCCTATATTGATGGTCATAATTGTGATCATGAAGACATTCCCCTACTGTTTGATATATGCTCTCTTCCTCTCTTTTGTGCTTACTGCCTTTTTTTAAGTGGAGATTTTTGTTGATAGGGATTTATGTGTTTGTTGAAGGAGGTTGTTTTTTCTTTTTCTTTTATCAATGTAATGTGTTTTAAGTATTTGACATTCAAATGTAGGACAAGGGTTATTTTTAACAAGTGAAATCAAAACTATTTAATTCTCACGAGTTAAATGAAAGGCTTATGCAAATAAGACCTATTTACTATTAAGTGATTTTTTTAGAAGTATATTGAAATATATTAGAAAATAGGTATTAAAATAACTGGGCTTTCAAGCATAACATTCACTTTTAAAATATTTTATGTTTACTTGAAAAGTTTTTTTTTAATATAACAAATAAAAATAGTTATATAAACATTGAGCTAAATGCAAGATTAAATACAAAAAAAATTGTATAAATAACTAGCTATATATGACAATACATACAAGAATAGTTATATATACACATTAGATTTCACAACATTGACTAAAATCAAGTTAGATACAAGGACTTAGATTTTTCCTTTCATGAATCCTTTTAAGCTATCTATCTCTACTTCTCTTCATATTTAGTACAATTCTAGATGAAATCCTGCCATATCTACCCCTTTCTTTACCTCTTTCAAAGAAATTTCATCTTCTTCTCTTTTGGACATTCCTACTTATTTCCCTCCTTTTCCATCTAATCCTACTAATGTACCCAATTACCAACCAGTCAATAATGACGATTTTAACCATGAAGTCATTTTAGCTTTTGTTGAAACTTATAAACATAATAAAATTGTCAAACATCTTTAGACATGTAAGTAGTTTATCCACACTAGTGAGGGAGATCCATTACTACTTCTATTGTTAAGACATCTTATAGAATATTATCATAATATACACACATACACCCATCAATCTTTCCTTTGTTGTTTCTTTTGTTGATATTTCTCTCCTTCCTTTTGTACCTTCTCCATCCCAAACTCCACTTTTATCACTTATCCTTCCCATTAAACCCACATGTACAAAGATCTTTGTAGCCATCAAATCTTCTATACACACTTTTCACATAGGAGAATAAGGTATAATTCTTATGTTTTAGTGCCACAGCCAAGGCAGGATATCATATTTCTTAAGGCCGCCCGGATTCCTGAAGTCTCTGTCGTCTCACATGCAAGCTTCACAATGTATGATTCGTCTTCGCCGTCAATTCTCGCCTTTTCGCACGCCTCAAAGAAACGTTTTACAGCGCGCTCAATGTATTGCACAGCTTCTTTTACGCACATCTTGTTGGGGAGCTCATCTGGGTAGCTATCCAGAGCGTGGTCTCCATTCAATTGAGCTGCCAGCTGAACCAATTCCCTCTGAAGATCGTTTAAACGCGCCTTCTCCTTTGCTTCTCCAGGCCTTAGCTTAGACGGTTTTGGCAACGTAACTGCACAGACAACATTGACCAAGAAATCAGATTTATTATAACAGGACAGATTTTAAACAGAGCAAGTGAGAAGAATATGATACCCGGGCAATCTGTCCTTGGGCTCTCCCGCAACTGTAATATGCCTTCGAAAGTGCCGGCCCAAGCATCTCTTTTAGTCAAGAAGTCTGCTTTCAGATTGAAAATCTTCTTCACGGTTGCAGGTATCGATGAGTGCTCAAATTCAGAGGAAGGATATGGCCCGCTTGCTTTATGCACCACTGCAAGTGCAACCCACATTTATAATCATATTCATTTTGTTCTTGTTTGTTACAGGCAAGTAAAAGTGAGGAGAGAAAATATACCGGTTCCTGGGTTGATCCAGGGAGAAATAACTATGGTAGGCACACGAACGCCCAATCTGTCGAAATTGAAGAAATAGGGCGATGGGCCCACAATTCCGTCGGGAGAGGGGACATCTCTCACAGGCGTGGGAACGTGATCAAAGAAACCCCCGTGCTCATCGTAAGTAATAATGAACACCATTTCGTTCCACTGGGGACTCGATCTCAGCGTCTCGTAAACTTCTTTCACAAACTTCTGACCTTCAGCAACATCATGCGAAGGATGATCATCATTCGCTGGAAGTATCTTGAGATCAAAATAGCGTTGCTCAATGACGACGTAGTTGGGCAGTTTCCCGTTCTTTGCATGAGACTTGAAGCTGAGATCGTACTGGTGAAACTTGGTATTGTACTTGAGCTTTCTGAGATTCCTGTAGAAGAGAGTAGAAGGAGGATACTGGTAATAAATACCGAAGTCGAGGCCGGATTCATAAACAGATTCAAAGATGGTCTTTTGTGGATATCCTTCAATGAGCTTGATGGCATCGTTGCTGGTTGCACCGTGAGAAGTTGCAGAGTGAACGAAGAGCCTGTTGGGCTGCGTAGAGGCAGGCACCGACGCAAACCATCTGTCGAAAACTGCAAATTCTTTAAGCAGGGCAGTGTAGACCGGAATAGCTTCTGGCCTGAAGCCATTCATCACAGTCTCCGACATGCCCTTCTTAACGCTTTCGGCCTGCTGAGCGAACCCGTTCATGGGAGGAGGATCCGCGGCAGTATCTGTGGAGTTTCCAAAGACCTGTTCTTTGATGGCTTTGTAAGAATGGCCAGGATCTGGATCCACATATTCCGACTTGTCGTCGAAAAATATTTTGGCGAAGTCGGGGTCTGCAGTGGAGAGGGGGTTCCATTCGTCCCCTGTTACTCCGTCTATTTGTGGATTAATCCGCTTCATCCATCCGAACATGTGATCGAACGATCGATTTTCTTGCACAAGAACAACCACCGTTTTTATCGGCCCTTCTATCTTTATCTCCCCCATCTCTTACCACTCTTTTGTGCAAAGAAAATAGACAACAGTGTAGAATATTGTGAAAAACAGAAAGGCCTCTTAATTTAAATAGGCAAGAAGTTGGTAGATAGATAGCCTAACTACATTCCACTATGAGGCGTCCAAAAATCACCCTGCAACTCTTGTAAAGCGACGGAAAACTAAATAAATAAATCGGTGCCGTGACTCAAGACTGATAAAAAAGGAAGGCAAGGCATAAAAGAGAAAGGATATACGAATGTTCCTCAATAAAGATTCCATTTGAGCGAATGATAATTGTCAACGATATTTCGTGTTCTCTCACTTCTACCTTGCCGGGAATAAATTGGCTTTCCCCGCTGAGCCTTCACGTAACCGTATGTATTTTTTATGTCATTAAAAGGAAACGAATGGATAAAAGATTTTTTTTTAATGATGATTATGAGACCGAGTAGTTTATGGGATCCAATCAATTAATCTTAATTTTTATTTATGATTGTTTATGATATTTTACTATAGATTTTGATCAAGTAATGTGTCATCATTACAATTCATTTTTTGAATAAAGTAGTTTTAGTATATTTGGTCTGAATGTTCTCATAAATCAAACACTCTATGATGTAATGCTATTTTGTTTTCAATGATCTTGTGTATAGATGACAAACCAGCATACTCCTCCTTGGTGTTTTCCGCCTCCCTATTTCACACCTAAGATGGTATGAGCTAGTTCTTAACTTAGCTATTAGCATTTTAGTTTTCCGTTTTATATTTATCTCTATATCTAGTATTTTTGTCCATGATCTCATTTGAGATTGAATTGTTTGATTTAATATTCTATCATCATTGCTTTCTTTCTCTCACATACTTTTTTATTTTTATATTTACATTGTCATTCTTATATTAATTCTCCATTTACTCATCATCTTGATATTTTATTTCATTTGAATTTTTCTTCTATTTAACTTTTTCCCTACTGCAATTATATCTTATAAAGAATAATCAATTTCAAATAATGATACAAGTTAAAATTTCAAAAAAATCATTATTATAATTATGAAAACCTTACTAGCTACTAGAAGAGAAAAAAGGTGAACGTTTCACTCATTAAATCTTTAATCTTTAAAATGCTTTGATTGCGTATATTTTCATGTGAATCTTCTTTATTCTTTGTTTTAATATACTATTTAGGTCTTTGGAACTCTAAATATTTTGATTCTTTGTTTTAATTTATTTATTTTGGTCCTAAAGTGGCCCACAGGATTAGAAAGTCTATCTTGCCTAAATCATGATGACAACCATTCTCACTCAAGTCACAAATAACAATTATTTACATTTAAATCATAAATAAGTTGTTTTACCACTATTAGTCATTTGTTTTATCTTAATTATATTTTAGCAATTTGCAATATGTTGTAATAAAAAATATGGTTTATTTTCAGTTAATATAGATTAATTCAATCAAATATCCTTAAATAAGCATAAAGGAGTTTAGGTTAACAAATGATAATTTATAAGTGATATTTTAGACAAGTAAAAATAATAATGAGGATACATATACTTAGCTTGTTGATCAAAGATTAATTGTCATTTGATGAATATTTTGAAATATTTTGCGTCTATCTTTAAAATGTGGTATCTATTAGAAAAATGTTTTATATTTTGTGTTGATCCTCTATATGGTCTAGGGTGAAGTCCAATTGCTTAGGCCAAACCCATGGTCACAAAATCATCATGATCCTTCAAATTCAACCATACTTAGTGTGCAACTCTACTCTACCACCCACTTGATAAGTTTATTTTCTTTGCTCTTCCTAACGATCTAAGGGATAACAATATTTAAAAATATCTTGGAAGAGTTAACATCATTTTGTCACAAGGAGACAAGTTCTCTTAGGTCAACCCTTAGAAATGTGTATAACAATTCAAAGACATAAGGCAAGGGCTAGGATGGTGAGTGTATACTTTTTACTCCTTTAAAAGAACCAAATTGAAATGTGTCAAGTTATTAATTGCCCCTTCAATGCTTTAGAATGATAGAGGGTGCTTTTGTTTATGTCTTAATTTATAAAATGAATGGAAACACATGTTGTTAGATACTACCACATACCATAAAATTTCATAGAATATGTACTTGATTAACCCAAGGTGGAAAAATAATGGGGGCCAATTAGCTAATTTGGAATTTTAAAATGAAAGGGTTAAATATGTGACAAAATATTACTCAAAATAAGAAATGATCAAATCCAAGCACAATTAATGGGCTATATGGAGGTAGGTGTATAGACAAATGTGATAAATGTGGGGATAAGGTGAATGTATTGAAGTATGTGGGTATAAGGATAAGCTAACAACGAAATGCATAGTGATATGTGTGTTTGGATGGAGAAAGGCTACAGAAATAAGCTTGGAGCATCTTCACACAATTACACCATTTGTTGATGTGTACATGTATCAAAAAAATCCTCAAAATGAGCATAAATCTAAATGGAAAATAGAATATGTATGCAATCACCACTATTACATTTTCCCACTTTGAGGTGCTTGTGAATCCTAAAATGATCATCTATCTCAAAGTATGTAGCACTCATAAACATGTATGCAAAGTAAATAGTTTGACATCAAAGGGTATGAAAGCATGTCCTTATAGTGTAAAGGATAATTTAAGGTGTTATTGTGTATCTTTTGATATGCTCACTTTACCTAAAATTACAAACCAAAGAAAGAATGTACAATAAACTTAACATCTATCACACAAGTAAAAATTAAGTACAAATAGGTACATTCCAACTCTCTACTTGAATAGGAACAATAATAAAGAATTAGGAAATAATTTGAATGAGTAAAATTAGGAAAAAAAAATCTATTAATAAAATGATAATGGTGTGTTTATCATGTATAACCATGGGATGAAAAGACACATGAAGCACAAGTCATGTCATGCGTTATTGATCCATGTTATCATGGTGGTGAGTCTCTATATCTCAAAATTTGAATGAGTAAAATTATGAAAGGCCTGTCTTTTTAGAAAATGATAATGGTTTATTTACCATGATAACCATGGGATGACACGACACATAAAAAATAAGGCATTTCATGTGATATTGCCATGTGATCATGGTGGTGAGTTTCTATATCTCATGTTGCCACTTGAAAACTTGACATAGGAATTATATATGCAACATGTAATTAATAAATTAAATTAAATTTATAATCAAGAGATAAGAATGTAAGAATATGAATCATCTATATAAATAGCAATAATAAATAATTCATGTGAGAAACATTCTTAACAGTTACTGATCTCAAGATGGATTTGGGAGAAATTCAATTTAAAATACAGGAGGGTTACTTGAATGACACTAAGGAAAAAGAGAATGAGCTCCTTACCAAGATGCATGACATAATTGGAAAGGAGGAGGAGTTCTAGAGACAAAGATCTAGAGCTCTTTGGTTATCAGCGGGAGACAGAAACAACAGGTACTTTCATCTATCGGCCTCAAAACACAGAGCTGTCAACAGAATATCTCAAATAGAAGTGAACGGAACCAGGCATGAGGAGGAGGAGGATATTAGAAAGCATGCAAGCTCCTTTAAACATCTTCTCTCGGCAAGTGCTGAAATAAACCAAAATGAGCAGGATCAGTTAGTTGAAGCTATGCCAAGAATTATCAACCAAGAAAACAACTCTTTTTTGACCGCTATCCCCACCAATGAGGAAGTCAAGCGGGCTGTCTTTTCCTTTGACGGGAGTAAAGCTCCGGGTCCTGATGGTTTCCCCTTATTTTTCTTTCAATGGCTCTGGGAGATTGTTGAAGAAGATGTGGTTAATGTTGTTAAAGAATTTTTTGGATCCAGAAGTCTTCTAAAAGAATAAAATGCTACCTTCATGGTTCTTATCCCCAAGAAACCTGGAGCTAATAATTTTGGGGCTTTTAGGCCTATAAGTCTCTGTAATTCCTTATACAAATTCATTTCTAAGGTCTTAACATCTAGATTTTTAACTTTTTTGCCTTCTTTGATTTCTCCTCAACAAAATGGCTTTGTCCCTGGTAGACAAATTCTTGACTCTATTGTTACGGTACATGAGAATATTCATTCCTTAGTTGAGTCGAAGACTGAAGGCTTTTTATTAAAGCTTGATATCTCAAAAGCCTATGATAGAGTTGACTGCATTTTCTT
Organism: Sequoia sempervirens; assembly: GCA_007258455.2. Lineage (NCBI taxonomy): Eukaryota > Viridiplantae > Streptophyta > Pinopsida > Cupressales > Cupressaceae > Sequoia > Sequoia sempervirens. The sequence goes on from VDFB02000017.1 coordinate 453,957,310, forward strand.
ATAAAAAATTTTAAAGGCTTTTGGTTTTTGTAACAGGGTTATCCAAATGGTGGAACAACTTGTGTCCACGGCTTCCATATCGATTATGGTCAATGGATCCCCCACCTCTTTTTTCCAGAGCACCAAAGGTCTAAGGCAAGGTGATCCTATCTCTCCTATTTTATTCACTATTATGGCTGAAAGTTTAGGCAGGAATCTGAAAAAATTGGTTGACTTTAAATCTCTTCTTGGTCTCAAACCTTCCTCGGGTAATCTGGTGTGTTCCCACTAACAATTCATAGATGACACTATGCTTATGGGTAAAGCCACGGTGTCTGAAGGAAAAACTATAAAATAGTTGCTTGACAAATACGAGACAGCTTTAGGACAGCTGATCAACAATCAAAAAAGCTCTTTGTTCTTCTTCAACACGTCGAATCATAGACAGGCTAAAATTGCCAGAATTTTGGGATGCAGGGTGGATTCCTTTCCTGCCACCTACCTTGGTCTACCCTTAAGATTGAAACCTCCTGAGTCTTTTTGGCTCTCGCTGGTGGAAAGATTCAGCAAGAAGCTTGTTGGCTGGAAAGGAGCCCTGCTAAGTCAAGCCAGAAAACTTCAACTTCTCAAAGCCTCTCTCCAGAATTTGCCTATCTATGCCCTGAGCCTATTTAAGATTCCTACTAAATTTGTTGATGCCATTGAAAAAATTCAAAAAAGATTTCTATGGTCGGGTGTTGAGGAAAAAAAAAGACTTCCCTTAATTGGTTGGAATCTGGTTTGTAGACCTAAAAAGGCCGGAGGACTAGGTCTAAGAAGAATCATAATAGTTAACAAAATCCTCCTAGCTAAACAAATCTGGAGAATCTCTTCTTCCTCTGGGGAGTGGATTGATATTTTGGCTAGCAAATATTTAGAAAACAACTGCTCCTTCATTATTAAGAAGGATCCCCACCTTCTTCCTAGAGGTTCTACATGCTAGAATAATATAATCAATGGAAAAAAATTGTGGAGGATGGAATTGGATGGCAAGTGAGAAATGGTTATCATACTAGATTTTGGGAGGACAGATGGTTTTTTAAGGAGCCCATTATAAAAATCAATTCCTTCAGTGAATGGGCAGAGATTTGTAAGGTCTGGTTTGGAACTTATGTGAAAGATTACAGAGTGAATGGTAATTGGGCGGACTTGTGTAGTGTCAGTCAGGCTTTGGCTCCTATCCAGTCTTCTCTGCTAGCAGTTAGACTTAGTTCTGAGCAGTTGGATGATCGTGCAGTTTGGTTAGATGAACCCTCTGGCAATTTTTCTGTGTCATTTGCCTTTGCCATGATTACTTCTTCTCAGGACCGTCCTCCCTTCTAGTCTAAAGCTTGGTTCAAACACTTGATACCTAAAATCAATATCTTTTTTCTGGATCCTTCTCCAAAACAAGGTGCTCACGATTGATAACCTGTGTAAACGTGGATTTCAAATTCCTAATAGGTGTTTTCTTTGTAAGATGGAGGCTGAATCTATGCGTCATTTATTCCTTCATTGCTCATTTGCTGCTTTTATTTGGGAAAAAATTATCAAGTTATGGCACCTTCCTTGGGTTTTCCCTTCATCCATTGAAGACTTCTTCACTCAATGGAAAGCTCCAACTAGAAATCCTATGCTCAGGATTTTATGGGATTTATCCTTCCCTCATATTGCTTGGGGCCTCTGGAAAGAACGCAACAATAGAATTTATAGAGACAAAGAAGCTTCTGTGGATATTGTCTTTGATAAAATTGTCAAATTTTTGAAGGAAAATATCAATGCCTTGGTTCAGAGGGATAGCATGTCCATAAAAGCGGAGCATTTGCTCTATGACCTTACTGTTGCTAAGGATTGGAACATAAGTCTAGAATTGCCTAGAACCACTATGAAAGCCAAGAAGGATAGAGAGGGTGTTCGCTGGTCTTTTCTGCCAAACAGTTGGATCAAAGCTAACTTTGATGGCGCGGCTAAAGGTAATCCGAGGGCGGCGGGCTATGGTGGAGTCATAAGGGATTCCTTTGGCAATTTCATTGGTGCGACGGCCTCTCCTCTTGGTTCCAAAACAAATCATTTGGTGGAGGCTGCTGGAGCTTATCACATCATAAATTTAGCCCAAAGTCTTAACATCAAAAATTTGTGGCTTGAAGGAGATTCTAAAAACATAATCGACTGCCACCATGGCAAGTCTCCCCCTTCGTGGACCATTAAATATTGGGTTGAGGATGCCATCTTGACTTTGGCTAAATTTGATAAAGTAAAAATATCACATGCTTATAAAGAAGCCAATGCTGTTGCGGATTTTTTTGCTAATGAAGGAGTTAGGAGTAAAGATGTGCGCACCTAGCTTAATATTAGTGATCTAAACTCTAATGTCTACACCCTATTAAATTATGATAAATCACATGGAAAAGCGACATGTTATCCCTTTAATGAGGACAGGTTGGATCTTTCACATCACAATCATTAGATTGTATAGGACTGAGCCCAGTGGCTTAATTTGCAAGAAAGCTCTGCACGCTTTGTGGGTTCTTAGATTTGGTAGGGCCAATTTTAGTAAAGATTTTGCTTGGGTCTACCCCACTGTGTCGGCTAAACTGGGAGGAGACAGAAAGAGAATTGAGTCGGATAGCTATGATACGCACACGAAAAATGCCCAAGGCTTGGAATAAGGTTAAAAGTGAAGGGTTGTTTCCTTTCCTAGAGAAGCTCCATGGCTCTAACCAGGAGGCTACGAACCTCTTTGTTAAAAATTGGAATAACGGAAACTTGACCCTGTTTGGTAGGAATGTGGAGCTCAACGAAAATTTAATTATTGATGTTACAAGCTTATCTACTGAAGGGAAGAAGTTCTTCAGGGACAGGGCTTTTTCTGATGAAGCTGTGATCAGATTTCCTAAAAAAGACAAAGAAAGGCTAAGTCTTGTGAAAATTGCTAACAGCTACTTCGAAGTAGACACCATAACGGCCATTTGGAGAAAGGTTCTACAAGTCATCATGGAGTACATTACGGTGGACGGACGCTTCACCAAAGTCTATGGCTACCACTTTTCTCTTCTCAACCACTTCTGCTACAAGGTTAGGGTTTCTCTCCTCTATTATCTTTTATGTTCCTTGAAGAAAAGCTTGGAGGATAATAAGAAAAACCCTAGAAGATTCCCCATCCTGCACACTGGGTTAATAAGGTTGATTGTTGAACATTTCCAAAAAATGCCTGACCCCGCTATTCTGGAAACTCTCCCTGATTCTAAGAGTGACGACACTGAGCCCAGTGGCTCGGAGTATCTGCCTAACTCTAGTCCGGCTAGAATTGTCCTTAGCTCGCACGCTGCCCCTTCTGGGAATAAAAACCCTACACCCCTTTCTAGTAAAGCCCGTGTTGAGCTTGAGCCTGATAGCCCCTCCCTTAAGAACAGTTCTTTTGATAAGAAACCCCAAGCTAAAAGCCTTGTTTCCTACTCTGAAGATTCCTTTGATTCGGAGGAGTCTGATGCCAACAAAACTAAGTTTTGTGCTGAACCTTTGTCTGATAAACATGCTAAAGATGACTCCTCTGTTATTCCTAACCCTGAGAAAACTTGTCTTAATACTAGAAAGGAGCCCTCTCTGGATGTTTTGAACCTCACCAAAACCAATTCTGAGTCCCATTTCAAACTCTTAGAATGGACTTTCATCGAAATTAATGAGTTGAAAATAAAAAATTGGGCCCTTCAAAGCAAGATTGAAGAGTTGGGTGCTAAAATTGCAGAGATTGAAAAGAAAGATGTGGATAGTGGGGTTCAAGTTCACAGTAACAGAAATATAGACTCCAAGGTTGATAATATAAGGAACACCATCAAAACTGTTGCAGAGCAAAATAATCGAATGGCAAGACACAACGCCATTATCATTAACGCGATGACAGAAAAGTTAGATAAAGCCCAACAGAGGTCTCTGGTGGTGGATCTGGAGGAAACTGAGGACAAAAGCTAGGATACGAATGCTGGCATTTCCAAAAGAACCAGAGCCAATTTGAAGCGTAAGGCCCCCCCTACTTCGAAGATGATTCAAATTTTTAAAAAGGAAGTCAATGATATGCAGAATTTGGAGGCGGATACGGAGTCTGTCCTCAAGACTCTGAGTTAATGGCTGGGGTTTTTGTGTTTACTTTGTTGTTCCTTTTGGTTCGACCTTTCTGGTCTGTTTCGTGTGGTTGCTGCTGATCTTTTCTCGGGCAGCTGGTCTTTTCGATTGGACTTTTGTGTCCTCTCCTTTTTATTGTAAATGTTGTGGTTTCGGGTCCCTATAAAACCCGTTTTACCCTTTTATCAAAAACATTCTTAACATTTAGAATGATATTTTTTTATAAGCATAAGAAGGCTTGAGATGGGATCTAGAAGGGGATGTTGCCCCTAGTATAGGAAATATAATATGACCTGGTGTGTCACTCAATGGCCAAAACACCCATGGAAGTAAAAAAGGAACTAGAGTAGCTCATATGCCCCCAATTTGGCATCAATTAGGATTAGGTGTGCTACTCACCTTGCATATCCTTAGGTCTATTGTAAATTAATTAAATTTGCAAATGAGTAAATAACTTATGTATATCCAAGGATCCTAGAATAAGGAAATTGGGATGCCCATATGAGGGTTAATACATATAATTATTTTATTATTTTTTAGAGACTTGAAAAAATATTATTTTAATGAGTCATTGATGAGGGGGTTACATAATGGACTTGTAAGAGCATATTCTATTATCAATGGGTGTAAGATGGAAGAGTATTTGGAAGTTACATGTGCTAACCTTATTGGTGGAATTCAAAGATTGTTTTTAAAAGTTATTTTCTATTTTGAGATAGCTCTACACATTTCAAGGTCATGAGAGTTCATATCATGATATTTTGAGACCTTATTTAGGCCCATGATATTATTTTTTGGGGGGGTTTTAGGTCTTCTTAAGTATATATTAGAGGTGCATGGGATAAAGGATATTTGGAATGTATTTTTTAAGGTTATGTTTCCAGTTTTCTTTAAAATGAGAAAGAATGATGATCATATTGAAGTATTGAATGATGATCATATTGAAGTATTGCATGAAGAATCTTTATGAATATATTATAACCATAATTATTTGTTAATACATTAAGTTGTGCAGTACTTTCAAGGATAGAATTTTTTTAAAATAGATTTTCTAAGGTATACATATGTCTCTTTTCTTCTTGTGGTTGATTCTATTCTTCTTATCTCTTTCTCATTAATTTCTAAAAATGATGTTTACATGTTAAAATACTAATACATCTTTTGTAGATTGGTTTTTATAGTATTCTCCTAGACGGGTCAATATGGAAATATCTACATGTTTAGTAGGTAAGATTTGTTTAGATTTTAATTGCTAAAGAGTTTGTAGGAAAGAAATTTATATATGAAGTCAAATTCAAGGTAGTTACATGGGTTGTATTTAGTTTTATGTTCATGATTATGTCACATATGGTTTGCATGTACTTGTATGTTCTCATATGTTGATCAAGCAGTGTTTTCTTGCTGGTGCATATAATGGATCCATGGTATTTGAGTTATGGTTATTCTTTTATTTTAATATTTTGATGGGAAAGCTTGTGAGATTTTTGTAAGGAATTGGTTGATTGCTAATTTGTAATGGCTCAAGTTTTATTTTAGAGAAACAATATGAAAAAGAAATTTTGGTAGAATAGTGACTTGAGGTTCAATGGAACCAACATTGGGTACTAGATACTCAAGGTAAATATATTTGAGTTGATTATATTTTTTCATTTTGCATGGTTGTGACTTGGAGCTCTTGTTTGGTAATATGGAACTACCCTCTTCCATGTTGGTTATGTTCTTTTATCTAATGGTCATGTGTAGAAAAAGATTATTCATATTAGATGCTTACTTTTTCCTCCCTAATCACATGGGAAAATACTAGCTATGTTGGCTATTGTATGGAGTGCTTACATTGGGTCCATGGGTTTAGTCCCCAATTATGTGGAAGCACTAGATGATTAGCCCTAGTTGTATGCAAGTTGTGGAGTTGGCCTTTTGGTGAATTAGAATCTCTAGGATAATGTAATGTAGGAAATTTGACTTTGACAAAAGGAAAACAAGGTTTCTTTGAGAGGAAATTTCACTAATTACATTAGGATAAATTAACTAGCTAAAATACTTGAAAATAAATAAACTACTTAAAATATATGAAAAAAATAATTATAACTTTTAAACTAGATAGAAATGAAAAAATGAATAACAGAGAACTTGGGATAGAAAGACAATAATCTTAGACAAGGATTCTAACACGTCATGTGAACATCCTTGTGTCACATTATAATCTAACACGGATGTGAGAAGAAATTCCCAAGATCCACAATTGAAGTTTGAGAATCCACCTAACCTACAAACACAACAAGACATGAGAAAAATGTTTTGGGTTGGCTGGCGATTTTCCTTAGTCAAATCCCTTCTTTGGTGTTTCCACCTCCACAAAAGCCAAGATAGATAGACATAGATGAAATGATATGTAAATTCTCCTATCCCAAGTGTGTCTAAGAATGGTCAGAGTTGTGAATTTACAATATTGAAACTAAAATAAAATAAAAATGGATGTGATAATCCCAAGGTGCTCAAGGGCACAAGATAAAAATAATAATGTATTACTTGCAATGTTTGAAGAAGTCAAAGAGAACAAGGTAGTTGTGAGAGAATGTTGTGTGAGTGTTAAAGCAAGTTATAATAAGTTGTAGAGAGTTGTGTGAACTTTAGAATGCAAGAGTGAAGAGAGAGAGTTTTCTAAAATGATATATTAGTTTCAAAAATGAGAAGAGAAGGGAAGAGGAAGAGGCTAACAAGCCATTTGGAAGAACCTTGAGTTGTTTCCACTAACCTAGAAAGGTGACAAGTGTAAAAATGCTTAGAAATGACTTTTAAATGATAAATCATTATGGGAAACTCTAGGGCTATGCATGGACGTCCACGCTAAGCACTAATGTCCAAAACAATTATGCTAAAAAATGATTTGTTACAAGAAGAACATAAGGGATTCAACACAAAAGTGACATAATAAAGTGAACCTAAAAAAGACTAATGCATTTTATCTAATCACCTCATCATTTCTCATCATTTCTCTATCAATATTAATTAAATAATTTTAATTATTTAATTAAGCTAACACCATCCACACCAATTTCCCTCATCCAATTTGGTTAAATATTTTTTAATTATTTGATTAAGTACTTCATCATCTTCTCTCATCCACATTAATTAAATATTTTTTAATTATTTAATTAATTTATCAATTTTTCATCTCTATGTTAATTAAATAATTTTTAATTATTTAATTAATTCATCAATTTTTCCTCTCCATGTTAATTAAATATTTTTAATTATTTAATTAATTCATCAATTTCTTTTAATCCATATTAATTAAATATTTTTTATTTAATTCATTCATTCATAAATTTTTCTTAACCACTATAATTAAATAATTTTAATTATTCAATCAACTAACATTTTATCTACAATTAAATAAAATTAATATAATTTATTTAATTACTTTTCTATTTTTACTTCCTCTAAATAAATAAAAAATAATATTTTATTTATTTCTAATAATATCTTCTCCTCATGCACATGAATTAACTAAATTTATTTATTTAATAACATTAACATTCTTCCATCCATCAATTAAGTGAGTTAACTAAAAAATCACATCAATCCACTTAAACTCATTCTCAATTAACCCATCAATCAAATTTGTTCACTCACCCATTCAATCAGTTAAATCACCAATCAAACACTCCAAAAGGACACATATCGTATACACATTCCTTATGTCCTCACAATCAATCTCAACCATTGATTCTTCATATCACTCTCCATCGTTGATCGATGTCAAGTGAAACCTATAAAATCACCATCTTCCAAGCTATCAATAATCTAGATAATTTTTGAGAAAATTCATGCTATCATCCAATCCATTTGTAATCACAAGGTTATATGATAAGTAGAATCTGAGTGTAACATGTCAATCCTTCAATGTAGTAAAAATTTCTAACTTTACACCATACGAGTAAGTAAATTAGGTAAGGGTGATCCCACAATAGTGGTTTACAATTTTTGGCCAAACTGGACACTAAAATAATTTTTTCTAACTAAATATTTACTTTCAGGCACCTATAGCAACTAAACCGTGAGGAATTTGAAGATGATGCAAACTAGAGTTTCATGAAATTTTGTCTGCAGATTCTATATATATTTTTTTCAAAAAATTTGGAATCATATTGCACCCCTTTTTCCATCTCCCTCAAAAACTATTTTTTTCCAGAAAACAAGATTTTTAAGGAGTGACGATCACCATATAACGCATAACTTTTTTTCCATGAAGGATAAAATTCTAATTCTTTCGAATTTAGATTTGTAACTTCGATATCTAGTGCTTCCACTTGGTTAGGTAGTGTTTTATTGAATTTTTTTCCTTAATCAAGTTTCAAATTCAAACCAATTACAATTCAGACATAGGCGGATTGTATAACGCGTAACTTTTTTTGTATGTATCAAAATTCAAAAAAAAAATTGTTGGATCAAGGACTTCAATATCTGGTACACTCATATTTTTCAAAAAACAAAAATTATAATATTCTATTTTTCCACATGTGCAAAACTGATAGTGGAGCCAAAGGTTGTCACACTACTTTGGCTAAAGTGTTTCATTCAATATGTTCTACTGAGGGTCATCTATCACATACACTATTTAGGGCCGATTTGACTTAAGGCTATCTTAAGTTATGCATAGGTATTTCCTTCAATGGATAGTCCATCATCCCAGATAACCTATCACCATAATAATCTACTTGGAATAAACCTACTTAACTAGTAAGTACACAAGCTAGGTTTATCCTTCAATGGATAGTCCATCATCCCAGATAGTTCGTTGGCTAGAACATTTTTAGGTATAACCCATATGCATGGGAATATCCATTGGACAAATAGAACATGTGTATATATATACACTTTATATACATAATATATGTATATATGTATATAAGAATATGTATGTGTATATAATTATTTTTATATATATATTTTTATATAAATATTTAATTAACAAGCAATGAAATGGGTAATCATGTGTTTATGATAATATATATATAAATGTATATATTTTGACGTAATATATATATATATATATATTAATGATATATATGTAATATATATATATATATATATATATATATATATATATATATTACATATATATATATATATATATATATATATATATACATATATATATATATTATATATATATATATATATATATATATATATATATATATATATATATATATATATATATATATATATATATATATATATATATATATATATATATATATATATTATATGTTATTGCTTATTTTGAAATTCTTTAAATAAAGCAAGGCGTGCATTATATAGTGTTATTGTTATATAATGTTAAAGTGTTTAAAATATATAAAACGCTTTGATATAGTGCAAAAGTTGTTAAGTCTAAAGCACTTTAAGTAATTCCAAGCGCATTAAAGTGTTGCCTTATATACAATGTTGTGGCTAATTTTAAATCTTTGCTTTAAAGCAAACTTGGAACAATTCAATGAAGACTTATTAACTATGCATGAAATGGAGAATACAATTTATATGTTGCAAAAGGAATAATGCAGATTTCATAATGTTGAACAAATCTTTGATCGTGCTATAACAAAGGGTGCTAATATGTGAATATGTGGTGCCAAATTTGTAGAATGTGAAAACAATGAGGAGTCTTAAACCTGCACCCAACTTGGTAAAGTCATAAGATTAGCATGTAACTCAGTCAAAGAATAGATGTCAAATTTTTGAGAGGGTAGTCGGCTTGCAAACCATATAGGAAACCTGTAGCTTTGTATTACTATGCTTGACCCAATAAAAGGAAGTCTTTTTTGTCACAAGCATGAGGTCGACTCAGCCATTCCATGTAATTAGAAATATGAGGATTGTTATGTGTTGCAATCTGAGAGTTTGTTCGGCTGAGTCATTGCATGTGAGTAGGAAGGTGGAAAAATTACTAGCTTGTTTGTAACCTTTGGAAGCTCAAATTTTAGTATATATAGAGGTTCTCTTTCTATCATTTGTGACACTTCGCATTCTGATTTCTTTGTTGTTATTATGTTGTATTTTATGTGCAAGTGATTTAGAAAGCTTGAGAGTTAGCGAGTTGCTTTGCTATTTTACAATTGTATTGTTGAGAGAATATATAAGAGGCTAATGTCTGGACATTAGTTCAACTTTGGAGAAGTAGCATTCGTGGTGGTGAAGGCTAAGGTTGGAAAGCAACATTTTTAGTTGGAACTTAATATCCAGGCATGTTGGTTTCTATTCCTTCATTATCTATGTTTGAAAGGTTATTTGATTATAAATGCCTTGTTTGGAAAAAGAATGCTTTTTAGAATGCATAATATGTCTGTTCTTATGAACCTAGTTATTTCCTAGTTTTGGAATAATCTTTGAATGCATGATATGCTTGTTGTTATGAACTTAGTTATTTCCTTGTGTGGAATATTCTTGTATGATTCTTGAATGAGTCTTGAATTAGTGAACCCTATTATTTGGGAATACATTTATATAATGTTGAAGTATGTGTAGCTTAAATTCTATTAGAACTATACTCAGTTTGTTAAGTCTATATGGATAATGCATAAGGTGGAATATGTTGTTATCTTCTAGTACTCTTATGATAATGTCATTTTGAACTTAAGGGGTTAGCATGGTTATTCCTAAGGTTAGTGAAGTTCATGGGAAAGGGGGTGACCTAGCTAGACACTAATATGCATACATGTATGGTTAGTGTGGTTATACTTGAGGTTAGTGAAATCCATGGGTAAGGGTGTAACCTAGATAATCAATTTATTAGACCTAAATATTCATGGGGTTAGGGTAATCCATGGTTAAGGAAATTTCCTTGTTGAACATTTGGTATGTTATCACCTTAGAGTGAATGTGTGTTATTTTTATGGTTAATACCAAATCGAGCTTAAGGGTGAGTGGAAAAATGACTCTCACTCGAAGTACTGGGTGTTGAATTCTTTGGCCAAAGAAGTGTAAGTAGCAACTACTTATACTGTCAGTTCATTGTGATCCATGATTGCATTCTAGGCAGTGAAACCAATGTATGGTAGCTCTAGATATGTAGGACACAACACTATGCTCAGGAAGGTCATGATTATGGGGTTACCAAACCAATATCTTCATCAAAGGGTAGGGCCATCTTACTAGTTAGGTAGATGTGCGGGGGACCGCAGTATGTCCATGGTTGGCAAAAAAGTGTTTGAGTGATGCTCTCCCTCATACAGTTGACGACCAGGATTTGAGAATGTAGTGCCAGTTTGGGGACACCTAGAATGTATGCACTAGTGATGGGAACATCTAGGAGGTATGCACCAACATTGGGGACATCTAGACCATTGTACTTTGTTTATATATCTTTATCATTGATCTCATAGAAGCTATGTATGTAAACATGTTATTCTATTCTTATTGAGAAATTGTTTAAATGGGAAATATTATCATGCAATTATGTAATGTGAAATCATTGATTGAAATATTGAAATGATTCTATGTTATGCAATAGGAAATTTTGGAATGGTTATGTCTCAAATTTGCATCTTATTATTTATGTGAAAAGGAAAAAAATTATGGCTCATAATGTTAGAAGCAAAAACTTTAACTTATGAATAAAATATAGTAAAAGCAATGGGTAGAACAATGGACACGTTACATATGAAATTTAATGATCGTAAGAATTATCAACTCCAAGATGTGTAGATTTACCTACTCTACTACTTAATATTGTTGATTATAATTATATGATTTGAACAAGAATGAAAAATAAAATTTACTTTTAATAGTAATATGTAGATGGAATTGAAATCATAATTATTTCAAGTTAAACGAAATGAAAATTATTATATCATTGAATTATACATAAAATAAATAATATTCATAAATTTAAATGTTTTGATTTATTTTATATAATATATTATAATGAATTATAAGTTAATTATCATTTAATAAAATTTAAATATATTTGAAAATAATATTAAATTGTAATGTGGTAGACAATCAAATTCAAAAAAATATATATTGAAAAACTAATTTTTAACTGCTTCTATGAATTAATTAAACTAAACATAATTTTTTTAAAATTCTAAAATAAATTAAACTATAATTTAATTATTTTCTTTATTATTCTTTAGAGCTAAAAAAATTGTAATAGCGAACCAAAATTCTTAGCGTACGAAGCATACGAATACCAAAATGGGTGAAAACTTCACAACCTGGGGAGTTAGATAGGATGGCTGAGAATGGACCACCGAAGGGTTTAGTACAAAATTACTACAGCGATGCCAATACTACTGACGTCGTTAGGTCAAAACCCCACAAAAGCAAAGCTTTAGGAAATGATTAGCAATTAGGCAATCACTTACTTAACTGGAGAACATGGAACTAGAATTTTTCAAAGTTTTTTTCCATGGATTCAGACTTGTGTAAGTATAGCATTCGTGGTGGTGAAGGCTAAGGTTGGAAAGCAACATTTTTAGTTGGAACTTAATATCCAGGCATGTTGGTTTCTATTCCTTCATTATCTATGTTTGAAAGGTTATTTGATTATAAATGCCTTGTTTGGAAAAAGAATGCTTTTTAGAATGCATAATATGTCTGTTCTTATGAACCTAGTTATTTCCTAGTTTTGGAATAATCTTTGAATGCATGATATGCTTGTTGTTATGAACTTAGTTATTTCCTTGTGTGGAATATTCTTGTATGATTCTTGAATGAGTCTTGAATTAGTGAACCCTATTATTTGGGAATACATTTATATAATGTTGAAGTATGTGTAGCTAAAATTCTATTAGAACTATACTCAGTTTGTTAAGTCTATATGGATAATGCATAAGGTGGAATATGTTGTTATCTTCTAGTACTCTTATGATAATGTCATTTTGAACTTAAGGGGTTAGCATGGTTATTCCTAAGGTTAGTGAAGTTCATGGGAAAGGGGGTGACCTAGCTAGACACTAATATGCATACATGTATGGTTAGTGTGGTTATACTTGAGGTTAGTGAAATCCATGGGTAAGGGTGTAACCTAGATAATCAATTTATTAGACTTAAATATTCATGGGGTTAGGGTAATCCATGGTTAAGGAAATTTCCTTGTTGAACATTTGGTATGTTATCACCTTAGAGTGAATGTGTGTTATTTTTATGGTTAATACCAAATCGAGCTTAAGGGTGAGTGGAAAAATGACTCTCACCCGAAGTACTAGGTGTTGAATTCTTTGGCCAAAGAAGTGTAAGTAGCAACTACTTATACTGTCAGTTCATTGTGATCCATGATTGCATTCTAGGCAGTGAAACCAATGTATGGTAGCTCTAGATATGTAGGACACAACACTATGCTCAGGAAGGTCATGATTATGGGGTTACCAAACCAATATCTTCATCAAAGGGTAGGGCCATCTTACTAGTTAGGTAGATGTGCGGGGGACCGCAGTATGTCCATGGTTGGCAAAAAAGTGTTTGAGTGATGCTCTCCCTCATACAGTTGACGACCAGGATTTGAGAATGTAGTGCCATTTTGGGGACACCTAGAATGTATGCACTAGTGATGGGAACATCTAGGAGGTATGCACCAACATTGGGGACATCTAGACCATTGTACTTTGTTTATATATCTTTATCATTGATCTCATAGAAGCTATGTATGTAAACATGTTATTCTATTCTTATTGAGAAATTGTTTAAATGGGAAATATTATCATGCAATTATGTAATGTGAAATCGTTGATTGAAATATTGAAATGATTCTATGTTATGCAATAGGAAATTTTGGAATGGTTATGTCTCAAATTTGCATCTTATTATTTATGTGAAAAGGAAAAAAATTATGGCTCATAACGTTAGAAGCAAAAACTTTAACTTATGAATAAAACATAGTAAAAGCAATGGGTAGAACAATGGACATGTTACATATGAAATTTAATGATCGTAAGAATTATCAACTCCAAGATGTGTAGATTTACCTACTCTACTACTTAATATTGTTGATTATAATTATATGATTTGAACAAGAATGAAAAATAAAATTTACTTTTAATAGTAATATGTAGATGGAATTGAAATCATAATTATTTCAAGTTAAACGAAATGAAAATTATTATATCATTGAATTATACATAAAATAAATAATATTCATAAATTTAAATGTTTTGATTTATTTTATATAATATATTATAATGAATTATAAGTTAATTATCATTTAATAAAATTTAAATATATTTGAAAATAATATTAAATTGTAATGTGGTAGACAATCAAATTCAAAAAAATATATATTGAAAAACTAATTTTTAACTGCTTCTATGAATTAATTAAACTAAACATAATTTTTTTAAAATTCTAAAATAAATTAAACTATAATTTAATTATTTTCTTTATTATTCTTTAGAGCTAAAAAATTTGTAATAGCGAACCAAAATTCTTAGCGTACGAAGCATACGAATACCAAAATGGGTGAAAACTTCACAACCTGGGGAGTTAGATAGGATGGCTGAGAATGGACCACCGAAGGGTTTAGTACAAAATTACTACAGCGATGCCAATACTACTGACGTCGTTAGGTCAAAACCCCACAAAAGCAAAGCTTTAGGAAATGATTAGCAATTAGGCAATCACTTACTTAACTGGAGAACATGGAACTAGAATTTTTCAAAGTTTTTTTCCATGGATTCAGACTTGTGTAAGTATAGCTAGGCACATAGCCTCCATGTTTTGTTTCTTTTCTTGTACAAAATTAAATTTGAGAGAACAAAATTAAGGCTGATTAGAGTTAGGATAGTTAGCTACCTAATTAGGTTAAGTGAACTAAAGATATGGTTTATTTTTAGTATAATTGTTATATAATAATTTTTGGAAGAACATATGTCATACAAACAGTTTTAGAATTTTTTTCATAATTGAATGATATATATAAATTTTTGTGGTAATTTAATTTACAATTGTGAAAATTCTATTGCAGTTACTGATTATTAATCTCCTATCTAAATAGATTATTTGACTGCCGAAAAATTAATTCACAGCAAATATTGAAAAATAACACAACTGTAACTTCACAATTAAAACCATAGGAATAGAGAAGAAAAAATGCAAAATAATGAACACAATATTTTTGGACAAATTGTCCCTGGAAAAACCTCGAAGGGAAAACTAGTACTGCAAATGAGGAATTTTATTAAACTTCAGCAAATCAAGAGATACATAAACTGCTTGCCTCTTACTGGCAAAGCTCCAGGAATATTCTTCTTCAGAAATTCTTCCCTCAATTTCTTCTGCTGAAATTCCATTGTTGTTGTTCCCAATGCTATCACTGCGCCCTTGCTATCACTACAAAACTATTTGCTATCACTGCAAATGTTTCTCAAGTGTGTGTTCTCCAAATTCCCATTGATCCCCTTTTATACTATTCTCATTGAAAAACCAATGGCCATGATTTAATCTCAATCAATGGCTAAGATTAATTAGACTCTAACAAACCCTAACTAGGGTATGTGCAGGATCATGATGGGCCAAACAGGGCCTTAAGTGGCAATGAAAATTCAAAAAAATTAGAGTTAGGCAACTTGACGTAAAAATTTGAATAAGTTATCTATATTATTTTAAAAACATGTAAGAATAGATTATGTGGGAAATTGAATGTAGTTTCTAAACTACTAGGTTTTTTTTTTTTAAAACAAAATCTATTTGGTGAAAATTTGAAATTTCAATGCAGTATTACTTAAATTTCAAGAAAAAAATAAGAAGTAGGTGTCTGTCTGACCACCCTAACCATAATAAAATGATAATAATATTTTTATGAGATTTTATATATGTAAGTAGAGGAGGACTCATGTAGGATGTGATGCATATATTTTTTTTTTAAATTTTTTTCCAAGTAGATAATTAATTATGAATTTATTATTACAACTTTTTAAAAATATAAAAACTTGTATGTCTGACCACCTTAACTTGGTCAAAACTTCATGAAATTCAATTTTTATTTTTTTAATCCTATAGTATATGAAGCATAGAATGTGGCGCATGTTTTGGATTCAAAAAATGTGATTCCATTT
>VDFB02000017.1:453973581-453985318 GCA_007258455.2 Sequoia sempervirens
TAGTGGGCAACAGAGTTAACTTCTTCACAAACTTGGTTTGAAGTAATTTCACTCTTTTTTGTGCATTTGAGAGACATTTTGACTGGAGGTCGGTCTATGAGCCCTGTTCTATGATATTACAAAAAGGTATTGTGGACCTATATTAAGCTACCACTCTCAATATCATATAAATTGAACCCTGGCATCAATAGACTCTGTATATCAAGCTACCACAATTATGTTGATGTTAGCAACTTCGTCGATCTCTTCCAGCCATTCCAACACATGACAGAGCTTGGAAAAGAGAGAAGGAAGTCCTCTAGCAAAGAGGAGAGTAGAGTCTGCTTCAAGAGTAAAACATGGCACTTGTTAAGACTAAGCCCGCCCAGCCATACAAAAGTGGCATATAATATAGCAAAGTCCGCTAGCAATACATAAAGGAAAGTCCACCCTTGTTTCTTGGCACAAACACTTAGCAAAGCCCGCCCATGTTAAGAAAGGGATGTGTCAAACATGATTGAAGTCCGCAACATGTCTTGGCCATGAAACTTGACAAGGTCCGCGCTTACCAAAGAGTGACATGGCATAAAAGATGGAATCTTGCCAAATCCGCTTCAAGAGGATAATGAGTGTCCGCACTTAGAAGAATATGAACATGGAAAGTGAATGAGTGAAGTCCGCTCAGCATGTTAAGTCTAAAATGACAAGAGAAAAGAGGAAGTCTGCCAGCCTTAAAGTGAAATTGAGCTCGCCCCTCATTTCTAAAGGGTGGAGACAGTGTATAGAATTGTTGTGATAGACTATTTCTGATAATAAAAGCTCTTATGCATGATTTGATTTGAACCACTTTTATTGTCAAATAGTGTGCATGGTTAAATAACTTTTCCACCATAGATTGGAGATAGATTAGAATTAGATTACACTTGGAATAAAATTTGCCTAAAGTTAGCCTAAGCTTACTCTATGGATTCTTAACTTTTGTCTGGATAAATATTGTTCGATTGGAAGGTATTTATTCATGATGTGAAAACCATAAGCACATTTCCTTGAAGATTGCAATGGCTTTGCGTAGTTGGCATGATTCTTGTGTGGCGAAACAAATTTTGGTTTTGTTTCACCAAGTCAATATCATCTCTTGAATCATGGGGAAGGGAGTCACATGTGTGTGTTTAAGAAGGCCTTGTATGGTCTTAAGCAGCCCTCGCAAGTATGGTACCTAAAGGATTGATCCAGACTGCCTATTTGGGCTTGAAGAATGATGTTGATTCAAATCTCTACTTCAAGGTAATCAATGGTGATGCATTAATATTGGTACTAATTCATGCTTCTAGGCTGCATATATATATTATTTTTACATGTTTTCTCCATTGTTTGGCCCCTACACTGCAAGTAAATGGTTGAATAGTGTGTGGAATGAGGGGGCAGCAGGCCTGTAATCGAAATCTTTTCATCTATCAGCATCTAGTTGTTACTTATGCAATGTGAAGTAATGCTTTGAGTTTGAAAGATGTGCAATGCAATGTAATATGAATAAATTTTTAATTATTAGTTATGTATTGTGAAGTAATTGCATAACTGCTTAGGTTGACTTTGTAAAAACTATATTGTAATTGAAATTTTTTCATCTATCAGCATCTAGTTGTTACTTAAGCAATGTGAAGTAATGCTTTGAGTTTGAAAGATGTGCAATGCAATGTAATCAGCAATATAATAAACTACATAATATAACCATTCTTTTTATGCTATTGTACATCAAGATATTTAACCATTGCTCACTTGATTAAAATTTCAAAGAGTTTAATTATACACATGAGGAGGAAATTAAATTTTGATTATCAACTTCTATATATCAAATTATCCAATAATCAAGTGTATGTCCATATACAAAAATGGCATCAATGCCAACTCAAACAAAATTTTACAATATGTGGCATATGCCATCTTGATATCTATTCAATATTTACATGCCAAAATGTCTATCTCATCCTAAAATACTGGTGGATCATCAAAATGGAGCCTCTTTGAAGCACTCGTTGCCTCTGAAGGTAGCTGCACAAGAAAAAGTCAAACCACAATTGAGATTAGTTATACTATATAATTTAAAATCGAATAATTAACATCCAAATCAATATACATTAAATTATAATTGAACTCTAAAATTGTAATCTTGATTACCTGAAATATCCGTCTCTTCAAAGGGTCAGGAGTTCTAGAATATGCCCCTCTCAAAGAACCGACCAAACCATCTTTGTAATTTCAATCTATATAGGTGAACAAAAACATAAAAAGTGATCAAGTTAACATGGTGTAATTAATAGAAACATATAAATACCAAACACAAATAAAATGAACACATACTTCTTTAGGTGTTTTACGACACCTCCTCCTTGAGATTAGCCAACACCTACTCCTTCAGAAGTGTTCTATCGTCTTGCCGAGGCGTTGTGTCACTTGTCAACAGGGACGTATAGCTCATAATTCCCTGCACATAAAAATGACAAGTACATATGAAACTACCAATCTATGTCGATGTATGTATAATCAATAAAAGATCTTAAAATTCTTAATTCAATCAAATTTGAGTTCAATTACCTTCCACTTATCCAACAGTGCACTTCCATAAAATGCGGACGAAACGCACCTCACTGCATACAGGCCATTTCTACAAGAGAAAATAAGATAAACATATAAGTTATTATATAATTTCGTGTGACAATTCAAATGACAAGAAAGTATATAATAAATAAATGTAACTGAGTAGTGCAAAATATATCTTGTGTGTGTGAGAGCCAAATGAAATGACCCTGAGGTGTTATCGTCACATGTGTCATTGCCCCTCTAGGACATCAACTATTAAATAGACCATGTAAATAAATATTAGTACATTATACTATCTCTTATTAATATTCATTTAAAAACAAATGCAAGTTATGAATTCACAACTTAAATTTTACCTGTGTCACTATTCCAATGTCCCCCTCTCTAGCAGGAGAGGACTCTGTACAGTGTGCTCCACTCCCCTGCGTCTAATCTATAATGTCCACATCATGGAAGTCATAATCAAAAGTGTCTAAGGGATGCTCGACAGGCTGTACAAGAGGACCCAAGCATATCTAGCGACACATGGAGCAAGCATGTGGTACACAAATATGTGGACCTGACGAGGATGACGCAGCAGCACTCGAGCCATCACCAACATCACCAGAATGTGGCTGAGCTACTACATAAGCATGCAAAACCAAAAGCCCACTCAAAGAGTGAATAGCGTGGATAGTCTGTGTGGCCACATCCTGCATAATATCTAGATGGTATACTGAAGGTGGCGGAGGAAGGGGAGGAAGGGGAACATATGCGCGGGGTATTACTCTAACTGCACCTGGTCTATCCTGGGGCATACCTCCACCAACGCCCTGGAAGGGTTTAATGTCAAAGTAATTGACATGATGCCCTAACACAAACTCAACATATAATTTTTTTATAAAGTAAAATGGTACATCACAATTGTTGTTCAGTGGTTTCAAAAAAACCATACACCAACGATCCCAAAAGTTTTCTACAATGTCTCTATGAGTGCACCATTTTATAGAAAGTTTTGTTTTATTAACATTAACCAGCAAACCAGTGGGGGGTTAACAAATAAAGAGGCTATTTGGGCTTTGGTTATTCCGAGATCTTTCACATCGTCATAGGACAATCCACATGCATAATATTCTCTCATGTCTTCTTGCCACAAATGAAAGGCATTATGTTGCAAGGAGAGGATTTCTATGTTTTTAATTATTTCTTTCATTGTGTTTGACATCTCAGATAATCGAGGGACTCTCGTATAAACTTCAGAAATGCCCCTTAATTGTTGCAATTTTTCAAAAATTAATTCTTGAATTGATGGCTATGGAGGTGGTGGAGGTGGTGGAGTAGCGAGCCATAATGCACGATTAAAATTAAAACAAATTAATCTAATTAAAATTAGACAATATAAATGAAAATATTATAAAAATACCTAGTTTTTAAAAAATCCAACAAAACCCTAGTTTTTAACAAAAATCTATAAAATTCTCTAATTTTAATCCAAATACATAAAAAACACTATTTTTAAATCAAAATCCATTACAAACATTCAATTTTCATCAAAATCCATACTAAACTCAATTTTTTCATAAAAATCTATCAAAAACCCTATTTTGAAAAAAATTAACTAAAATTACACAAATCTAATTGAAAATTTGATTAGAGCAAAGAAAAATCAATAATCTAACCTTTTGAAGATGGATTTGCACCAAATCGGATATCTAATTTGCGAAATAAACTTTTGACTGTGCGCCCGCCGCGGTTAACCAGTTGTGTGAAATGAGAATGAGTTTTAATCGGGCCGATATTGAATATATATGTTGTCACAAATCGGATATCCGATTTGGAAATCTAGGTTTGGGTTTTGCTTCGGTAGTGTGTACTGACACCCAAGCCACATAAAGTCAACTCGGCATTTTCGCTTTTTTGAATCGATGAAACACGTTATTTTTTCTCCATTGCCACTTTTTGGCATACCATGATCCTGCACATGCCCACTAATTGGATTCTAGAAGTCTCTAGAGGAATCAATTCATTAATTAAATAATTATCTGGACGACTCACTCCTTTCTAGAAGTTTCCAGAAAAATTAATTAATTAATTAAATATTTCTTGGGTTTGGAGACACTTGTCCAAGCTACATAAATTAACACTCCCTCTTAGTGAGGAAGGTGTTTTGCATGACACCCAACATATCTCTGAAGAAGATGAATTTTTCCTTCCCCAATGCCTTTGTCAAAATGTCTGCTACCTGCTGATCTGTAGGTATATACTGTAGTTGAACAATCCCCCATTGTACACAATCCCTGATGAAATGATATCTGATGTCTATATGCTTAGACCTATCATGAAACACCAAATTCTCAAACAATTCGATGCAACTTTGATTGTCGCAGTGTATCACCGTAGTCTCAACCCTCTAACCAAACAAGGCTACCAGCAACTTCCAAAGCCATATCGCCTCACACGTCGCCATGCTAGTTGCTATGTATTCTGCCTCTACAGAACTCAAATCCACGGACTTTTGCTTCCTACTGTACCAAGAGACAACTCCTAATCCCAAGCTAAAGCAACACCCTAAAGTGATTTTCTTGTCCGTTGTACTGCCTACCAAATCTACGTCAATATAGCCTATCAACCTGATACCATCACCTCAAGCATATCTGATCCCATACTCGATTGTACCATGCAAATACCGCAACACATACTTTGTTGTTGTCGAATGCACTCTCTTTGGCTTAACCATGAACTAACTAAGAGAGTTTATTGCAAAGGATATATCTGGCCTGGTGTTGACCAAATACATGAGAGATCCAATCAACTGCCTATATAAGGTGGGGTCTACATCCTTCTCCCTAGATGAATCTACCTTCTTCCAATTTGTGACCATAGGAGTAGGCATGGCTCTGTAATCCTCCATCTCGAACCTCCTCAAGATTTTGATGCAGTATTTCCCCTGTCCAAGGAAAATCTCTCCATTCGTCTGTCATACCTCCATGCCTAGAAAGTAGTGCATAAGCCCCAAATCCTTCATCTTGAACTCTACTGTAAGGTCCCTCTTGCACTCCTCTATGAGCCCCAGTGAACCTGTTAAAAATATGTCATCCACATATAGAACAAGAATGAGA
The DNA here is from genome assembly GCA_007258455.2 of Sequoia sempervirens. NCBI lineage: Eukaryota > Viridiplantae > Streptophyta > Pinopsida > Cupressales > Cupressaceae > Sequoia > Sequoia sempervirens. The sequence goes on from VDFB02000017.1 coordinate 453,979,257, forward strand.
ACCTCACCCCCAACCACCAAGTAGTAAAGGTTAGCATCCGCCTCACTCTTCACAAAGCCCATTCCCTACAAGTATTTATCTATGCACTCATACCACACCTTGAGAGCCTGCTTGAGTCCGTACAAAGCTCTCTTCAATCTGCACACGTGGGTTTCGCTGTTGTGTGCTACAAAGCCCTCTGGTTGTTCTATGTATACCTCCTCTATCAATTCACCATTAAGAAACATCGTTTTGACATCCATTTGATGGATCTGCCATCCCATATATGCTACAAGTGAGATCATGGCTTGTATAGAAGTATACTTAGCCAGTGGAGAGAATGTCTCCTCATAGTCTATTCCCTCCTTCTAAGAGAACCCCTTGGCCACTAACCTTGCCTTGTACTTCTTGATGCTACCATCTACACCATGCTTGATCTTATAGATCCAGCGTGATCCAACCACCACTCTATCTTTCGGTCTAGGCACAACCTCCCACACATCATTTTTCACTATTGAGGTATATTCCTCAACCATTGCATCTGGCCACACCTACACTGTTGTACGACCTCCTAATAGCTGGAAGGCTCACTATCTACCAACTAACTAACTAATGCCATATAGTCATTATACCTATTTGGTTGTCTCTACTATCTATTGTTCATCCTAGGAGCTCCCACAAACTCTTGAGTATCCCTATGTGTATGTTGGTTCATGCTGCCAATTGTAGAGGATGAAGTATCAACCTCCATGTCTTCCTGATGCAACTCTTGGATCTTCTGCATCTGTTGCTCCATACTTTGCAAACTCTCAGTACCTAAGCCTATGCTTGTACTAGTAAGTTCTATACTTGAGCTTCGCTGCCCCTGATCTAGTTGCACGATCCTTGGAGCTTCTACTGGCTTCTCACTCTGATCATCTGCTGGAAAATCTCTGGACCTTCTAAATGCCTTGTCCTCCATGAACTTGACATCACACCTAACTATAATTCTCCTGGCCCCTGGAATAAATATCTGATATGCCTTTGAGGTTTCACTGTACCCAACAAAGTACCCTCTCTCTGTAGTCTAATCTAACTTGGAACATGTAGGCCCTAGAATGTGACAATACACCAAACTCCCAAATATCTTGAAGTGGCTGACATCTAGCTTCTTCCCTGAGAACTCCTTTAGTGTCATCTTTCCCAATACCTTATGTGGAACCCTATTTTGTATGTATATTGTTGTACTGCATGCCTCTACCCATAAGTAACGTGGCATATCCTGGTCATACAACATAGCCCAATGTTGCCTCTGATATAGACTGATTCTTCCTCTCAGCAACCCCATTTTGTTGTGGGTTGTAAGGAATAGTCCACTCTCTCTTGATTCCTTCCCTGGTACAGAAATCTTGGAACTCTTTCCCTTTGTACTCGCCTCCATTTTCTAATCGAAGAACCTTTATCTTCCTGCCTATTGAATTCTCCACAAGAGCTTTGAACTCTTGGAAGCAACTGAAAACTTCATCCTTGGTCTTCAAGAAATATATCCAGGTCTTCCTAGAGAAATCATCAATAAAAGTAACAAAGTAATTGTATCCTCTGAGAGACTTCATCGACATTGGTCCACATATGTCTGAATGTACTAGATCAAGAACACCCTTAGATTTGGTGTCACGAGGGAAAAGCTACTTTCACAAACTTCCCCAATACACATCCCTTACATACATCATCATGCTTTGTGCTCACCTCTGGAACACCTATCACTATCTCACGAAGCAATTTAAGTGCTCCATGATGTATATGGCCCATCCTCCTATGCCATAACTCTCCTTGATCTCTAGAATTACTACTGCTCATGAGTGCCTTATGAGTATCAAACTGTAACTTGTAAATCCAACCGCTCCTAACTCCAATAGCTAAGAGTGATTTTCAATCCTTATGCTTGATTAACACATTCGCCCCTCTAAAGAGTACATTGTAGCCTTTATCTTGAAGGACGGATATGGAAATCAAATTCATACCCAAGCCTGACACATGCAACACATCATGAATGGGAATCAGCTTGCCATTCTCCCTCTGAAATAGAACAATCCCTTTCCCAATTGGATTGAGTTTGGACATGTTCCCCATAGAAATCTGGATTTTGATGTCCTCCTCCTTATAACTAGAGAAGTATTCTCTAACTCCCATCATATGAAATGATGCCCCACTATCTATATACCAAACACCCTATGAGGTTGAGCTAACCATACAAGCTATGAGTGCAAACTCATCCTCCATTCTACTAGAGAGCTCATCTACACTTGTTGAAGTTGTCGTCTGCTTCTTGCCTTTCTTTTCGTTCTTCTTCCTTTGCAGGCAATCATTGACATAGTGGCCAAACTCATGACAGCCATAGCACTTGATCTTAGACAAGTCCTTCTTCTTCTTCTCACTTTGTAGATTTGATCCTTTGCTAGACCCCTTCTTCGCTTTCCTTTTTCCTACTAGGGCAACGTTTTCTTGTTCTACCTCACTTTTCTGACTCTTACTGTCAGTTCCACTAACAAGACTTAGTTTAAGCTCCTCTTGAGTGAAGTCACTCCATAGTCTATCCCAACTCAGTAAGGTGTCTCGTCCATTGATAAGTTGAACAAAGACATCCCACTGCTTAGTAAACCCATTTAGGGCTATTTGTACTAGCTCGTCATCATCTAGTTTATCTCCAATAGTTGCCAATTCATCCTTGACAAGTCTAAGTCTAGTGAGGTAACTTGTAACGTCTTCTCCCTTATTCATCCAGGTATTCCTCAACTTTTCTTTGAGAATCAATTTTCGGCTAGTGGTAGCATTCTGGTACAAATTCAGAATGGTGTCCCACATCTTCTTCATTGTATCTAACTCTGCGATATGTGGAACAATATGGTCTTTGACACCATCAAGAATCTACCTCCTCGCCTTGGCATCTTCCTTCTTATATGCTAAGAGTTGTGTTGGATCTGTAGGTACAGCTACAACACTGGTCACATATTCCTTGATACCATTCTCTTCCAGCAATAAAGAAATTTTGGCTTTCCAGACACCAAAATTTGAGGCTCCATCCAATCTATCATGGTCTCTTAAACCTGTTGAGGCCATCTCAAAAGATAAAATAATAAAAAATAATTATGAAGAGGTAGAACTGGGTTTTATAAACCCTCGATTTTTCCTTCCTGTGTCTGCGCTAAGCTTTTTTTTCCCTCAGATCTGCTTTGATACCATGTGAAAATTCTATTGCAGATACTGATTATTAATCTCCTATCTAAATAGATCACTTGACTGCTAAAAAAATTAATTCACAACAAATATTGAAAAATAACACAACTGCAACTTCACAAATAAAACCACAAAAATAGAGAAGAAAACATGCAAAATAATGAACACAATATTTTTGGACAAATTGTCCTTGAAAAATCCCTGAAGGGAAAACCAGTACTGCAGATGAGGAATTTTATTAAACTTTAGCAAATCAAGAGATACATAAACTGCTTGCCTCTTACTGGCAAAGCTCTGATAATATTCTTCTTTGGAAATTCTTCCCTCAATTTCTTTTGTTGAAATTCCACAATTGTTGTCCCCAACATTATCACTGCAAAACTATTTGCTATCACTACAAATTTTCTTAAGTGTGTGTTCTCCAAATGCCAATTGATCCCCTTTTATACTATTCTCATTGAAAAACCAATGGCCATGATTTAATCTCAATCAATGGCTAAGATTAATTAGACTCTAACAAACCCTAACTAACTAGATTCTAGAAGTCTCTAGAGGAATCAATTAATTAATTAAATAATCATCTGGACAACTCACTCCTTTCTAGAAGTTTCCAGAAAAATTAATTAATTAATTAAATATTTGTTGGGTTTGGAGACACCTATCCAAGCTACATAAATTAATAGTTCAATATCATATTTTTTGTTCCAAGGTTAGTTGTTGTTTACCTAATAGCAATTAACTTAAAAACATAGTCATTTTTATTACTTACAACCTTAATGATTGAATGTAATTAAAAAAAAGATGGAAGTAGATATTTTATGCAATTAAGTGAAGACTAAGTGCTTAAAGAATCTCAATGTATAGAGTCCAACCCACCATCATTATTATTATAAGATAAAATTTATTACTAAATAAAATGTTTTTTAATTTATTTATTACTATTTTAACTATCTATATATATAATTTTGCAATCATTAATTTACTCTTTGTTGTTTTATTTAGCTTAATTTAATTTCAAGTTATTTTATATTTGTGCTTATATATCTTATCATACGTTCTTTGATTTGTATTTTCTATGTATTATTTAATATTTAATTTGCTATCATTTTCTTTTAATGTCATTTTCTATATTGATGGTCATAGTTTTGATCATGAAGACATTCTTCTACTATTTGATATATGCTCTCTTCCTCTCTTTTGTGCTTACTACCTTCTTTTAAGTGGAGATTTTTATTCATAGGGATTTATGTGTTTGTTGAAGGAGATTGGTTTTTCTTTCTTTTCTTTTTTTATCAATGTAATTTTTTTTAAGTATTTGACCTTCAAATGTAGGACAAGTGTTATTTTTAACAAGTGAAATCAAAACTATTTACTATGTGTGAGTTAAATGAAATGCTTATGCAAAGAAGACCTATTTACTATTAAGTGATTTTTTTGGAGAAGTACATTGAAATATATTAGGAAATAGGTATTAAAATAAATGGGGTTTGAAGCATAATATTTACTTTTAAAATATTTTATGTTTACTAGAAAAGTATTTTTTTTAATAAAGCAAATAAAAAAAGTTATATAAACATTGAGCTAAATACAAGATTAAATTTAAGAAAAATGTGTAAATAACTAGCTATATATGACAATACATACAAGGATAGTTGTATATACACATTAGATTTCACAACATTGACTAAAATCAAGTTAGAAACAAGAACTTATATTTTTCCTTTCATGAGTCCTTTTAAGCTATCTATCTCTACTTCTCTTCTTATTTAGTACAATTCTAGATGAAATCCCACCATATTTATCCCTTTCTTTACCTCTTTCATAGAAATGTCATCTTCTTCTCTTTTGGACATTCCTGCTTTTTTCCCTCCTTTTCCATCTAATCCAACTGATGTACCCAATTACCAACCAGTCAATAATGGTGATTTTAACCATGAAGTCATTTTGGCTTTTGTTGAAACTTATAAACATAATAAAATTGTCAAACATCTTTAGACATGTAAGCAGTTTATCCACACTTGTGAGGGAGATCCCACTACTGCTTCTATTATTGAGACATCTTATAGGGTATTATCATAGTATACACACACATGCACCCATCAATCTTTCCTTTGTTGTTTCTTTTGTTAATATTTTTCTCCTTCCTTTTGTACCTTCTCCATCCCAAACTCCACTTTTTATCATTTATCCTTCCCATTAAACTCACATGTACAAGATCTTTGTAGCCATCAAACCTTCTATACACACTTTTCACATAAGAGCCTTGTCTAACCTTCCTTTCCATCCTTACTCTAACCCTAATTTTAGTTTTGGTTATATTTCTCCCTTCCAATCTATCCCTTTCTGTTAATCCACCTCCCTTTACTCATATTTTTTTTTGCCACTTCTCTTCCCCATATCTTAGCGTTTCCCATTTTAACCAACCTCCTCATACCATGACAACATCAATTACACAGAACCCAACCTTTAACCCTCCCCCTTATTCTAAAAATTAAATTTATTAAAAATAATTTATAAATATATTATTATATAACTGATTGAATAATATTAAATTAAAACTGATAGCATATTTAATAATAAATTAATCGTTTTTCAATCACTCAAAAGAATAATCAATAAATATAATTTGAATTCGTAGGGTTGGCTGTGAGAAAATATGCTTCTTGAGTCTTCCAACTCAGCGTAACATGCCGCTACACATGGCTGGAGAATAAGGTATAATTATTAAGTTTTAGTGCCACAGGCAAGGCAGGATATCATATTTCTTAAAGCCACCCGGATTCCCGAAGGCTCTGTCTTCTCACATGGAACCTTCACAATCTCTGACTCGTCTTCGCCGTCCATTCTCGCTTTTTCGCATGCCTCAAAGA
>VDFB02000017.1:453985418-454209319 GCA_007258455.2 Sequoia sempervirens
TTAATTTAAAGAATTTAAATAATAATAATAATTAATTAATTAAAAAAAAATCTAAATCTAAAGTAAATTAAACTATAATTAGCCGATAGGCTATTATAGGTGGGAAATCCCACCGGAAAAGTCTATTGTCTGATGCCGGGAAATTTTTCAGGCCTCCCCCTACCGGATTATGGCTATTCTGATTCCAGTGACATAGCGTACAATGTTGATTGATCTGTTCAGCTGACCCTTTCGCTTTCCTCAGGGGTCCCATGTATTGTGGTCAAGCAGGAAAGGCGTGCGGCGATAGCCATGGCAGACGCAGTTTCCAATAGCAGTCAAAGCTCAGCCAATAATAAACTTGACCAGTCTTCTGCATAAGCCATCTATAGACGCTAACCGTCTTTTCCAGCTTATAAAAGAAAGAAAAAAGCCACAAAAAAATCTTCAGATGGCGTTAACTAGATTTTGGCGTAGAAAACGTGGTTGAACGATGTCTGCAAGTACACAAAATGCAGATTTCGAACGTTGCCTTATGTCACCAGGTATGGCTCCGAGTGTGCTTGTGTCGTTCCGCACCATTTTTGGGGTCTTTGTTCTTTCCCTCCAATTTACTCAACCACTGAAACTTTACTGTATGCAATAAATGTTAAGAAAACTTATATGGCTCTCACCTGGATGCAAGGCGTTGTCTACATAGTTTTGGATTGGAATTTGAAGTAAAGGGAAGAATAGAGACCGTTTCCAAAAGCCCTATAGAGATTTCCACCAGTTTAGTTTAAATTTTTGCTGAGTAGTTTGGGTCAATACCATCCTCCCAATCTCAAAGCTTAAAGGCTCTTCAGAACCTCATACTAACTTGAATTGATATTATGTTTGGTTATGTTTGTAGTGGAGCGGCGGCAACGTAGCAACTCTGCACGAGAGGCGTTGAAGTGACACCCACCCACGCTTCTTTTCATTTGGACAAGCTCAACAATCAGTGAGCCTTCAATACCTTATTTACATTTTGCTTTTCTGGTTTTTTACTTTTCATTTTTTATTTCAATATGTAAGCCACAACTTGGATAAGAAGTATTGAATTGAAATGATGATAAAGACTCATTTACAATTTACCAAGTACGAAAAGAAAACTATACATTAGAAGAATAAATAGTACCCAAGTAGTAAGCATTCGCATTCTCAGCACAGACTTCTCGGCAGCGCTCATAAGCTTCATCAAGGATCTACAAGGTCCCATTAGGCACCAAGTTTGACTTCACATCCAGCAACCGACTCTTTCCTTCTTTCTTCATCATGAAGGCCTGCTTCAGCACAACATCATACACTTTCTGTTTTGATGACAACATAGGCCTTCCTGAACCATCTGTCACCAAACCAGCCAGGTCAGGGAACATGGTGATCCTGCTCACATTTTCTAAATTGAGATTTGAACTGGAGATATCCACGGCAGCTTTTACAGACAATCTCTCTCTATACTTCTTAAATTTTGTTTATGATACAAGTGTGGTCATTACTTTTGCTCCTACAATCCTAGATACCACATACCCACCATGGTTGTAGTTTTGAAAACGCTCAGAACAGCACGGTTCCTTTGAAAACTTTCCTGTGCAATATTTATTTTTAATTTTTTACTATCCATAGTAGTAGAAATCTCTTTGTTTGTTTAAGGTACCCAGGTTTAAGATACCGACTTGGACATAGTGTTAATTAACGAAAATGGGGAAGTAAAAATATGACATGGATTTCAAAAATCTAATCAACTGCTTTTCTAGCCATAGGAAGATCTCCCTTCGTCAATTCCATTAATATAGTGTCAATCGTTCAGCCTCTCCCTTAACTTACTCCTGGAGGATGATCAAATCATCTCTGTCATAATTACACAGTTTCCAAACAGTAAGAGGTTGTTGGAATTGGTAAGGAGTAGTTTAAGTTGCAGCCCTGCGTTAATTAGCATGACGCCTATTTCACCTAACCTTGGGAGGAAAGATAAGGGGGTTAAAATTTGTCTAGGGAGGCGGTATCACTGTAACTAAATAGTAGTGTTTGGATAAATATCCATAGTGATGCCATTATAGTCGTAATGTGACTTGTAATAGTGTATGAATGGCTATCTTGCATCCATTTCAGTGGATTCGATGAAAGGGCTTTTGAACATTTTAAAAATTGTGGTTGAAAGAAGTAAGTGCTACTCAGTGCCTTGTGTATGTTTTTATTATTTTTTATTTTCAATCAATTGATGCTCGATAGCCATGGCAGATCAATGGCATTACAAAAGTAAGACATGCTTCCTTAGCACTAATCCAGTAAAGCATAGTTTTCTTATATGGCATGTATCGGTTAATTTTTTTTAAAGAAAGGGATCATTCCTTAGTCCAAAGAATGTTGGAGAGTAATATGCTAGGAAGAAAACAAACAACATAGAATTATGGATTGAACTAAATAGTAGGTATATACGGTCGAAGGGCATATTGTTATCAATAGATACTTCTCCCATATTCTGGGCATTGTGAGTATGAGCATGAATGGTATTTTCGTATTCTGGGCACCTCTTTATTACTGAATGGTATTCTAGGCACCTCTTTATTACTGAAGGCGTAAGAACGTTGGTGAGTATGGCCTTTTCGTTGCATCGGTTTTTTTATGTAGACAATATTCACAATAATTAATGTTGGCTTTGTTATTATTAAAACTCCCTTATGAGGATATATGTTGAGGAGCCCTAGAAAAAATAAAAAATAAGAGAACAAAAATAAAGCATCGTGATAAATTTAATGGTAGCTATTCCTTAATTAAAGTAAAAGGAATATATTCCTTTATTCTTAAGGAGGTTTCTATTAAACCAATTTAAGATTATATACATAGATAATGGTTAGTATTAATAGGTTTTTCCTAAGAAAAGAGATTATTATTTTTTAATATATATATATATATGAAGGAAATAATATAATTATTTTATATGTTATCTTTTTATTCAATAAATCTTTTAAATTACTTCTTAGAGTAATTTACTTATAAGATTAAATATAAGCAATTAAATAAATAATAGATAATTATAAATAGATAGTTTAATAATACGCTTGTAATGGTGACAATAAATAGATTCAAAAAGAAATGATTATAATGTTGATAATATCATGGGTATTTATTAAGTATGTATATATGTACTATATGAATATAAGTATTCATTCTTTATATTTTGCTTATCGTGATTAATGAATCAGAATCTTTAAAGTATATGCTTAAAAGAGAAGAAAAGGTTGAGGAGTAGGACATTTCTTTTTGCTAATAGTTGTTAATTAAGGATAGAGAAAAAAAAGGAAGAAAATTAATTATTAGTAATGAGATCTAAAAATAAACCAATTATAAATAGCGTTTTTGAAGTTGCACAAAATAATTTTAGTACAGAATTGTTCAAAAATATTTTGACTCGTCATAACAAAAAAATTGTATATCATTAACTACCAACAACTGTACTTGGTCCAGTCGACCTTTAACGTTGCAAGGCTTCTTTCATTATACTTAATATATTGTGTTGTTCATCCACTTAGCATATCATAGAGCTTCAAATTATGTTCCATGTGTTCATATTTAGCTCTACTCGCACCCCAATCGCCCGTTGACATTTGCTACAAACAATTGATCTTACAAAAACCAAATTGCACTTTTCCCACGTGATCTTCCCCTCTCCACCCTCCAGATACAATTGCCATAGTATATCCTTCTATCGACGTAACCGTTGCACCTTGTTGGGGGTACAAACACTAGTTTAATTATTTTCTTTATTATTCTTTATAATTTTTTAGAGCTAAAAATAGCGAACCCAATCAAAATTCATAGCGTACGATAAGCGTACGAATACCGAAATGGGTGGAAACTTCACAAGCTAGGTAGTTACCCGATATGACGGCTGAGAATGGACCACCGAAGAGGGTCGGTACAAAATTACTGCTGACGTCGTTAGGTCAAAACCCCACGGAAGCAGAGCCTTGGGAAATGATTAGCAAATTAGACAACCATTTTTTGAAGGTTTTTTAATCTGATGGCCTGCAACATGGAGAACACGGAACTGGAGTTTGTCAAAGATTTTTTCCATGGATTCAGACTTATGTAACTATAACTATAGCCTTCATGTTTTGTTTCTTTTCTTCTACAAAATAAAATTTGTAAGAACAAAATTAAGGCTGATTTGAGTTAGGATAGGTAGCTAATTAGGTTAAGTGAACTGAAAATGTGGTCTATTTTTAATAAATAATAAAAGATTGGAGGTAGTGCAAATATTGATTAGTATAATTGTTATATAATAATTTTGGAAAAATAATTGATATATTTATTTTTTTTTGGAATTTTTTTCATAATTGAGTGGTACATATAATTTTTTGTGGTAAGTTAACTTAAAATATTATATTTTCTTGTTCTACGGTTAGTTGTTGTTTATCCAATAGCAATTAGTCCAAAAATAGAATCTTTTTATTACTTGGAACTTTAGTGAATGAATGTGCTTTGTTGCACCAAAATTTATTAGAAAAAATGATGGAAAAAGAGAGTTTATGTTATCAAGTGAAGACTAAGTGCTTAAAGCATCTCAATGTATAGAGTCCAACTCGCCATCATTGTATAAACCAGAATTTATTACTAAATAAAATGTTTTTTAATAAATATATGTATGTATGTGTGTGTATGTATGTGTGTATGTATGTATGTATGTACATGTATGTATAGTTTTGCAATTACTAATTTACTCTTTATCATTATATTTAGCTTAATTTAATTTCAAGTTATTTTATATTTGTCCTTATATATCTTCTCATGCATTCTTTGGTTTGTATTTTCTATGTATTATTTAATATTTAATTTGCTATCATTTTTTCTTCATATCATTTCCTATACTGATGGTCATAGTTGTGATCATGAAGACATTCCCCTACTATTTGATATATGCTCTCTTCCTCTCTTTTGTGCTTACTGCCTTTTTTTAAGTGGAGATTTTTGTTGATAGGGATTTATGTGTTTGTTGAAGGTGGTTGTTTTTTCTTTTTCTTTTATCAATGTAATGTGTTTTAAGTATTTGACATTCAAATGGAGGACAAGGGTTATTTTTAACAAGTGAAATCAAAACTATTTAATTCTCATGAGTTAAATGAAAGGCTTATGCAAATAAGACCTATTTACTATTAAGTGATTTTTTTTAGAAGTATATTGAAATATATTAGAAAATAGGTATTAAAATAAATGGGATTTCAAGCATAACATTTACTTTTAAAATATTTTATGTTTACTTGAAAAGTTTTTTTTTTAATATAACAAATAAAAATAGTTATATAAACATTGAGCTAAATGCAAGATTAAATATAAAAAAAATCGTATAAATAACTAGCTATATATGACAATACATACAAGAATAGTTATATACACACATTAGATTTCACAACATTGACTAAAATCAAGTTAGATACAAGGACTTATATCTTCCTTTCACGAGTCCTTTTAAACTATCTATCTCTACTTCTCTTCATATTTAGTACAATTCTAGATGAAATCCCTCCATATCTACCCCTTTCTTTACGTCTTTCAAAGAAATTTCATCTTCTTCTCTTTTGGACATTCCTACTTATTTCCCTCTTTTTCCATCTAATCCTACTAATGTACCCAATTACCAACCAGTCAATAATGACGATTTTAACCATGAAGTCATTTTAACTTTTGTTGAAACTTATAAACATAATAAAATTGTCAAACATCTTTAGACATGTAATTAGTTTATCCACACTAGTGAGGGAGATCCCATTACTACTACTACTTCTATTGTTAAAGACATCTTATAGAATATTATCATAGTATACACACATGCACCCATCAATCTTTCCTTTGTTGTTTCTTTTGTTAATATTTCTCTCCTTCCTTTTGTACCTTCTCCATCCCAAACTCCACTTTTATCACTTATCCTTCCCATTAAACCCACATGTACAAGATCTTTGTAGCAATCAAATCTTCTATACACACTTTTCACATAGGAGAATAAGGTATAATTCTTAAGTTTTAGTGCCACAGCCAAGGCAGGATATCATATTTCTTAAGGCCGCCCGGATTCCTGAAGTCTCTGTCGTCTCACATGGAAGCTTCACAATGTATGATTCGTCTTCGCCGTCAATTCTCGCCTTTTCGCACGCCTCAAAGAAACGTTTTACAGCGCGCTCAATGTATTGCACAGCTTCTTTTACGCACATCTTGTTGGGGAGCTCATCTGGGTAGCTATCCAGAGCGTGGTCTCCATTCAATTGAGCTGCCAGCTGAACCAATTCCCTTTGAAGATCGTTTAAACGCGCCTTCTCCTTTGCTTCTCCAGGTCTTAGCTTAGACGGTTTTGGCAGCGTAACTGCACAGACAACATTGACCAAGAAATCAGATTTATTATAACAGGACAGATTTTAAACAGAGCAAGTGAGAAGAATATGATACCCGGGCAATCTGTCCTTGGGCTCTCCCGCAACTGTAATATGCCTTCGAAAGTGCCGGCCCAAGCATCTCTTTTAGTCAAGAAGTCTGCTTTCAGATTGAAAATCTTCTTCACGGTTGCAGGTATCGATGAGTGCTCAAATTCAGAGGAAGGATATGGCCCGCTTGCTTTATGCACCACTGCAAGTGCAACCCACATTTATAATCATATTCATTTTGTTCTTGTTTGTTACAGGCAAGTAAAAGTGAGGAGAGAAGATATACCGGTTCCTGGGTTGATCCAGGGAGAAATAACTATGGTAGGCACACGAACGCCCAATCTGTCGAAATTGAAGAAATAGGGCGTTGGGCCCACAATTCCGTCGGGAGAGGGCACATCTCTCACAGGCGTGGGAACGTGATCAAAGAAACCCCCGTGCTCATCGTAAGTAATAATGAACACCATTTCGTTCCACTGGGGACTCGATCTCAGCGTCTCGTAAACTTCTTTCACAAACTTCTGACCTTCAGCAACATCATGCGAAGGATGATCATCATTCGCTGGAAGTATCTTGAGATCAAAATAGCGTTGCTCAATGACGACGTAGTTGGGCAGTTTCCCGTTCTTTGCATGAGACTTGAAGCTGAGATCGTACTGGTGAAACTTGGTAATGTACTTGAGCTTTCTGAGATTCCTGTAGAAGAGAGTAGAAGGAGGATACTGGTAATAAATACCGAAGTCGAGGCCGGATTCATAAACAGATTCAAAGATGGTCTTTTGTGGATATCCTTCAATGAGCTTGATGGCATCGTTGCTTGTTGCACCGTGAGAAGTTGCAGAGTGAACGAAGAGTCTGTTGGGCTGCGTTGAAGCCGGCACGGAAGCAAACCATCTGTCAAAAACTGCAAATTCTTTAACCAAGGTAGTGTAGACCGGAACAGCTTCTGGTCTGAAGCCATTCATCACAGTCTCCGACATGCCCTTCTTAACGCTTTCGGCCTGCTGAGCGAACCCGTTCATCGGAGGAGGATCCGCGGCAGTATCTGTGGAGTTTCCAAATACCTGTTCTTTGATGGCTTTGTAAGAATGGCCAGGATCTGGATCCACATATTCCGACTTGTCGTCGAAAAATATTTTGGCGAAGTCGGGGTCTGCAGTGGAGAGGGGGTTCCATTCGTCCCCTGTTACTCCGTCTATTTGTGGATTAATCCGCTTCATCCATCCGAACATGTGGTCGAACGATCGATTTTCTTGCACAAGAACAACCACCGTTTTTATCGGCCCTTCTATCTTGATCTCCCCCATCTCTTACCACTCTTTTGTGCAAAGAAAATAGACAACAGTGTAGAATATTGTGAAAAACAGAAAGGCCTCTTAATTTAAATAGGCAAGAAGTTGGTAGATAGATAGCCTAACTACATTCCACTATGAGGCGTCCAAAAATCACCCTGCAACTCTTGTAAAGCGACGGAAAACTAAATAAATAAATCGGTGCCGTGACTCAAGACTGATAAAAAAGGAAGGCAAGGCATAAAAGAGAAAGGATATACGAATGTTCCTCAATAAAGATTCCATTTGAGCGAATGATAATTGTCAACGATATTTCGTGTTCTCTCACTTCTACCTTGCCGGGAATAAATTGGCTTTCCCCGCTGAGCCTTCACGTAACCGTATGTATTTTTTATGTCATTAAAAGGAAACGAATGGATAAAAGATTTTTTTTTAATGATGATTATGAGACCGAGAAGTTTATGGGATCCAATCAATTAATCTTAATTTTTATTTATGATTGTTTATGATATTTTGCTATAGATTTTGATCAAGTAATGTGTCATCATTACAATTCATTTTTTTAAATAAAGTAGTTTTAGTATATTTGGTCTGAATGTTCTCATAAATCAAACACTCTATGATGTAATGCTATTTTGTTTCCAATGATCTTGTGTATAGATGACAAACCAGCATATTCCTCCTTGGTGTTTTTTGTCTCCCTATTTCACACCTAAGATGGTATGAGCTAGTTCTTAACTTAGCTATTAGCATTTTAGTTTTCCGTTTTATATTTATCTCTATATCTAGTATTTTTGTCCATGATCTCATTTGAGATTGAATTGTTTGATTTGATATTCTATCATCATTGCTTTCTTTCTCTCACATACTTTTTTATTTTTATATTTACATTGTCATTCTTACATTAATTCTCCATTTACTCATCATCTTGATATTTTATTTCATTTGAATTTTTCTTCTATTTTATTTTTCTCTACTACAATTATATCTTATAAAGAATAATCAATTTCAAATAATGATACAAGTTAAAATTTCAAAAAAATCATTATTATAATTATGAAAACCTTACTAGCTACTAGAAGAGAAAAAAGGTGAACGTTTCACTCATTAAATCTTTAATCTTTAAAATGCTTTGATTGTGTATATTTTCATGTGAATCTTCTTTATTCTTTGTTTTAATATATTATTTGGGTCTTTGGAACTCTAAATATTTTGATTCTTTGTTTTAATTTATTTATTTTGGTCCTAAAGTGGCCCACGGGATTAGAAAGTCTATCTTGCCTCAATCATGATGACAACCATTCTCACTCAAGTCACAAATAACAATTATTCACATTTAAATTATAAATAAGTTGTTTTACCGCTATTAGTCATTTGGTTTATCTTAATTATATTTTAGCAATTTGAAATATGTTGTAATAAAAAATATGGTTTATTTTCAGTTAATATAGATTAATTCAATCAAATGTCTTTAAATAAGCATAAAGGAGTTTAGGTTAACAAATGATAATTTATAAGTGATATTTTAGACAAGTAAAAATAATAATGAGGATACATATACTTAGCTTGTTGATCAAAGATTGATTGTCATTTGATGAATATTTTGAAATATTTTGTGTCTATCTTAAAAATGTGGTATCTATTAGATAAATGTTTTATATTTTGTGTTGATCCTCTATATGGTCTAGGGTGAAGTCCAATTTCTTAGGCCAAACCCATGGTCACAAAGTCATCATGATCCTTCAAATTCAACCATACTTAGTGTGCAACTCTACTCTACCACCCACTTGATAAGTTTATTTTATTTTCTCTTCCTAATGATCTAAGGGATAACAATATTTAAAAATATCTTGGAAGGGTTAACATCATTTTTTCACAAGGAGACAAGTTCTCTTAGGTCAACCCTTAGAAATGTGTATAATGATTCAAAGACATAAGGCAAGGGCCCTAGGATGGTGCGTGTACACTTTTTACTCTTTTAAAAGAACCAAATTGAAATGTGTCACTATTAATTGCCCCTTCAATGCTTTAGAATGATAGAGGGTGCTTTTGTGTATGTCTTAATTTATAAAATGAATGGTAACACATGTTGTTAGATACTACCGCATACCATTAAATTTCATAAAATATGTACTTGATTAACCCAAGGTGGAAAAATAATGGGGGCCAATTAGCTAATTTGGAATTTTAAAATGAAAGGATTAAATATGTGAGAAAATATTACTCAAAATAAGAAATGATCAATTCCAAGCACAATTAATGGGTTATATGGAGGTAGGTGTATAGACAAATGTGATAAATGTGGGGATAAGGTGAATGTATTGAAGTATGTGGGTATAAGGATAAGGTAACAACCAAATGCATAATGATATGTATGTTTGGATGGAGAAAGGATACAGAAATAAGCTTGGAGCATCTTCACACAATTACACCATTTGTTGATGTGTACATGTATCAAAAAATCCTCAAAATGAGCATAAATCTAAATGGAAAATAGAATATGTATGCAATCACCACTGTTACATTTTCCCACTTTGAGGTGCTTGTGAATCCTAAAATGATCATCTATCTCAAAGTATGTAGCACTCATAAACATGTATGCAAAGTAAATATTTTGACATGAAAGGGTATGAAAGCATGTCCTTATAGTGTAAAGGATAATTTAAGGTGTTATTGTGTATCTTTTGATATGCTCACTTTACCTAAAATTACAAACCAAAGAAAGAATGTACAATAAACTTAGCATCTATCACACAAGTGAAAATTAAGTACAAATAGGTACATTCCAACTCTCTACTTGAATAGGAACAATAATAAATAATTTGAATGAGTAAAATTAGGGGGAAAAAAATCCTATTAATAAAATGATAATGGTGTGTTTATCATGTGTAACCATGGGATGAAAAGACACATGAAGCACAAGTCATGTCATGCATTATTGATCCATGTGATCATGGTGGTGAGTCTCTATATCTCAAAATTTGAATGAGTAAAATTATGAAAGGCTTGTCTTTTTAGAAAATGATAATGGTTTATTTACCATGATAACCATGGGATGACACAACACATAAAAAATAAGGCATTTCATGTGGTATTGATCCATGTGATCATGGTGGTGAGTTTCTATATCTCATGTTGCCCCTTGAAAACTTGACATAGGAATGATATATGCAACATGTAATTAATAAATTAAATTAAATTTATAATCAAGAGATAAGAATGTAAGAATATGAATCATCTATATAAATAGCAATAATAAATAATTCATGTGAGAAACATTCTTAACATTTAGAATGATAATTTTTTATAAGCATAAGAGGGCTTGAGATGGGATCTAGAAGGTGATGTTGCCCCTAGTATAGGAAATATAATATGACCTGGTGTGTCACTCAATGGCCAAAACACCCATGGAAGTAAAAAAGGAACTAGAGTAGCTCGTATGCCCCCAATTTGGCATCAATTAGGATTAGGTGTGCTACTCACCTTGCATATCCTTAGGTCTATTGTAAATTAATTAAATTTGCAGATGAGCAAATAACTTATGTATATCCAAGGATCCTAGAATAGGGAAATTGGGATGCCCATGTGAGGGTTAATACATGTAATTATTTTATTATTTTTTAGAGACTTGAAAAAATATTATTTTAATGAGGCATTAATGAGGGGGTTACATAATGGACTTGTAAGAGCATATTCTATTATTAGTGGGTGTAAGATGGAAGATTATTTGGAAGTTACATGTGCTAACCTTATTGGTGGAATTCAAAGATCGTTTTTAAGAGTTATTTTCTATTTTGAGATAGCTCTACACATTTCAAGGTCATGAGAGTTCATATCATGATATTTTGAGACCTCATTTAGGCCCACGATATTATTTTTTGGGGAGTTTTCATGTCTTCTTAAGTATATATTAGAGGTGCATGGGATAAAGGATATTTGGAATGTATTTTTTAAGATTATGTTTCCAGTTTTCCTTAAAACGAGAAAGAATGATGCTCATATTGAAGTATTGCATGAAGAATCTCTATGAATATATTATAACCATAATTATTTGTTAATACATTAAGTTGTGCAATACTTTCAAGGATAGAATTTTTTTAAAATAGATTTTCTAAGGTATACATATGTCTCTTTTCTTCTTGTGGTTGATTCTATTCTTCTTATCTCTTTCTCATTAATTTCTAAACATGATGTTTACATGTCAAAATACTAATACATCTTTTGTAGATTGGTTTTTATAGTATTCTCCTCGAAGGGTCAATATGGAAATACCTACATGTTTAGTAGGTAAGATTTTTTTAGATTTTAATTGCTAAAGAGTTTGTAGGAAAGAAATTTATATATGATGTCAAATTCAAGGTAGTTACATGGGTTGTATTTGGTTTTATGTTCCTGATTATGTCACATATGGTTTGCATGTACTTGTATGTTCTCATATGTTGATTGCAGTGTTTTCTTGTTGGTGCATATAATGGATCCATGGTATTTGAGTTATGGTTATTCTTTTATTTTAAGATTTTGATGGGAAATCTTGTGAGATTTTTGTAAGGAATTGGTTGATTGCTAATTTGTAATGGCTCAAGTTTTATTTTAGAGAAACAATATGAAAAATAAATTTTGGTAGAATAGTGACTTGAGATTCAAAAGAACCAACATTGGGTACTAGATACTCAAGGTAAATATATTTGAGTTGGTTATATTTTTTCATTTTGCATGGTTGTGACTTGGAGCTCTTGTTTGGTAGTATGGGACTACCCTCTTCCATGTTGGTTATGTTCTTTTATCTAATGTTCATGTGTAGGAAAAGATTATTCATATTAGATGCTTACTTTTGCCTCCCTAATCACATGGGAAAATAGTAGCTATGTTGGCTATTGTATGGAGTGCTTACATTGGGTCCATGGGTTTAGTCCCCAATTATGTGGAAGCACTAGATGATTAGCCCTGGTTGTATCCAAGTTGTGGAGTTGGCCTTTTGGTGAATTAGAATCTCTAGGATAATGTAATGTAGGAAATTTGACTTTGACAAAAGGAAAACAAGGTTTCTTTGAGAGGAAATTTCACTAATTACATTAGGATAAATTAACTAGCTAAAATACTTGAAAAGAAATAAACTACTTAAAATATATGAAAAAAAAAATTATAACTTTTAAACTAGATAGAAATGAAAAACATGAATAACAGAGAACTTGGGATAGAAAGATAATAATATTAGACAAGGATTCTAACACGTCATGTGAACATCCTTGTGTCACATTATAATCTAACATGGATGTGAGAAGAAATTCCCAAGATGCACAATTGAAGTTCGAGAATCCACCTAACCTACAAACACAACAAGACATGAGAAAAATGTTTTGGGTTGGTTGGCGATTTTCCTTAGTCACATCCCTTCTTTAGTGTTTCCACCTCCACAAAAGCCAAGATAGATAGACATAGATGAAATGATATGTAAATTCTCCTATCCCAAGTGTGTCTAAGAATGGTCAGAGTTGTGAATTTACAATATTGAAACTAAAATAAAATAAAAATGGATGTGATAATCCCAAGATGCTCAAGGGCACAAGATAAAAATAATAATTTATTACTTGCAATGTTTGAAGAAGTCAAAGAGAACAAGATAGTTGTGAGAGAATGTTGTATGAGTGTTATAGCAAGTTATAATAAGTTGTAGAGAATTGTGTGAACTTTAGAATGCAAGAGTGAAGAGAGAGAGTTTTCTAAAATGATAGATTAGTTTCAAAAATGAGAAGAGGGAAGAGGAAGAGGCTAACAAGCCATTTGGAAGAACCTTGAGTTGTTTCCACTAACCTAGAAAGGTGACAAGTGTAAAAATGCTTAGAAATGACTTTTGAATGATAAATCATTATGGGAAACTCGAGGGCTATGCATGGACGTCCACGCTAAGCACTAATGTCCAAAACAATTATGCTGAAAAATGATTTGTTACAAGAAGAACATAAGGGATTCAACACAAAAGTGACATAATAAAGTGAACCTAAAAAGGACTAATGCATTTTATCTAATCACCTCATCATTTCTCATCAATTCTCTATCAATATTAATTAAATAATTTTAATTATTTAATTAAGCTAACACCATCCACACCAATTTCCCTCATCCAATTTGATTAAATATTTTTTAATTATTTGATTACTTCGTCATCTTCTCTCATCCACATTAATTAAATATTATTTAATTAATTTATCAATTTTTCCTCTCCATGTTAATTAAATAATTTTTAATTATTTAATTAATTCGTCAATTTTTCCTCTCCATGTTAATTAAATATTTTTAATTATTTAATTAATTCGTCAATTTTTCCTCTCCATGTTAATTAAATATTTTTAATTATTTAATTAATTCATCAATTTATTTTCATCCATATTAATTAAATATTTTTTATTTAATTCATTCATTCATTAAATTTTCTTAACCAGTATAATTAAATAATTTTAATTATTCAATCAACTAACATTTTCTCTACAATTAAATAAATTAATATAATTTATTTAATTACTTTTCTATTTTTACTTCCTCTAAATAAATAAAAATAATATTTTATTTATTTCTAATAATATCTTCTCCTCATGCACATGAATTAACTAAATTTATTCATTTAATACTATTAACATTCTTCCATCCATCAATTAAGCGAGTTAACTAAAAAATCACATCAATCCACTTAAACTCATTCTCAATTCACCCATCAATCAAATTTGTTCACTCATCCATTCAATCAATTAAATCACCAATCAAACACTCCAAAAGGACACATATCGTATACACATTCCTTATGTCCTCACAATCAATCTCAACCATTGATTCTTCATATCACTCTCCATCGTTGATTGATGTCAAGTGAAACCTATAAAATCACCATCTTCCAAGCTATCAATAATCTATAATTTTTGAGAAAATTCATGCTATCATCCAATCCCTTTGTAATCACAAGGTTATGATAAGTAGAAGAGTGTAACATGTCAACCCTTCAATGTAGTAAAAATTTCTAACTTTACACCATACAAGCAAGTAAATTAGGTAAGGGTGATCCCACAATAGTGGTTTACAATTTTTGGCCAAACTGGTCACTAAAATATTTTTTTCTAACTAAATCTTTACTTTTGGGCACCTATAGCGGCTAAACTGTGAGGAATTTGAAGATGATGCAAACTAGAGTTTCATGAAATTTTTTCTATAGATTCTAAATATATTTTTTTCAAAAATTTTGGAATCATATTGCACCCCTTTTTCCATCTCCCTCAAAAACTAGTTTTTTTTAGAAAACAACATTTTTAAGGAGTGACGCTCACCGTATAACGCATAACTTTTTTTCCATGAAGGATAAAATTCTAATTCTTTCAAATTTAGATTTGTAACTCCAATATCTAGTGCTTCCACTTGGTTAGGTAGTGTTTTATTGAATATTTTTCCTTAATCAAGTTTTGAAGTCAAACCAATTACAATTTAGACATAGGCGGACTGTATAACGCGTAACTTTTTTTGTATGTATCGAAATTAAATTTTTTTATCCATTGGATCAATGACTTCAATATCTGGTGCACTCATATTTTTCAAAAAAAAATTATAATATTCTATTTTTCCACATGTGCAGAACTGACAGTAGAGCCAAAGGTCGTCACACTACTTTGGCTAAAGTGTTTCATTCAATATGTTCTACTGAGGGTCATCTATCACATACACTATTCAAGGTCGATTTGACTTAAGGCTATCTTAAGCTATGCATAGGTATTTCCTTCAATGGATAGTCCATCATCCCAGATAACCTATCACCATAACAATCTACTTGGAATAAACCTACTTAACTAGTAAGTACACAAGCTAGGTTTATCCTTCAATGGATAGTCCATCATCCCAGATAGTTCGTTGGCTACAAAATTTTTAGGTATAACCCATATGCATGGGAATATCCATTGGACAAATACATGTATATATATATACACTTCATGAATATACATTGATTGATGAGTTCGTGAATATATGTGTTTAAATGTGGATGTTGAAATAATGTAATATATATATATATATATATATGTATGTATGTATGTATGTATGTATGTATGTATATGTGTGTATGTATATGTATATATATGTATATATATGTATATAGATACATTAATGGAAATGTATATACATAATATATTAATATATGTATATAGGAATATGTATGTGTATATAATTATTTTAATATATGTTTTTATATAAATATTTAATTGACAAGCAATGAAATGGGTAATCATGTGTTTATGATAATATATATATAAATGTATATATATATATATATTAATGATATATATGTAATATATATTTTATTTATATGTTATTGCTTATTTTGAAATTCTTTAAATAAAGCAAGGCACATTATATAGCGTTGTTGTTATATAATGTTAAAGTGTTTAAAATATATAAAACGCTTTGATATAGCGCAGAAGTTGTTAAGTCTAAAGCAATTTAAGTAATTCCAAGCGCATTAAAGTGTTGCCTTATACATAATGTTGTGGCTAATTTTAAATCTATGCTTTAGAGAAAACTTGGAACAATTAAATGAAGACTTATTAACTATGCATGAAATGGAGAATACAGTTTATATGTTGCAAAAAGAATAATGCAGATTTCATAATGTTGAACAAATCTTTGATTGTGCTATAACAAAGGGTGCTAATATGTGAATATGTGGTGCCAAATCTGTAGAATGTGAAAACAATAAGGACTCTTAAACCTACACCCAACTTGGTGAAGTCATAAGATTAGCATGTAACTTAGTCAAAGAATAGATGTCAAAGTTTTGAGAGGGTAGTCAGCTTGCAAACCATATAGGAAACCTGTAGCTTTGTATTACTATGCTTGACCCAATAAAAGGAAGTCTTGTTGTCACAAGCATGAGGTCGACTCAGCCATTCCATGTAATTAGAAATATGAGGATTGTTATGTGTTCCAATCTAAGAGTTTGTTCGGCTGAGTCGTTGCGTGTGAGTAGGAAGGTGGAAAAATTACTAGCTTGTTTGTAACCTTTGGAAGCTCAAATTTTAGTATATATAGAGGTTCTCTTTCTATCATTTGTGACACTTCACATTCTGATTTCTTTGTTGTTATTATGTTGTATTTTGTGCAAGTGAATTAGAAAGCTTGAGAGTTAGCGAGTTGCTATGTTATTTTACAATTGTATTGTTGAGAGAATATATAAGAGGCTACTGTCTGGACATTAGTTGAAATTTGGAGAAGTAGCATTCGTGGTGGTGAAGGCTAAGGTTGGAAAGCAACATTTTCAGTTGGAACTTAATATCCAGGCATGTTGGTTTCTATTCCTTCATTATCTATGTTTGAAAGGTTATTTGATTATAAATGCCTTGTTTGGAAAAAGATTGCTTTTTAGAATGCATAATATGTTTGTTCTTATGAACCTAGTTATTTCCTAGTTTTGGAATAATCTTTGAATGCATGATATGCTTGTTCTTATGAACTTAGTTATTTCCTTGTGTGGAATATTCTTGTATGATTCTTGAATGAGTCTTGAATTAGTGAACCCTATTATTTGGGAATACATTTATATAATGTTGAAGTATGTGTAGCTTAAATTCTATTAGAACTATACTTAGTTCGTTAAGTCTATATGGATAACGCATAAGGTGGAATATGTTTCTATCTTGTAGTACTCTTATGATAATGTCATTTTGAACTTAAGGGGTTAGCATGGTTATTCCTAAGGTTAGTGAAGTTCATGGGAAAGGGGGTAACCTAGCTAGACACTAATATGTGTACATGTATGGTTAGTGTGGTTATACTTGGGGTTAGTGAAATCCATAGGTAAGGGTGTAACCTAGATAATCAATTTATTAGACTTAAATATTCCTTGGGTTAGGGTAATCCATGGTTAAGGAAATTTCCTTGTTGAACATTTGGTATGTTATCACCTTAGAGTGAATGTGTGTTATGTTTATGGTTAATACCAAATTGAGCTTAAGGGTGAGTGGAAAAATGACTCTCACGCGAAGTACTGGGTGTTGAATTCTTTGGCCAAAGAAGTGTAAGTAGCAACTACTTATACTGTCAGTTCATTGTGATCCATGATTGCATTCTAGGTAGTGAAACCAATGTATGGTAGCTCTAGATATGTATGACACAACACTATGCTCAGGAAGGTCATGATTATGGGGTTACCAAATCAATATCTTTGTCAAAGGGTAGGGCAATCTTACTAGTTAGGTAGATGTGCAGGGGACCGCAGTAAGTCCATGGTTGGCAGAAAAGTGTTTGAGTGATGCTCTCCCTCATACAGTTGACGACCAAGATTTGAGGATGTAGTGCCAGTTTGGGGACACCTAGAATGTATGCACTAGTGATGGGAACATCTAGGAGGTATGCACCAACATTGGGGACATCTAGACCATTGTACTTTGTTTATATATCTTTATCATTGATCTCATAGAAGCTATGTATGTAAACATGTTATTCTATTCTTATTGAGAAATTGTTTAAATGGGAAATATTATCATGCAATTATGTAATGTGAAATCGTTGATTGAAATATTGAAATGATTCTATGTTATGCAATAGGAAAGTTTGGAATGGTTATGTCTCAAATTTGCATCTTATTATTTATGTGAAAAGGAAAAAAAAATTATGGCTCATAATGTTAGAAGCAAAAACTTTAACTTATGAGTAAAACATAGTAAAAGCAATGGGTAGAACAATGGACATGTTACATATGAAATTTAATGATCGTAAGAATTATCAACTCCAACATGTGTAGATTTACCTACTCTACTACTTAATATTGTTGATTATAATTATATGATTTGAACAAGAATGAAAAATAGAATTTACTTTTAATAGTAATATGTAGATGGAATTGAAATCATAATTCTTTCAAGTTAAACGAAATGAAAATTATTATATCATTGAATTATACATAAAATAAAATAAGATTCATAACTTTAAATGTTTTGATTTATTTTATATAATATATTATAACGAATTATAAGTTAATTATCATTTAATAAAATTTAAATATATTTGAAAATAATATTAAATTGTAATGTGGTAGACAATCAAATTCAAAAATATATATATTGAAAAACTAATTTATAACTGCTTCTATGAATTAATTAAACTAAACATAATTTTTTAAAAATTCTAAAATAAATTAAACTATAATTTAATTATTTTCTTTATTATTCTTTAGAGCTAAAAATTTGTAATAGTGAACCAAAATTCTTAGCGTATGAAGCATACGAATACCAAAATGGGTGAAAACATCACAACCTGGGGAGTTAGATAGGACGATTGAGAATGGACCACCGAAGAGGGTTAGTACAAAATTACTACAACAATGCCAATACTACTGACGTCGTTAGGTCAAAACCCCACAAAAGAAAAGCTTTAGGAAATGATTAGAAATTAGACAACCACTTACTTAACTGGAGAACATGGAACTGGAGTTTTTCAAAGTTTTTTTCCATGGATTCAGACTTGTGTAAGTATAGCTAGGTACATAGCCTCCATGTTTTTTTTCTTTTCTTGTACAAAATTAAATTTGAGAGAACAAAAAGGCTGATTAGAGTTAGGATAGTTAGCTACCTAATTAGGTAAAGTGAACTGAAGATGTGGTTTATTTTTAGTATAATTGTTATATAATAATTTTTGGAAGAACAACTATCATACAAATAGTTTTTTAAAAAAAATTATAATTGAATGATAAATATAAATTTTTGTGGTAATTTAATTTACAATTGTGAAAGTTCTATTGCAATTATTGATTATTAATCTCCTATCTAAATAGATTATTTGACTGCCGAAAAATTAATTCACAGCAAATATTGAAAAATAACACAACTATAACTTCACAATTAAAACCATGGGAATAGAGAAGAAAACATGCAAAATAATGAGCACAATATTTTTGGACAAATTGTCCCTAGAAAAACCCCGAAGGGAAAACCAATACTGTAGATGAGGAATTTTATTAAACTTCAGCAAATCAAGAGATACATAAACTGCTTGCCTCTTACTGGCAGAGCTCCAGGAATATTCTTCTTCAGAAATTCTTCCCTCAATTTCTTCTGCTGAAATTCCACAGTTGTTGTCCCAGACGCTATCACTACGTCCTTGCTATCACTACAAAACTATTTGCTATCACTACAAATTTTTCTCAAGTGTGTGTTCTCCAAATGCCCATTGATCCCCTTTTATACTATTCTCATTGAAAAACCAATGGCCATGATTTAATCTCAATCAATGGCTAAGATTAATTAGACTCTAACAAACCCTAACTAATTGGATTCTAGAAGTCTCCAGAGGAATCAATTAATTAATTAAATAATTATCTAGACAACTCACTCCTTTCTAGAAGTTTCCAGAAAAATCAATTAATTAATTAAATATTTCTTGGGTTTGGAGACACATGTCCAAGCTACATAAATTAACACTCCCTCTTAGCGAGGAAGGTGTTCCGCATGACACCCAACATATCTCTAAAGAAGATGAATTTTTCCTTCCCTAATGCCTTTGTCAAAATGTTTGCTACCTACTGATCTGTAGGTATATACTGTAGTTGAACAATCCCCCGTTGTACACATTCCCTAATGAAATGGTACATCTGATGTCTATATGCTTAGACCTATCATGAAACACCAAATTCTCAGACAATTTGATGCAACTCTGATTGTCGCAGTGTATCACTGTAGTCTCAACCCTCTGACCAAACAAGGCTACCAACAACTTCTGAAGCCATATCGCCTCACACATTGCCATGCTAGCTGCTATGTATTTTGCCTCTACAGGACTCAAAGCCACGGACTTTTGCTTCCTGTTGTACCAAGAGACAACTCCTAATCCCAAGCTGAAGCAACACCCTGAAGTGTTTTTCCTGTCTGTTGTACTAACTACCCAATCTACATCAATATAGCCTATCAACCTGATACCATCACCTCGAGCATATCTAATCCCATACTCGATTGTACCACACAAATAGACTACAACGCATGCTTTGTTGTTGTCCAATGCACTCTCTTCAGTTCAACCATGAACTAACTAAGAGAGTTTACTGCAAAGGATATAGTTGTCCTAGTGTTGACCAAATACATGAGAGATCCAATCAACTACCTATATAAGGTGGGGTCTACATCCTTCTCCCTAAATGAGTCTAACTTCTTCCAATTTGCGACCATAAGAGTAGACATGGCTCTGCAATCCTCCATCTCGAACCTCCTCAAGATTTTGATGCAGTATTTCCCTTGTCCAAGGAAAATCTCTCCATCTGTCTATCATACCTCCATGCCTAGAAATTAGTGCATAAGCCCCAAATCCTTCATCTCGAACTCTACTGCAAGGTCCCTCTTGCACTCCTCTATAAGCCCCAATGAACCTGTTAAAAACATGCCATCCACATATAGAACAAGAATGAGAACCTCACCCCCAACCACCAAGTAGTAAAGGTTAGCATCCGCCTCACTCTTCACAAAGCCCATTCCCTGCAAGTATTTATCTATGCGCTCATACCACGCCCTGGGAGCCTACTTGAGTTCGTACAAAGCTGATCTTTTCAATCTGCACACATGGGTTTTGTTGTTTTGTGCTACAAATCCCTCTGGTTGTTCTATGTATACCTCCTCTATTAATTCACCATTAAGAAACATCGTTTTGACATCCATTTGATGGATCTACCATCCCATATATGCTATAAGTGAGATCACGGCTCGTATAGAAGTATACCTGGCCAGTGGAGAGAATATCTCCTCATAGTCTATTCCCTCCTTCTGAGAGAACCCCTTGGCCACAAACCTTGCCTTGTATTTCTCGATGCTACCATCGGCACCGTGCTTGATCTTATAGATCCAGCGTGATCCAACCACCACCCTATCTGTCAGTCTAGGCACAACCTCCCACACATCATTTTTCACTATTAAGGTATATTCCTCAACCATCGCATATCGCCACACCTACACTATTGTACTACCTCCTAATAGTTGGAAGGATCACTATCTACCAACTAACTAACTAATGCCATATAGTCATTATACCTAGTTAGTTGTCTTTGCTATCTATTACTCATCCTAGGAGCTCCCATAAACTCTTGAGTATCCCTATGTGTATGTTGGTTCATGCTGCCAATTGTAGAGGATGAAGTATCAACCTCCATGTCTTCCTAATGCATCTCTTGGATCTTTTGCATCTATTGCTCCATACTCTGTGAACTCTCAGTACTTGAGCCTATGCTTGTACTAGTAACTATACTCGAGCTTCGTTACCCCTGATCTGGTTGCACGATCCTTGGAGCTTCTACTGGCTACTCATTCTGATCATCTGCTAGGAAATCTTTGGATCTTCTAAATGCCTTGTTCTCCATGAACTTGACATCACGCCTAACTATAATCCTCCTGGCCCCTGGAATAAATATCTAATATGCCTTTGAGGTTTCACTGTACCCAACAAAGTACCCTCTCTCTGCAATCTAATCTAACTTGGAATGTGTAGGCCCTAGAATGTGACAATATGCCAAACTCCCAAATATCTTGAAGTGGCTAACATCTAGCTTCTTCCCTGAGAACGCCTCCTCTGGTGTCATCTTTCCCAATACCTTATGTGGAACCCTATTATGTATGTATACTGTTGTACTGCATGCCTTTGCCCATAAGTAACGTGGCATATCTTGGTCATACAATATAGCCCTTTTTGCCTCTGATATAGAACGATTCTTCCTCTCAGCAACCCCATTTTGCTGCGGGTTGTAAGAAATAGTCCACTCTCTCTTGATTCCTTCCCTGGTACAAAAATATTGGAACTCTTTCCCTTTGTACTCACCTCCATTTTTTGACTTAAGAACCTTTATCTTCTTGCCTATCGAATTCTCCACAAGAGCTTTGAACTCTTGGAAGCGATTGAAAACTTCATCCTTGGTCTTCAAGAAGTATATCCAGGTCTTCCTAGAGAAATCATCAATAAAATTAACAAAGTAATTGTATCCTCTGAGAGAATTCGTCGACATTGGTCCACATATGTCTGAATGTACTAAATCAAGAACACCCTTAGATCTGGTGTCACTCCTTGGAAAAGCTACTTTCGCAAACTTCCCCAATACACATCCCTTACATCATCATGCTTTGTGCTCACCTCTGGAACACCTGTCACTGTCTCACGAAGCAATTTAAGTGCTCCATGATGTATATGGCCCATCCTCCTATGCCATAACTCTCCTTGATCTCTATAATTACTACTACTCATGAGTGCCTTATGAGTATCAAACGGAAACCTGTAAAGCCAACTACTCCTAACTCCAATAGTTATGGGTGATTTTCAATCCTTATGCTTGATTAACACATTCGCCCCTCTAAAGAGTACATTGTAGCATTTATCTTGAAGGACATATACAAAAATCAGATTCATACCCAAGCCTGACACATGCAACACATCATGAATGGGAATCAACTTGCAATTCTCCCTCTAAAATAGAACAGTCCCTTTCCCAATTGGATTGAGTTTGGACATGTTCCCCATAGAAATCTGGATTCTGATGTCCTCCTCCTTATAACTGGAGAAGTACTCTCTAACTCCTGTCATATGAAATGACGCCCCACTATCTATATACCAAACACCCTGTGAGGTTGAGCTAACCATACAAGCTATGAGTGCAAACTCATCCTCCATTCTATCAGAGAGCTTATCTGCACTTATTGAAGTTGTCGTCTGCTTCTTGCCTTTCTTTTCGTTCTTCTTCCTTTGTGGGCAATCGTTGACATAGTGGCCAAACTCATGATAGCCATAGCACTTGATCTTAGACAAGTTGTCCTTCTTCTTCTCACTTTGTAGATTTGATCCTTTGCTAGACCCTTTCTTCACTTTCATTTTGCCTACTAGGGCAACGTTTTCTTGTTTTGCCTCACTTTTTTTACTCTTACTGTCGGTTCCACTAACAAGACTTAGTCTAAGCTCCTCTTGAGTGAAGTCACTCCATAGTTGATCCCAACTCGGTAAGGTGTCTTGTCCATTGATAACTTGAACAAAGACATCCCACTGCTTAGTAAACCCATTTAGGGTTATTCGTAATAGCTCGTCATCATCTGGTTTATCTCCAATAGCTGCCAATTCATCCTTGACAAGTCTGAATCTGGTGAGGTAACTTGTAACATCTTCTCCCTTGTTCATCCAGGTATTCCTCAACTTTTCTCTGAGAATCAGTTTCTAGTTAGTGGTATCATTCTAGTACAGATTCAAAATGGTGTCCCACATCTTCTTCGTTGTATCTAACTCTACAATATGTGGAACAATATGGTCCTTGACACCATCAAGAATCTACCTCCTTGCTTTGGCATCTTCCTTCTTATATGCTAAGAGTTGTGTTGGATCTGTAGGTACAACTACAACACTGATCACATATTCCTTGATACCATTCTCTTCCAGCAATAAAGAAATTTTGGCTTTCCAGACACCAAAATTTGAGGCTCCATCCAATCTATCCTGGTCTCTTAAACCTGTTGAGGCCATCTCAAAAGATAAAATAATAAAAAATAATTCTGAAGAGGTAGAACTGGGTTTTATAAACCCTCAATTTTTCCTTTTTGTGTTTGCACTGAGCTTTTTCTGCCCTCCTATCTGCTCTGATACCATGTGAAAATTCTATTGCATTTACTGATTATTAATCTCCTATCTAAATAGATTATTTGACTGCCAAAAAATTAATTCACAACAAATATTGAAAAATAACACAACTGGAACTTCACAAATAAAACAACAAGAATAGAGAAGAAAACATGCAAAATAATGAACACAATATTTTTGGACAAATTGTCCCTAGAAAAGCCCTGAAGGGAAAACCAGTACTACAGATGAGGAATTTTATTAAACTTCAACAAATCAAGAGATACATAAATTGCTTGCCTCTTACTGGCAGAGCTCCGACAATATTCTTCTTCGAAAATTCTTCCCTCAATTTATTTTGTTAAATACCACAACTGTTGTCCCCAACGTTATCACTGCGTCCTTGCTATCACTGCAAAACTATTTGCTATCACTGCAAATGTTTCTCAAGTGTGTGTTCTCCAAATGCCCATTGATCCCCTTTTATACTATTCTCATTGAAAAACCAATGGCCATGATTTAATCTCAATCAATGGCTAAGATTAATTAGACTCTAACAAAGCCTAACTAACTGGATTCTAGAAGTCTCTAGAGGAATCAATTAATTAATTAAATAATTATATGGACAACTCGCTCCTTTCTAGAAGTTTCCAGAAAAATTAATTAATTAATTAAATATTTGTTGGGTTTGGAGACACCTATCCAATCTACATAAATTAACAACAATATCATCTTTTTTTGTTCCAAGGTTAGTTGTTGTTTACCTAATAGCAATTAACCTAAAAACATAGTCATTTTTATTACTTACAACCTTAATGATTGAATGTCATTAAAAAAAAGATGGAAGTAGATATTTTATGCTATTAAGTGAAGACTAAGTGCTTAAAGCATCTCAATGTATAGAGTCCAACCCACCATCATTATTATTATAAGATAAAATTTATTACTAAATAAAATGTTTTTTAATTTATTTATTACTATTTTAACTATCTATATATATAATTTTGCAATCATTAATTTACTTTTTGCTATTTTATTTAGCTTAATTTAATTTCAAGTTATTTTATATTTGTGCTTATATATCTTATCATACGTTCTTTGATTTGTATTTTCTATTATTATTTAATATTTAATTTGCTATCATTTTCTTTTAATGTCATTTTCTATATTGATGGTCATAGTTTTGATCATGAAGACATTCCTCTACTATTTGATATATGCTCTCTTCCTCTCTTTTGTGCTTACTACCTTCTTTTAAGTGGAGATTTTATTCATAGGGATTTATGTGTTTGTTGAAGGAGATTGGTTTTTCTTTCTTTTCTTTTTTTATCAATGTAATTTGTTTTAAGTATTTGACCTTCAAATGTAGGACAAGCGTTATTTTTAACAAGTGAAATCAAAACTATTTACTATGTGTGAGTTAAATGAAATGCTTATGCAAAGAAGACCTATTTACTATTAAATGATTTTTTTGGAGAAGCACATTGAAATATATTAGGAAATAGGTATTAAAATAAATGGGGTTTGAAGCATAATATTTACTTTTAAAATATTTTATGTTTACTAGAAAAGTATTTTTTTTAATATAGCAAATAAAAAAAGTTATATAAACATTGAGCTAAATACAAGATTAAATTTAAGAAAAAATGTGTAAATAACTAGCTATAAATGACAATACATACGAGGATAGTTGTATATACACATTAGATTTCACAACATTGACTAAAATCAAGTTAGAAACAAGAACTTATATTTTTCCTTTCATGAGTCCTTTTAAGCTATCTATCTCTACTTCTCTTCTTATTTAGTACAATTCTAGATGAAATCCCACCATATTTATCCCTTTCTTTACCTCTTTCATAGAAATGTCATCTTCTTCTCTTTTGGACATTCCTACTTTTTTCCCTCCTTTTCCATCTAATCCAACTGATGTACCCAATTACCAACCAGACAATAATGGTGATTTTATGGTGATTTTAACGATGAAGTCATTTTGGCTTTTGTTGAAACTTATAAACATAATAAAATTGTAAAACATTTTTAGACATGTAAGCAGTTTATCCACACTTGTGAGGGAGATCCCACTACTGCTTCTATTATTGAGACATCTTATAGGGTATTATCATAGTAAACACACACATGCACCCATCAATCTTTCCTTTGTTGTTTCTTTTGTTAATATTTTTATCCTTCCTTTTGTACCTTCTCCATCCCAAACTCCACTTTTTATCATTTATCCTTCCCATTAAACTCACATGTACAAGATCTTTGTAGCCATCAAAACTTCTATACACACTTTTCACATAAGAGCCTTGTCTAACCTTCCTTTCCATCCTTACTCTAATCCTAACTTTACTTTTAGTTATATTTCTCCCTTCCAATCTATCCCTTTCTATTAATCCATCTCCCTTTACTCATGTTTTTTTTTGCCACTTCTCTTCCCCATATCTTAGCATTTCCCATTTTAACCAACCTCCTCATTTCCCATTTTAACCAACCTCCTCATGACAACATCAATTACACATAACCCAACCTTTAACCCTCCCCCTTATTCTAAAAATTAAATTTATTAAAAATAATTTATAAATATATTATTATATAACTGATTGAATAATATTAAATTAAAACTGATAGCATATTTAATAATAAATTAATCGTTTTTCAATCACTCAAAAGAATAATCAATAAATATAATTTGAATTCGTAGGGTTGGCTGTGAGAAAATATGCTTCTTGAGTCTTCCAACTCAGCGTAACATGCCGCTACACATGGCTGGAGAATAAGGTATAATTATTAAGTTTTAGTGCCACAGGCAAGGCAGGATATCATATTTCTTAAAGCCACCCGGATTCCCGAAGGCTCTGTCTTCTCACATGGAACCTTCACAATCTCTGACTCGTCTTCGCCGTCCATTCTCGCTTTTTCGCATGCCTCAAAGAAGCGTTTTACAGCGCGCTCAATGTATTGCACAGCTTCTTTTACGCACATCTTGTCGGCGAGTTCATCCGGGTAACTATCCAGAGCGTGGTCTCCATTCAATTGAGCTGCCAGCTGAACCAACTCCCTCTGAAGATCGTTTAAACGCGCCTTCTCCTTTGCTTCTCCAGGCCTTAGCTTAGATGGTTCTGGCAGCGTAACTGCACACACAAAATTGACAAAGAAATCAGATTTAATATAACAGGACAGCTTTTAAACAAATCAAGTGAGGAGAATATGATACCCGGGCAATCTGTCCTTGGACTCTCCCGCAATTGTAATATGCCTTCGAAAGTGCCGGCCCAAGCATCTCTTTTAGTCAAGAAATCTGATTTCAGATTGAAAATCTTCTTCACGGTTGCAGGTATCGATGAGTGCTCAAATTCAGAGGAAGGATATGGCCCGCTTGCTTTATGCACCACTGCAAGTGCAACCCACATTTATAATCATATTCATTTTGTTCTTGCTTGTGACAGGCAAGTGAAAGTGATGAGAGAAAATATACCGGTTCCTGGGTTGATCCAGGGAGAAATGACTATGGTGGGCACACGAACACCCAATCTGTCGAATTTGAAGAAATAAGGCGATGGACCCACAATTCCGTCGGGAGAGGGGACATCTCTCACAGGCGTGGGAACGTGATCAAAGAAACCCCCGTGCTCATCGTAAGTAATAATGAACACCATTTCGTTCCACTGGGGACTCGATCTCAGCGTCTCGTAAACTTCTTTCACAAACTTCTGACCTTCAGCAACATCATGCGAAGGATGATCATCATTCGCTGGCAGAATCTTGAGATCAAAATAGCGTTGCTCAATGACGACGTAGTTGGGCAGTTTCCCGTTCTTGGCGTGAGATTTAAAGCTGAGATCGTACTGGTGAAACTTAGTTATGTACTTGAGCTTTCTGAGGTTCCTGTAGAAGAGAGTAGAAGGAGGATACTGATAATAAATACCGAAGTCGAGGCCGGATTCATAAACGGATTCAAAGATGGTCTTCTGTGGATATCCTTCAATGACGTTGATGGCATCGTTGCTGATTGCACCGTGAGAAGTTGCAGAGTGAACAAAGAGTCTGTTGGGATACGTTGAGGCCGGCACGGACGCAAACCATCTGTCAAAAACTGCAAATTCTTTAACCAGGGCAGTGTAGACTGGAACAGCTTCTGGTTTGAATCCATTCATCACAGTCTCCGACATGCCCTTCTTAACGCTTTCGGCCTGCTGAGCGAATCCGTTCATGGGAGGAGGATTCGCCTCAGTGTCTGTGGAGTTTCCAAAGACCTGTTCTTTGATGGCTTTGTAAGAATGGTCAGGATCTGGATCCACATATTCCGACTTGTCATCGAAAAATATTTTAGCGAAATCGGGGTCTGCGGTGGAGAGGGGGTTCCATTCTTCCCCTGTTACTCCGTCCATTTGTGGATTAATCCGCTTCATCCATCCGACCATGTGGTCGAAAGATCGATTTTCTTGCACAAGAACAACCACCGTTTTTATCGGCTCTTCTATCTTTATCTCCCCCATCTCTTACCACTCTTTTGTGAAAAACAGAAAGGCCTCTTCATTTAAATTGGGAAGAAGTTGGGAGATAGATAGCCTAATTCCATTCCAGTATGAGGCGTCCAAAAATCACCCTGCGACTCTTGTAAAGCGACAGAAAACTAATAAATAAACCGGTGCCGTGACTCGAGACTGATAAAAAGGCAAGGCATAAAAGAGAAAGGATATACGAATGTTCCTTAATAAAGATTCCATTTGGGCGAATGATAAATGTCAACGATATTTCGTGTTCTCTCTCTTCTACCTTGCCGGGAATAAATTGGCTTACCCGGTTGAGCATTCACGTAACCGTATTTTTAATAGGCCGTTAAAAGGAAATTAATGGATAAAAGTTTTTTTAAATGATGATTATGAGACCGGGTAGTTTATGGGATCCAATCAATTAATCTTAATTTTTACTTTTGTTCATTATTTCTTTTTTAAATATGAGTTTTTGTTATAGATTTTGATCAAGTAATCTGCTATTATTACAATTTGTTCTTTCCCAAACAAAATAATAAGAAATTCAACTATTAAAGTATTAGCATATTTCGTCTGCATGTCTTCATAAGTCAAACACTCTATTATGTAATACCATTCTATTTTCACCAACCTTGTGTATAGATGATAAACCATGTCGTATACTCCTTCTTGGGTGTTTTCCACCTCCCTATTTCACACCTAAGATGGTATGAGCTAGTTCTTAACTTATCTATTAGTATTTTAGTTTTCCATTTTATATCTACATCTATATCTAGTATTTTTGT
Source organism: Sequoia sempervirens (assembly GCA_007258455.2). Classification (NCBI taxonomy): domain Eukaryota; kingdom Viridiplantae; phylum Streptophyta; class Pinopsida; order Cupressales; family Cupressaceae; genus Sequoia; species Sequoia sempervirens. The sequence goes on from VDFB02000017.1 coordinate 454,015,001, forward strand.
CCATGATCACACGTGGGATTGAATTTTTTGATTTAATATTCATCATTATTTTGGCTTTCTCTCACATATCTTGAAATTTTTGTATTTACATTTGTACATTCTTACATTAATTTTCCATTTACTCATCCTCTTGATATTTTATTTCATTCTTGTTTTATTTCTATTAATCAATTTCAAATAATGACACAAAAAAATCATTATGATAATTATGAAAACCTTACTACCTACTAGAAGAGAAAAAAAGGTGAATGTTTCACTCATTTAATCTTTTAACTTGTTTCCATAGATGAATGAGGAGGCCATTACTTTATTCCTATACTTTTTGAAAGGGGAATCTTACCTTCTTAGCTTTTATCGTTAAAGAAGATATTCGTCAAGTGACGTCAAATTCTAAAGAAGGATTAGAGCTTAATATTCGACGTTGAATGACGGTTTTGACCGTTTTCGTGTTGCTTGGATGTTAAGAAAAGAGGATTAACATTTCATTGTGAACTTAAAATGCTTTGATTGCGTATATTTTCATGTGAATCTTCTTCATTCTTTGTTTCAAGAGGATTAGAAAGCCTATCTTGCCTCAATCATGATAACCATTCTCACTCAACTCACAAATAACAATTATTCACATTTAAAATCATAAATTAGTTGTTTTACCACTATCAATCATTTGGTTTAGGATAATTATATTTTAACAATTTGAAATATGTTATAATAGAAAATATGGTTTCTTTTGGGTTAATTTAGATTAATCCACTCAAATGTTTATAAATAACTATAAAGGAGTCTAGGTTAATAAATGGTAATTTGTAAGTGATAGTTTAGACAAGTATATTTGTTATTTTGAAAATTAATAATGATGATCTACATATACTTAGTTTGTTGATGAGAGAATGACTGTCATTTGATTAATTTTTCGTGGTGGTGAATTGTTGGTGGTGAATTTTTCTTGAGGTGAATTTGTCATAGCGGTGAATTTTCTTGCGATGAATTCTTGAGGGTGAATTTACCTGAAGCCCTCACAGACCACTCATGACTTTTGTTCAATGAACCTCTCCATGGTTCTATTCCCTCCAAATCCAATGATTTAAAAATACATTAAAATAGTGTTGCATGTAGTTATACCGATTGAATTAATCCGCTCTCTAGCCTCATAACTTTGAAGCTTGTTGATTGCCTATTTTCTATGGTAATATTATGGCATTTAGAAGTTGATTTAACCTCTCATATTGGCTCGGCCATAGTGGATGATGGGAGAAGATAAGGGGCCCAGTTTTTAAATGAAGTTTCTTTAAGCCTTTTAATCAAAACGAATTGTGCATGAAAATGTCCTTGTATGCGACTATGTAGCTTCCCTCTGCTAGCCAATTTTCCCCCCTCTTTTTTCTCTGCAGCGCCTATCAAGTTAAAGGCTTAGCATGTGTTGTTACATTAACCTCATCTATAGGTACCTATGTTGTCTAAATATCCCCTCAACCATGCCATTTGAGTAACTAGGTTATAAATTAGTGTTGGGCCATGGCAACAAATGTTTATGTTTAAAAATAGCCTCTCTGTATTGTCCTTATATTAACTTCAATTCAGGTATATCGATAGCAAGGACTATTTGATAATCAAATTGCCAATATATATAGTAGTAATGCATTAAATGGATATCGTCTTTTTAATAATATTATGAAGTATCATTATTAAATGACCATGAGTTGAAAACCTAATAATTTATCATATGATACTCTATCAAGTTAGGTTAACTTGGAATGACTCCAGTTAGAGATTGATAGGATGGTAAAAATATTGTGAGTGGTATTTTAGCTAGTAAGTAATTAATGTGATTCCAGGTTATAGATTATTTGTGGTCATATAGATTTACCTTGGATAATGTCTCTTGGTTTATAATTTGTTTATCATCTTATTTCCCCTTAAGAAAATAATATAATACACATTGATTGGCTACATGGAAGAGTGTTATGAAAACCTTGATTCAACTAGGATATGCCCAAAAGAGCCTAATGAAGAGTTTAATATGAAGCTATAAGAGTGATAAAAACCAAGTCATGTGACCTTGTAAGTAGGATAAGTAGGCATTAAATTGTGTTTTTATCTTGATTTTCATGGGCATATTGATGTCATTTTAGAACAAGTTCCCTCAAGCAATATTATTGAAGGTGGTGTATATTTACATAAGAAGAAATAGAAACCCTCACTCCCTGGTCAAACTCTTATACCAAGAACATATACCCATGTATAAAGGTAAGCACTTTACATAAAAAATATATGTGGTCTAATAGGTAATGCATTAAATGGATATCGTCTTTTTAATAATATTATGAAGTATCATTATTAAATGACCATGAGTTGAAAACCTAATAATTTATCATATGATACTCTATCAAGTTAGGTTAACTTGGAATGACTCCAGTTAGAGATTGATAGGATGGTAAAAATATTGTGAGTGGTATTTTAGCTAGTAAGTAATTAATGTGATTCCAGGTTATAGATTATTTGTGGTCATATAGATTTACCTTGGATAATGTCTCTTGGTTTATAATTTGTTTATCATCTTATTTCCCCTTAAGAAAATAATATAATACACATTGATTGGCTACATGGAAGAGTGTTATGAAAACCTTGAAACCAGGATATGCCAAAAAGAGCCTAATGAAGAGTTTAATATGAAGCTATAATTATTCTAGAGTGATAACCATGTCATGTGTCCTTGTAAAGTAAGCAATAAATTGTGTTTTTATCTTGATTTTCATGGGCATAGTGATGACATTCTAGAACAAATTCCTCTCAAGCAATATTATTGGAAGGTATATTTACATAAGAAGAAATAGAAACCCTCACTCTCCTGGTCAAACTCTTACAATTATAAGAACATATACCCATGTATAAAGGTATAAGCACTTACATAAAAATATATGTATATATATACATGTACATGAGCTATACCTTCTTAATTTAATACTTGTGTATTCTTATAATGAAAACCACTGCATTTCTATGATATTGAATTATATATGTTTTTTGAAAAGATTGACAATTCTAACTCCATGTATTGATTCGCTTGTATGCATATATATGAATTATCATGACAATGTACTTTTACTTGCATGGATTGAACCTTGTTACTTATAAGGAATCATGGACCAAGTAACGTTAGAATTAAACTGATATGTTGTCTATATGACTGATTATGTATATGCACAAGTGTCAATGTATAATGGTGTTACTAGTGTTTTTCCTTGTGTTTGAAGATCATATTGTGAATAGATGTAGATGTGTCTTGCCTCACAATTCCATTACTCCAATCAATTTGCATTGTTAGTCTACCTCACGTGTTGGGTCAAGTGTTCTCCTTACAAGATGAATTCCAAGGAAGTGAATCACTTCGTGGTAGGGTGGAAACATGCTCCATCAATTTTCTCGCCCTTGATGTGGTTGAAGGAGTTGAATGTTTGAAGAATCCTATCAGAAGGTTTACTTGTAATTGGATCATTGTGTATACATGTTCTCAACCATGTGGTCTATTGTAAGGAATGTGTTCCAATATGAACTGCTATGATTAACGACTTTTGTAAGTTCCAAACTTTATGAAATAATGAAATTTCTTGTCTCTTTTCTTGCACAATGGACACGTTCCATGTCTTATGTTTTCTTATGTGGAATATGTACATAATTTGTTAAGTTTAATCCATTGGGGGTCGTTACATCAACCCTTATAAATGTGTATAATGATTTAAAGACTTATAGGCAAGGGTCCTGGAATGACATGTGTACATTTTTTACTCCTATAAAAGCACCAAATTGAAACTTGTCACTATTGATTGCCCCTTCAATGCTCTAGAATGAGAGAGGATTCTTTTATGTATGTCTAGATGTATAAAATGAATGTCAATACTTGTCTTTAAATACTACCACATAGCATTAAGTTTCATACAATATGTACTTGGTTAACCCAAGGTGGAAAAATAAGGGAGGCCAACTAGCCAATTTTGAATTTTAAAAATGAATGGGTTAAGGGTGATCCCACAAAGTTGATTTACAATTTCTGGGAGATTCTGATTTTTGTTGAAATCACATATTTATAGAAAATATAATGATTTAAGCCTTAAAAAGTTCCATTTAAAGCATTACAATTGAAGAGGGTTTGATCAAACTACCTTAGATCAAACCCCCTTGGATAGAACTCCGCTAGTTTTAAACCATACCTATAACAGAGTCTCCTTTACACCTATCAAAATGTTGATAAAAACCCACTTTTGATTTACTTTTTGGGGGATCAAATGAATTCATTTTAAAAAAAAAATTGTATGTAGTCCTTATTATAAGCTTCCCAAAAAGTATAATTTTAAATAAACAATTTTATTATTATATTTATTTTTTATTTCTTGTGAATGTAGGTTTTTCACCGAAAATCAAACTCTTTGTTTCGCACATGTGGAAAAATAGAAGATTGTCAAAAAAATTGAAAAATATGAGTGCACTAGATATTGAAGTCCTTGATCCAAAAGAATTTATTCACATACAAAAGTTGTATTTAATACAATTTACTTTATGTCTTGAATTAGTTGGTTTGACTTTGAAACTTGATTAAAAGGAAAAATATTCAATAAAACTATAGAACCAATTGGAAGCACTAGATATCATAGTTAGCAGAATATAAGTGAGAAAAATAGAATTTTATCTTTCATGGAAAAAAAATTTTGTGTTATATGGTGAGCGTCACTCCTTAAAAATGGTGTTTCTTGAAGAAAAAAAAACTAGTTTTCGAAGGAGATGGAAAAAGAAGTGCAATCTGATTCCAAAAATTTTGAAAAAAATATATTTAGAATCTACAGACGAGATGTCACAAATCACTAGTTTGCATCATCTTCAAATTCCTCACGGTTTAACCACTATAGGTGCCCGAAAGTGAAGATTTAGTTAGAAAAAATCAGTTCAGTGTCCAGTTTGGCCAAAAATTGTAAACCAGTATTGTGGGATCACCCTTAAATATGTGAAAAAAAATTCTAAAATAATGAAACAATCAAATCCAAGCATAATTAATGGGTTATATGGAGGTAGTTGTATAGACAAATGTGATAAACATGGGGATAAGGTGAATGTATTGAAGTATGTGGGTATAAGGATAAGGTAACATGCAAATGCATAGGGATATGTGTGTTTGGATGGAGAAAGGATATGAAAATGAGCTTGGAGCATCTTCACACAAGATTACACCATTTGTTGATATGTATGAATGTATCAAAACATTTCCTCAAAATGAGCATAAATCTAAATGGAAAATATAATATGTATGCAAACTCCACCGTAACATTTTCCCACTTTGAGGTGCTTGTGAATCCTAAAATGATCGTGTATCTCAAAGTATGTCTAGCACTCATAAACATGTATGGAAAGTAAATATTTTGACATCTTGAAGGGTACGAAAGTAGACCCTTATAGAGTAAATGAGCATTTAAGGTATTATTGTGTGTCTTTTCATGTGGTCACTCTATAAGAAATTATAAAGCAAAGAAAGAGTATATAATAAACTTAACATCTATATCACAAGTGAAAATTAAGTACAAATAGGAACATTCCAACTCTCTAAGAAAAGGAACAATAAGAAATAATTAGGAAAGAATTTGAATGAGTAAAATTAGGAAAAACTTTCCTATTTAGAAAATGATAATGGTGTGTTTATCATTATAACTGTGGGATGACAAGACACATGAAACACAAGGCATGTCACGTGGTATTGATCCATGTGATCATGGTGGTGAGTCTCTATATCTCAGAATTTGAATTAGTAAAATTACGAAAAAAAATTATCTTTTTAGAAAATGACAATGGTTTGTGTAAATACCCAAAATTGTCCTAGTATGCGAGTAACACTTTTTTACTAGTTTTCACCCTTTTCCTTAATTATTAAATAATACCTTATTATTTAATTATCATGAAATACCATATTCTATTAGTAATTGACTTTATGTTATTTAATTAATTCATCCTAATTCACCCTTTCTGACTAATTTAATAAATCTTATTTATTTGATTATGTCCTAATTATCATTAATCTCCCTGATTAATTAAATAAATCTTATTTATTTAATTACGTCGCTAATTACACTTATTCTTCTATTTTAATTAAATATTTATCATTAATTGTTTAATTAACATCAAGCACCCTTCTTAATTTAATTGGCCACTTTCCCACTTATATATTAAATGATTAAATAAATTATTTAATTCACTTATTTCATCTCAACATTCAATCCACTCATTACTAATAAATAAACATTTTATTATTAAATCCTCACTTGTTGATCTGTATAGGATCTAGACTATATATAGTATTGAATGCTTAAACTTTTAATGATTATTCAAGTTAATTAGAACAAAATTAACTCATGGGAAATAATTACAATAATTAAAATGACAAGGTGATAACAGATGAAAGTGAGAGAAAAGAAAGAGAGAAGTCTGGCTTGGTACGTTTGGTCTGAGTTCGTCACAAACGTGACTACATCTCCAGGTCTACTCCATTGGAGTGTGACCGATCCGATTAATCTCCAAATCAAAATTACAATTGCACCAATACTTTTCCCTTGAAGCACATCAGCAAAAACATGCCCTCGATGTGTGAAATAGTCTTCAAAAGATCTCTAAGAAAACTCCCTTGTTCTCCGATTCACAGCTTCACCCTTCAATTGAAAATTCTGATTATTCTCTTAAGAGCATACCCCCCTCTTTTATACATGCAATTTGCCTAAAAAGGCTTAACAAGAATATTAAATTCCTAACCCCCTTAATCAACTCGTAACAGGGTTTGTTTTGAATCTTTTAACCCCCTTTGCTTATTTGTATGGTGGGTTTTGTTGGATTATGGCTTAAAAAGCCATTTGTTAGGGATTTGGCCTGTAGATTTATAACAAAATAAACTAACACCATATAAAAATAAACAATATTCAGTGGCGTATCGGCGGGTATGGTTTTTACTATCCCCGTGGTCGGGGGTTCCAACCCATGAGCCACCGATACCTTCATACCCAAGAGACATTTAACACTGGGTTCTATGTTGTTAAATTAGATGAGTACGGTCTGTGGATGTAAATTTGGTTGTTTGGCGGATATCCGCGGGTTCCAAACCCGTTTAGAATATCTTTTTGTTGAATGAACAAACTCAGCTAGAAGCCCGGCGGAGGGTGACAGCCATGCTCCAAAGCGCCCGCGTGGCAACTTGTTTCATTCATTTGTGGTGACTCAACACTGGCGTGTCCAGATGACTCCAGCATACGTAATACATTTGGGCCAACGTGGATGCCGATCGGCTTCATTTCGATTGCCAATCACTCGGCATCCAGCGGCATCACGGCTAAGCGTCTGAGGATGGACCGATGTCTACAGCCTGATTACCGTGCGGCCAAGGCTGGCGTCACCTACCCGCATCATTATTGCGTCGACATGCTGTTATGCGGACACCCGCAGGTCAACTCTGATTAATACTTTGGATTTGTAATATGAGCTAGCGGCGATCAACGCAGAACGCTGACGTCATCATTGTACCTTTTAGTCACAAGTCAACTGAGAGCTTTGACGTGATAACTCCTGCATATGATAAGTTGCCGTAAAAGGCGAGTTGCGTTGGAAGCTTGCGATGGAAAACGCCAGCGATGATGCCAACTTTGAAAAATTTTGACAATGTCATTTTTTCGCCTCCTGGATGCCCTTGATCCTAGTTTGACCCAAGGTTTGACTGGCCATAACTTGCACAAACGAACTCCTTTTCGCTCCATTCAAGTTGCATTGGAATCAGGACATTGAGCTCTCTGATAGTCTTGATTCTAGAAATGGGGGCACTTCAATTTTCGAAAATATCCACGGGATCCGCTTTACACACAATCCTCCAATAATTAATTATTTAATTAATTATTATCCTCTCATACATTGACTAATCAATCAATTTCATTGATTAATCAATCAAATCCATTGACAAATAAATCAATCCCATTGATTAATCAATCAATCCCATTGATTGACCAATCAATTCCCTTGATTAAATCAATAAAGTCAGTTAACTCCCCGATCAATTCCTCTCAACAATCCTTGACCATTGATCTTCATCTTTCATCTTTGAATCTAGATCGTTCATTTGAATCAAGCATTTCTATAAAATCAACCCTCACATTACGTTGATGGGTAACCATGAAACTTCAACATTTGCATCATTGTGATCATCTCATACACTTGAAGCTTAAGGGGACATAGAAGCATACTAATTTTTGAGCTTGCAAAAGCAAACTAAGAAGAGCAATGGAAGTAATCCATGACAACACAGTAAAGGTGAAGGTATCATTTGTTTGAATTTGATTTTATCCATGTTGTACATTTTTATTGATTAAATTGGATCATATTTGAGTATAGGATTGCATATTGTGGTTGTTTGTTTTGATTCCTTCTAGCTCTATGACTGAATGTCAATTTTTCAATTTACATTTTGGTGAACCCGACGTGAAACTCACGTAATTAACAATTTCTATACATAATTAAGTTTTTTTGAAGCTACAGGAAGTGTGACGCAATCATCAAAAACAACAATGCATTCGTTGGGTTTTGCACCACAATCAATGTTCCTTTCAATGCATCTGCTTAGTTGTGTGACACATATGAAGTTTGTTGAGCTGGATATCTGCCACTATTGTTTTTCTATGTTTTTGTAGGTTCGAACTAGTCTACCATAAACATTGAACCTACACTGCAGTCAACTCCTTGTGCACTGCATCTAACTCTTCATGCACTGCAATCAACTCTTTATCCATCACATCTACTTCATCAAAGTCTTATTTGTGCATTGCATTCATTGAACCCTACACCGCAAGTGAAAATTACAAAAAGAAAGATAAAATGTTGGTTCATACTTTGATGTTTTCTAATTTTTCAATAGGGTAAGGTCTTTTGTGTTACTAATCTTTTTTGTTTCCATCTTGTGGCGATCTCTCAGATTATCTCAAATATTTCTTTTTAGTGCTTAAAATGAACATGATCTCAAACATTTAGTTTTAGTTCTTAAAATGAACACAATCTCAAACATTTGGTTTCAGTGCTCTTAAAAAGAACAATACAATCCTCACTTTGTAATCTGGATTTAAAATTAACAGTGTGCTTGAACATGTAATACTTCACTTGGTGCTCTAAAATTAACATACAAATCACACATTTATTTTGGTGTACACATAAAATGAACAATTGTTTACTGTATTTTGTGCGCTTGCACACATGTCAATCCACCAAAAGTGGGTGTTGTTTTAAATTATCCTCTCCCCTTGTGCACCTTATGCGATCTTGGGTGATGAGAAATCACAACATGAAAACTTTCCACTTTTTTTAAGTAGGAGGCCTCCCTTGGGATACATCTTTATTGAGAACCCAAGGGATTGACCTCAAGTGACATTTTCTAGTGCGCTATATAAATTGGATGAGAGTGAGAGTTCTAGTTTGATCCATGAATGTAGCGCTCCAAACTATTGCTAGGGGCTTACAGTTTTTTGTACCTTGAGGAGACGTCTTAAAGGTCGATGGTGTTCACATAGTTTCACCCATTAAAAACCTTTGTTGTAGAGGCATTAAAGTCCATTCGAACGTAATCTTATAAAGTGGTGCAATGGATGCAGATTGTACCGTAAAGCTACTCATCTTGTACTTTCTTAGGTGGAGATAGATCTTGTTAGGTTGCTAGCAATAGCTTCTCAGGAAGAGAAAGAGGGTGTGCCTGTGGCGTCTGTCAATGACCCTATGTCACTGGACAGCTACTATTCACCTTCGTATAGAGAAGGTTTTGGAAATAATTATAGTCTTAATTGTTTCACTAACCAATCTTTCTAAGTATTTACCCCTTTAATGGGAGGTGGTCCTACTTAAAGTTACACACCCATTCTACTACTAAATAAAGTTGTGAATGTTTTGAGTCTTGTTATTACCAAGTGTAAACAATCTGCCTTAGGGCCTTATCATTGACACAAACTATCAAAAACCACAACTACTAACTTATCAAAAACATTTTTTTGTGTTTTCTTAAACTAAATCACATCTAAAATAAAAAAACTAAACAAGACTAGGGTTCCTTAAAAGTCAGATTTTTGACAAAACTTATGCATCACATCTATTAGCCTATGCACTGTAACTGTGTATCTACACCGCAAAAATAGTGTGATGCATCCATTAGCGATCATGACGCATTCTTCTATTAAAACACTACATCTCTCTATCGATCAAAAATCTACCTTAGCAAACAAACATAAATGCATTTGTGTGCAACACAATTGATAGGTTTTGCAATGCATCTATTGTAGATTGGATTGTAGTTGACATCTTCTACACCACATCTATTGATTTTTCTATTGTATTTGTCTAAAAAATAAAGTACAGTCCATTTTTAGAGGCTGTATTAAACCTGGTCTTTCTACACTGAAATCAAAATCTGAATAGTCACTTTTTCCTGCGTTTTCAGTAAATATTTAGCTTTCCTAGGTTAAAATGTTACATCATTTAGCATCATATCACAAGTCCTTACAATATTGTCTTGAAAATATTGAAATCTAAAAACCAAAAACAAATTAGAAGTCAAGTCTAGTGTTATCATTTTGAAAGTCTCAAAACCTCAGTTTTTACAAACTACCCCATCAACAAAATTTGAAACCCAACTCACAAGTCTAGTTATGGATTCACTTTTTTTTTATCAAAACCACCATAACCACTAGAAGTTTAAGATTTTCACGTGGTTACATTAGTCCAAAACTAAAAAAAAAATCAAGGTAATCATCTTTTAGGATCCACAGTCAAGGTATCAAATTTCTTTGCATTTAGTGAAATATCATCACAAAAAAAAAATTAAAATATCATAGTTTTCATTTGAGTCTTGTACCTTTCAAAATTTCCAAAACTCAAAGAGTACCAAAAACATAGAGTAGATTCATTTTAGTTGCATTCATACCAAAAAATCAAAATTTATAAAAGGACAAAATCAAAACACTATCACTTTTATGGTCACATGATCACAAGTCAAAAGAAGAGAGATGGACTCATCATCTAATCTGATGTACAACCCAACTAGTGAAATGCACTTTGGTGAAAATCCTAGTGGTCACACGAACTCACAAACTCAAAATCTCCCCCCTTTTGATAATTGCACTGTATGTGAAGTAGAACAAGGGTTCACGCCAGAGGAAATCAAAAATGCATCTCAAGATCCAAGGATCTTGAGAATCATTGTCAATATTGTATCAATAGAACCCAACAAATACTTCATGCAATTGACACAAAATGAAGCTAAGCTGATGCCTGAATTGGACATAACCTAAATCATAGGGGAGACTCTGAATACGATGTCACTAGGATTAGGTGTCGTCAATCAACCTCCACCATCATCACCTATTGTGTCACCACCCACATCACAACAGAACATAGGCATTCTGCCTACCCAACATCTCATTTTTCATCAACTGTGAATGTTCCACCACCACCTACATTCACCAAAGCAATGGTAAATCCATTTTCCTCACATCTACAATTGCAGCACCAACCCACACTACAAATGCAACCCAAACTTCTACCCTTTAAATACCCCAAGTAAGATACGAAATCCCAACCCTTTGTATTTAGGACCACAAGTGGGTACAACATCCACTTCATAGAAAGTAAACACACCTCTAGCAAGGAGTTTATCCTTTTTTTAAACAAGTCCAAACATCACTCCACCCCAACAACAACCAATCAATCTTGGTTCGTCATTTATCATTTGGGTTTAATCAACCCCACCTCCACAACAACCAAACAATCTTGGTTCATCATCATCATTTGGGTTTAATCAACCCCCACCTCCACAACAACCAAACAATATTGGCTATGTATCTACATTTGGATTTTATCAACCCCCACCTCCATAGCAACCAAACAATCATGGTTCTGCATATGCATTTGGTTTTAACCAAACACCACCACAACAATAACCAAACAATCTTGGTTTTCCATCCGCATTTGGGTTTAACCAACCCCCTCCTCAGCAACCAAACAATCACGGTTTTGCATACACAACTAGGTATAATCAACCCCCTCCACAACAACCAAACAATCTTGGTTCATCATTCACAGCTGGTTTTAACCAACCAACACCACCACAATACAACTCAAATCCCACATAAACATCAAAACTTCACCAACATATTCCACCCATGCATCAACATCAAAATATGCATGGATTCAATCCAAAACACAACACTAATCCATTTGGGAACCCCTCACAAGGTTCCACACAATACATCCAACCCAAATGAGTTCTAATGGCACCATCACCCATGAATCTAATAGCTCAGTAGTTATAGACATCGCAACACTAGATGACCAACATGCACATAACTAGGAGTAAAAAAACCTACTTGGTAGAGGACCTATGTCCCTACCCTTTTGATAGGAACATTCACATGCCCCCCTTTCCCACGAATTTCATAATTCCTAAATTTGACAATTATAAGGGAAAGGGAGAGCCCATTGAACACATACGAGAGTTCCATACAGCCTCCTTAGACGTGGCATATGAACATACATACCTCATGAGACTTTTTCCACAGAGTCTAGGAGGCCAATCTCTCCAATCGTTCGCACACTTACCAGCTCGAAACCACTATCACAGATCACACAATCTTCAAAGAACCTTTACAAAACCATAAGAAGGGAAAATCCTCAAGTTCCAAAACAAATGGTAAAAAGTTGATGCAAATTATACCAGTGTCACTTGTGAGTACACGGTAAACCATATCCTATCATCAAATCAGAACATATCCACTGTCATGGTAAAAATCCTAAATGTGCGGTTACCACCAAGCGATCAAAGGTGACTCTGCAAGGAGCCCCTTTTAAAGCTCAACCGACACACGAGTATAACTTACTTGATTATCTAGGAAAAAACCCAGCTCAAATCTCAATTCTTGAGTTGCTATGCACCTCTCCTGAGCATAAGGCTATGCTAGACAAAGCATTGCAGGATTCATCCATCCCCACAAAGCTAAATTTGAATCATTTTTGGGCCATGGTAGGGTTCTTAGCTACCACCCATCATATAAAATTCACTGAACATGATTGTACTTCATAGAAACCAAATCACAATGAACCTTTGCACCTCCAAGTATACGTTAATAAACACAAAATTAGACGAGTTCTAATAGATGGTGGAGTTGGGCTAATCATATGCACTTTAAAACTAGTGACTACCATGAGATTATCTGAGGCTTGTATAGATGAGTCAAAGATGATTATAATACGAAGATATGATGATATGGAACACTCTTCCAAGGGCATCACCATTCTCCTTATCAAAGTGGGTCCTATTGTATAGGACATGGTGTGTCAGGTTTTGGATCTGGACTTTCCCTATAACCTTTTGCTCGGACCCCATGGATTCATGCCATGAAGGTTGTCCCTTCAACATACCATCAATGTTTGAAGTTTCCTTACAATGGTGTAGAGATTACTATTTTCAATGATCTTGACCCATTCCTATATTGCAATAACCTAAGAGGTACACCTAATCATCATGTACCTATCCATAGGTAGAGCTTACCTACCCCCTCCCCATCATAATATATTGACCCAGCTTCTCTATCAAAAGCTTCGGTGTTACCAACAAAATTCCCTAAAACCAAGGTCTATGTCTAGGACGATGGAGTTGGAGAGTAAATATTGAAGGTTTGTTGGGAAGCTACCATTTGCACCTAAACATTATGCAAAATCCCTTCACATCAAGAAAGATCCCAAGGTGACAATTTAGTTAGTTCGACCTTCATCGAGTGGGGTGAGTTAGGAAATGAATGTATCAATGAAGACCTCTCCAAATGGATATATAGAGATGAAGAGGATGAGATACATGTTGATCTACCTAAAGAAAAATATGGCAAAGGTTTTGACATAATGAAACAGAAAGGCTACGATGGTCACAATGGCCTAGGACTGTAGAAATAGGGTATGACCGAACCTATCCTCATGAGAAAATGACCAAAAAACAAAGGGCTATGATATCACCCACTAAAAGTGAAAGCTCTTAGTACTACGGTATTTCAAAAGAAAGTCATTAAAGCCTCTAAAAATTTTGAGATGTCTAGGATTAGTACCAAACCTTAATCCCCTACAAACGAAACTAAAGGCCAAACTTGGATCAATACCTTTTGGGACCCTAATGAGTCATCCATCTTCACCCTATCTACCTCGTCCTTCAACTTTGTTGATACTGATGATAACATGCATGTACTCCACCTCCAGTCAATCGATTGGGACCAACAAGGTCCACAAAGCTTGGACCTCTTCAAAAATGTTGAAGCAATTGTTGAGTTCATGGGACTTAGAGAAGGTTTACCGAGTGGAGATCACAAGGTTGTATTCACCATTGACCTTGACATTGACACATACTATGGGGATTCGGCCCCACCTTCCAATCGCAAAATAGAAACAATAAAGAAAAACAAGTTTGTAGGTGAAAATCGAAAGGTGCCTACAAACATAGCAAAAGATAAGAAAAAGGACATATCCAAAGGTGAAACCTATCTGGGGAACCTAAGGATGGAAGGTTGGAACCGCTCCCCACAAATCAAGAGAAATCCTCAATGTTGGTCGAGAAGTCACAAGAGGTCAACATCAACACACCAGAGGTTCCAAAAAACATACACTTTGCAACACCCTTGACAGATGTAGAGAAGCCAAATTTCATCTACTTTTTTCTCTAAAAGGAAAATCAACTTTGCATGGTCCTATACAGACATTCCTAGGCTAGACCCTGAACTACTCCTCCATCACTTACATCTTCTTCCTAATGCTAAACCCTTTAAGCAAAAATTGAGGAAGATGCACCTACAAATCACCTTATTAGTCAAAGCAAAGTTGAAAAAAATATCAGATATCGGGTTCATAAGACCCATCAATTATGCATAATGGATTTTAAATTTGGTACCAATCCCCAAGCCGGTTAAGGGCATATGTATCTGCACTGACTTCAGGGATCTAAACAAGGCTTGTTTGAAGGACGATTTCCATTTACCCAATATAGACATGATCGTGGATCTTACACCGAGATATGAGATGCTATCACTGATGGATGGTTTCTTTGGCTATAATCAAATTAGAATTACAGTTGGAGATCAGCACAAGACAACCTTTACCTACGCTTGGGGTACATACTGCTAGAATGTCATGCCCTTTGACCTTAAAAACGTCAAAGCTACCTATCAAAGGGTGATGACAACAATCTTCCATGACATGATGCATAAACTAATGGAGGACTATGTTGATGACCTCCTGAAACATCCCTCACAAGGGACGACCACTTGACAGTACTTGAAAAAATACTTACCAAGTTGGAAGAATATAAGGTTTGACTAAACCCAAAGAAATGTGCCTTTGGAGTAACTTTTGAGAAGCTCCTTGGATACATTGTTTCGTACAAAGGCATAGAGGTCTGCAAAGGTGAAATCCATCATATACATGTTGCCACCTTCCAATCTAACACAGTTAAGGATCCTACAGGGCAAACTACAGTCTATCCACAGGTTTATAGCACAACTGATAGACAAGTGCCATATGTTCCAATATCTCCTTCGTAAGGTGGTCATACCTTTTTCACCTTAGAAAATCCAATGTTTATGCTCTTGTTGATTGAAGGACTTGGTAACATTTTGTGGGTGCTTTTGCATTGGTTTTTCCATCACTAGGCACCCCTCTTTGCAAAATTACAAAAAAATTGGTGGAGAACCTGATTTTTACTTATTGGTCACCCTCCTTGCTAGGTCGTACAATTTGGCTTGAGGGAGTTTGGATGGTTGTTGCTACTATTTTGACCTTTTGGGATTGTTTCCTTAGTTGCACCTTGGTGCCTAGCCTAACATTGGGCTTTACAAGTGTTTGGGAGTGACTCTATTGCATTACGGTGAAGTTATGCTCATTCTATAGCCACTGATTGGTATTTCCAACTTGTTGTTTGCTTCGTATCAGACCTAGAAAGTGCATCAAACCTATGGAAATGAAGTACGTGACCATCTGCCACCATTTTAGGACTTCATATTGAGCTATATTTGTGGTATTTTGTGGGGAGGTTCTCATAATCTCATTGTAGCATCTTTTGGAGGGAGTTATGCTTCATGTTATCGTCATTTTTTTTATCATAACAACAATATATGATGTTTGAAGCATTTTCCTTGATGAGCTAAAATTATAACACCATTGGTGATTGCTCTTGTATCTTTCTTGTTTACTCACCCCACTAAATAAGTGGTGCTCTCGTTGAGTAAGTGGCTGAGCTTCTTTACTTTCATGTCATTTTCTTACCCCATTGAATTAGTGGTGCTCACTGAATAAATGATTGAGTTATCTTTACTTTATGTTATACCCATTGAATAAGCAGAGGATCTCTCTTGATTGGTCGACTTGCCACCAAGTGCTTTGCATGTTCTAATTCCCATTGAAGAAGTGGATGTTTCCTTATATTGAAGATTTCATACTCACCCCACTAAACAAGTGGTTTATTTAGTATTATATATTTGCACCCCTTACCACTGTATGTTCTCACCTTGCCCACATCGGGATCCTAGTGATCAAAAAGTGGAAGGGAGTTTACTCAGTTGATTATCTTTGATTATTGGCTAATGCTAATGAGTTGTGAAGTTTTAAAAAAATTAAGGGTGGGTTATTACAATGCTACTCAAAGGTCTTCAAACCACTATCAAATTGTGATGAAAGAAGAGAATGGTGAGGAATAATCACATCCAAAGAAAAATGATGATGATGTAACTCCATTGAAGCTATCATAAAATAGAAGATGAATTTCTTCAATTGTGTCCTCCAAATTTTTAATGAGGGACTCTACGAACAAGTATTATATGTTTGGTAGAAATGTGGACCCTAATATGATGGATTTGGAAACTGATATCAATATCTTATTACAACAAATAACTCAAACTGATGGATGAGTCAACACTAGATTTATATATAGCAACAATTAATGATGATGGAGATGAGATATCAATGCAAGTCATTGAACTACATCATTCATCCCTAAATGATGCTCTCTCACAATATGTTTGAGTAAGAACATATGATAATTCTACATGTGCCAGATTAGAAGGATCAGGTAGAGCAATACCATGATCTAAAAGACGTTTCTTCATTTTATCAAAATTTCTATGAATACAATAATCTTCTATATGATTTTTTTTCCCACAATAACCACATTTATTTTCATTCATTAGGAAAATTATGAACAATACTTAAATGGAAGACATTTAGTTGAGAGACACGATCTAAAAAATAACAAATACAAAAGAAAATACATGAGATTATCCCCCTTGATAAAATAAAAGAACCCCCAAGCAATTAGTGTGATGTGGAATTGTATATTTAGTATATTTACAATTAGCACGAGGTGGATATAATGTACAAAGACTACAAAGTCTCAAAATGGAGGCATATATTGAAGGTACAATTTTAAGATATTGTCAAGAAAACTAACAACACCTCTTCATAGTGCTAAATAAATTAGGTAATTTCAAAAAATGAGACTCAAAAGGAGTTTGTAAGTGCTTGAATGTGCCCTCTAAAGTTTCAAAATGGGATATGTGTAGAGTGACCTCTAAGAATCTATAAATTTTAAAATATATACCATTTAATTATAGTTTTATTCTACCATCAAGTAAAGCACGAAAATTACCCCAAATAAAAAAAATCTCAAAAAAATGTTTTCATATGACTAAGAAATGGGCTCTTAAAGTTGAGACAAAAAAATCATACTTGCCAACAATGAGGGGTCAAAACTTAGGGTAAATCGGTGACATTTGCATGACATCATGTTGACATTAATAAACATAAAATGCTAGGAATACTCTTTGTGGTTACATAAAATGCTAGGATTTTGATGGTGAAGCTACTAGCAATTTACTCTAACATAAAATGTTGATTTATGATTATGTGGTGTTATGGGAAACTAATACCACTAATGGTGGATGTGTCAGGTGGCGCCGCTCATAATGGTGGCAAGTCAACAAATACTAAGGTGGAAATGACTTGGGTGAAGCTAAATGAGATCGAGAAGTGCTAATGGAGGCTAATTTTTCTATTTGAGGCATGGAAATATTAATCCAAAGGGGTTACATGCTTGGAATCACCATCATGGATTGGAACTAATGCCAAATAGGGGTAAGGATAAGAGTAGGGTCATGGAAGGAACCAAAGGGTGCCATTAGGGCCAAGGGTGGACTAAACAAAATGAAAAAATAGGGCCAAACATAAGTAGGAAGACCAAACGAGCTTGAATAGGGTCAAGGTGGGTGAAAAATGAATCAAACAAGTGTAAAGAGGTCCAATCAAGCTTTCCAAGTGCAAAGATGACCTATGACCAAGTCACATAGGAATAAAACCTTGATTGAAAATTGCAAACAAATTTTAACCCAAAATAGTACAAGGTAGCATAGTTGAGGCCTCTTCCATAAAAAAAGATTATTTTTTACCTAAAAATTATGTACATGTGTGGATTTGTATTGATTTTGTATGTTGCTGTATAATAAATTAGGTATAACCCCTTCCCCCCATATTGTGTTTTTTCTTGTATTGGAATTTGATGAAATGATAGGCAATCTTAGCTAATTTAGGCCTTTTGGAATCAATGTAATTTGTGTTTGGCTCCATGATACACTTTCGATAGGTCTATATGTAATGTTCATCTCAAAGCAAGAAGGAACTTGTAATTTATGATTTTAATAACATGTTGGAGAAGCCAATGTTTGAATGAAAAATCCAAGATGGCTTCCACAAGTGAATATGTTCATAATAAGCCAAGACAAATATCATAAAAAGTGAATGAAAATGTACAATGAGGCTCCTTGTAAGTGGGATAAGGAGGAGGAAGGAGGGTAGAAGTAAACAAGTGACTAACCCTCTAAGAGTGTAACACAAGTTAGAACACTTTGGACAAGTGTGAGGACACGTGTAAAGTCCTTATGAAGTGAGACAACTAAGGGAATAGCCTCTGAGTAAACTTAAACAAAGTGTGAATAGGTCTAACCTAGAAAAATAAATTAGCTAACTAGATGTATAATGATCTTATTAACACTATAGATTCCACTAGATTACCTTTGTGAACTACCTCAAATACCTCCAATTGATGTTTTAAGTGCATTTAAGATGGCATATGTATCTTCACAAACCCAAAAAGAGGTCCAAATTTTATAAA
Organism: Sequoia sempervirens; assembly: GCA_007258455.2. Lineage (NCBI taxonomy): Eukaryota > Viridiplantae > Streptophyta > Pinopsida > Cupressales > Cupressaceae > Sequoia > Sequoia sempervirens. Next base: position 454,034,238 of record VDFB02000017.1, read on the forward strand.
ATTTCTTTTAAAAAATAGTTGAATTTTGATCTATTTCATGAATATTTTCTTATTATAGAGAAAAACTACCTCTTTATAGTAGGGTAGTTTCAAAATTGCCACTTGAAATTTTAAAAACTACCACTTTTTAATTATTTTATCTTTATATAGAAACCATGACTTTTGTATATGGACTTGAAACAAGGTGCTATATTTTGTAAATTACATAATGTTTTAAGAGGAATCCAAATAATCGATGGTATTTAGGTTTTAGTGCTACTAAGGTGTTATATTTAGAACTATAACACATCTATCCTTTGAGCAGTGGTCACTTGCCATGGTGTCTAAAATAAAAATTTATCCATTTTTGGACCAAACCTCCCTAATATAGAGGATCTTGGTCCTAAAGGGTATGAAGAATCAACACGAGAGGGATAATCTTCTCAGCTAATAACATGAATGCTATCTCACCTTACACCATATAAGATAAACTAATAAAAAATAGATTTTTTTGTCTCCAATTATTTGAATAATTTGATAATGTCAAAATGTTTGAACACAAAGTAAATTTAACAACATTTGTTTCCTCCCCTAAGGGAATGGTCCTGGTTCTTTCACTCAACATCCTTCCCTTATGAAGACTTAAGAATCATCTAGGCTGCTCCTTGCCAATAAAAGCAAACATCGTGATTTAGGAAACTTAATTTTGAGCTTGTTGTTCATTTGACTTAGTAAAAGAGTCTTGTTGTCCCTTATAACAAGTCGACTCAACCATTTAAATGGAGAGGACTGTTTATGTGTTGCAAACCTATAAGTTAGTTTGATGAGTCATTGCATGAGGATAGAAAGGTGGTAGAAATATTAACTTGTTTGTAGCCTTTGGTTGCTCACAATTTAGTATAAATAGAGGTTCTCATTCTACCAATTGCTACACCTTTCAATCCAATTAACTTGTGTTATTTTACTACAATTTTTGTGCAAATTGAGTTGATATTTTATGAGTTATAGATTTGTTTTGTTGATTTACATTGGTATTGTTGAGAGATTTAGTGATAAGCTAGTAGAGGATTTTGGGTTGTTCTTTGAGGAAGTTGCAAGCAAGCTTGAGACATTAAGCTAGGAGGGAAGATTAATCAGCTGGAGCTTTAAACAGGCATGTTGATTTCTACTCCTTTGTTATTATGTTGGAAAGATTGTTTATTATGTTGCCATGTTTGGAAAGATTGTATTTTATGTGCGTTATGATTCTTGCATGCCTTTTGAATGTTCCTTGATTTTTTCTTGTATTAGGAAACCTTTCTTTTGGGTATATAGATAATTATACTATAATGGGTTTTATACGATTATATACTATTTATACTATATGTAGAATGTCAGTACTATACATAGTATGACAACACTCTAGGTGCGTAGCATAAGATAGATTTGTTTTGAGATTCTTGTAGCAATGTCATTTAGATATGAGTTAATGGGAAAGTTTTTCCTTGGGTTAGGGTAATCCATGGGAAAGGGGATAACCTTAGAATAGAATACCAATGGCCAGTAAAAATCGATCAATTAGATGTGATGAATAGATGACCTCACTCAAAGTTACTGGGTGATGAATCTTTGGCCAAAGTAGTGTAGGTAGCCACTCATGTCTACATTGTCAGTTCACTGTGTGATCCAATTTACATTCTAGGCTAAGGTAATCATATATGTAGAAGTAGACATTATGGTAGCTCTAGATATGTAGGACACATCACTATGCTTAGGAAAGGCTATTTGAAGGATGAGGTTACCAAACTAATCTCTTCGTTGAAGGGAGGGCCATCTTACCAAGTTTGGTAGATGTGTGAGGGACCGTAGTAAATCCATGGTTGGTGGAAAAGCATTCAAGTGATTCTTCTCCTCATACAATTGGCAGCCAAGATTTGGGAGAAGGACAAATGTTCTAGACCATTTGTATTTCTATTTCACGTAAGCTTGTTGAAGCTATGTATGTAATCATGTGTCCATCTATATGGAAATTGTAAATGTGAAATGTCATCTTTAATATATTTACGTAAAGTGAAATCATACTTATATTATAGAAATGATTCTTTGATTATGCAATGGAAAATTTTGGAAAGGTTATGTTTCAAATGGTGCATTTATTATTAAATAGATAAGAAAAAATTTAATGCTCATTATGTTAGATGCATATACTTTTCACTTGTGGGTAAAACTTAGTAGAATTACTAGGTAGAACAATGGGTATGTTACACGTGGTATCAACACTACTAGGTTCAACTCTGGAACCTATGTGCTTGCTATGTTTCCAATCCAACATTATATGAGTTTAATGTTTTGAAATTCTTGTGTCAGGATGGTGCATCTCAAGATGACTGCGAGAAATTTAGTAATCAGAGCACTACATACGGGCCAAGAAGGAAAGAGAATCCCTTGTTCAAACCATTGAGGGAACCAATTATGACAATACCATTTGTTTTAGCAATACTGAAACTTTTAGTCATGCCCTTTCACAAATCAGTCAAGAGAAGAGAAGGATGAAAGAGGTTGCCAACTTCAACTTCTTACCTTCTGTTTCTCCAGCCAATTTGGACTCTTTATCACTTTCCAAGGATATGCCCTCAAAATGTAGTGTTAGTCTAGTCATGATATTTAAGGATCCTCGTGTTCTTCCTTTAGCAAAAGTTATTGTAATAGCCACAAGTGGCAAATCAAAGGGTTATGTACCTCGAAACTATGTGTCTAAGGATAGATCAGAGGGTTATTTCCCTTTTGATGATGTATATGAGCAAAAATTTGAGGGTTATACCCCACAAATTTATGTATCAAAAAGTGAATTTGAGGGATATTCTCCCTTAGAATATCTAAATAATCATTCTATGTAAACTCAAGGAAATTGAAAATCCTTTTTTATTATTGTTAGTGATCCAAATCTGCACCCCTTTGCCAAGCTATGAAAAGAACTCAACAAATTTGGACTAACATGGGGCTGCTTTCAGGTTGTGGGTATCCTATTCAAAAGCAGACCTCCAGATTATGGGTTGGCTCCCCTTTTGATGGTGTCACCTAGACTATTCCTTATTGGGAAAAGGGGAGAAAGAAGCATGAAAAGAATACTAACCCCTATGGTGATGCACCTAATGTGTTTTCCTCAAACTTACACAACTGCTTTTACACACATGAATGATCAACAACTTAACAGTGGCTTACACAACTCAAAACTTCATATGTCTTTGCATTAGTATTTCATAGCAAAGCTAAAAATGTCAAGGACAACATCTAGAAGGAATAAAAATACATCTTCACAACTTAGACTCTTTCCTGAACTAACTCAACACATGTTATGACCTGCAAGTTCATATTAACTGCATAAAGGAAAAGAAAATAGGACAAAATCAAAGGGAAAAACTAGTTCTACCATAAGATTTCATCAACCATTTCCAAAGCTTTCACAATAAAACAACATAATGAGAAGGTAAAATAGATTAATTTATTAATCAAAAGGTGTTACACTGCTGCATAAGTCTGCAAATCTGAGTTACAATGTTGTCCTCTTCCTGGAAAAAAACTCCAAAAAGCTACAATTCCTGCAGGAAGAAAGAAAAGAACTCCCCCAAAACTTAAGTTTGAAGATACTTAAGCAATTCCTGAAACCACTGCCCACACAATTCCTTCTAGAAACCCTAGGTCGGATGAAGCACAAAAGCCAAAATGGAAGCTTCCAAAATCACTCCAAAATTCCTCCAAATACAAAAAAATAAAGCTAAGTCCAAGGTCACACTGAAGGTGTGACAAAATAGCCTCCAAAACAGTCAAAACAAGCCTTCCACACTTTCTCAATGTTGGCAAGTCATCACCAAATCTATCACATGCCTCCAAACTAGCTGAGTCACACTTTTGGTGTGCAAACATTTCTTCAACCACACTTCATGACTTCAACACATGTTTTTATAGTTTTCATTAAAAATAACATTTAAACTTAAGTGATTTATAAATTCACTTAAGTTAAATGTTTTACATTTTTCATAATAAATGCAAAATAATTATATCAACCACCCCTAAATACACCAAAGTTAACTCACCATTATCTTTCATTTTAAAATAACATTTGAAATTGAGTGATTCAATACCACTTAATTAAAATGCCACATATTTTAAAATAAATGCAAAATAGAAAATAAAGCATGGTCTCAATGTGAGCTAATAACATAAGTCTTGAAAGACTTATACTCAAAGTGATGGGAGGCTAAAACAAAGTCCTAAGTCTTAAAAGACCTGGAACTTTCAAAGATACACTAAAATCACTGAGGCACAAATGATGGAGTCTTCAAAATACTTGGCAAAAGTTACTAAGGCATAAGCCTAGGTTCAGCCTAGACACGAGGCATTAGTGAAGACCTTTTTTGACTAAAATTAATGTGACAAAAGTCCCATCGAATTAGAGCACAATGAAACCCTAAACACAAGAAAAAATGATCCCAAAGCATTTCATCTCATTCTTTCACTTGGCATCCTTCACCGAGGGTTTCGACCTGGTCCTCCATGGGAGTTTCAAATGAATTTTTAAGGAATCCTTCATCATTTATCAGCAACAAGACTCGGGTAAGCTCTTGGTAATCAAATATCTGTATTTTCTGCTCATTTCTTGAAGAGAAGCTATTTCGAGCTCGAATGTTGAAATATAATGCATATTTTGTTGCTCTTGTTTTCTCTATTGTTCCCATGAACTCTTTGTGCATTTGTTCTTCATCTTTCCATTTCATTTTTTTATGCATTTTATTGGGTTTTAAAACCCCAAATGGCCGATGCTATGGGTCATGTCTTCTCTGTTGATTCTTCATTGACTTGTTCCTCCTTCTCGAATAGAAAGATGAAGAAAACTTGCTTTTCCTTGTAAATAAAATGAGTTTTCTTCCTCGTGGTCGGTACCATATGCATTTTGACATGTATAAATTCCATTATTTTTCTTTAATGGTCAATTCTCCTTCATTTTACATACATCCAAGGGCTCGAATTTCTAGCACATGGCTCGGCCACTTTGATCTTTTCTTGTACATTCATCATGGAAAAACATGGATTTCCCTCTCTGTATTTCTCAGTGCTAATCTTGATGGGTTTTTATATTGCAAAAATATAAAATCTTTGCATTCACAACCACTGTATTTCTATACTTTTCCATCAAGATGGCCATGGCTCGGCCTGCACTTCTCCTTAATGGTCGACCTGGGTTTTAAGCTCAACTGTACATTTATCTTCAACATTGATCATCCTGTGTTTATTTTTTGCATTTTGGGTTTTCACCCAGCCTTATGGCCGAGGGTTTGATTCTCTGTAGCCATCCCTAGGTTTCATGTTATGACTGTATTCACTTCAAGTTCAAAAAGCATATGAAAATGCTTGTCTAACTGTGGTTTTATTCTATCATTCTATTGCATTTCTTGAAGAGAAACGTAGTTGCATTTGCTTGGTACTTGCATTCTTCAACTTGATGCTACCCTAGATAGATCTCCTGTATTTACACACAGCACTGTTGACATTGGGATGGTCACTTGGAAATATTGAATAGTCACCCAAAAGAATAAGTGAATACTGTCTTTTATTTTTTGATAAGCACCATAAAGATCTTAAAAGACCTTTGTGCTTTGTACCTGCTCATGTTGTTCCTTTATATTAATAAAAAATTTACTTCATTTTATGTTGTAGCTACTTCTTGTAGAAGGATTACAATCATTTGTTTTAAACATGTTGCTCTATCCTTTTAATCTCCATGGCTTTTATCATCAACCATGCTCAGCTTTGTATCCTACACCTTACTTGCAACATATCACATGATCTTTACAAAGTGTACATGATACATATGTCTCCATTATTCTCATGCATTGATATCAATCAATTTTCAAGGCAACATCATTCCTTAGAACATTTTGATGCATTTGCTTTATAACTCATTCATTGTTGCTTGGAACAACATGTTGATAAGATAGCCTTGATCATGCATATACTGTAACATTGATCATCATGTACTTATAACAGTATGATTACATTTGTTGATTCACGTTGTGCTTTCATTGAATAGTACATCACTGCTTTTCCTTAATCTATTTTGATGCAAGGATATTGAATTCATTCTTTATGATTTCCTTGAGAAAGTATATATCATTTATGACAGTGACATAAAATCCCATTATCACAATTGATGTGTGCTTGCCTGAGTAAACCATAAGGAGATAAATAAGATATATTACCTCTTAATGCCTCTTAAAGAACAACAAAGCAGCATGCTAGGCTCCTCCAATTTTCCATGTGCCTCATCCAATTTTCCATGTTTCATGATACATTGATGATTCTTTGGTATCTTATGGTGATTATGATGAAACCTTTCATGATGTTTTCTCTTTGAATAACTCATGTGCCTCGTATTCCTTATATGCAATTATGTTGAAAGCTTGAAGTCTTATAGAGATAAATTGCTTCTCTATACTATTCCACTATGCATATACATTCTTCATGACGATTGTTTTAGCATCATTCGCTATCATTGAAAAGTTGCATGGATCATTGTGGTTACTTTCTACTACATTGTTATGAGTTGGGCTCAACCCTTGTGGGAGACACATTTTCCACCACTCATAACAATATTTGTTGGTTGAAATGATCTTATTATACCTGTATCTGCACATTAAACAAACAAGTTAGCAAAACAATTGAAGCTGAAAGCTTCCATTGAACTTTGTGCTCCCTGAACATCTGCCTTTTTGATGACTTAATCATCTGATGAATTCCTGATAGGATGCAGATTACATTTATGTTGGTAATGTAGGGATAAGGTAGAATGTGATTTTTCATTGCTCTAACACCACCTTTCAACAATCTTGCAAGTAAACCTTGGAGCTGGAGTTGGACCTAAAGCAGGAGCTGAACCAAGATCAACACAATTGTAACAATGATTCGTCATTCTAGGCAATGAGGAATCACCTTCTCTCCTTGTTCTTATATTAGCTTCAGTCATGTAATATACATTTCTTTCTTGTATTCAGTATTTGATTAAGTAATCAAATCAAGCTACTCCCACGACTTGTGTGGGACTTTGGTTTTTACAATATGAATAAAACAACATTTCTTATGCAAATTTATGAGTTTTTTTGTTACAAGCATTTGCATAATAATACTAGAAATTCAAAAGTAATCAGATTTGTACAACAATGAATGCTTAGCAGAAAAATTTGAAATTACTTATGTACCTTTTGATGATGAATGCATTTCAGCTCTACTTGTTTTGAGTTGTAGCTAAAAATAGGTAACAAATCTCTTTCATGCATATTGATGAACTTAGCATAATATAATGTATCTTTTAATGTTTAAATGAAAACACAAAAAGAATAAACACTAAGTTACCTTATTTCAGCTAAAAGCTAAAAATCAGGTAACAATTATAATGAAAATCATGTTTTGACAAAATTTATGAATGAGTTCTTTTATAGAATTTCTTATGTGAATGATAGATCTTTTGGAATGTTAACATTGAGAAAAATCTGCATCGATCTAATTAAAATAAAACCTCCAGGTATAACTATTCTTGGGAAAATGGTTAGGAAAAGAACTAACTTTGGGGGAAGCTAGGAAGTATGTCAAGGCATTGAGAATACCAAAGCCAAGCTGGACCACATTCTGGCTATCATGGATGAAACTAGAACAAGAATAGGAAACCTGAAACAAGAAGTTAGGGGAAAGGAAAGAGAGGAACAAAAAGTCCCAAATAATGAAGAAGTTCCCAACAATAGGGAAGAAGGGGAGAATTCCCACGATCGCACTCAATCTAGTGATCATGAGAGTGATAACTCATAATCATAGTCTAAGGGAACCAAAAGGAAATGTTTGGCAAGTGAGTTGTCACATGACATGAGAAATATCACACCACCAAAATTTGAAGGTAGTACTACTGAAGATGCAACAAAAGCATGGCTTACAAAGATGGAGAAGTATTTCGAAATCAAAAATTACTCCAGCATCACTAAAGTTGTTTGCGGAGCATTTCAGTTGGCTGGTGAAGCATCCAACTGGTGGATGAGTAAGAAAATGGAGATTGGGATAAGTTCCTTAAGTCTCACATGGAGCGAGTTTGTGGAGATTTTTTGAAAGCGACAATTGGCCCAACTCTTCTATGACCAAAAGCTCGTCAACTTCCAAAACTTGAGGCAAGGTGACTCCTCAATGAACGAGTATTTGGAGAAGTTCACTCAACTCCTAAAGTACATACCTATTTACCAAAAGGATGAGAAATTTCGTAAAAAAAAATTTATAATGGGTCTTAATGTGAAAATAGGTGGTGAGGTAGACGTTCACGGTCCAACTACTATGGATTTGGTGTACGAAAAGGCAATTAAGCAAGAACAAAGGCTTAAGTCTATATCGAACTACCATGAGAGAAAGAGAAAGAAGCTCATTTGGACGTGGACCAATCAAGCTCTAAGGAAGCCTAGTGAAGGGAATTTTTTTCAAAAGCAAAGGGAAAAGGTACCCCAAACTAATTGGAATGAACCAAGGAGAGATCAAAGAGAAAACACCAATTTCAACAACTTCAAAAGCAATGTTGGTGGAAATGAAAGTAATTTTTGGAAGACCTGTGAAAAGGAGGGGACCAATGAAGGGATGTTATACATGTGGTGGGGATCACTATGTGAGTAATTGTCCAAGCAAGCCATCTAGGACACAACCACATGGTAACTCTCCTCCACCTCAAAGAGTTGTGTTCCAACAAAGGATTCATGTTGTTGTGGATAATTGGTAAGTGGAGTACCAGATTACTCCAGTAGAAGTTTTAGGTACTTTTTCTAGAACTCCCATTTCAATTTTAATAGATATTGGTGCCATAAAAAAATTCATTTCTCCTAGAGTAGCAAGTCAAATGTTTAGAAAAGCTAGCTACATGGAAAAGTCTTGGGTTATAGAATATGCAAACTAGATAACAGCTGAAGTAATTCAATGTCTATTTGAAGCAAGGATTGAACTTCTAAGTTTCTCAATGGAAGTAAATCTATACATAGCTCCCTTAGGTTCTTATGATGTCATCTTAGGGATGGATTGGTTATGGAAACTTAGGGCCAAAGTATATTGTCATGCTAAAACAATTGAATGTTTAGACGATCTAGGTAACTGGGTGCCAATACAAGGAACACCTAGAGAGGTTAAGTTACGACAAATATCCACTATACAGATGCATAGGGCAAAGAAGAAAGGTTATCAACTCTTTACAGTAAAAATGGAGAAACTTGAGGAATGCAAGGAATTCATTTTTGAAGATTATATAGTATATTATGGACCTCGAGACTCCCAAGATGTCGAAGAGTGTGAAGTGTTGGAATCTGGAAAAATAGATATGGAGAAATACCCTATTTTACAAAATTTTATGGATGTATTTTGAAAAGAATTATCTAGATTACCACCTAAGAGGATATTTTATTTCTCCATCGACATAGTTCTAGGTTCAGAACCTATGTAGAAAGTACCTTATAGGATGACCACGATCGAATTAATGGACTTAAAGGAACAACTAGAAGATTTGTTGTCTAAAGGATTGATAAGACCCAATGTTTCACCATAGGGAGCACTAGTGATCTTTGTAAAGAAGAAATATGGTACACTATGCTTATGTATTGATTATTGGTTGCTTAACAAAGCAATGATAAAGAATAAGTATCCATGCCACGTATCGATGATCTCTTTGATCAAATGTGAGGAGTGGCAGTTTTTTTGAAGATGGATCTACATTCTAGATATCACCAACTAAGAATCAAGGACGAAGATATTTTCAAATTTGCTTTCAGGACTAGATACGGTCATTACGAGTTCACAACCCTACCATTTGTGCTGATGAATGCACCAACAACATTCATGAACCTAATGAATAATGTATTTAGAGACTATTTGGATAGGTTTGTGTTGGTCTTCTTAGATGACATCTTAATTTACTCCAAGAATGAAGAACATCTCAAGCATCTAGAGATTGTTCTCTGACGATTGAGAGAGCATAAGTTATACGAAATTTTTTTGAAGTGTACCTTCTTCCAGAAGGAAGTACAGTATTCGGGTCACATAATTTTAGCTTATTAGATTGCAGTTGATCCAGCGAAGATAAAAGCAGTGCTAGAGTGGCTGGTGCCTAAGAATGTGTCGGAAGTTAGAAGTTTTATGGGTTTGGTTGGGTATTACCGTGAGTTTGTTGCAAACCTTTCAAGAATATATTTTCCCATCGCGCCATTGTGAAGGAAGGGGAAGAAGTTTGAATGGTCTGAGAAGTGTCAAGCAACATTTGACCAACTTAAGGAAAGGTTGACCACAACACCAATACTAAAGGTACCAAATCCAAATGGTAACTTTGTAGTTATTACGAATGCATCAGGAGAAGGTTTGGGTGGAGTATTGATGCAAGAGGGGCAAGTCATAGCTTATGAGTTGAGGAAATTGAAGCCCTATGAAAAAAATTATGCTTCACATGATTTAGAGTTAGCAACAGTTGTTCGTGCATTGCAGATGTGGAGACATTATTTGTTGGGAAAACCATTTGAATTGAAGACTAATCATCATGGTATAAAGTATTTGTTTACTCAACCTAATTTGAATGCACAATAAAGATGGTTGGAATTGATATCTGATTATGATTTCAACATCAGTTATATCAAGGGGAAGGAGAATCGGGTTGTTGATGCCCTAAGTTGTAAGAGGCATATCTCCTCTATGATATCAATTTAAACTAACTTCAAGGTTCAACTGTTGCAAAAATATAAATGTGATGAGTTTTATGAGCAAGTCAAGCAAGCACTTGCAAAAAATCTACAAGATCGAACCTGTACGAGGGATATCACTTTGAACCTAATGGTTTATTAAGATTTAAGGGAAGGATTTATGTACCTAGCATTAGGGAATTAAGGAGCATGGTATGGAAATAAGTTCACAATGCACCATATTCAGGACATCCTAGTGTAACTAAGATGTTGGCCGATGTAAAGACATTATACTTTAGGAAGCGCAAATGAAAGGGGATGCAACGATATTTGTAGCAAGTTGCTTAGAGTGCCAAAGAGTGAAGGCAGAGCATCATCATCTTGCAAGTCTTTTGTATCCACATGAAGTTCCAGAAATCAAGTGGCAAGTTATTAGCATGGATTTTGTGCAAGGTCTCTCTATGTCAAGGAATACGCACAATTTGTCATTCTAGTAGTGGTTGGTTGTTATGCCCTTACCCCTATAGTGTGTATCGGGTTATGAGTAGTCATCTTATGGCTACCTTAACTCTTAATTAGGTCATATTATCATTATTATATTTTTATTTAGTTAGTTAGGTCAACCTAGGGCTTATATAGGGTTATCTAAGTTGGCATGGGTGATATCTTAGGCATAAATAGGTATATATAGGAGGTTGTGAGTCTTATTTCATCATGAGGTTGAGTATTGTGTTCTTATTAAAGAATATTGGAGGTATCCCCCTTTGAGTGGCATATTATTATCAAGTATTCTCAGCATGTTTCATATCATCTTCTTCTATTGTGCAAGTTATCTCATTATAAGTGGTATCAGAGGATGATATTGGCACTGTAGAGGCAAGGTGTCTTCTTAATATTGGAGATCATTTTGGAAGGCTTGTAATGGTACAACTTGCACAAGAAGAATATAATATGAAATATGTTGAAAATACTTAATAATAGTATGCCACTTCAAGGGGGCAACCTCTTAATCCACTTCAAGGGGGATACCTCCAATAGTATTCAATAAGAACATAATGCTCAACATGTTGATCAAATAAGACTCACAACCTCCTATATATACCTATTTATGCCTAGGATATCACCTAGGCCAACTTATATAACCTTATATAAGCCCTAAGCTGACCTAAATAACTAAAGAACAATATAATAATGATAATATGACTTAAATAAGAGTTAAGGTAGCCACAATCCAACTACTCATAACCGGATACACACTATAGGGGTAAGGGCATAACATTGGCAAGCTTACAAAGGTAGCTCACTTCATATGAGGGAATATGACTAATGGGGCTCCTGTAATAGCACAAAAGTTTATTCAAGAGATATTTAGATTGCACGGGATTCCTAAAAAGATCATTTCTTATGGGGATGCTCGAGTGACATCTAGATTTTGGAAAACCTTATTTTCCTCACTTGGAACTCAACTGAACATAAGTTTTGCTTATCATCTAGAAATAGATGGGAAAACTAAAAGGGTGAACCAAGTATTAGAGGACCTACTACGATGTATTGTATGGATCAACAATACAAGTGGGAGGATTACCTAACTTTGGTAGAGTTTGCATATAATAACTCTTGTCATTTTACAATCAAGATGGCTCCATTTGAAGCATTATATGGTAGGAAGTGTCAAACTCCTATAAGCCGGGATAAGCCTTGGGCCAAAGATGTCAAAAATGGAGGAACAAGTTGGAATTATAAAGCAAAGGTTAGTAGAAGCTAACGATAGGTAGAAAAGTTATGTCAATTCTAAACGAGTATCCATGAATTTCGCAGTAGGGGATACAGTCTTGTTGAGAGTTAAACCTCACAAGAGTTCTATCAAGTTTGGAAAGTCATCCAGACTAGCTTCACACTACATTGGAGCTTTTGAGGTTCTCAAGGAAATCAACCTTGTCGCGTATAGAATTTCCTTGCCACTAGCTCTTGCCAAGATGCATAATGTCTTCATGTATCATATCTTAAAAAGTATATACCAAGCAATAACCATGTTATTGATTGGAATGCTTTACAGGTGCAAGCCCTTGGGTGGTAACGATCGAGCCTCTCAAGGTGCTTAGAACACGTAAGTTCCACTTACGTAACATATAGGTTCTGCAATGCAAGGTCTAATAGGATCAATATGTAGAAGGTTCTGCCACATGGGAAGACTATGTTGAAATGAAGCAAAAGTTTCCATAAGTCTTGCTAGATTTTGAAAACTCTTGAAAAAATGGTGTTTTGTGATGTTGTGCTTTATGCTATGATAATATTTGATACTTAAAATTTATCAGGGATGATGATTCACAAGGGGGGCAATATGTTACACCCCGTGTGTATTACCTATTTACTATTACCTTGTTTGGTAAATTGCTTTAATAAATGTGAATGTGTTTTATATATGAATTCTAATGGAAATATGATGAATGAATGTTTGATTCAATTTAATATTTTATAATGATTATGTCTATGAAATATATGTGATACATATGAATGTATTGATTCGGCTAACTACTGTTATGATGTACTAAGCTGAATGTAGGAATAGGTTCAAGTCTTCGAAAGAGAGGGGAAGTATCACTCAGGAGAAGAACTTGGTTTGGTAAACTTTAATTTGGCCTTACTAAGCATTCACACATTCACATCCTAGTTGGTCTTAGTTAAGTCAAGTTAGTTCGAGTAATGGGTAAGTGATCTTCAATTTTGATTGTGAATGGTTATATTGGTTTGCGATCTTGTTTTATGAATGCTTGGAATGAGGAATGTGATGAAGTCCTTCTTTGTATGTTTATTGTTATCTCAATCAGATATATGCATAAAATGTATATATATGTATATATGTACGTGTTTAGGGTAAACTCATACATGTGAGTGAATACGTACATGGGTATACATAGGTAGACGTACCTACGCATGCTCATGGACAGATTACCTATGATATGCATGGGAACATCGATTGGACTAAGGTGACATATATATATATATATATATATATATATATGTATGTATGTATGTATGTGTGTATTTATGTATGTATGTATGTATGTGTGTATTTATGTATGTATGTATGTATGTATGTATGTATGTATGTATGTATGTATGTATGTATGTATGTATGTATGTATGTATGTATGTGTGTGTGTGTATATATACACTTCATGTATATAAGTCGATTGATGGTTATGAGTGTGAGTTTTTTTATAAAGATATTGAAATAATATTATGTATATGTATATATATATTAATATATATTAATATATATGTATAAAGTAATATAGTTACACATATATTTATATATAATTATACACACACACACACACACACATATATATATATGTAACGTGTATATTTGTATATGTTTGATAATCGACAATTAATGTATTTGATAACCGTATGAAATGAATATATATTAATATTAATATATATACATATACATATTATATAGTTGATAATCATTTGTGATAGTTTTAAAGTACAATGCATAGCGCTATTGTTATTAATAGCGAAGCTCATAATAGGAGCCTAGGCGCATATAAAGCACTACATTATAGACCTATGCACAAAGCAACAAAGACCAAGTCAACAAAGAGGCACGTATGGTTTAATAAGCTACTGTGTAAACATTGCAATAGAAAGTAAATATAGATTCAAACAAATGTAGGAGTATTCAAACCCGCACTATTCTCATGGGCGTCAACTTATGAAATGTGGCACCAATATGAAAGTGAATGGAATGTATAAGAAGTTTGTAAACTACACATAAGTCTAATAATGCAATATCTTATCCCTGAGACTCAGTCAAAAGTAAACTTGGCAGCAACATATGAAGGAATTCAATTTAGGAAACTTGCTTGTGAGCTTGTTGTTCATTTGACTCAGTAAAAGAGTCTTGTTGTCCCTTGTAACAAGTCGACTCGACCATTTAAATGGAGAGGATTGTTATGTGTTGCAAACCTGTAAGTTAGTTTGGTGAGTCATTGCATGAGGATAGAAAGGTGGAAGAAATATTAACTTTTTTGTAGCCTTTGGTTGTTCACAATTTAGTATAAATAGAGGTGCTCATTCTACCAATTGCTACACTTTTCAATCCAATTACCTTGTGTTATTTTTTTGCAATTTTTGTGCAAAGTGAGTTGATATTTTATGTGTTAGAGAGTTGTTTTGTTGATTTATATTGGTATTGTCAAGAGATTTAGTGAGAAGCTAGTAGAGGAATTTGGGTCATTCTTTGAGGAATTTGCAAGAGCTTGAGACATTAAGCTAGGAGGGAAGATTAATTGGTTCGAGCTTTAAACGAGAATGTTGATTTCTACTCCTTTGTTATTATGTTGGAACGATTGTTTATTATGTTTTCATGTTTGGAAAGATTGTCTTTTATGTGTGTTATGATGCTTGCATGTCTTTTGAACGTTCCTTGATTATTTCTTGTATTGGGAAACCTTTCTTTTAGGTTATACATATATAGATATAACTTATACTATAATGGGTTTTATACAATTGTATACTATGTATACTAAATGTAGAATGTCAGTACTATACGTAGTATGATGACACTCTAAGTGTGTTGCATAAGATAGAGTTGTTTTGAGATTCTTGTAGTAATGCCATTTAGATATGAGTTAATGGGAAGGTTGTTCCTAGGGTTAAGATAATCCACGGGAAAGGGGATAACCTTATAATAGAAACCTAATTATCAATAAAAATCAAGCAATTAAATGTGGTGACTAGATAACCTCACTCAAAGTTACTGGGTGATGAATCTTTGGCCAAAGTAGTGTAGGTAGCCATTGTCTACACTATCAGTTCACTGTGTGATCTAATTTACATTCTAGGCTGAGGTAATCATACATGTAGAAGTAGACATTATGGTAGCTATAGATATGTAGGACATATCACTATACTCAAGAAAGGCTATTTGAAAGATGAGGTTACTTTTAGAGTCTAAGCTAGTGTTTTGTAAACTTGGTAAAATCTACTCAATTCAAAAGGTTAACTAACTGAACATTCCACTTCACATTGCTCAGACTACATTATATCATCAACAATGTGCATAAGCTTATGATGGTGCAACATTGTATATGCCTTCATGGACTTAAACTACCTGAACTATCCTACTGAAGTCATTTGAATTGTTGGAAACACACAAAACTGTGAAATAGTAAAAGTATAAGTTGAAACTAGTTGATATGGGCACCTATAGTAAAAGTTGTGACTGAACTATTACTAATGAAATAATATTGTATTAACTAAAAACTTAATAAAAACTACTAACTCAACTAAACTATCCTTCAGAGTACTACCAATGATCATTACATGCATGTTCCTAAGCATTCATTCATAATAAGCAAGAAATGAAATCCCAATTAACTTGCATATATATAATTTATGAATAATGATAAACTAATAAGAACTATCAACAAAAATAAATAACTAGAAAGGTGAAGTGAAGAACAATAACTTGAGTGGCCTACTCAAGTAACTATCCCACTTTAATTGAACTCAATCTAACTAATAGATTTCATGCATTCCATGAATTGATCTCCATTTATTGTATAAGATGAAAGATTACAAAATTTTCTTGCATGAATCGTACTCAATCATTATGAAGATTCATGTTTCAAACTAAAAGTAACAAATAACATAAAATTGTGAAAAACCAACTAACCTATGGACTCAACCAACAGTTATATACAAACTGAAGGAATCTTTATTCAAAGCAACAGCTTAACCGAAATCATTAACTCCACTCCCAGATATTTAGAGTATAGAATTAAGACTTGGAATTATTCAACCTATAACTGAAAAAGAAGGAGAATCCTACCAAAACTAGAACTCTGTCAAAACAAAATGCATGCAACCGTATGCCCATCTGTCAAAGTCCCATGTAAGAAAGACCTCTTCTTCAGCATTTATTAATTGATTGTAATAATGTGTGTTCTATCTTCATTAAGTGCCTTCAACTAATGATCATCACGTTCAACTATTTTTGTAGTTTCCCCTGTTTTGGTGTTCAACGCCCCTTTTGCTATGGGTTCATTCTACAACTACTGTGTATCATGGTTCCTCCTTTGGCTGCAAAACAAGTTAGTTTCACAAAACACATACACAAGGATAACTATCATAATTAAACATAACATTCTATCAACATTTCCATACACATATTCATATAAACCATTTAATGCTAATATATTAAACCATAATTCCATCACCATGTTTTTCGGGTTTAGGTCTGCATAATAGATTCAAAAAGGATAGTATGATATGGAATATCATTTAGAAAGTATGTTTAAAAGTATCTTAAATTTTGCGCAAAACCAACAGAAAGTAAGCTATTATCTAGATCTATCATTTCCCCCCAACTTAACTTTTTGTTTGTCCCCAAGAAAAATACTAAGGGTCTTGATTATATTGGAGAGCAATTTGCCTTAGGTCTATGAATATACTAGCACCTTGATCCTGCTGTAGATAAAAACCTTGGTATGTTGAAAGCTACCTCATCTTGATAACTCCTTCCCTCTCACATTCATCACTTTTATCTCCTGTCTAATGTGGAGTTGGACAAAGGAGAATCGATGGTTGAAATGTGAGAGGTATCCAGTGAACTCCTTTGTTGATACTAACTGCCATATATTTATGCACCCTCTGGAGCATAGCAATAAAATTATATACAGAATGTGGCTCCCTCTTCTGCAATTCAGGGGTTAGATCGTTCCATCGGTTCTGCACATACTTATAACACTATTGTACAATACCTACAACTAGCACTTTCATCCTCTCGTAGTCTACCTCCCTGAGTTTCTTTATTCTCTTACCAACTCCTTTACGCCCAAGAATTTGCATCCACTCATCAATAACTGCTTTTGAATCCTTAACATCTCTTCTTATTGGAAGTGCAATATATTTCTCTTTTTCATCACATTCTTCCATAATTTCCCCTCTAAGTTGTTCATTCCTATTAGTAAGAAGCAAGTTCTCTGACTTGAAGATCCCCCACAAACATTAAGGGGTTCCATTTTGTTTCATCGAGAATCACATAATTGTGTAGATAAAATTCACATAATTGATCCTAGTCTTCAAATGTGGAAGTAGCAATTTTTTTAAGAAACTCAATAGGTTGACTCATAGTAGCAGATTGTTTGCTAATCAGTGCATAAATCCTGGGTGGAGGCCTACACTTGACAATATTATAAAAACGATAGTATGATATAGAAAGGATAGTATGTTATGGAATATTGTGTGGAAAGTATGTTTAAAAGTATCTTAAAGTCTGCACAAAACCAACATAAAACAAGCTATTATCTAGACCTATCATTTCCCCCCAACTTAATTGGTGGAGTGACCTCACTTCATGATGATGATTTGGAGGTGGTATAAATGTGAGTTGATGGAAATTAATAATTTAATATTTTGCATGCATGGAATTAAATAAAAAGTGCATAAAAAGTTTAAAGAAAACTTGAGTAATCATAACAACATACCTTAAGTACTGTCGTGCAAAAATAACCATCGCTAGCGCATGGAAACTGAAAGAACATATTTGGTTATTGATTTGATGGTACAAATATTAATTGCAAGGTAATGAGTATCGGATGGCGAGTCAATATGACAAGATAGATGTGAGCTGGTGATTTGACAGCTACAAAGATTTGAAATGAGCGCGGGCAATAAATCAATTATGTCGCGATACTTAGCATGAATTGGTGGATGAAATATGTGGATATTTTGGAAATGAATGCATATAACCTTGTAATAAATATGGCACCAAATGTGTTGAATATTCCTCCAGCCGTCAGTTGCAGCTAAGGGAACCTACAGTGTCAGGTCCCTTTTTGTACATTAACAATGTGAAGCTACAGGTCCCTTCAGTATCAAGGCCCTTATGAACATTGGTGATAGGTTCCTTGGAAGATATTATGAACATTATTAGAATTGTGCATTATGTACATGAATAAAGTGTTGTGTGTGTAGGTGGTTTAAAGTATGAGAAATTATGCCTAGGTGATTTTAGGGGTTGAGTTGTGTAACTCAACCTCTTGATCACTAGACGTGTTGGGTATGTCCCATAGTACTGATGTAGGACTCAGTGAATTAGTTTCTATTTCAAGTTCACTTTGAGCACCATATTGTTGGATCAAAGAAAAGATGAATTCATCATGTTGCATTGGTTTCTTGTATAACTTTAATCTGTGGCCATTAACTAGAAGCAAGAACCAAACTTCATCAATGGTATGCAACTGTACTGCTCCATTAGGGTAAACCTTGTTGATCTCATAAGGCACTAACCACCTAGACTAGAATTTTCCCTTGAAATATTTATACAGTCTGGAGTCATATAACAGGGCCCAATCTCCTTCAGTGAACTCTTTTGTCTTTATGTATTGATCATGCCATTCCATTCATTGTTGTTGTATCACCTTTGTATGATGGTCTACTTCCATTCTTATCTCATCCAATCAATTCAAAGAATGCAACCTTTCCTTTTGTGCTTTTGTTAAATCCATTCCCAACTCTACTGTTGTCCTCAATGTTTTATATTCAAATTCAATAGGCAATACTATTTTTTTTCCATAAACCAGTTCATAAGGGGTAAAACCTATTGTTGTCTTCCATGTGGTTCTATATGCCCATACAACTTCTGGTAATTTGGATACCCAATCTCTCCTGTGAAGCTACACTATTTTTGTCAATATATTTTCAATCTCCTTGTTAGTGACCTCTACTTGACCATTAGCTTGAGGATGATATGGGGTAGATTTCTTGTGTCTGATCTGATACTCCTCTACCAATTTGGCAATTAGGTATGACGTGAATTGTGGTCCTTAATCGACCACTATCTCCTTAGGTACACTATACCTAGTGAAGATCTCCTCATATAAGAATTTTGCTACATTGCCATCTCTAGCAAACTGCAATGCTTTTACCTCTACCCATTTGGTTAAGTAGTCAATACATACCAATATGTATTCTTTGTTATTTGAACTGGGAGAGATGGGTCCAATAAAATCTAGCCCCCATTTATCAAAAGGAGCTAGTGCTAGCTAGGGCTGTAAAGGCATTTCATCACTTCGTGTGGGTCTTCCTATTCTCTAGCATCGGTCACATCTTCTAGTATGCTTAACATAGTCTTTATGTAGGGTCAACCAGTAATATCCTATTGTCAAGATTTCGAAGGATGTTCTCTTGGCTGCAAAATTTCCACCATAGGGCTCATCGTGGCATGCTTTCAATATATCAAATACTTAATCCTCCCTGATACATATTCTCATAATGTTATTTGGTCCAGTGTAAAATAAAAATCTAGAAATTCAAGAATAAGGGAAGCATTTATGAACTAACTGCCTTTTCTCTCTTGGAGAAAAGTAACCTGGAATCTGCCATGTCACCAAATAGTTAGCTATATCAACAAACTGTGGAGTGTGTACATTTAGAGAAAATAGATGCTCATCAGGAAAAGAATCATCAACCACCCCTTCTATTGATTGGGTAGGCAATCTAGACAAAAAATTAGCAACCACATTAGCTTTTTTCGGGTTTGTCAACTATTGTTATGCTAAATTCTTGCAATAACAATAACCACCTTACAATTCTTCCACCTACTATTGGTTTATTCATCAAGTATTTGATTGATGTATGATATGTATGTATGAACACTTGATAGCCAGTAATATAGTGCTTGAACTTGCTAATTGCATAGACAACTGCAAGCATTTCTCTTTTTGTCACAGTGTAGTTTAACTTTTCCCCTTGTAGGTTTTTGTTGATATAATATATTGCATATTCCTTATTCCCTTCTTTCTACCCTAGGACTGCTCCAATAACAAAGTTTGATGCATCAGTGTGTATGTGAAATGGCAATATCCAATTTGGACCTCTTAGAACTGGTGCATGAGTTAGAGTTGCTTTTAATTTCTCAAATGAATTTTGACAGTCTTCAATCCAATCAAACTCAATGTCCTTTGTCAACAGAATAAACAAAGGTGCATCATTTTTTTTTAAATCTTGGATGAATCACCTATAATAACTTGCATTTCCAAGGAAGCTTCTTACATCTCTCTATTTCTATGGTACAGGTAGGGTAGATATAATTTAATTTTTTTTTGGATCAACCTGTATTCCTTCGCTGGATATAAAGTGTCCTAACACAATTCCTTGTGTCATCGTCATGAAACACTTCTCATTGCTAAGTGATAGATTGTATTCCTTACACCTTTTTAACACTTTCTCTAGGTTACTAAGAGCTTCCTCATAACTTTCATCATAAGTGGTGAAGTCATCCATGTATATCTCCATGTAGTTATGTGCAAAATAAAAATAGGTTCCCTAGGGGTAGGTAAATGCGGTCTTATCTTGATCTTCTAGTGTAATCTTGATCTGGTTATAACCACTGAAGCCATTAAGAAATGAGAAATATTTCTTTCCTGCCAAAGAATCAAGAACTTGGTCAATAAATGGCAGTGGGAAGTGATCTTTCCTCATGGAAACATTTAATTCCCTGTAATCAACACAAACTTTCCATTTCCCTTCTTGGGAACTATTACCAATGGTGAAACCCACTCACTGTCTGATATAGGGTATATAAAACTCGCATCTAAAAGATTTTGTAGTTCAACCTTCACTATATCTCTTAGAGTTGGATTCATGCATCTCTGTGGCTATCTTATAGGTCTGTAGTCATCATTAATGTAAATCCTATGCATGCATAGATCAGGATCAATGCCCCTCATATCATGGAGATCCCATGCATATACAACTGAGTGTGCCTGCAACACTGATTGTAGAGAATTTTGTTGTTCCCTAGTCAAGGCATTATTAATATTTAATATCCTCCTTGGCATAATTTCCAACTCCTTTGATGAATCTTGAACTGATGAGAGATCAAGGCTTGGTATGATGGGCAAACATTATTGAGGGAGTAATTAATGAAATAGCTGTGATATTTCTTACGTAGAATCGGTAGGTACAATACTTTGCAAGGGTTCTTGTAGGCATATAAGACAATCTTACTGTTGCGGGCTCCTACCACAATCATTTTGGATTATATGAGCAATGTACTCATCTTCATTCTAGTCATCCAATAAGGGGCTATGCTCTATAGTCATCAGTGTCTGAAGAAAATAATTATCTTCCTCCTCTTCACCCAAATTGGGCCAAATGGTGTGCTAAAGGTCTGCATATGGTTGGGTAGGTGGATAAAGAACCAAGTTCTTTGTGATTGTCCCATTAGATATTATCATTTTACCAAATTTGTAGCCTATAAATGCATCGATTGTTGCCAACCAAGGCCTGCCTAGGATGAGTGGGCAACCTGCAAGATTGACTTTGTTGCAGTAATATGAATTTTGTAGGGTATTCCCAAGAATCTAATGCAATAACTAGGTCTTCAATAATTCCCTCAGGCTTGACCATGGATCTATCAGCTAATTGCAAAATAGTTTGTGTGGGCCTGAGGTTGATCAACTGAAGCAACTAGCATTGTTTCTTTTGTCTTGACATTGATGGCTACCCCCAAGTCTATCAGAGTGTTCTTAATGAGGGTCCCATTGATCTTAATGTCCACAAATGGACTACTAG
Organism: Sequoia sempervirens; assembly: GCA_007258455.2. Taxonomy (NCBI): domain Eukaryota; kingdom Viridiplantae; phylum Streptophyta; class Pinopsida; order Cupressales; family Cupressaceae; genus Sequoia; species Sequoia sempervirens. Next base: position 454,056,521 of record VDFB02000017.1, read on the forward strand.
GATCGATATACTTAGGGATTGTAATGTTCCCCAACATGATATTTACAAGATTCCCCAAAACATGAACTATTTGTGGATCTTTCCTTTTTCTGCCTGGTTTCTTAAGACAAATATCCCTTATTGTTTTGGTATAAATAGGGACGTCTTTGATAGCTTGGATAAGTGGGATTTTGATGTTAACATCTTTCATTTGCCCTAAAAGGTCTATCTCAGCATGTGTGTGATGCTTTTGTAGAGCTAGGCGTTCAGGAAAAGGTGGCTTGGGATTTGAGGTAGTTTTGTGTGCCTGATTTTGTTCAGGTTCTGAAGGTGGTTTATCAAAAGCCTCAACTGTAGGTTTCTCATCCTCCATTTCTATAATTTAGGGGGATGAAGATCTATCAAGTTGTTTTCTTGATCTGAGGTGGGCATTACTCACCTTTACCCCTTAAGTGGGGTATTGCATAGCTTCATTAGTATAAGCCTATTGAATAGGCTTAGTGTTAGGGTTAGGTGCAGGTTGGGCAGGTATTTGTTGCTTGGGTGGTTGGGATGTAGGATTTGATGGTGGCATTAGAGCTTGTTGCTATTGTGGAGGAGGGAGCATGGGTTGCTGATAGTTCATATTTTGTTGCTGCCATTGTTGGACTTTCTGGGCCACTGAGGCTGCCATTGATTCTATTGGTTTGGCCATTGTGGATTATAATTGGAACCTTGAAAGTTATGTTGTAGCTAAGTATTTGGTTGTTGGTTCCAATTAGGTTGAGGGTTTGGCCATTAGGGATTTTTCTACTGGTTCTAATTTACTTGCCAGGGTTGAGAGTTCCAAGCAAAAAAGTTTTGGTTGCCAATAGGAAAAGATGAGTTAAAGCTAAGGGGGTGTTGTAGCATACCTTGTCCCTGCTTCCATGGCCTCCTTTGTGCTATATAGAAGATTTTTCCATCATCTCCTTCAATGGGTTGAAAGTCGGGCTTCTCAACTTTATCATGTTGGATATTGGCCACTCTTTTGCATTTGTAATTTGCTTTTCTTTGCCTGTAGCTTGGACAATATTCAGTGAGCATAGCCTCAGCTTCCTCCCGCTTTTTCTTAATGTGGAGAGTATCCGACTGTGTTTCCAAATGACTAATTATATCCTCTTTCATGTTGGATAACAGATTGCTCAACTCAACTTTTGAAACCCTAGTAGATGACTTACTAAGCATCGACGTCCTTTTATCTCTTGGCCTCCTTGTAAAGGTCTTAGAATAATTTCTACAAACCTTACAAATGTCTGAAAATGATTGCTAAGAAATATCTCCTTGTCCAATGAGGTTCAAGGCATCCATACAATCTTCATTAACCCCTCTCAAAAAGACTAGCTTGAGAGACTCTTCTAACAACTAGTTCTAGGGGTTTTTCTTTAGAGAAAATTGAAATATTTCAACATAGTCCTCTAAAGGTTCATCATCCTTTTGTGTCGTGTGGAATATGTAATCCTTCCTCCTGTCAGGTCCTCTACGGTAGTCCTGATACTTCTCCAAAAACAATGTCTGCATGGTGTCCCAGTCAGGAACATCATCTCTACCTAATCCCATGAACCATCTCAAAGCTACATCTTTGAGAGTGGCAGGAAAAATATTTAACCTATGTGCATCAAAAGTATAGTCATAACTTCTACATAAGACATCAAATTCAAAAAGAAAAGTATATGGGTCTTTAGTCATTAACCCATAGAAAAATTGTAAGGTCAAAGGAGGAATGTTCTTCAGCACTGCGGCCCTTTCTTGGTCAGTAATAGGAAACCCAAATGTTGGTCGGACATCATCATCATCTGTTGCATCACCCATGGTGCGGTATGTTCCTCCTGTATGTGCACTAGAAGTTGGTGAAAAGGAAATTTCTTCTTCAGTGGTACCTTTGCTTTAAGTACTAGGGTCACCAATTTCTGCAATAGCTTCCTGGTGTGTGGAAGGAAGGAACCTACCCAAGGGATCTCTCTGCCTCTGCATACATAAAATGTGACTTTAAATTCAACGGGCCTACACAATGTTAGTAGCTTGGTGTTGAAAAAGGTGGTATCTAGCAGTCCTAATGCTTGAAAAGAAAAATTAACTATGAAAGTTGTAAAAATGGGTCTATGAAGATAGCACCATCCCCGAAAATGATGCCAAAAATGTAGAGTCTAAGCTAGTGTTCTGTAAACTTGGTAAAATCTACTCAATTCAGAAGGTTAACTAGTTGAACAGTCCACTTCACATTGCTCATACTATATTAAATCATCAACCAAGGTGTGTAAGATTATGATGGTGCAACATTGTATATGCCTTCATGGACTTAAACTACTTGAACTATCCTACTAAAGTCATTTGAATTGTTGGAAACACACAAAATTGTAAAATAGTAAAAGTATAAACTGAAACTAGTTGCTATGGGTACCTACGGTAAAAGTTGTGACTGAACTATTACTAATGAAATAATATTGTATTAACTAAAAACTTAATAAAAACTACTAACTCAACTGAACCATCCTCCAGAGTACTACCTATGATCATTACATGCATGTTCCTAAGAATTCATTCATAATAAGCAAGAAATTAAATCCCAAATAACTTGCATATAATTTATGAATAATGATAAACTAATAACAACTATCAACAAAAATAAATAACTGGAAAGGTGAAGTGAAGAACAATACCTTGAGTGGTCTGCTCAAGTAAATGTTCCCACTTTAATTGAACTCAATCTAACTAATAGATCTCATGCATTCCATGAATTGATCTCCATTTATTGCATAAAATGAAAAATTACAAAATATTCTTGGATGAATCGTACTCAATCATTATGAAGACTCACGTTTCAAACTGAAAGTAACATATAACATAAAACTATGAAAAACCAACTAACTAACCTATGAACTCAACCCACAGTTATATACAAACTGAGGGAATCTTTATTGAAAGCAACAACTTAACAAAAATCATTAACTCCACTCCCACATATTTAGAGCGTAGAATTAAGACTCAAAATTATTCAACCTATAACTGAAAAAGAAGGAGAATCCTATCAAAACTAGAACTCTGTCAAAACATAATGCATGCAACCATACACCCATTTGTCAAAGTCCCGTGTAATAAATACCTCTTCTTTAACGTTTATTAATTGATTTTAATAATGTGTGTTCTATCTTCATGAAGTGCCATCAACCAATGATCATCACGTTCAACTATTTCTGTAGTTTCCCCTGTTTTGGTGTTCAACGCCCCTTTTGTTATAGGTTCATTATGCAAATATTGTGTATCATGGTTCCTCCTTTGGCTGCAAAACAAGTTAGTTTCACAAAACATGTACACAAGGATAACTATCATAATTAAACATAGCATTCCATGAACATTTCCATACACATATTCATATAAACCATTTAATGCTAATATATTAAACCATAATTCCATCACCATGTTTTTCGGGTTTAGGTCTGCATAATAGATACAAAAAGGATAATATGATATGGAATATTGTTTAGAAAGCATGTTTAAAAGTATCTTAAAGTCTGCACAAAACCAACAAAAAACAAGCTATTATCTAGACCTATCAGTTACAAAACCAATCTCTTCATTGAAGGGAGGGCCATCTTACCAAGTTTGGTAGATGTGTAGGGACAACAATAAGTCCATGGTTGGTGGAAAAGTGCTTGAGTGATGATTCTCCTCATGCAATTGGCAGCCAAGATTTGAGAGAAGGACATTCTAGACCATTTGTATTTCTAGTTCATGTAAGCTTGTTGAAGCTGTGTATGTAATCATGTGTCCATCTATATGGAAATTGTAAATGAGAAATATTATCTTGAATATATTTATGTAAATTGAAATTATACTTATATTATTGAAATGATTCTTTGATTATGCAATGGAAAAGTTTGGAAAGGTTATGTTTCAAATGGTGCATTTATTATTGAATAAAAAAGAATTTTTTTCTTGCTCATTATGTTAGATGCATATACTTTTCACTTGTGGGTAAAACTTAGTAGAATTACTAGGTAGAACAATGGGCATATTACATAACCAGTCGTTGCATTCACCAATACATAGGCACAAACACTAGATATGTAGTTCGCCACAAATCAAAACCAAGGAAGCATTAACACCAACAATATGAAACCCCTCCTTAATGTTGAAAAGGGATATAGATGATAGGTCCATTGAAATTGTGTCATAATGTAGTACATGAAGGAGAATAAACAACATATAAATATGTACCTAATAATACCTACAACTGAAAAAAGGGTGTACAAACCAACACACACACAACAAACCCCCCATGACACTTTATAATATAGTGAAATTTTAAAATATGACACAATATGATGTGCAAAATCCCCAAAAACATACATACAATAGTGGAACTTTATTTTATTACAAGTACAAATGAAATTTTCTTTCTAAAGATGCTAAATTTTTTTAGAAATGATAGCATGCTAGAAATACATATAAAAAAGCTCAAGATAAGCCATCTCACACAAACTAAATGTTTCCAAGTGCCAAAATGTCCAAGTAATCAACCAAAATGTGAAAACATGATAAATTGAATAAAAGGTACATGGGTAAATATGGAAAAAATGTGCAGGTAACTATGAAGAGCTTTGAAAGACCTTTCCAATGTTGCAAGAATCACAAAAGATGGAGGAATTGACCAAAAAATTTGAGTTCGAGAGTTGAAAACATAGATATTAATTCAATAGGTAATAAAATACACTAGCATGAGAAAAATACCTGCACCACTAGAAAGTTCTTAGAACTAGCTTTTTGATGGTATCTCATTTTCTAAATTTTGATACCATATGCCCAAGTTATGCTAAAAAGAAAAAACAACTCCTTTAGGGAAAAACCGAGGTTTGATGTGTAGGTTGATCGCACAATTGATGTCAATAGATAGAATATGTTGTAGCTTGATGAAATACTCCCTTCACAATAAAAAAAATAGGCTGCCTAAAAACTATTGATCTACCAGGAAATTGCCAAAGGACCTAGAAACTACTATCATACACACCAAAAAAACTAAATGTATTGGAAAATATTAGCGCAAAGCATATTCTAGTTTCTATTTGCCACATAAGGCAAATTGAGATCTTGAATTTCTTAGTTGGAGGGAGAATAATGTCAGGAAAATTTGGTTGCGAGAGGAAGAAGAGTCAATCACCAATGAAGAAAAAGTCATTGCCAAACTTGAGTTGCTACATGCAGTTGGAAATAAAATTGGCATCCAATAAAACAACAATGGTAGTTGAAAAAAATAAAGCTAGGCTCCATCGACAACAAAAAAATGATGGATAAAATCAAAACCTTGTCATTTAAGAACACATTATTAAATAAATTCAAAACTGATGGAATTGTCATCGATGAAAAAATATGCCAAAAAATTAAAAAACCCTGTTGCTGCTAAAAAAAATTGCTAAAAATTAAAACAACCACTTGAAAATTAAAACGTACGTCGAAATGTGTATTTTTTGTGCATAGGGGGTATGATTTTTGTACAATTGTACATATTTGTATGACAATACAAATTCTATAGATTGTACAAAATTTTGTGCCTCAAAATTTGTGTAGCCTAAAAAAATTACAAAATTTTAACTGCTCTAATTTCAATGTTTGGATAAGCAATCATAGGTTTTTGGGCCTTCCAGATGCAATAGTGAGGTTCATTTAGCTCCATAATACACCATTTTTTCACCCAAGACCAAATCTCTAAAAAAATAGACAGAGAATTACAAATCAAGAGCTTTGATACCATGTTGGAGTTGATTCCTCGACCATATAGCTCCCAAGGATCATGCACAATCAAACAAATATCACAAAAAAAGAGAAAATAAAAGCTATGGATCCCAAGAGCTAACTAATCCAAAAAAGAAATGAATCATTATGTGCATTGATTAATGAACAATGATATAATTATGAATCCTTATAAAAGGAAAAATAAAAAATAAAAAAAGCAACCCTACATAAACCCCAAGTGAAGATAAAAGTAGATCATGATATGTGTCCTCATCCTATCAATTGAGACACAAAAAACACATGACCTAAGTAAGCTTAGGTGGCTAGAGTGAAAAGGGACCTAAGTATTAAAAAATTAATTAGGTAAATACCCTTTTACTCTAATGATTACTATACTCTCTTCATGCATAAAAGGCGTATATTTTTCTCTCTTACCCAACAAGTATCTTCCTATAATGTAACTCCCAACAAGATGAGTTTATACAACCTTCTTTACCACAATGACTATAATGAAGTGCACATTTCTTATTTTTGCTTGAGGAATTTACATACTTTATATTGGCTTTAGCTCCACTTATCCCTAGAGAGGGTGATGAACTATCCACTTCACGATAGTGAGGGTGGACACATGCCTCGTTTATGCCCATTGCTTTAGATACCAAAATTGGCTTCAAATATGGTTATGAAGGTCTCCAATATACTTCGTCAAGAACTCATATTGTGAATTCTTTTTCATTTGGACAAATTTTCTATAAAATTTAGTAGTATACTCTTATAGATTTTAAATCCTTTATCCTACTTCAAAAATTGCCTTTCCATACATTTTCCCCTCTATGAAAAATATAATAATTTTTTTCTTATTCAACTTATTAACTTGATCTCATGAACTAATTCAAGTTTATTTCTTAAAGATATGAAATACAAAGATACTTTCAAACCAAGTCAAATCACGCTTTGCTATCTTAAACTACCAAAAGAAATCCTTTGTTCTAAAGTGAGACAATGCATGCTAAAGCATAGTTTCAATTGTTCCAATTAACAATCTAGATTATCCACATCCAAATCTTCTTCAAATGATGAAATAACATACCATCAAACTATGATAAAGTGCAAAAATTCCCAAGCCTAAAATGAAGATCTTTTAAGAATAGTAAAAGTAATTCTTAATGAGTCATGAATAGAAAAACAACATCTATACCAATAATAGGAAACAACTTTGAATTATTTGACTCCTCCACAATGAATCATGTCCCAAGGTAGGATTTCAAATCCACCACCCAACTTATATGGGACCAACCAACAATCTCTTTGCTCTATAACTTCCAACAAGAAATAAAAATCTATTATGTCAACCAAACACATAGTACTCATAATTCTTTTGGCCAACAAAGTAATTAGAAAAATTATCAACCAATTTTTTTATTAATAATGGTCAACCTTTTTCACTTATGTTACCTAAATGTTGGTGTGACAACATACATGCATTTATAGTCACATGGAGTTATTTAGCTTGTTCCAATTGAGATCCTTTGGCTACCACCAAATTCAATTTCACCAACCTTTAACCAAACTTGCCAAATGTCACATGCACACCATAGTCATTTAACTTGGATACAAAAAGTAAGTTTCTCATAAGTCCCAAAACATGCAAAACAGTATTAAGGGTTTTAACCCACCCATCATTGAAACATAATTGTACCCTTCTCTTACCAATAATTTGCTTAGGATTATTGTCACAAGGAAAATCTCTCCTCCTTTATAAACTATATATCAAAAACTACTCCTTGTGAGGAGTCATATGATGGGAGCAACCTAAATCAATGAGCCAAGCATCGCCATTAATAGTGTTAACATAAATAAATAAAGCATCACTATCAACTTCATTAGAATATTTCCTTGTAGTGCAATATAAAGATTTCTTTTTGTTTTTATATTCTTTCTTCACATGTCCTCTCTTCTCACAATTCCAACACTTAGCTTTTCTCTTCCCTAAGGTTTTTACCATCCTTTTGACTTGGATCTCTCCTTGTTTTTATCATCTTTGACCCATCTTCATCCTCGAGCCTTTCCTAAACATGTAGGGAATCCTTTGAGCCATCATTCATGGATTTTCTTCACATCTCCTTTGAAAGCAATGTAGTAATGAGACTTTCCATCTTGATCTCTACACCACCATCGCTAATGACAATAATTTTTTTTTTTCAAGATTTGGGTAACGAACAAAGTAAAAGACACATTTATAGAAACTAGTTGACTCAAAATTAGATAAATACATTTTAGTAATTTACAATTGAATCAACAATTTTCATTTTCAAATAATATAACTTTTTTGAGATACAATTTATTTGTTAGACTTTGGTTTGATTCATATTACTCATCCTCTTCCATAGTTTGTAGGCAACAATCTCTTCAAAGTCATTTAAGAGGATGACATTCACAAGGCACAATCGAATGGTTCCCCATGCCTTCTTGTCCAAATTTAATCAATCTTCATTAGTTATTCTAGATGGATTTGTATATTTTCCAATAGATCTTCATTGTTCTCTTTCTTCAAGAAGATCTTCCATCTTTAGATTCCACATCACGTACCTAGTGCCATTGAATTTCTTAATATTCAAGTGAGAGGTAGAGCCCATGTTTGAACAATCCTTCATAAATCTACAAAACCACACAAATTAAAATCTCCCACTACAACAAAAAACCATCAACAACATCCAAACCACTACCTAGCTCACATGGAACCTATCAACAACATGCAAGATGCCCCACTACTCAATTCTAGTGCCCAAGTTGATAAACTTGCTAAAAATACCTTTGTAACCACTATTGCCAACTCCACCTCTTTCATGAATACCATTACAACTAATATTCGAAGTCATCAAGGATAATATTAATAAATACTAACAACTTTCAATAACATGAGTGTCCAGTTACCCAATCCAAAATTATTGGAGATATATAAAATAACACATTAGAACTATAATTAAACACCACATTATCCTAAAAAAAATTCATGATTGAGATAGGCTTCGAATGTTAGCTATCATATTGGAGAACCTTGCTTCCTCTTCTCTTGTCATGCTTTCAAGTTATTTCTTCCACCTATAGGATTCAACATCTCTTTGCAAAAGGTAATAATCTCCTCCACTTGATCTTCTTGTGACCATGGACCTACAAAAACACTCACAACTTCAAGGAAGGAAAGAAATTCATGTGATACTTCTCGATTTATAAAGTAGGATTGATATTCCATACTATAGATATCAACCTATAGATTTAAGGAAAGGAACCAAGTGTTGTAAACTTGCTAATCAATAATTTTAACTTGCAATATGTAATTGAGAGAAAACACAATCACAAATAAGAAGACAAAGGATTTACCTTGGAGAAGTCCACAAGTGGAAGAAAACTTTAGTAAATGTGAGCTATGACTCACTTAAAATCCACAACTTTAATGAAAAATACAATCTTTGACTACTTGGGCACATTGTTAGCTCAAATCCTATTAAATATTAATCCCTTAGATCTTTAACATAGTTCTCTTACAAGCCAAATGAGTTTACACTAGCAAACTATTCACTAGGAAATATGAATTCCTAAATATTTCACTTAATTCCCTTCACAAACTACTTCAAATCCCTCAAACTAATATTTAAATTATATTCACAATAACATTTTGAGCTTCACAAGTTTGAACATAAGTAAAAAAAACCCCAAATTTGGATTGCTACAAGATGTTTCCTTATTGTAGAGCGAAACCACCTCTTTCCAATAGGGGCAATTTCAAAACTGCCACATAATAGTTTTGCCACTTTTAACAAATTTTATTCTTCTCTAGGAAGTGATAACTTTTGCATATGGACTTGAAATGAGATGCCATTTGTTTTGAAATTACATAATTTTTGAGAGAAATCTAAATATTAAAACAATATTTAAATTTTGGCATTATTAAAGACATGTTCTTTGACCTATAATACAAGTGTCATTTGGTTGTGATTATATTGGTGTCATTATGTATGGCTAATGGATTTCATTGTGTGTCATTTCTAAGAGAGTTTTAGCAGTGACCTACAATACAAGTATCATTTTGGTTGTAATTACTTAAAAAAGAGTAAAACAAAATCAAATCCATTTTGATTCAACAATGTACCTAAATACACATATCATTTATTGGGAGGGCAGTACACTAACATGCTTATGCAAACAAAGTTAATAATCATTTGATTTATACAATACTATATATTCATAACTTAATATTATCATTTAAGTTTTATTACTTTTTAGAAAAAAATATGTACTTATTTTCATCAATATGGAAGATTACACTTAATGACCCACTTCACTTTTTTTTATGCTCATAATAAATCACAAAATATTCTGAAATACTAATATAGATAAATATAATTTCTCACAAAAAGCTGTTATCATGAAAGATTAAAATCACGTATTGTAATTAAAATAAAATTGGAAAAATAAAATAAAAGAATTGGTGTTATTCCACAGCTCACATCCCAAGGATATCAATGATCATAGCTTTTATCATCCCCGATAATTAATTTAAGACATCACAGGCCTTTATGCATTTTGTGAAATTTATCCATTTGCTTCCCAGCTTCCCGCGCTTGGGTTTCCATGTACTTCCACCAATTCTTGTATTAAAGTCTTCGGTTGTTTTCCCTCCCCATTCGTAAACAAATCCTTTCTTCCCTCCATCATTTGTACGACGCGCTTCAACTTCCCCCTCTTTGTCGTCATTAAAAACGTCTGTTTCAGGGGTACTCTGCAACGCTTGCTCTTGATTCAATAATGGCTTCTCCCGGAGCCCCTGTTGAGGCCTCCAAGGTCGAGGGTTTGACTTCGGCCGAAGAAAACGTTCAAAAGCAGCCCTTGGAATTGGAGAAGGTACCATCGGAAAGCTCTGCTCCGGTCGGTGCCCAAAATGGTTCGGCAAGCCAGGTTGGTGCCAAGTCCGTCAGTTCGCCGGTGGAGGGATTAGTGAGCGATGTGGATGGCCACGGCGGCTCGGCGCCTGTAAACGGAGATGTTGCAGAGGGATCAAAACCCTCTGCTAAAACCCTAGAGGAAGCAGACGCTCTCTTCGACAAGGGTTGCATTGCTTTGAAAGAAAATGACATCATTCAGGCCGTCGATTCTCTGTCCCGCGCTCTTGAGATTAGGCATGTATTTTTACTTCTTCCACTATAATGCACATCTTTTGTCTTGTTGATTTTATATGGTCTATCTCAAACTCAAATCTGGGGTCTCCTCGTCACTGTGCTTGACATGCCGGTTGCTCTGTCACTCGAGTTATAGCCACTTGATTGTTTCTGGTTTGCATTTTTTCTAAAATAATTATTTTTACTCTCAACTTATTTGTTATTAATGGCATCGACCTATTTAGCATTTCTTCTTTTAGGCTGAATGCTGTAAATTTCTGGGTTTTTTTTGTTAATTTGAAAGCTTAAACAATCTCCATTTTTTGGTTTGCGTATGTATTAAAAAGAAAACAAATTATTTCTGTTGATTGTTACTATATTTAGAATTATCCCTGTATTTAGTTGGTGTTGGGTTTAGTTAGTATTTAACAATTGGGAATTACCGGGGCCTGTATTTTTTAGGACAAATTCTCTAGTTGCTAGCTATATGCAATTTGTGCAATTTGAAAAAAAACTTTCATCTCAAATTTACGCTACTGTAAGAGTAGCATAGTTTTTTTGTTAAAGGGTATTTGGAGATAAAACTGCGTTTATATTTTTGGGGGCGTGGATTCCTCCATCCCCAGTTCTGTAGCACATGCCCTTTTCCTGGCTTGCTTTATCACAGCCATATTATTGTGGGGTGCTTGGTCCAGCAGTTTCTAGTTGGGGTTTAAATCCTGTTTTCGTCCTGACAATTGCAATACTGTACCACTCAATCAGAGCTGCCGGGTGCGAATGAGTTTTCTAACACAAAGCTTTTGGCTAACGGATCTCCATTCTACTAAGAAGTAGACACAATTCATTGTTTGCATTCTAATGTTTCCAATAATTTGGGCAAGAACTATTTTTTGGGAGACATACCATGTTCCCAGTAGTCATTTTTTAATTAGTACAGTGGAAGTTGATTGTGAGTGCCTGCCCTGTTTTGATATCTCCTATCTGGAGTGGTTACTGTATTTGTATATATCTTGCCACTCATTTCCTGAATTTTTGGTCCTAACTTAACCTGGACATATGACAAGTAAAGAGTTTCCTAATTGGAGTGCTTATTGTATTCGAATTTATCTTCACTCATCTCCTAAATTTTTGGTCGTAACCTAATCTAGACGTATAACAAGTACAGAGTTTCCTAATTCGGTTGGAAATCAAATTGCAGTTATACAAGTCTTCTAGACATTCATTCGTATGCTTGTTTATGTCCCCAGGAATGCCAGGTGCCAGAATGACTCCCAGTTTCAGTAATGACACACATCTGAAAGTGGCTAAAAGTACTCGTTTTTATCTTTTTTGGGAGACTATCCTTAGCTGTAAAAAGCTATTTTTATGTGTATGATTTTAAATGCTTATTGTGTGTCATTTCTGAGGGAGTTTTAGTGGAGATCTGATAAGCAGTATGTGCGAATCATGGTAACTCATTTTTTGGCTGTTGGGTTGTCTCTATGAAGCCAGACTCATTTTCTGTCATTGAAAGTGTTATTTTTCTGGAAATAATGTTTACAGCCTAATGCATGCCTTTTGATTTGTGTGGAGCCCGGTCAATAATGAAAATCAGAAGGTGCTGTTTCAGTATTTGTCTATATTTTACTTCTAACAATTACCATTGGCATCCAAACTTAAATGTTAGTTGTTTAAAATTCAAATATAGTGCTTATTCTATCCTCGCAATTTTACTGTACAAATGCTGTTGTTTTCTGGAAGATATGATAGCAATATGATTATTTGACTTTGGTTGAACTGTAGGGTGGCTCATTTTGGCGAACTTGCTCCAGAATGTGCTACATCATATTTCAAGTATGGTTGTGCACTTCTTTACAAAGCACAAGATGAAGCTGATCCCTTGAATGAGAGTGTTGCTTTAGCAAAGAAGGCACAGACATCTTCAAAGAATGCTGTGGACGGGTCAGGAAAAAATGGGGAGACTGAATCTTCGGAAGTTTCAGCTAGCAAAATGCCTGCACCTTCTGTTACTGATGCTAAGGAAAAAGCCCCTATTAGTGATCACAATGGAAAAGAACCCATCACAGATGAAAACAATGATGAAGGTTTTTTATCTTTACACTTATAGCTGCATTTTTTAAACATTTACTTGTACAGTTTATGACTGAATTAGGTTGGATTTCTGGATCTTGGTATATTGGTTGTCTTTAGTGGTATAATTTAACAAATTATCCTGTTTGTTTGAATGATACAGAGGAAGGGTCTGAAGGAGAAGAAAGTGAAGAGGAAGATGCAGGTGAGGCTTTTGGGGAAGAAGTTGATGATGAGGAAGAGTCAGATTTAGATTTGGCATGGAAAAATCTGGAAACTGCTAGAGTAATTCTTGATAAAGGGGATGATACCATTGAAAAGGTAGATGTTATAAGTGCTTTGGGGGATGTGTCTTTGGAAAGAGGTAAGTTGATAGACCAATGTTGCATTTCATTGCAAGCAATCATAGTTTTTTTGAGTGCAAGCAGGAAACTTTGGATTTCAAGGTGGCAGCACTATTAATATACTTGCTTTCAAATGCTTTTGCTTGTGTGCAGAGGATTTCTCAACTTCTGCAGACGATTACTTGAGAGCTCTGTCTATATTAGAAAAAATGGATGAAGCACAAAGTCGTCATATTGCGGAGCTGTATCCTTAATGTTGCTTTACTACTACTTGCACTACTTGATATGCGTTTACCTATTATAAAAAAATAAAATATACCTGCATGTTAAATCGTGGTATATTTTAGATATGGGGGTCTGATTATTGTGGTTAATATAAAGTTGATATGTAGGCGAACTCAAGTTTATCGATATCATATGTACTTGCTTTTACTTCTAAAATTTGGTGCCTATATGTTCAGTCTTAATTTTTAAATAGATGCTTCAAAATATGTTTGGCTCTACAGATGCAGGACAAGATTCCTGAAGCTCTTAGTTATTGTCAGCGGGCTCTTTCTATATGTACATCTTGTATGCAGACACTGACAGAAAAGGTTGAGGCATCCAAGCTTGAAATGGCTTCCAACGATGCTCAAACAAGTAATGCTTCTGCTGAAGTTCAAAACAATTTAGAGCCTATAGAGTCAAAGGAAGAAGACATTAAAATGTTCAAAGGATTAATGGCCGACCTTTCAGAGAAGGTAAATGGGTATTGAGGTTTCAAGCACAATTTGTCAGGGTTGTGCATGTGTTTTGTAAATGGGTAAGCTTATTAACAGTCTATAGTATTTACAGGTTGAAGATCTGAAGCAGATGTTGACAGAACCACCATTATCTGAAGTTGTGCGGTCTGTTAATGAAAAGAATGATGCTGAAGATAAATTTCAATTTGCTCTTAGTGGAGGCAATTCGAAAGAAGCAAATGTAAGCACTGGTTTTGACCAGCCTAAACTTGCCAGTGGCCCTTCCAATGGCACTGTTACTCATCTTGGTGTTGTAGGGAGAGGTGCAAAACGAGCAGCACCAGTTCCTGTTGATGCCTTTCAACCAACTCTCAAGAGGCTTTCCTCAGACCGCACTACTGCAGAAAGGACTGATTGCTCTAATATGGAAGTGTCAGAGGCAACTTGTCAAAATTCTTAAGGCCAGGGAGATTAATCTGCAAAGCACTCAGCGATTGCATTGAATTACATGAGAAAATGTCTTCATCTAGAAGGTGAATTTGTTGAGATTTTTTTTTACCATCATAATGGAGGGATTAAAAAAGGCTGATGTATGCGATTTAGTGGAATGTTTTACTTTCTAGCTGAATCTGCAAGAAGAGATACCATGTCTACCACTGGGACTGCATTGGTTAAGTTCAAATGGTAGAACGTGCAATTTTGTATTTAGTTAGATTGTAGCATTTGCTAAGGGTAAGAGACAGTACTTGATCTTCATGTTGCTTGTAGAAAGCATGCGATGTCTATATGTCCTTCTGCAAGGATGATCTTATCTTTCTGATTTGAAATACTTCTGTATTTCTTTTCGAACGGTTTTCTTCTTTTATCTAAATCCGTTTGCAGTCAAACTATTGGATATTGGACTAATGAATAATGTCATGATATTGTCTGTATTTTTTAATTTGTTTATTTGAAGATCGTTTATTTTTGCAGTGCCTGGAGTTATGATTGGTAATATTAGTTATTAAATCGTTGCTATGCCGATATAGCATTATGCAGTAGTATAGATGACTTGAATTTAGTTTCATTGTTTTATTATAATTTTATTTGATGAATGAGTGCCACTTACGTTATCTTTTTGCAATTTTTTTTAACTACAGAATTAAAACTTCATGACAAGGTTCATTTAAATTATTTAGCTACTGACGAGGCTCGTTTCAATTTTATTATTATTTGTTATTATGCTATGTGGGCATCTTGTGATGAAGCCCATCGCGAATTGAAGTTACATGTGATTTGTTGTTTACATATATGTTTCTTGTTGAAAATTGCACGCCCGACTCTTTTCTCTTTTGTTTGGGCTTGATTTTGATTGATGTGTCTTTAGTTTAATGATTTGTGTGTAAATGGTATATTTTAATTTAAAAATTAGTAAATAGCCTTATTTTTACTTGATTTCATCTGTACATATCGTTATGAGTTGCTTCTGATTCAGTTTGTCTATTCTTTATTTTGGGTCAAATATGAAAGTGTGGAATTGACCCAAATTAATTATGCAGAGGTGGAAATGATCTAATAACTTTTTGAGTGAGCTTGCTTCCAAGTGTAAAATCTACAAATGGATGATTGGTGTGTGATATCCGTTTGACATTTTATTTTTTTCTGCAAGTGCGTTGGAGTAGGGGCTAGGTTGCAGTAGCCACTAGTGGGGTCAAGGGACAGTGCACCTTACAGGGCAAGGAATGACAACCTTGATGCATTCTTGGTTACAGTACCAGGTAGGGTTGAGAGCAGTGCCCCTCACAGCCAAGTAGAAATTTACTATTGGGAATGCATCAGAGCATGCCGGATTGAAGATTTTTGAATTAATCATGAACATTTGAAATAGGGGCGTAGCAGGCTTGAAAATGCCTAAAAGACTGCAAATAGAAATAAGAGATGGCAAACCAGAGAGTTCTCGCAAAATCCGCTGAAGCAGACAAACAGATTGTGGTGGGCCTTGTGTTACTATCACCTATGCTGATACAAGATTCGTGCTATCAGACATTTTTCTCTACGTTCACTTGCACATGTTTCTATTAAGATTTTTGGCATGTTATTTGGTGGGCCCAGTGCTTTTTCTCACTTATGCTTGCTTCTATAAAGTTTTATAGAATTGGTTCTATTGAGTATCTACTCAGATTTTTTTTTTGAGGAAAGTTCACGTGGGACATCCCTATTAAAGAAGATAGTCTATGTAAGAATGATTACTTGCACGTAGCGGAGGTGGAACGATTATGAGTCTAATTTATATAGAATGTCTTAAATTAGATAAGAGGTCTATAATTAGATTTATAAATATTTTATTAAAAAATTGATACATCAGAAGTTCCATAACAAAGTGTTGGAATATGTACTGGTATTCATGTTTTCTTAGAAATAGGGATGTTATGTTCCAAAATTTGCAAGCTGTGGTTTTTGGAGGCATGGAGCTAGTAGAGTGTTTCTATTAAAAATTGCCATTAAGAATCTTCTCAGATTTTTTTTTTGTTCGAGGAAAGTTCACACGTTAGACATCTTTATTAAATAGGATAATCTATCTAAGAACTATTACTTGCATTGAAAGGAGGTGCAATGATTATGTTGAGTCTAATTTATATAGAATGTTCTAAATTTGATAGGTCTATAATTGAATTTATAAATATTTTATTACGAAATTGGCACATCAGAAGCTCCCTAACAAAGTGTTGGAATATGTATTGACATTCATGTTGTTGCAGAGATAGGGATTGTTATGTCCCTCAGTTGCAAGATGTGGTTTTTGGTGGAGGCATAGAGCCAGTAGAGTGTTTCTATAAAAAATACCATGTTGTTAGCCTACAGATAAGATTTGCCTGTAGAGGTGCAATGATTATGTTGAGTCTAATTTATATAGAATGTTATAAATTTGATAGGTCTATAATTGAATTTATAAATATTTTATTACGAAATTGGTATATCAGAAGCTCCCTAACAAAGTGTTGGAATATGTATTAGAAGCTCCCTAACAAAGTGTTGGAATATGTATTGACATTCATGTTGTTCCAGAGATAGGGATGGTATGTCCCTCATTTGCAAGATGTGGTTTTTGGTGGAGGCATAGAGCCAGTAGAGTGTTTCTATAAAAAATATGATGTTGTTAGCCTACAGATAAGATTTGCCCGTAGACAAGGTTTACTAAAAGTGGTGTCACTCAACAGGAAGCCTCGCTTTTCTGACTTCAGTTATGCCCACAAAGTGGGGCATTGATGTGCAGGCATGGATGGCCACCATGGCCAAGGTGTACCCATGGCTGCATGAGCTATGCATCAAGTGCATGGTCATGAAATTTGAGGTAATAGGGAGTAATCTAATTTGCACAGTCCATAATCTGAATTTGCCTTGTGTGTTATTATAGATACTAGGTTCTGCTGTTTGTAATCTGTGGGAGTGGGTCTTGGAATTTGTTTAACAAACAAAACAGGTTAAGTTCATTAACTTAATTGTTATAGAACTAATGAAGACAAAGAAGGGAGCAAAATTAATACAGCAAATCTATAAAACCAGACAAAAGTTTAATTTGAATCAAATATCAAACAATCATTCTGACATTAAAACTTAAATTTTAGCATTGAGAATTCAATCATAAATTGTGATTATCTCCAATTCTGCTTGCACCACTTTAAAAAAGCACCTACACAATATTCACAATTTTAGCATATATGCCACACCTAGGCACTCTAGAAAAGTATCTTCTCTTTAGCTACTACTATCTCAAATTTTCTTGTTGCATCCCCTGTAAATTTTTCAACATTTTTGAGCTAACATGTTTCGTCTCCAATCATGATTTTGTATTATTCAAGGTCTTGGTGTTCACCAATTGCAAGGGCTTCAGCATTGACAACCATTTACTGCAGGTAGATGCACAGGAATTCAGAGGATTTGATATAATTTTTTGGGATCAAATCAAATTAGGTACACATTTTATTCGATTTTTGTACAGCTATAAGATTTGTGAAGATTTGATGGAAAAAAAAGAAATGGTGAAAAATGACTGTAAAGAATAATATTTAAAAAGAGAACACTGGATCTAGTAACCTTTTTTTTATGGAGAAATCAAGTTTTTTCAATGAACAAATTCTGACATAACCTACTTTCTCAACATGATAAATACTTAATTCTGAACAAATACCTACATTATATAAACTATTGACTAAAAATAAAACAATATAAAGACAAAAAGAGAAAAGATGGATGACCCAAACAAAAGGGAAGGCCATGACACACATTAGATGGTGGAAGCCTTCAAAAGATTTGCCAAGAAGAACGTGCAACACACACGGTAATTTACTGTGTGTGTTGCACGTTCTTCTTGGCAAACATATTCCACCATTGCGCAACGGTTAACAAGGCGTTCACAATTGCGCAACGAGAGATCTGCTAGCGTTCATCGACTTATACCTTAATGAAATTCAACTCGCAGGAGCCAAAAATGAATCCTATGAACAAAAATGAGGAAGGCGGAAACCTTGTAACATTTCACCATCAGGAGCCAATTGACAAAGGATCAATGCGCTACACATGAAAGACGACCTGCAGTTAGTTCTAGCTTGAAGTACTGTTGCTGATGTGGGACAATATGCTCAATGACTTCCACCAAACAAAAGATGTTCCACGAGACGAAACGCTGAGCAAAACTTGGGTAGCCCTCGCAACAACAGCAACGTGGATGGAGTGAAGATTCATACTATCGTATCATGTAGGCACATTACTGAGCAAAAATCGACTTTACTGCGTGGGTGAGGAACATAAATGACTTATACAAAGAGAAGGATTGAAGCACGTGGGACAAACATATTCCTTAGAGGGAAGAAAGACCTACTAAAGGAGAAGTGATCTATGGAAGAATGAAGATATTTGAAAATCTATGAACAACACCCAAAGATTAACCACCTTGCAATGCCCACACATTTTCAGTCCATCTTAAAAAGTGAACTCATGACTATCTAATATTCAAGAGACAAAATGAAGGATCCACCATCCAACAAAAGAAGAATTTGCCAAGAAAAGAGCCATTACATTGAAGGAGCGAAAGATAAAATGCATGTGTGACATTATAGACATTATACAAAAGCATCTTATTAATAGCAAAGGGAAGAGCTACCCTCCAACATTGCTGCAAACATAACTATTGATGGGAAGGGAGAAGTAGCTACCTCTTACCAGTGGGCGATATAGTGCAAACTTTAAGGCTTTGATAAACAATTAGAGCAACATAATAAAAAAAACAAACTGAGGTTTGATGTATATTTTGGTATTTTGCATTGTACACTTGATTCCGTCTTTGCATCTTGATCCTCCATTCTCCATTGGAGAAATCTATTTAATGAGAAGCTTCCTCTTTCACTTGATCATCCACTTTCATGCTAAGTTTATGCTATCAATTTCATAATCAATCATCTCAATGCTAATACCATGTTTTCCATTTGAGTAACAAGTTTGCAAAGAGAACCTACATGCATACACTTGGAGCACATCTAAATATCATGGAGGTTTGATGTATATTTTGGTTTTCACATTGTTTTATTTTACTCCCATTGGCTTTATCATGAATGCACTTTCTATTTGGATTTGAATTTGTTGATGATCTATTTTGTTTTATAGCCCATTTAGAGGGTATACAAGGGGCACCTTTTTCTCACTTCAACAATGACCTCCGTAGATGCATCTTCAAAGATGTTGGGCCATACAAACTCCCCAAGAGGAGTCAATCACTTGTCCTTGTTGCTCAACACATTTAGGAAGGGAAGGGAATCTCTAACTTTAATGAATAGTGCAATTGAAATTCTACTAAAGATCTCTTCCTCAAAATTAGATTCCTTTTCATACATGGTTGGTCAATAGAGCATGGACCAAGTAGTAGAAAAGTATTCCATAGAAGATGCAAATGATTATGTGCACTTCTTACAAGTGTGGATCCATAGTGAGAATAAAGAGTGGTCATCACCCCATTTTTGAATCTTCTCTCTATTGTTGATAGCATGCCTTGTATGCCTTTTGCCTCTTTATCTTGTCCAAGGTATATCTACATTTTTGTATCTTCACAAGCATTGCCTCTTGGAACTCAATTTGTTTGATGTATTCTAGCTTTGAATGCCATTTATAATAGTGCACACAAAATCCAATGGGCAAGATATAGTTGGATGCTCCATTTGGAAAACTTGGCCAACAAATAAAGGGGACTAATATTATGGTTCTAGCTATTATATATGAGTACATCAATCATGTTTTACTTCCCAGGCTACATGACCTTGTTGTAGATTTATGTGAGGGCATTTATTTTTCATTGTAAAAAATTGGGTTTTTGACATTTGAATGGGAAAAGCCCATTAGGGTTGAATTGTATTTCATGTTTCAACCAATGTATATGATTGTAACTTAGATTTTCAAGTTTATATGTAACTTGTAGTAATAATGTAAAAGTTTTTCATGATAATAAATATAAGGCATTACTTTTACTTATTTGTATTTTGTCTTATATTTTTTTTAGAGTTTTAAGGGATTCAAGAAAACCCTAAATGCATATTTTCTATATTTTTTTTATCAAAAATTTATTAGTTCGCATCTAAAGGGCATAATAAAATTATTTCATTATATGCAAATTCTATGCCACATGAAAATTTTGAAAGTTGACACATGAAACTCTAAGACCTTTTGTGGATTATTAAGTAGATGATGTATTTATAAGGTCAAAGGGCATTTGAGGGAAAAACCTTTGCAAGACAAATACAAGTGTATCAAACTCATTTGAAAGTTAAGGTTTGCATTGCTATTTTTCATTTAGATTCGACTTTGTATTGTAAGATTAGGCATTGGTTTGGTTGTAGAAAACCAACCATTCAATCATTCAAATCAAGAAAAATCATTTTAAAACCTTTTATTAATTTATTTGTTTAGCCAATATGCACAACCCATTATTATAAATTTCTACAAAAAATATTATGATCTTGTGTTTGTTAAAACCCTAGAGGATTATGTATGATGTACTGCATTAGGTTAATGGTTTTGTAAGTAACTAGTAACAAAATATATCTATAGCTTTGTAGAAGTAGCAACAGCCTATCATGACCTCCTATTGGCTAGAGAAGCAGGGTTACTAAACTTTGGTTAGAAGGGGACTCCCTTAATATCATAAATTGTCTCCTAAATATTAATCCGCCATCTTGGTCTATAGCCCATTTGATTAATGATGCTATTTCTATCATTAATTCTTTTGATGAGGTGAGAATTACTCACGTTTTCTGGGAGGCTAACTCACTTGCTGATGGGTTCGCTAATTTAGGACTGATGGCTCGTAATTATTGGAATACTTATGATTCCATGCCACTTAATCTTCAAAATATCTCTAATTATGACCAATTGTCATGTCAAGGAAGTGGTTAAGAGGGGAGAAAGGTTATTTTATTTCTTCCTCGGCTATTTTTTGCACTTTGAGTTTAGTGCATGCTCGTATAATTATTTCTTTTTAGATGATTTTGAGATCATGGGATGGGAGTTGAGGTATGGCAGTACTTGGTTTATCAAACTCGTACATATTGTGGGTATTCTTTGCATTTCCTTATGGTTTGTTTGCCTAACCCTTTCTGTGCAGAAGAAAAAAGAGCAGGTTGTGAGTAGATTGTTGCAGTCTGCCATGGGAGGAGCTCATTGTAGAGTGTAGTCGAGCTCTTGTGATGAATTTCATGGTAATAATCCCATCTGGGAGCACTTGGAGAAGGGTGGAGTTTGTCCTTATTTGTTGAGGCTTTACGGTTCTAACCCAGAGGTGACAGAGGCATTTGTAAACGGTTGGAACAACAGGGTCTTGCACTACCAAGGTGTGGAATTCAACATCACGAAGGACTTCATCACTGAGGTTATTGGTCTTTTGTTGAAGGGTAGGAAGTTTTATCAAGACTGGGCAGCGGCCAAGATGACCTTAGAAAATTTCTTTAAAGGCTCGAAGAAGTAGAAGCTTAGGTTCATTGGCAGTGGTGGGTATGCCTGTAAATCCATTAAGCCGCTTTGGAGGGACATTGTTTTGAAAATTATGCAATTCTTCACTCTGGAGGGTAGGTTATTTGTTATCTATGGCTATCATTTCATGTTACATAATCACTTCTGCTACAACAATCCGGTTTCGTTTCCTTTTTACCTTCTTGTTTCCATGGAAACTGGTATAAAGGATCATAGGAAGAATCCTAGGAAGGCTATTCTTCATGAAGGCCTTATGAGTCTTATATTTGATCACATTAAGATGAAGGTGTTACCGACTATCCCTAAGCTCTCTGCTCGTAAAAAGGGTGGAAAAAACAATGGGTATGAAACTAGCGAGTCAACAGATGAGTGGGAAGGGGAATCTAAGGAAGAAGACTTTCTTTATGATGAATCTTTGGAGGACAAGGGTGAGTCTATCGATAAATCTATGGACTCAAAATCATGGTCTAAGGGTTACGAAACAGATACTGAAATGAGGGAGGCCATTGTTCCTTCGGTGAAAAAGAATGTGAAGGGGAAGAAAAGGTGCCCTAAGAAGGGGAAGCATGTTGTCAAGTAGGGTGTGGATGAATTAAAAGGTTTAGAGGATTCCCTTGTTCCTGATGTTAAAGAGGTTCTGAGTGATGTTATTGAGGGAAACGAGCAACCTATGGTAGATATTGGGCAGGAGAATGAGGGTTTTGTGAATTCCAAGGTGGCTGGTCCTAGCCAGGATGAATTTGAGTCTCTTGTTAGGAATAATGCTGAGCAGGTTAAGCAAATTGATGTTAAGGCGGAGCAGATTGAAATTCTGGCTAATTTGGTTTACATCCCTAAGAAGCACTGGGTGAAAGTGGAGGTAATTAAAGTTGAGGACTCCCCTGTAGAGGAGGATTTGGAGAGAAAAGATGGGGTTCGAGAGGAACCCAATGAGAATGTTGATATTCCTGCTACTGAGCCAGTCAATTGGGAAGAGATTAATATGGACCTGTTTTGTAGAATGGCAAAGGACGACACTATAACTTTCTCTCTCTTATGAAGTATCTTTTCTCAGAAGTGAAGGAGCTTAATTCCAAGCTTAAAAATTGGCAAGATGTCTGTGTGGCGTTAGTGAACTATAACCAAAAGGAATGGACAATGAGAGGTAAGGTCAAGACAATGAATGTGATTCTTGATAAATTAGTTGTGGACACTAACAGACTTGGTAAAAGCCATGAGGAAAGGTTGAACTCTCTGGAAATCATTGTTCAAAGGATCAACGAGGAGCGGATTGTGAATATGGAGGTAAGAATCAACAAGATTAGTAATGATTTGCAGACTATAGTTCAAATCAGTAATTAGTCTTTGAAAACTAGTGCTAAGGGCTTGTCGGTTTTGAATGAAAAAGCTATTAAGTGGACTGGTAGTCTTTGGATTTGGGAGAACATGAGGTGGCCATTGCCGAGGTTAACCACATGAACTTGGAGGATAAGAGGATAATGGTCCTAGTGAGGAGAAGAATTTGGAGGTTGGTCCTTTCTTGCGAATGAGGAACAAAACTAAGAAAAGGGCAACCATTACATTCCAAGATCTTCAGGATGTGGTCAAGGTGCAAGACAGGGTCATTACTAAAAATATGGACTCGGCCAATGTTCTTGATAAAATGCTATAGTTTTTTGCTGTTATTTTTGGTTGTTCAACCTTAGTGCTGATGTTTTGTTGTTGGGTTGCTGATGGGTTCTCTAGCTTTATCTTTTGTCAGCATTTTTGATTTTTGTGGGTTGCAAGTAGTATTGTTTATTTATTTTTAGTAGCTTTTCTTCATTGTAAAGGGTTTCAGGGCCACTTCAAAACCTGCTTTTCCTAATAAAAAAAAAATATATATATATCTATAGAGATTTGTAACCAAGTGCTATCTAGAGCTGCATCATTCAACCTAGCATCCTAAGGTTAGAGATTCATAATTTGAGTGCAAGTAATAATAAAAAAAGTATAATATTAAAAACCTATTAGTGTGAGTATCCATTCTAGTTTTATTTTTTATATCTGTAAAATATATCTAGAAACACCCTCTTGAACTTGGCAGAGATCTAAATGCAAAAGAAGTATATTATCCTCTTGTTTGTTGGCTTTTTCCAACCCTTGAACTTGAACATGGTTGTTTTCCATATGTTAGAAAGTTTGGTCACCTTGAATACACTTAGGAAAAGCCTCATAGTAAGGGTTAGTGTAGAAAAGAACACCAACATATTGGCGACTCTATTGGGGAAGAACTTGGTGCCTTCCCATTTGAATTTGTGTTCAAAAATATTTTCTTCAATTTTGTTTTAGTCCTTCCTATTATTTTCCATGTAAGGATTGGAAAATTTGTTGTTACAATCTAGATTATAATCAAAAGGCTTCAAAATAGATGGGAGGAGATCATTTTTTAGAGGCAATTCTGAAAAGAAGTTAGCAAGTGAGTCTCGAAAGAAGGAGCAACATACATGTAAAGAAAAAAAATCAAGTAAGCTCTTTTCCTCTACTATATTGATTCTGAAAATGATATAATAAATCATGTAGTATAACATGATGTTCCTCTATACCCTAAGGATAGTCCTCCCCTAGAGTTGTTAATGAAGGTATTGAGGAAGAATGACATGGTCCTAAGTACCAAGAATTTGTAAATGAGCTTGGAAGAGAAATAAGTAGAAGAGTGGTAGAAGCTCATTTTAATGAAGGCCTTATGGATACAATGAATATAAGATAAAATTCCTTGTATGAATTTCCTTCTACTTCACCTTTTAAAGAGGAGTAACATCCATTTTGGTATAGATACAATCTAATAATGCAAACAATAAAGGGTATGTGGAGGATGAAGATAGTGAAGAAGAGGATTCCAATGATCAAACCAATGCATGTGTAGGCCATAAGAACCATAATATTAATCTTTCCTAAGAACTATGTAACTTGAGAAATAAATTGCCTGTATGTAAGTTGAAAGGGACACAAAGGACCTGAGGTGCAAAGAATTGAAAATTTAAGAGATTTGGAATAAAAAGGAAATCAATGAGTAAAAAACCATGGTGGTGGAATATGAAATGATTTAGGAGTAAAAAATAATAGAATACAAGATCTTGTTATGTCACCTTTAAATTTGGAAAGATACAGATAGTTAAACTTTATTGGGATACCTAGGTATCAAGATCCAATTCCTATAAAAGTTAGGTAAAAGCTCATGAAGTTCCAAGGAAATGATGTTTTATTTGGGGAAGATCACCTTAGATCCTTCAACAACCTAATTTATAACGTCGAGGCTAAGGAGGAGGATGTATTGATGAAGCTATTTGTTTTGAACTTCAACTGCATCGCTGTAGAGTGGTGTAAGAGTTTTCCTAATGGAAGCATTGAATTTTGAGTAGATTTCTGGAGAGTGTTCAAAGAACAATATGGGGAAAAAATTAACCTCATTTTCATAATAAATGAATTCACAAATATTTTCAAAGGATCCAATAAATCTATGTTAGATTTTGATACCAAATTTTCCAAACTCATGGAAAAGATCCCAACCTACACGAGAGTAAATGAATCCATGTGTTTGGACATATACTACAATACATATGCCAATATGGGGTACTTTTTAAGATATAATTAATCCCACAAATTAAGAGGGGACTATATGATTGCTTCCAACATTGAAAGTAATCAAAGATATTTAGGAAAGCTACACAAAATAAGTGGTGTAAAAATATTATCTAGTGATAAAGGTCACAGTAGTAAGGTTCCTACTATTGAAGATAAAATGGATTAAGTAATTTATGTCCTAAAGGAATTGAGCTACAAGGTAGCTAAGAATGAGAATGGTGTGCCAAATCAAAGACATAATCAACATAGAAATGAAAGAATACCTAAACTATCTTATCAACCATATAATACCACTTGGAACAATGGAAGACCTATTGCACCATACCCTAAGGGAGCAACAAATAAAGAGACACCAAACTCTCTAATGTGTTAATAGTGTGGATGATACTCAATGGTGCATGACTTACCGAATTCTCCACACACCATTGCAATGTACCAGAGCTCTAGCAGCCATGAACTATAATGGAGATTGTGATGAGTATAGTGATAACACCCATGGTTCAAATATAGACCATGATCATTAAAAAATAAACATGTTATCCTCACAAGGGTGTTGTAGTGAAGATGAATACTCTTTTACAAAAGAAAGTGACCATGAGAAGGACATAAAAGGCAAGCGACATGCAATGAAATTTCACTATTAATAGTTCTTTTTAGATGAAGAGAATGAAGAATATCATGTTCATAGTGTGAAATCTTCTAAAAATAATTTAAAATTAAGAAGGCCTTCCAATGAAGAGATCAGAGCCTTGATTGTAACAATAATTGCTTAGGTCACGAGTGACTATAATTTGAGAAGCAAGTAGACTCATAAGGGAGGCCCAATTTTAGGAAATTATGAAAGATCTTTTCATAAAATAAAAAACAAATAGAACAAAGTATTCAAGCTTATACTATAAATCATACCAAGGAAAAAAAATCTTGCCAAACAAAATCAAAATGCTAGGGTCCTAGACTTGAAGGAAGGAGACTCAAATGGAAAAAAGATCCACCCCACTAATTATTCTTTGACTATTGAGAATGACTAGGCCAAACAAGGTACTACTAATCATACATTTTTCTATTATAATTCCTATTGACACACGATTTCCCAAGTATATTATATTAGATATGGAAAACATATTTGATTCGAATAAAAGTTTTTGTGTCATTAATGGAAATCATGATAATAATAGAGCATAAGGACAAAGATTTAGCTTTGATTTGTGACACCCATACAAGTCATATTGGTGATAAGAGTCATAGTGAAGGGAAAAGAAAAGAAGCACAAGTGTCCAAACAAAATAACAAAGTAGACAATGTACACAACTTGAAGTGTATTTAGGAACAATATCGATCAAGTTTCCATCCCAAATGGACCCCTTTTATGTTACATTGTCCTTCAACAACAAAATTATGAGGAATTCCATGATAGATTCTGAAACTTCCACAAATGTCATTCCTCTATAAGTTATGAATCAGTTAGGTCTTTAGGTCACTAGGTCATCCAAAATTTTCTTTGCTATCCAGATTCAAGAGAGGTCCTTGTTATTGAAGTGATGAAATATCTTGACTTCAAATTAGTTGCATATCTAGAAAAGGGATAGAAAATAAATGTGGCAATGGTACATATACCACCATACTATGGTATGCTTTAGTGTAGAAGGTGATCAACTACATTTGGAGGGAGTATCCATATGGATTCTTCCTATTCTATGATCCTAATCAATGGGACTAATGTAAGTGTAGATGTTACATCCCGATATTATAGCTACTATTGTATAGGGAAATTGATTGTAATGTTTGAATCTTGATGATGAATAAAACATGGTTGATCTCGTTATTAAATGAATGAGTCCTGTTTAAATGATGGTTTCATTTGATTGTTACTTCTAAATGATTTAGTCTTGATTAAATGTTGCATACAATTATGGAATAATAGTATTCTAACTTGTGAGATGTATTTACCTTGTTATGAGCATATGACTGCCGGTGTCATGTCATGATGTGCAGGTACGAAGACTGTTCCTCCGGACAGAGGAGAGACATCATTAGGGGAGGAACTTGGTCGGGTAAACAGTAACGATTACCAAATGAGCATACACACACGTCAGTATAAATTCTGAGAAACTAAGTTAGTTATGATTGGTCTAGATAAGTCATCCTTAGGTTTGGAATTATGTTTACTTCTTTATTAGTGATGATTACTCGTTTGTCTGACTTATTGTGCTTTGACCATGATATGGAAAACGTGAATGGATATATGTTAATAGGTCAAGTAAGTATGTATATACATGTCAATACATACGTATGTTCGGCAGATGGATATGCCCATACGTATGTGTCAACATGATATACATACATTTACGTGTTGTGATATACGTAAATATACATACCCACGTTCTCAATTGCCTGTGAATAGTGATATTAATTATATTATTTAATATTGCCTAGGAATTTACTTATACAAATACTAACATGTATAAGTGTAAATATTCTGATATGTAAATAAAATATATATATATATATATATATATATATATATATATATATATATTTAATAATATATAAATATAAATATTTAAATTGTAGTTTTACTTGGAAATATATATATGTATACTCGTTAATATATTTAAATATTAATATTTAAATATATCAATGCATATATATATTTAAGTATATAAATCTACAATAAAGATATATATAAATATATATTTACAAATATATATATTAAGTTAAATAAATTTATGAATCTTATATTACCGTGGGTAAAATTGTAATCACCTTACATAGTAAAATCTTTATTAATGAATTTAGAAATATTTGGTTTTGATTTAAAATATGAAGCGATACATGGCTTGAAGTCAAAATTAATATTTTGTTTTTGAACTATGGAAATCGAAATTTTAAGAGAGTTAAGTATCTAAAATATAAAATTCTTCATTGAGTAAAGTCGAAACATTTGTAAATGAGGAAAAAACGTATTATTTTGTAAAACTCATGAAACTGCCTGAAGGAAATCGCGCACATCATGAAAATCGCGTGAAAAAGCCACGCGCAGGAAGAAAAACGCGCCAGAAACGCGGGCCAAAGAACTGGTCACTGAGAAATGGTCGAATGCTAATCTCTTGGCCTGAAATGGCAACGTGGGAACATCTTAACCTTGACCCTTTCATCTGAAACAAACTTCCTGATTTTATTGCTTCAATTTAACCTAAAATCTAAAAAAAACGCCTTGCTGTCAGTCTGCCATGTGAGAGCTGAAGAAGTCTTAACTTGCTGGCTCTGAGGAGGTCGAATCACCTTCAATTTGATGAATTAGGGTTAAGGAATCCACCAAATGTCCTTTTGACTGTTTCTGAGCACTGTGTTGTCATTTGGCATGCCTTCATAAGTGGAAAACAGTTGCAATTCGGGCCCTATATAATGACGCCCTTCCATTCATTGTGAACATACTTTTGGAGCAATCTGAGTTTACTACTTTCATTCCATATCCATTTTATTATACTGCCTGAGTTTTCCTGTATTGCTGAGTTTGATAAGCACAACAAATTATTTCCAATATTTTCCAGTCACAGTGAATTAAGTCATTTTGAGTTTAAAGTGAGGTATTTGTATAGCTAAGTAGGAATTGAGTGGTGGAAACACGTCTGTGAGAAAGAGATATAGGAGTTCACTATAGAGTGAAATACTTTCAGAAAAGAAGCCATATTTAGCTGAAACTCCAGAAGCTTATTTGAAGGAGAATTTAAAAGAGCAAGTCTAGAAGGAGAAGCTTTAAAATCAGGCATGAATCTTCCTAGTATATAACTTTTATTAAAGTGTTGTTTTATTTTGCGTCTTCTGACCATTGCTTTCAATTAGCTTTAATAGGAAATAACTAATTTGAATAAAGCAATTCATTTAAGAAGAAAATGTGAAAAGGATTCAATGATTAGGGGGAAATTGTGTAAAAGGGATTATTTGGATAAAGAGCTTAAGGGATTAGATTATTTCTCTTGCATTAAAACGAAATAATGGAAAAGATAAAAGGGAAGGAATTATTTGCATTTTGAATGGTTATAGCATGTTGTGTATGATCTCTATATATGGAGAATACGTAGACGTACTTATTATATCTACTAGGATCGAAATGATGGCAGAATCAAGTGAAGTCTTTTAGCTTAAGTTATTAGGATAACTGAGACAAGTTTAGTACTCCTAGGATAAAGAATTCCTAGTTAGGAGGAATTGATACAAGACTCTT
This sequence comes from Sequoia sempervirens, assembly GCA_007258455.2. Classification (NCBI taxonomy): domain Eukaryota; kingdom Viridiplantae; phylum Streptophyta; class Pinopsida; order Cupressales; family Cupressaceae; genus Sequoia; species Sequoia sempervirens. Next base: position 454,086,360 of record VDFB02000017.1, read on the forward strand.
GAATACTGTTTTCATTTCTAGTAGGTTTGTATGATTGTAGGATGTCTGGGATGACGGTTTCACCCATTGAAGGACAAAACCTATGCGTAGAGTAAGGAAGCCTTAAGTCAAATCGGCCCTGAGTAGTGTTTATGATAGATGACCTTCATTCGAAGTACTGAATGAGAATACTTTGGCCAAAGTAGTGAAAGGTACGACATCCACCTAGATGTGAGATAGTTGAGACTACACTGTCAGTTCATTGTGATCCGAGTACTAGTTCGTGATTGTGAAATAGCAAGGTACTAGTTGTGTAGGACACAACACTATGCTTAGTTGGTAATCGTTAAAGGATACCCCACCAATCTCTTCATCTAAGGGAGGGCCGTTCATTGTAAAATGATCGTGCGGGGGACTGCATTATAAGTCCGTGGTTGGCAGAAAAGCGCCCGAGTGATGTTTCTCCTCCACAGCAAGCGGCCGATGTACCAAGATTTGAAAGGATGGACTCCTGGACCTTCTTAGTTCTATTTGTGCAAAAGATTACGAGCTATGTATGTAACTGTATTGCTTTTTAACTCTGATTTATATTTGCAATGAAAATGAAATTCATGAGGAAACATATTGTAACTTGTACGTGTTTATCAATAAAGAAAGGAAGAATTTTTTTTGTATTATCTTTGTTAGATGTTACTTTTACATGTTTTTAGTGAGAATTGGAAAGTTTTTAATTTACGCAGAATTGGGTCGTTACAGTAGACACTAAAAAATGTTCTGAATCATATCATACACTCGAATCAGGTATACTAACATCATTTCTTCTTGAAACCTAATTCATCAAATCAGGTTAATTCACCCCCTTTCATGCTAACATTTTGTCTTGTTAAATTAAATAAATCAAAGTATTTAATTTAAATCCCTAAATCTTCTTATTTAATTAAATAACCATAAGGTATTTAATTAAATGTCATTCCACCTTTCCCCCTTTCATTAAATTATTTTATTTAATGAATATCATCTAATTCTTCTAAATATCCTAACTGCATAATTAACATTGTTTAATTATCAATTAAATCTAATTCCCCCCAACTTGCAAGGGAATATTCCTCCTTTGCACATTCTTCCAAAAAGGGGAATATTCCTTTGCACAATTTAATTTAGTTTTAATTAATTAAATTATTCTTTTCCCTCACCCATGAGAATATTCCAAAGAATATTCTCTCTCCTCAATCATTTCAAAAGGGGAATATTCCTTTTTCTCAACAAACTTACTTAGCTTCATGTGCAAGTTAACTCTAAACTTCTTGTGCAAGTGAACTTTTGACCTCTTATATAGGTCAAAAGTGTGTTTGTTTGAAGGAATGTTAACCCTTGATTAAATCTCATCTTTCATTATGACTCATTGATGAGAATCCATGATCCATGCCTCCAATTTCTTCCATCCTTGACCGTTGATTAGCCTTTTTGATCTCAACCCTCCATTTCTCATTTGCTCTCCTATAAATAGTTCACTATTTGGAGACAAATGGATCCATCTTTCAAAATAAAACTTATGTTGTTGAAATCACTCACACTCACACTCATATTTTCATTTTAATTGTATTAGTTAACTTTAAGCATCCATTAATGGCTTCCATGATCACATAATGCATCCATTTAGCTTGTTTATTAATTAGGGTTTAGATCTTTTAGCTTAGAATCCACTCATATTAGCTTAGCTTTTACATATCTAGATCATTTTTAGCATAAAATCATATTAAACTAGCTTGCATCATGCTCATTTAGATTAAAATCATGTTTTCATACACATCTCACAACCATTCCATCAGTTTTCTTCAATAAAACTTATTGGGGTAGGCTCATTTATCCACGAGATTGGGAAAGGGTTGTTGTTTCACATCAACACAACGTCACTCCCACAATAGTATAAGTTTTGAATGGATTAGAGTAGAGATTTAAATGCTTTCATAGTTTATAATACTTAGTTTTGATAAATGTTTAGTTTAACTTTCATTTGACTGATCTTGTTGAGATTTGATGTTAGTGCCTTCATTATGCTTTGATTCTTCATGGATCAAGCATAATTGACCCATACTAATCCGTTCGATCACATTCTGGCGCTAGAAGGAGGGAAAAGGCGATCAAATTTAATCAATTTCTATCTCGAATTCTATTTTTTTTTATTTTTGCAGGATACAGTGATGCCCAAAAGAATTTCAGCGATGCCTTTGCTGGGTGTCACCATACAACGACACTATTGTCATCAGAAATAGTGACTCCTATTTAATATCCTGGCGTTGATTAAACAAACAATGATGCTAATACTTTTTAGATGTATTAAAGATTTATAAACGGTGATGCTCCCCAAATAGTGACGCTATCGTTATCATTATTTTTCCATAGAGTGACGCCCAAATTCACCAGAGCGACGCAATCGTGAACAACGATGCCCTTATCTGGTAAAAAAAAATAAAGATCAATTTTCAGCATGTGCTTTAATCCTTTTACTTCATTTGATCACTACCATGCCTCTAACTATGTTATGGTTTTTAGGCTAACTGGGTTTTGCAGGTTGGACATCAAATTTTGAAGTGAAGAAGCATTCTCATCTTTGAATCGTATAATTGTAACAAGTGTCTTGATGCTTTTGGGGCAGTTATAACCCAATTTCTTATGCTTTTCATTTTATGCTTTAGGACCTCACTAATTTTCATTTGGGTTTAAAAAGAACGCTCAAACGAGACTAAAATTGAACCCTCATTTCATCATTGTATTTTGGGTTTAAAATTGAACAAGGAAACATAACATTTCTTTTAGTGCATAAAATGAATTCATCTTAGCTTTAGAGGTTAAAATGAATGAGTTTTTGCTTTGCTGTGACACACTTGTAGTGCGTATCCAATCCCCTTGTGCTTTGTGTGATCTTGGGTGAAGAGAAACACTCCAAGTGTACTTCATTGTTTGTGTGCACTTATAGTACGTATCCAATCCCCTTGCGCTTTGTGCGATCTTGGGTGAAGATAAATACTTAAGTACACCTTTATGCTTTGTGTCACCCTTAAGAGATGACTTACTATGAGACACACTCCACAACGGGAAACTCATATGAAAATTCTTGCAAGCACGTTTACCGACGGACTATATTAAAGGTTGGGAAATAGTGAGAAAGTAACTTCTATCATGGACTGTATAACATATTGCACCTAGTACCATGCCTTAAGTGGAACAGGAACGGTAGTAAGATCCTTAAGTGGCAAAGCGGGTGTGTATACGGCCGGGTGTTCTCGGTTTGTTACTAAGAACCAAATTGTTTAGTTACCAAAAATCCTTAATGCTTGTTGGTGCAAGAACGGTCGTTTTGAAGCCGCCCCACATTTGTACTATTCATTGTTGAAATAGAAAAATCCTTAGGATCTGAGGATCTTTAGGATTTTGAGATTTGGTGGTCCCGAAAAGTGTGTGCCATGGAGGGGAGCCAGTGCCACCAAATCTCTAACTGTTCGCATTGTCTTAGTGTTTGGAGAAATCTGAGTGGGGACTCAACAACTATGGCCATTCAACCTAGGTGGTAAATGATTGTGAGTCAGTTTAATACTTTGCTTGGTTCCAAAACATTACAAACAAACATTCACCATCTTCCTCAAAATTTCAAACCCTTTGGTCTAAATATGGATACCTTTTGAAAAATCCTTGATATTAATGCTTGTCCTAAGGATTTCTATGCTTAGAGATTTCTAAATATCTTGAATTACATTTCAATCCATATTTTCCAAAGTTAACATAAGCAACTATGGCTTGAATTTAATCCTTTTCACAAAATGGACATTGTGAAATTTATGATGTTTTTGACATAGACATTTAGTTTGAAAACATAATCAAGACAAGTGTTTGTGGTAAAATAAATTCACTTAAGCAAGATAAATTGACAAATTGAACCCCACATGACTATTTGGAGACTGATTGCTCCCGTTGAACAACCTGATCTTACACTTGCTATTATTCAACTAAATTTTGAACTCATTGAAGGAGAACAAACTGATACCATTAGTAGTTTGAGAAGCTTCACTTTTGAAACAAAAGAAACACCAAACCAGTGGAGAAGTGTGGAAAATTTCATAGACGAAGAAGAGGAACAAGCTGAGATTGAGGCTGGAAGGCCCATATTACCACCACCCGTGTGGCAATAAATATCCTCCTTTCTTCCATGAACTTGAAATTTTCTAAATGATCTCACGCAAAATCAAAATTCCCAAGAGAAGGTCTACATGTCGTCACTTCAAACTTAGGCAGCATAGTCCAAAAGCTATCAAACAACACCTTGTGGAACTCTACCAAAATAGAACTAGGTTGGTAAGGAATTTTTATATACATGTTTCAAGGAATAATCCAGAATTGTATGCCTTCTTTGAAAGCCAAAACATTGGTCTTTTTTTCATGATCTTGAACTTTTCTAAATGATCTCCCACAAATTAGAATCCCCAAAAGAAGGTCTATAGGTCGTCTTTTCAAACTTGGGCATCTTACTCCAAAAGCTCTCAAGAAACACCTTTCAACACTTCTCCAAAATAGAACCAAGTTGTTATACTACTTCTACAAATGTGTTTCAAGGAACAATCCAGACTTGTATATGTTCTTTTTTGGGAAAAACCCTAGTCTTTTTCACGATAATGAACCTCTCTAAAACATTGGGTCTTTAGAATTTTAAAACTTTAGAGGTCTAGCATGTTTCTCACTACCTTGGTCTTGTCAAACAAAGGTTCATTTTAGGTCAACATTGGGTCAAACATTTCATTCACCCCTTCATAAAAAATCATCCTTCACTTCACCAAACTTTGCAAAAATTTCGAACACACCAACACTTTGAATTAAACATCTATCAAACCAACCCCTAACTTAGCTACTTTGTATATGAAATGTATCATTTTCCATGCACTTAGTTAAGTTAGTTATCATATTTGAGCTAGTTTATCTTGAAGGTCACAAGTCTACCCTAAAGATTTCCAAGTTCATCAACATCCTTTATCCAAACATCAAAAAATCAAACTTAAGTCAAAAATGTTGTCCCAAAACGTTTGCAAAGATCACTTTCCATATCATCCACCCTTTCATCTCCCATTATCATCATTGCTCCAAAAGACTTAGAGCATCTCTTTTACCTAGATTTGAGTCAACTAGAGAGTTCAAACATTACAAATCTCAACACAACTCTCCCAGAGCTAACCCAAAATTTATGGTAAAGGCAAGATCACAACACAAGAGAATCATGGAGAAAACCAAAGTCACATTTACCTTAAGTGATCCAAATCCTCTAGAATTTGATCCAAGAAGTCAAGGTACCCCATCACAACAACCATCATCTCCATCAGGTCCATATGAGATTGAAGACATTACGAATAACCCGTTTGAACTTACTAGGGAAGAAATCATGGAACATCAAGCCTTGGGAAGCGTAGCTCCAATTTTCCCATCATTTGTCTCACAAAATTTGACACAAGGCTTCACAACTTCATCACTAGGGCTAAATCAAGCATCCACTCCTAGTTTTGCAACTAGTCTTACCAAGGACTTTGGTATACCTCTTCCATTTGAAAGCAACACACTTGTGGGTATACTCGATACTAATCCTCCATCCCAAAAAACCACTTGGACAACAACATTTGGCACTCCTCCAATTAATGAGGATCCTAAACAACCATATAAACCCCTTGAACTTTATTACTCCACAATAACCTCCACATATCGATAACACCCCTCTTCATCAATACCCATGAGTATCACCAATTTTCCCACCATCACACAAAACAGTGTGGACCAAGTGTCTCAAAACAACACTGGACCAAGTGTCTCAAAACAACACACAAGGGCATGCCAACACCATACCATAGAGTCAACCCTTAATGCAAATAGGGACATCTCTACCCAATCCTACAATTGGTTCATCCATACCATTGGCTTCACAAAACATATCCATCCCATCCATCATCAACCCATCTCAAAACAATCTCTTGGTCACGAATCCCATCAACCTAGGTAATACCTTATCCACATCCCTAAAGCAAGGACATCCTCAAGACATGGGACAAGGGAACCTTTTCCATCAATGGACTCAAGGTCTTAGTGTGTCATTACCATCACAAAATCTAATGGTACCATCCTCATCTTTTCCCATAATCCCCTTCCCCATGTAAAATCAAATGGGACCTCAAACTTACATTCCTCCACCCCCATCCACTATTTTACAAGGAATGTTGAATCAAGGGAACTCCCAATCTCTCATCACCAATCTGCCACCCACTCAAAACATTAACACTCACAATCCATCACAGATGTCCCAACAACCAACTGATCCTACACTACAAGCGAATGCCTTAGCTTTACAACACACACAATAAGCTTATCAGCAAGCCATCCAACAACAACAACAATAGAAAACAACCTTAGCAGTACAACATGTAGCCCTAGTAGCACAACAACAGTAGCAACAACAACGAGCAGCCTTAGTGGCACAACAAGCAACACAACAAGAAGAAGAAATCTTAGCACAACAACAACATCAAGCCCATCAAGAAGCCTTAACAACACAACAACAATGACATGTCCAACAACAAGCCCTAGTGGCACAACAACAACAACAAGCTCAACAAGCAACCTTAGCTACTCAACAACAACAACAAGCCTTACTAGCTCAACAGTATACCCAATAACAACAACAACAAAAACCAAGTTCCTTTTATAATCCTCAACAAAACATCATCAATACAAACGAGTTAGAACATATACATCAACACTTGAATCACCTTCCCAAAATCTCACACCACCCTACACCCCATACAACACCTTATCATATCAAAACCCCACATACAAGCCATCCGTCATCCCAACATATGTTCCTCCACCAAACCTACAAGATGATCTAGCATCACAACTCAAGGCATTATCACAAGAAATGCAAGACAAAGAAGCCCCATACACAAAATCTATGTCCATATCCATTTGATCGAAACATCGCAATGGTACCATTCCCTCCCGGTTTTGAAATCCCCAAATTTGATAAATATAAAGGGAGAGGAAGTCCTGTGGACCATGTCAAAGAGTTCAACATCATGTATGGAGGTGGCATACAACGATTCTTATTTAATGCACTTCTTCCCCTGAAGTTTAACAAGTCCTACTATGGATTGGTTATCTCAACTACCTCCCGGTATCAAAACTTTCAAAGAAATTACCGATAAATTCATTGATGACTTCTCCTTTCATCTTGACATGGATGTAAGTCTAGAAGAATTATACACTCTTAGACAAAACAAAGGATAATATTTCATAATTTCTTACAACGGTGGAGACAAAGAGCTAGTAAAAGCAAGTGGCCTCTTCCCGATGAACAACAAGTGGGGATCATCATAGCAAATCTAGATCCAGGTTTATCCTTCCACTTGAAAATGAAGTGCATCACATCTTATGATGAGCTTTTCCATAGAGCCCTTAACATCAAGAGAGCGCTAATCTCACAAGGAAATACTCAAGCTTACAAAGATAATTGCCCATCAACTAGTTCAAATGACAAACCTCGTGTCTGGGCTAAGAACAAAAATGTAACAAATGATGGTGTGGTAGATACTAAGGTAATTCTAAGTGCTCCTAGGCCAAACAACAATCAAGTTGCTAACATTCAACCAACCGTGGAACAAACAATGCCTCCTCAAAACAATTAGATCAACAACACTGAGATGCAACAAAGGTGAACCCCTAACAAGAACAAGTATCCTAAACGCAAGTACACACAGTTGTCAAAACCTATCAAAACCATCATGAATAAATTGGTAGAGTCAAACTTGATAACACTTCACAACTTTGAAAACTACCAAGAACCACAAGAGAAACCATCCTAGTACAACGAGAATGATCTTTGTGACTTTCAAAAAATCAAAGGACACAAAATGGAAAACTACATGAGGCTCAAAAATATTATCCAAGACCTCATAGAAAATGACACCATATCTGTTGAAGTACCAGTTGGTAACCAAGATCTCAAGATATACAAGAATCCCATGACAGATCATAACAAAGGGAAAAACAATGGGAAAGCTAAGGATTACACAAATGTGCAGCATACCTATTCTAACATGGTTGCTTCCTGTGATAGTGTCATTATTGTCATCACCATCAAAGGACCTAGTGCAAAGTGTGGAGTCACCACACGATGTGGAAAAATTACTATCCAAGGAGTCCCATCCCAATCTAGGGCACAACCTACTTTTCCAACATCAAATCCCAACAAGTACAATCTCCCAGATCAACTTAAGAATACCCCCACACAAATATCAATCTTAGAACTATTAAAGCTATCTCCCGCACATAGGGAAATCTTAGAGAAATATTTTTTAGAATCATCCATCCTTGAGGATATTGATACAGATCAATTTCAAGCTATGGTAGGACATATCACTAATCATCTTCTCACTTTCTCGAAACAAGACCTACCATCACAACCATCTCATAACCGTGCTTTACACCTTGAGGTTGTTATTCATAAGAACAAGGTAAAAAGAGTCTTAGTAGATGGAGGTGCTGGTCTGAATATTTGTACCCTTTAGTTGATCAAGAACTTGGGCTATTCAGATGATACCATTGAGAAAGAAAAGAGTACCACCATCAGAGGATATGATGACCAAGAGCGGGTATCACAAGGCATCATTGCATTATCCATCCAAGTGGGACCCATCATTACATAAACCATATGCCAAGTGTTGGATCTTGATCTTCCCTACAACATTCTGCTTAGTCAACCATGGATCCATGCCCTGAAAGCTGTAGCATTGACCTATCATCAATGTGTAAAGTTTCCATTCAAGGGCAGAGAAATTACCATCCATGGAGATCCTGAGCATTTTTACTACTGCAAGAATCTTGAGGCTAAGTTCTATAAGATCCCCCAAATACCCAAGAATGATGAAGGGACTACACAATCTACCTCATTTGTTGATCCATCATCCCTTGCATCGACCTCAAAAACAAAAACACCCATTGTGTAGAAAATTCCTGACATCAAAGCAGTGATCCAGGATGATGGTTGTGGAAACTATAAGCTAATGTAGAATACCTTTGTCTTAGAAGAGCTACCTCTTTCTCCTCAATCCCATGGGAAACCCACATCCAACAACAAGGAGCCTAAAACCATCAAAATGGCAGCTACTACCTTCACCAATTGGGGGGATTTGAACCAAGAAGATATCAATGAGGAAGATGTCTCTAAACTACTCTATCCAGATGAATGACCTGTCCCCGCTCTTCCCATGGAAGATGATAACAAAGGATTGAAACTGATGAAGGGAATGGGTTATAGAAAAATGAGAAACTAGGAAAGAATGATAATGGTTTGCTAGACCCTATCATTCTTGAGAAATGACTAAAGAATCTTGGCCTAGGTTGTACTACTAGCAAGGTCACCCTTATTGGGAAAGGTACTTCTGCTAAACGGGTTGAGGCTTCCTCTTGGTTACCTACATCGCGTGACATGACCTTAGATGATTTCCACCTTGATGTTGCTAACCTATTTGAGAACAATTATCTCTTCATGATATCCATTGCATCCTTTGCTCCAAGCAATCAACCAATTGAAATACATCTAGTGTACCCACAACTCATTGAATTGGACCAACAAGGACTGCCGATTCTTGATTTATTCAAAAATGATGAAGCAATCTCATAATTCATGGGACTCTATGACAACTTAGCATGGGAAAATCACAAAGCAGGTTTTGACATAGAGCTAGACATAGAGGCGTACTATGGGGAGACGACTGAATCCTTTAGTCACAAAATTGACAAAATGCAACTAACATGCAGATCTTTGAGTGAAAACCTCTCTGAGGTGACTAAGGATGAGGGATTCAATCTCCCCCTTAGTGCAATGCATCCAGAGAAGTTAGGAGTGCTAGTAGAAAAGGCTACTCCAGTCAATGTGGGAACAAAAGAAGCACCCAAGATCACTTTCTATGATGAATCCTTGTTGGATGAAGAAAAAAAGAACCTAGCAACATTCTTGAAAGAGTGTAGAGACAAATTTGCATGGTCATACACTGATATGCTAAGGCTTGATCCAGAAGTGGTTGTGCATCACTTAGTAGCTTATCCTGAAGCTAAACTAGTAAAGTAGAAGTTATAGAAGATGCACCCTCAGATAACACTCTTGGTGAAACTTGAGTTATAAAAGCTTCTTGACGTTGGATTCATCTAGTCAATAGATTATCCTAAGTGGGTTTCAAACTTGGTACCAGTCTCAAAACCCACTGGGGGCATCAGAATATGCACAAATTTCATAGAAAAACAAAGCATGCCCGAAGGATGATTTCCCTCTTCCCAATATCAACCTCATTGTAGTCTTAATAGCTGGGCATGAAATGCTGTCACTCATGGATGATTTTTTAGGCTATAATCAGATCATGATTACCAAGGAGGATCAACACAAAACTGCATTCACTTGTCCATGGGGAACCTATTGTTGGAATGTGATGCCATTCAGGTTGAAGAATGCAAGAGCAACCTATCAAAGAGCAATGACCCTCATCTTTCATGACATGATCCACAAAATAGTTGAAGATTATGTGGACGATATTTTGGAAAAATTAAGGAAAAGAAATGAGCATATACAAGTCTTAGGACCCATCTTTGACTGACTTGAGGAATATAAGGTATAGATGAATCCAAAAAAGTGTGTCTTTGGGGTTACATCAGGGAAAATTCTCGGCTATATCGTCTCGCAAAGAGGGATAGAAATTGATCCAACAAAAGTAAAATCCATCCTCGACATGGAACCACCACAAACACTAAAACAAATGAGAGGATTACAAGGAAGATTGCAGTCCATTAGAAGGTTCATAGCACAACTATTAAATAAAATCCACCCCTTCTCACATCTTCTCCATAAAGGAATAACTTACAAGTGGGATGAGAAGTGTGATAAAGCTTTCCAGTAGATCAAGGACTATCTATTGACACTGCTAGTGCTCATGCCGTTGATACCGAACAAACCATTGATCCTATATATCTCAGCAACATCAACAACACTAGGAGCTCTTCGAGTACAACATGATGAAAATGGTAAGGAAAGAGCTATCTATTACATCAACAGGACCTTAGTAGGCTACGAAATGAACTATTCACCCATTGAGAAAGCATGTTTAGTAGTAGTTTTTGCTTCACAAAAGTTCATACACTACATGTTGTCACATCAAATCAAACTCATTGCAAAGATCGACCCATTGAAATACCTATTATCCAAAGCAAATCTTACTAGGCGAATGGCTAAATGGGTGATGATCTTAACTGAATTTGACATTGAGTACGTGGAGCACAAGGTAATTAAAGGAGAAGTAATCACAGACCAACTAGTAGATGCACCTATCTATGCAGAGAACCCCTTGATATATGAATTTCCTAATGAATCAGTGTTCCTTGTCAATCTCACAACTCAGTGGAAAATGTACTTTGATTGATCATTCACCCAACATGGATTAGAGGTAGGTATTATTTTCATCATCCCTCAAGGTGATTGCATTCTAAAGTCATACAGGCTATCATTCTTATGTACCGACAACATTGCTGAGTACAAAGCCCTAATCATAGGTCTAAGGATAGCAGTTCAGTGGCATATACAATAGATAAAAGTCTATGGAGACTCACAACTGGTTATCAACTAAGTCAATGATGACTACCAAACTAAGGATGATAAGCTTACTCCTTACAAGAAGATGGTAGAAAGTCTCAAAGATATTTTCATAGATATAACTTTTGAGTAGATTCATTGCATTAACAACAAAGCAGCGGACACTATGGCAACAATCGGATCACTGTTAGACATGTCAAACAATGTCCTCCAATGAAAATTCTTGGTAGAACAACTTCTCATACCAACTTTCGAAATCCCTGAATCTAAATTCATGTGTTTTATTGTTGGTCCTTGATCCCCATGGTACCATGACATATTCACTTACATGAGCAGAGGAATCCTCCCATCTGATATCACCTCTAACCTTAAGAAGACCTTTGTTAAGAAGGAATCTTGATTTGTGATCCTAGGTGATACCCTTTATTGCTGAAGAATTGAAGGGACATTACTATGATATCTTAACCAAGAGGAAGCCTTGACGACTTTAAAAAAAGTACACGATGGTATATGTGGTTCCCATTCTAGCAGTATGACTTTAGCTAAGAAAATGTTGAGGACATGGTACTACTGGCTAACCATGGAAAGAGAAGCCCATCGGTATGTGTAGAAATGTGTCCAGTGTCAACAACATGGAGATTTGATTCATGCTCTAGCTTAGGAATTGCAACCAATGATCACACCTTGGACTTTCTCGTAGTGGGGACTTGACCTCATAGGAAAGATCACTGCAACCTCATCCAATGGCCACAAGTTTATCATAACAACCACTGAGTACTTTACCAAGTGGGTTGAAGCCATTCCCTTGACCTACATAACAGGGAAACAAATTTCCAAGTTTATCCTGAATTACCTAATCTGCTGTTACGATGTTTCGTAAACCCTTATCTCAGACAATGAAATATCCTTCAAGAATTAGGATGTGAAAGAGTTGTTCCAACAATTCAACATCCAACACCGATTCTCTACCCTGTATTATCCCCTAGGACAATGGCCAAGATGAGGCTACAAAAAAGACTATTTTGAAGATCCTAAAGAAAACAGTCAATGTAGCTAGTCGTGATTGGCATTTGCAGATAAATCCCGCTCTCTGGGCCTATCGAACTAGTATCATCATGCCAAAAGGTGCAACCCCGTTCTCCTTGATCTACGGATCAGAATCCATTCCGCCTATTGAGATTGAGCTCCCATCACTGTGAGTGTCACTACAGAACTTGATCACTGATGAAGAATACAAAGTATCTCAGCTAAATGAGCTAAAATTCCTAGACCAACATCACCTTGATGCTCTCAAACACTTGCAAGTATATCAAAATCGACTGAAACAAAGCTATAACAAGAAGATCAAATGTCGGTCTTTCCAGGTAGGGGATCTTGTCCCAAAATAGAATTAGAAGAATCTACCAGATTAGGATAGGAAAGGAAAGTTTGAGCCTAACTAGTTGGGTCCCTTTGTCATCACAACAAGTTATGGATTAGGAGCATATCAATTGTCAACACCTGAAGGTGAACCCTTGTAGGAACCAACCAACAACTTGCATCTTAAAAATTTTTGTCTCGAAGGGTATAAATTTGAAAAATATAAAAAAATATAAAAATGATCAAAATCTAAAAATAAAAGAGAAAAAGGATTGAAAAAGAAGAAAAAAATTATCCTCTAGTGAAATTCATTTTGGTGGTGCTTTGGGAAAGTACCTTGGTGAAAACCTGGAAAATAGGCACCTCTCATAAATAAAGCACCTCCATCTATTCTTTGGCTCTTTATCCTATCATTCTTTGCATCCATCTATCACCTCATTCATCCTATTTATTCCATCACTTGTCTGTGTCCTTATCATAGCTTGATATTGTGAAGTATCAGATCAACCTTAGTACTACTTGGCATATTCCATAGGTCAGTTTTCCCTGCCTATATCAAGGTAGCCTATCATATCACACTAGGGGAAACTCATTATGGATCATATCGGGTTCTTGTATATCTTTAGGTTATCAAAAAACATCAAAAAATTCATAAAACATTCATCGAAAATCCAAAAACATTTACAAAATCCTGTACAATTAACATACCAAAAACATTCATAAAATTGTAAAGTCAAAATCCAAAACATCCAAAACACATCAAAAATCCCTAAAAAGGTCGAACATCGAAAATCCAAAAACAGTACCCTGTTGTCGAACTACAAGTCTTTGAGCTTGAATGTAGGCAATGACATCATTGATGTTCCCCTGAGACACCCTAGGTCACTCCTTTAGGAGTCCATCATAATAAACTGACATTCCATCAAGTGTTTATATCTCATCATCAATAAGTTGAGTCAATTGAACTATGTGGTCTCTGCGTGTATAATGTAGGCAAGGCTTATCTTTGATCAACCCTCGAGGCCCCTAGGATAGGTCTTTTAGGTTAGGTTCTTGGTCGAAACTCAAAAAATCCCTAAACATTCAAAAACTCATAAAACACAAAAAAATTTGAAAATTGAAAACCCAAAAACATTAGAAAACATTCAAAAGACCTAAACAACATAAAATATATTGGAAAACCCTAAACAACTTCAAATAACTGAAAATGTAAACATCCACATAAACTTTCAAAAAGACCAAAAACAACCTCAAAACATTTTCAAAATACCAAAAACATTGAAATATTCCAAAAAGACCAAAACCACCCATCCCATTTCGCTTTCACCTGCAATAAACCTTCACCCATAATAAATCAATCATCACCTTCAACCTTTGGCAAAACAAATAGAAAGCAAGTATAGCAAGTCGTAAAGTGAGAACCTAAGTGTCAAAATCTAAAGTCTAGATCATAGATAAATGCGTCAGTGAAGTTTGTATCAATGGCTTATCATAAAGCTCATCATCATCCTAATCAAACCATCTGATCAACATGTCTTAGGATGTATCCTTCATATGATGGGCATTAGTATCAGAAGTCACCTTAGCTAAATTAAACTGGAAAGAGATATAGATAACACTAACTATTTGTCTTTGATCTTTTCTTACGATTTATCTTAATGAACCATTCCGAGGACCTCTCAATGATGTCTATCTAAAAATATTTAGAGAGAAAGGAATGGGGCATCGATCACGATATTTTGTTTGCTATTCTTGTGGGTATTCTTGAAAAATAATCTTGGCACATACTTTCTTAGTTGTGTGTAGGAAGGTTGTTTGGAGTACGTTGTTGGGTATTGCTTATTCTTTGGTCCAATATATTCTAAACTTCTTTAACTTACATTCCAACAAGGTTTCTGTATGTCAAGATGTGAACAAGAACTATCATATCCGTCTGCAGAGTCAAAGTCCATTACACTAGATACAATGCCATCCTGGTTATCAATACCTTGATGCATTGTGTCTATGTGTTATATCAAACAATAAGGAACGACATAAAATCCCAATCCCAAGATATGAGAAAATCGTCATCATCATCATGCATTTCTCATCACCATATCTACTATAGTCTCGGTGAATCATAGACTTGTTGGATCTTTGGAATCAATCATCAAAATCAATGGTCATTCATCTTGTTTCTTTTATCTTCTTTCTGCGCTAACTTGGTATCATGATAGTCAACAAAAACATCATCAATGCATCCATCCCGCATACACAAATCATCAACATGCATACATCTCACATAATCATAGCATATCATAAAACATACATCCTGCATCATAATTATCTTTTAAGTTGTGACGAATAATATATATTTGTTATTCTAAGCATCTTAAATTGTTGCATCACATGTCATAAACATGCATTGCATCATCATCTCATAAGCATGAACATCGCATTATTATATCATAAGCATAAACATTTGCATTATCCATCCATAAATCCACATGCATACATCATCATAAAATTGCATACGAAAATACACAAAAAGAGATGGATCCATATCATTTGCATAAGCCTCTCATGAGCATGTCATATCATCCATCCCATAAAATATCATGAAAAGATACCGAAAAATAAGTACATCCATCCATTGCATTACATTACATCACATATATCGCATAAGCATATATAAGCATGCCACATTATCTCACATCACATCAAATGCATTCATACATTCATAAGCATGAAACAAAAAAACAAATCATATCATATTGAATATGTATCATTCCATATCATGTATATATATCAAAAAATGGTGAATGTCCTAATACAATATCTGAATCAGTGTATGTATATCGATAAAAAATACAATATCCACGAGGCTATCAAAAAAGAGCCCATGAATGTATATCTGTGTAAAGAAATAGGAAATAATAGAAAAGGTGTATGTACAAATGAGCTAGCCCTAATGGCTACTCCCCTCACCAGCCTGTCTCTCTAGTTGATCCTCAGCCCTAGGATGTGCCCCGCTCCTCTACGAGTAATTTGACTGTCTAAGCGCTACAGGGACATCTTTGTGGTAGTGCATGCGATAATATGCTGCCTCGGTCACGAATTCTCTGTACAACCAGGTAGATATTGTCTACCCCTGAGTTGCAGCTGTCATACTCTCTAGCTGTTAACACCACCCGACCTCTTGTGCTAACTGCATGTCAATAGTCTGCTAGAGCTAACGCTCCTGGTCTCTGTTGGATGTCAAGGCCACTACCTACTATCTGACCTGATCTCTCTTAGTAGTAATCACCAAAATCTGCTAATGTGCCTAATCTCTCTCACTCATAATCACCTATATTTGCTTATGTGCTGCTGAATTTGTAAATCATGGGGATCTGGCCCCGACGGTGGTGGTTGCACTGGCTGTTGCTGGATGGGAGGCTACTGATGCCCTGGTGGTGTTCTTGGGAGTTGTTCACCCAGTTGATCTTGGCCATCCTGGCAATCTTATCCTCTGCCCTGACCTCTGCCTCTACCTGCACCCCTCCCTCTCAGTCTCCCTTGTGGAGGTGCACCCACTAGATCTGTCAATCAGTGAGGGGTTGTGAACCATGCATCATATGCAAGTGTCATCTAATCATCTGCCTATCCCTGATCATATGCCCATGGTTGAGCCACCAATTGTTAAAAGCCCTTGAAAACCTCATGGGCTGGGATCGTAGGTCCCCACATGATTGTTTCTCATGCTGACTTGATGACGATGGCAGTGTATGCCTCATTTGGCCTATCCTGCATGTGTCACCAAATTGTCTCGCCAGCCTATCTGGCAAGTACCTCTCAATGATGGTATGCTCTTGACCTTGCATGTATTGGGTCTATCGAGTGAAGAAAAGCTACTGCATATCATCATACCATGTTAGTATCTGAAGCCAAGGTCACCATCTGAAACCTATCATATCTTCGATGACCTCGCGCCAGTATGGAATCTCGAGTTGCCTTGAGTGCTATAGTGTGATGGTGCCCCTGTACCTCTAGATAATAGGATCATCTGGCTCTACATCCGCCATCTGAACAATCGGTCGGAGCACAACAATGTGCTCCCAGGCCCAAATGTGCAGTAAGGTGACTCTTGTGCCGATAGCCCTGCCATCATAGCATATGAAATCGTGCATATCATGGTATAGAGAGGCCAACATCATTGGCCCCCAAGCATACCGAGTCCTTTGAAATAGCATCCTATGCCAAGCCAGTCCCCATCTCAGACTGAATCCTTTGCTCAGTTGATCCGGAGCAACCAAGCCTAAGATAATCGCTGCAATAATCAATCTGAAAGTGGGTACCCGACCTCTATACATCTCGAGGTCAATCTGCAAAATGACTAGAACAATGTCCTCTTGTTCCTTCACCTCATGGTACGCATCATAACTAGCGTCAACATCGTATATCACATGCTCACCATGTATCGACAAACACAATATCTGCCATATATCCTCTAGTGTCATTATCACCTCGCCAATAGGTAAATGGAATGATGAGGTCTCACTATGCCATCGCTCGCACAACACAGTCATCATCGCCAAATGTATCCAGATGACGGGCATGTACGTAAGTAATGTAATGTACCACAAACCAATCTCCCTCAAGTGCTCCTGTTGCAACTTAGATAAATCACCAAGTTTGGACAAAACTGTGGGCCGATGCTCGCGGGACATCAAAGATGGGATGACCTCCTGCACCCATGAAGTGCATGACGACAAAATTCAATTTTTTTTGGCTAAGTTTGGAGTTTTCATCTCCAAAATGACAATAGCGTTGCTATTCACGATAGCATCACTATTATTCAAATTTCAAGCTGCGACACCTGAGGCATTTAAAATGCAAATCGCAAGTCATGTCACTAAACACATATGCATCACAATTTAATTTTGGCGAAACCTTAACCCTAATTTTTAAATCAAAAGAAGCATCACTAAACACATATGCGTCACTATTTAGAATATGAACCCCTAATTCTAAATTGTGAATTGTGTCACAATTCACATATGCATCGCTAAAAATCGAATTAGCATCACTGATTCCCAAAATAGGGTCGCTCTAAAGCGATGCCGCCAAAGTTTAAATTTGAAAAGGCATTAAATGCATCAAAAAGTCAAATTTCAAATCAAGTTTCAAATCACATACTAGTGATCCTGCGCCTAGAAGCTTCTTATACTCTCGAACCCAGTTGGAAATGTGTCGTGGGAGCACTCGTTGCGCCATTTCGTCAGAGGGTTAGAGCTCAAAATGCAAGAAATCTTGAAGGTGTGAATGCACAAATAAATTGAAAGTGACCCTTACTCACCTATTTATGCTTGCAAATTAGGGGTTTTTGCTCTAATTTAACCATGAAGCAAGGTTTTTTCACCATTTTCACCAATTTTTCCAAACTAGAGCTTATTTTGCCTTTTTTTTGCGTTTTTGGCATGTTTATTTGCATCCCGGAGCCTTTCTGGACCCCTTGAGCAGAATTTTAACCTTTGTCAAGAAATCAACCCAAAATTCAAAATTTCTGCCTGATTTCTTAAGGGGGCAGGGAACTAGCTTATTCCTTCCACTAGGGCAGCAATGGGGCATCTAAAAAAAATCATTTTTTATTTTATTTAAGGAACTGTTTTTAATCTGAAGAGTATCAGTGTTTGAACCAAAGCAGGAGGTACCTCAATTCAAAGAGGGGCAAAATGTAGACATTGAAAAATGTCCTGAATCATATCATACACTTGAATCAGGTATACTAACATCATTTCCTCTTGAAATCCATCCTCTTTTCACTTGATTAATTAAATTATCCTAGCTAATTAATTAATGGCATCATTTGCATCTATTAACCTAATTCATCAAATCAGGTTAATTCACCCCCTTTCATGCTAACATTTTGTCATGTTAAATTAAATAAGTCAAACTATTTAATTTAAATCCCTAAATCTTCTTATTTAATTAAATAACCCTAAGGTATTTAATTAAATGTCATTCCACCTTTCCCCCTTTCATTACATCATTTTATTTAATGAATATCATCTAATTCTTCTAAATCCCCTAACTGCATAATTAACATTGTTTAATTATCAATTAAATCTAATCCCCCCACTTGCAAGGGAATATTCCTCCTTTCCACATTCTTCCAAAAAGGGGAATATTCCCATGGAATATTCCTTTGCACAATTTAATTTAGTTTTAATTAATTAAATTATTCTTTTCTCTCACCCATGAGAATATTCCAAATAATATTCTCTCTCCTCACTAATTTGAAAAAGGGGAATATTCCCTTTTTCTCAAAAAACTTACTTAACTTCATATGCAAGTTAACTCTAAACTTCTTGTGCAAGTTAACTTTTGACCTCGTGTACAGGTCAAAAGTGTGTTTGTTTGAAGGAATGTGAACCCTTGATTAAGTCTCATCTTGCATTCTCACCCGTTGATAAGAATCCATGATCCATGCCTCCAATTTCTTCCATCCTTGACCGTTGATTAGCCTTTTTGATCTCAACCCTCCATTTCTCATTTGCTCTCCTATAAATAGGTCACTATTTGGAGACAAATGGATCCATCTTTCAAAAGCAAACTTATGCTGTTGAAATCACTCACACTCACACTCATATTTAGCATACATTTAGCATATTTTAGTTTATTTTAATTGCATTAGTTAACTTTAAGCATCGATTAATGGCTTCCATGATCACATAATGCATCCATTTAGTTTGTTTATTAATTAGGGTTTAGATCTTTTAGCTTAGAATCCACTCATATTAGCTTAGCTTTTACATATCTAGATCATTTTTAGCACAAAATCATATTCAAATAGCTTGCATCATGCTCATTTAGATTAAAATCATGTTTTCATACACATCTCACAACCGTTCCACCAGTTTTCTTCTATAAAACTTACTGGGGCAGGCTCATTTATCCACAAGATTGGGAAAGGGTCATTGTTTCACTTCAACGTGACCCCACTCCCACAATAGGATAAGTTTTGAATGGATTAGAGTAGACATTTAAATGCTTTCATAGTTTATAATACTCAGTTTTGTTAAATGTTTAGTTTAACTTTCATTTGATTGATCCTGTTGAGAATTGACGTTAGTGCCTTCGTTATGCTTCAATTCTTCATGGATCAAGCGTAATCGGCCCATACTAATCTATCTGATCACTGTAAGGTTGGATAGGGATCTAAGGGATCAAGATATAATTGGCGATCTTGTTGAAATTAATTAGACAATATGCTACATTGATATAAACATGGACAAATTTAGGGTTTAGGTCAGTAATATAAAATATGTTGATGATCGTTAACAAATCTTAGTGGACATAGATGTGTGATCAAATGACATGTGGAAAATAATTTTTGATGGCAGCTATTTTACGGAAGACATAGGGGAACTTGTGTTTATACTCATTTCCCCTAAGGGTGAGTCCTTTAAATCCTCTTCAAGTAAGGGTTTTATTGTGCAAACATTGTACTAGATAATAAGGCTCTACTATTGGGTTTAATTTTTTCCTCAAAGTATATGTTAAGGTGCTCAGATTGTTGGGATATTCAAATTTTATTATCTCCCATATTAGAGGGAAGTATGTTTCTAAAAATAAAAGATTAGAATAATATTAGAATGTTTTTTTGATGATGTTATAATCTCTTTGATGCTTTCTCCATTGATTGGGTGGAGAGAGAAAATAATGTAATTATTGATTTTCTTGTTAACATAGCCATTAGGTTAGAGGGCATAATGTTGGTTGGTATTTTAAGAGTGAAGGTGCTGACATAGCCTTCAATCCTTGACAATATTCATCATTGTAAATGATGATTCACATTTGCTCAAATTTATCACTTGTATTGATGAATATCAAAACTAGGAGATATAATTTCAATATTTTGTTGAAAGAGTGGATGCAAAGAGACAATTTTTTGTAATGAGGTCATTGAGACAGAGATAAATAATATCCCTATAGGTTTGGTTTCTCTAGAGAGAGTGTTTGATAGTGCTAACATAAATTTAAACAAAAAATAACCGTGCACAAATATGACTTGGAAGAAGTCAATTTGGGCATGTAATCTACTCGCAAAAATATCTACATAGGGAAAAAGATGAACCCTAAAATTAGAACATTATTGATTACATTGTTAAATAAGTATTACAGGGTGTTCATCTAGCTATATGGTGATGTAAAGGTGTATAAAGAAGATCTTTTCCAACAAAATATTCCCTTGAAACTAGATGCCAAACCTTTTAAGCTAAAAAAAGACCTATAATCCCTACCATAACTCCCAAAATGTAGCAAGAACTTGAAAAACTTAGAGGAGGGATCATTAAGACTATTAGGTATTCCTCACATGTTTCCAACTTGGTTCTAGTAAAAAAAATTGTGATATTAGACTATATGTGTACTTTAGGAACCTAAATATGTCTTCTCTCAAATATGACTATCCCCTTCTTAATATGGAGGAAATGCTACAAAATTGATAAGGTGCAAGTTGTTGTTAATGATGGATGGATTTGTAAATAGGAGAAATATGATCAATGAATTCTATAAAGGAAATGAAGTAATAAGAAATCCAATTCAATAATCAAAGGAACTAATTTCAATGAAGTGTGTGCATAAGCATGAAAGAAAATGAAATCAAACTAATCTAACTACTTTACCTCCACCAAAAATGCCTAGCCTTACTCCATTCTAAAATATGATTATGCTACTTTGATAGTATGTGGATTGCTCATAAAACCTTAGCATAACCTTGTTAGAAAAAACCATAATATCTAAGTGAAAGTAATATTGATGTTTAGTTGTAGAAAGGAAAGTATCATTTGAGTGCTTTACCTCCAATCACAAGCCAAGAAATGCCCCAATCATATTCCTATTAGAAGAAAATTGACCCTTTAGCGATGGTGATAGATGGAGACATCTACAGTAGAATCAAGTACAAATATCACATTCATCACATGTAACCTATCATGAAATTATCCTATATCCCCTCTAGCTAACATGATACTTGATTAATAAGGACCATGTGGTACAATTAACTAATTTTTAGACACAGAAAAAAATGAGAGGGAGGGCGAATCATTTGTACATTAAAATCATCAAACCCTCATCAATCCTTGAACCCTTATTAACTTTCAGAATCTTATTAAGCATCAACATAAAGTAAACATATGAAACATCAACACAACAACACCATACACAAGAGAACACAAAATTTACTTGGAAAACCCTAATCAAGGAAAAGCCATGGTGAGGATTAACTCACACATATGTGTTTAGCAACATTGAATACAATAGGCTCACTGCCAGAAGGGATCACTGCCCAAAAGAGAAGAAAGGCTCATTGCCCAAATGACTCACTATCCAAAAGAAAGAAGAAATAGAAGAAGATTGTTACAAGGAGGGTCACTACCTCAGAGCAACATGAAGATCCACCACAACGCCATCCATAACCTTCGGTTCACTGCCTCCAACAACTTCAGGTTAACTGAGAATGTAGACACCTTCTACTCATTGCATTTGGTAGCCTTAGGCATTTAAGCTCACACTCAAATCACCACAATTGATCACATTCACATCATTCTACACATATCCCACTTCCACACTTGATCTTTCACATCTCCAACAATTAACCTTGCTTATATATACTCTATGACCTTAAACAATATTGTTTAGGTTGGCCCCAATAAAACATATGTACCTTAAATGTGCAACCAACAAATAGGTCAACACCAAAAACTTTCGCAGTGGAAGAAGTGAAGGTAGACCACACAAAGAGCTAACTAGGACCCAAATCTATACTGACTCGCTTCATCATGCTTCCTCAAACAACACACAACTTCCATAATTAGCACTAGCACGCCAAGTCAGCCAAACCTATACTAACACTAACAAGCGACCACATTAATGCCTCTCCAGGTCTGAAAAAAACATGCAGGCCACACATTAACACTCCATAACATCTAGGAATATTCAACAACACTATCGTAACCACTTGAAAATGATAACACTTAACATCTTGTGCAACTAGAAACATTGCCATAGGCATGCAACTCACTAGCCAACCTTGTGGGACACCTGAACACACAAAATTGTAAGGGAAGGTAGGTACAAATAATATTAGCACGTTCCCAAATTTGTAAGACAAGAAACCTCGACACGAAGAAATGCAGAGCAATTCTATTTCTCCCAGACAACCTTCTTCACAAGCAAACACACTATCACACAACTTCCATTGCCACACAATCCAAAACCTAAAAATATAGATATAACACCTTTGAACATCTTTGATTAACTCATCCAAACTATACAAGCACATCTTCAACCATGAAGAAATGTAGAGTATAACAAAAAACACAAATCTGCCACCTTATACACTCTCTTATTCAAATTTTCTCAAAAGCACTTGGAAACCAAGTGAACCAGCTGCATCAAAAACACCTGGTCAACAACACAACTCCTTCAAAACATAATTACACTATATATTTCAATAATCTCCCCATCTGCAACACTAACAATCTCCTCATCTTCAGCACCAAATCAACACCACATTAGAGGTTGACATAGGTTGACGTTAGTGACAACACTAAAGACAACATAGTGCAACAATCTCCCTGTTGACATCAATGACAACACTGCAACAATCTCCAACACTAATGATATGCATAGCTATAACATCACTTTTGCCACATCATTCAATATCAATTATATAAGTAATTCATTTGTTCACAACACTATTATCTCTTGCTTGACTCTTCCTAATGACTAATTAGCTGGTGACATATATGTATAGACCAAAATATAAATTGTCTTTCAGTTATCAAAATTTTGGAATACTCTTCCCTAACTTGGTTCCACTATATTTTTCTAAATTAGACAAATAATCATAAGTGTATATTGACATATGTATATTTCAATCCTTCCATTGAGTTTCCAATCTCCTAGTATACCTTGCCCTAAGATGGTCTCACATATCTTCAATACATGATATAATATTAATATATGTATAAATTATCAATTGCTCTCCAATATTTTAGTATTCCTTACCCAAAGTTGGTTCAATTATAAATAATATAAATAAATATTATTTCCAATTCCTTGGTATTCTTTACCCTCGACCCAGTTCAATCTTTAACATTCTAACCATAAAATAATATAGGAAGAACAAAACACACAAGTTTAGAAATATGTTATCTCTAACCCTTTAACATATCTTTCCATAGATTGGTCTTGATACACAAGTTTAAAAGTATAATAGAAATTCCCAACCCTTGGTATACATTTACCCTAGGTTGCTTTTCAAATTCCAAGCATCTTCCTTATACCTATTTTACCCATGTAGGAATAAGTATTCTTTTCTTTTCTACACCATTTGTATGCGCATAAAGAAATGAAACATAATATAAGTTTATATATATTCATGTCTCAAGGGTTATGGCTCAATATAATATAATAATTGCATCTTCTATTCATAAAACTCCATTCAATCGAATGCTTGGATGGGCTTACAAACCATTAACAACATCACAAGAAATGTGTTTCTATTTTATATTTCATAGTGCAATTCTAAGGAATCAAATGCTTGTATGAGGCCTACATTTTCTTGACCAAATGCCTTGGTGATAACCATATTACATTATGCAATGCACCTTTTTAATCTACTAAAGGGAAAACATGGAACTTAAATTGTTGACCATGTTATTTCAAAGTTTAAGTTAATGGAAAATACTCTTATTTTTAGGAGTCCAAAAGGGTTCAAGCACTAGATATGACTAGAATAATGCATGACCTTTACTATATCAAACATCTCTTCATCTTTAGTCTTTCATTAGCCTTTAGGGCCTCCTTTAAGGATGTTTTTCCACAACAATCTTAGTTCAATCCAATTTCTTAGTCAGGCTTAAGGGGGATTTCAAAGTTTGTATTCTTTTCATGAATCCTCTAATAAATTTTTGACTGAAAGTTTCATACTTATGTTAGCCTTTATTAGATATGTGCTAAGTAAAATTCCTTAAGTTATGTGTATTGGTGTGTACATATATACACACCAAACCCATTATTTTATCATCAAGTATCAAGTTTTATAAAGTGTTATAAACTACATGTGGTAGGGAATATGATTTCATCTCCTTTGTCACATTGTTCTTGGCATGTTATAGCTAGTCTCTTCGTTCCTAAGGGTACATACTTGTTATTTTCTACACCACTCATACTAATAGAATTGCACATTTATTTTATTTTTTATTTCTATTTATTGATCCCCATCTATTTAACTTACTTCTCTCATAGTATATGCAACAAGAGCTATAAAAATATTACTAAATTATTTGCACTCTCATATACAATTGTATGCTCTCACTCATAGTTATATGCTATCACACACTTTCCAATGAATAAAAAGGTTTATAACTACATTGTGATTCTACAAATACCCACTTGAACTTTACAATTGTATGCAATAACATACTTGTTCATTATAATGTACATTTTCATTCTACATTTATTTATAATCACACAATCTCCCAATTATAAAAAGGTCATAATTGTATGTCGTTAGTCAACAACTATACATTTTATTTTTATTATTGTATTCAATCATACTTTCTTACTATATTTGTATGTAATCACACATTTTCTCTTTTTACAACTATACTACAATCCAAAAGAAAAGTAACCAAAATTGTGTTGCATCAATAATAAAAGTATTAAATTAGTGGTAAGGTATCTAGGGAAGTTCATCAAGGTCATTTGATTTTATATTGTAGATCAAATAATTTTATGTTGTTAAGTATATTTTGTTTAAATATTATGGTTGGAAAAGATTTTGTGGACTTGCATGTAAAATGTGGAAACTTAGACAAGGCTCATGAATTGTTTGATAAATTGTCTTAAAGGAATGTGGTATCATGGTATACAATGATTGGAAAATATAAATTAAATGGATTTACTAAATCAATTTAGAAACTTACAATCAAATGCAATTGTATGTGTAAAGCAAGACCACATGACCTTGTCAACATCCTCACTAGTGGGTAGACATACATACAAAAATGTAGATACATAGACAAGGAACTTTAACCCAAATAAGGTCTCACAAACCATACAAAACAATCAAAGCAAGATGTAATAATGGGCAACTAAAAATGACTTGTAGATTTTATCATTCTATGTTTAGGGTAGACATCACACTCAAAATATTGCAATAGACATGAATGATGTTCCCCATGTCAAATTTTACATCATATAAAATGTTGGAGAGCACAAAGTAGATCAATAGTCAATAAATCCTATGACAAGGTGGCTACGCCTTGAGTAAAGCTCAACTTGGATATATTCAAATACTTCAAATATAACTAAATTCTAACAAAAATGCTTATCCACAAAGATCAAACCAAGCCCAATAGGTGGGTTTTAGTGTAATGTTCACAATTAGGTCTTAATAAAATTTAGTTTGAACATAAAACACATACACTCACTCTCTTTGATTCATATGATGACTTCAAAAATGTATTTTTTCCAACTAAGACTTATAGATGAATCCTTTACCAATAGACAATTTGTAATTCATATATATAATCTGAGGCTTTCCAATTCAAAATTAAATCATTCAACAGTCCACAAATGATAGCAAGGAAAAATTGTAGTACACATACTTGATAAATACACACTTAGGGATGATCTTGGCAATGCCAAATAGCACAAACCTACAATGTACTTCCTACACAAAGCCACCAACAATTTAAAACAAAACTTAACAACAACCCACACAAAAGGTGTTCTCTAAATAATCTCTAACTCCATCTTTCTCCATGTGGTCTCCAAGTGGTTATGTTCTTTATTGCATAGACTAAACTACTTGCTCTCTTTCTACCTTCTTTCCCTACACCTTATAAAATACATCCCACCTAAATAAAATCCCTTTTTAAGAATAAAAAGTGTATCAACAAGGAAAAGGTGGGTAACTCTTCAAAGAGAAAAGAGGAGGATTTCCCCCATTTTATCCACCAAAGAGGAGAGAGATGCCCATTTCAAAGGCCATTCCTTTTTCTATTACTCTTTATTACTATTTGGCTTTTTTTAGCCTCCACAATGGAAATGTATCATAATGGCTCTATTAATATAGGGAGTGCATCATAATGACACCATTCACCCATTCCCAAAAATAAAAATACATCTATATACTAACATTTGGTGCTAATATAGGTATATAAATATCTATATGATAATACATATACCACCCATAATTAATGTTGATTATATTTATGTAGGTGCATGGAGATGTATGTTAACATCATAATCCTCTTGGTTGATATTGATATAGACAAATATATTAAATTTTAAATATTAAATTAAATATTAGAATAATTTATTGCAATTGTCTTTCAAAAAAACCTACTATGCTCCTATTTATCTATCATATATCAACATACATTCATATACTTGATTCATGTAGGTGCGAGGTTCTAAATTAACTGGGTTTGATTATCGTATTGTTGCAATCTACCATCCTCTCCTACATGATGCTCTTTCTCAACTGTTGGAGGGGAAAATACTTTCTTGCATTCACCTCACATTTGTACAAATGATAGTTAGTCTATTATAAAGATCATAAATATTGAATCAAATAGGATATCAATTTGCACATTATATTTATCATAAAAATTAAGGATTCTAAAATATCCATTATCAAAATATCATGCAACATTTAAAATATTGATTTTATTCACCCTTAATAATTATTTAATTATAAAAAATATATCTAAACTAGGTGATTAAAAATGGGATGTAACACTCACCTCTAATTATTTACATCTTTCATATGCAACCAATTGGAGGGGGTATATTTTTTTACTAATGTTACTTTTGTGAGTTATTGTAGACACTTAAAAATGTCTTGAATAATATCATGCACCCAAATCAGATATACTAACATCATTTCCTCCTAAAACCCATCCTCTTTTCGTTTAATTGATTAAATTATCCTAGCTATTTAATTATTTGTGTCATTTTCATCTATTAATCTAATTAATCTAATCGGGTTAATTCACCCCCTTTTATGCTAACATTTCATCTTATTAAATTAAATACATCAAGTTATTTAATTTAAATCCCTCAGTCCTCTTATTTAATTAAATATCGTATCACTTTCCCCTTTTCATTAAATCATTTTATTTAATGAATATTGTCTAATTCCCCTAATTTGCATAATTAAAACCTTATTCAATTATCAAATTACCTAATTAAATCTTATCCCTCCACTTGCAAGGGAATATTCCTTCTTTGCACATTCCTCCAAAAAGAATATTCCCATGGAATATTCCTTCCCCTTTTGCACATTAAAAGGTTTTAATTTGCTAAGTATCTAATTTTCCTCACCCATGAGAATATTCTCTTTCTTCACTCATTTGAAACAAGGAATATTCTCCCCCATAACAAACTTACAAGACTTCTTGTGGAAGTTTTGAAAGTGTGTTTGTTTGGAAGAATATGGACCCTTGATTCTTTCCTTGATCCATGTGATCATTGATTCTCATCCATTAATGAGAATCCATGATCCATGTTTCATCCTTCCTCCCTTTTTGACCATTGATTAACATTTTTAATCTTAACCCTTCATTTCTAATTTGTCCTCCTATAAATAGTTCACTATTTGGAGACAAATGGATCCACCTTTTAAGAGCAAACTTATGCTGTTAAAATCACTTTCACTTGCACTCATATTTAGCACTTATTTAGCATCTTTTTAGCTTAAATTACTTGCATATTAGCTTAGCTTCCATTAATGGCTTCCATGGTAACATAAATGCATCCATTTAGCATATTGTGTAATTAGGGTTTGAATCTTTTTAGCTTAAAATCCATTTAGATTAGGTTTGCACTCACCCATATCAATCATCTTAGCATAAATCATGTTAAAGTAGCTTGCATCATGTTAATTTAGCTTTAAATAATATTTTCATACACATCTATCAGTGGTTTCATTAATTCTCTTCAATAGAATTGATCAGAATGGGCTCATTTATCCACATGATTAGGAAAGGGTCGCCATTCCACATCAATGCGCCACCACTCCCCCAATAGGATAAGTTTCAATGGATTAGAATAGGTGTTTTTGAAGCTTTTGTATTTTAATATGGTAGTTTTAATGGATGCTTAGTTTAGTTTTGTATTGATGATCTTATTGGACTGATGTTTAGTGGCTTGAATATGCTTCGAATCCTCATGGATCAAGTGTAGCCAGCCCATACTAATCTGTTGGTCACATTTTGGCCCTAGAAGGAGGGCCCGAACTAATCAATCTGACAAATTTTGCTCCAAATGTCCATTTTCCTTGTGTTTACAGGTACAACAACACTATTGATTATCCATCGACGCATTTGATGACGTGTCTCTCTACAATGATGCACCTGTGATTTCAATTTATCAACGCATAATTAAACTAGCGACGCATAACTAATTTCATCACCGCATTTTAATATAGCCACGCTAAATTATTTTTTTAATGCATAATGAATTCTTCTTTAGTGACGTAATTGTTATGGCAACACAATTGACCTCCATGTTTACTGCAAAGGGTTGTTATCGATTTTTCAATAGAGCGACGCATATCCTATACAATGACTCTATTGATGAATTTCAATGACACAATTGATTTCAGCGTCGCGAATTACTGGTAACCATAACAAAACTTGATTTTTTGACACGTGTTTTAATTTTTTAGCTTTATCTGATCACTAAACATGTCTCTGACTTCTTGTCTTAGTTTTTTAGACTAACTAGTTTTACAGGTTTGGATGATAAAATTCGAAGTGAAGGAGCATTTTGTCATTAATTTTATAATTATAACAAGTCTTTCAACACTCATGGGGCAATTATAACCCATTTATGATGGTTTATTTCACATTTTAGGACCAAACTAGATTTCTTTTGGGCTTAAAATGAGCATTCAAATTGGTTAAAATTGAACCCTCACATCATTATGCTTGTTGGTTTAAAATTGAACCATACAATCTAACACTTAAAATTGGTGCTTAAAATGAACTCACTTTGCTATGATGGATTAAAATGAACATGTGTTTGATTTTTTTATGTATTCTTGTTGTGCGTATCCAATCCCCTTGCGCTTCGTGCAATCTTGGGTTAAGAGAAACACTCAATTCTACTTTTCTACTTGGAAGCGCTTATCCTCTCCCCTCGTGCCTCTTCGTAATCTTGGGTGACAAAAATCATTTTATGCTTCAAACATGTGTTACCTTTAGAGGGCCTGCCTCCCAACTTGTGAGAGGGAATGACCCAAGCCGTGCTTTCATTTCGGTCTATTATATAAATAATTGGTTGTGACTAAAGTCATTAATCAGTTGGTTGTGGTTGTCCCATACCGACGACTATCTCCCTTAGTATCCTTGTGATGTGTTAAAACCCTTAGATATTTCTAAGGGCTAGGAGGCCTCTTAATTGAGTGAATCACCGCATGTATGGCACTAGTTTATCCCAAATATGGTAATTAAAATCCTTGTTTGTAGTGGCTAACCAAGTCCAAATCCAAAATTTATTTCAAAATAGTGCATGGGAGTAGCACTACGCCCAGAAGTTACTTATCATGTTTGGTTTTTTATTAAGGCAATAAAGCAAATGGGGAAGGGACTCCTTTGCTTGGCATGTCAAGAGGTTACATTTCCTTGACATAGCCTATTTTTCCATTTCATCTTCATGGATTAATCATCTGTTTCAATGATGGTAAGCCTACTAAGAAATACGTACTTGCTCTATCTAGGATTGTAAGTGCTTGTTAGTCAGTTTAACACTTGCTTGGTTCCAAAATAATTGCAAAAAAACATCAACAAGTCTTTTCAAAATTTCAAACCCTTTGGTCTAAGTATGGATACCCTTTGAAAAAACCTTGACATTGATGCTTTTCCTAAGGATTTATTCTTAGAGACTTCTACATATTTTGGTTTACATCTCAATCCATACTTCCCAAAGTTAACCTAGGTAACTATGCCCCCAACTTCATCTTTTTCACAAAATGGACCTTGTGAAATTTATGATGTTTTTGACATAGACATTTAGTTTGAGAACTTATGCAAGACAAAGTGTTTGTGGTAAAAAGAAAATCATTTAAGCAAGATAAATTGAAAAATTGAACCCCACATGACCATTTTGTGTTTGATCACTCTAGTTGAATAACCTAACCTTACGTCTGCTATCATTCAACCAAACTTTGAACTCATTGAGGGAGAAAAAATGGATATAATTAGTAGTTTGAGAAGATTCACTTTTGAAACAAAAGAAACACCCATCCAGTGGATAAATGTGGCATGCATCTTAGAAAAATAAGAGGAACAAGCTAATATTGTGGCTAGAAGACCCATATTACCACCTCCCGCATGGCAATAAATATCCTTTTTTTCATAATCTTAAACTTCTCTAAATGAACTCTTGCAAAATCAAAATCCCCAAGAGAAGGTCTACATGTCACCACTTCAAACTTAGGCATCATAGTCCAAAAATTTTCAAACATCTTGTGGCTCTTTACTATAACAAGAACCGATTGGTAAGGAATTCTTATAGACATGTTTCAATGAATGATCCAAACATGTATGCTTAATATGAACCCCTCATTTAAATTCAAACATTGGTCTTTTGGATTTAAACACTTTAGAGGTTTAGCATCTTTCTCACTACCTTGGTCTTGGAAAACAAAGGTTCACTCTAGGTCAACATTGGGTCAAACATTTCATCCACCCCTTCATTAAAATTCATCCTTCACTTCACTTATCTTTGCAAAAATTTTGAATACACCAACACTTTGGACTTAAACATCTATCAAACCAAACCCTAAATTAGCTACTCTGTATGTGAAACAAATCCTTTTCCATGCACTCGGTTAAGTCAGTTATCATCTTTGGACTAGTTTATCTTGAAAGTCATGAGTCTACCCTAAAGATTCATAAGTTCATAAACATCCTTTATCCAAACATCAAACGATCAAACTTAAGTCAAAAGTGTTTTCCCAAAATGTTTGCAAAGATCACTCCCCACATCATTCACCTTTTCATCTCCCATTATCATCATTGCTCCAAAAAGACTTAGAGCGTCTCTTTTACCTAGATTTGAGTCAACTAGAGAGTTTAAACATTACAAATTTCAACACAAATCTCCAATAGGTGACCCAAAATTTATGGTAAAGACAAGATCATAGCAAAATAGAATCTTGGAGAAAACCAAAGTCACATTCACCTCAAGTGATCCTAATCCTCAAGAATTTGATCCAAGAAGTCAAGTTACCCCATCACAAAAACCCTCGTATCCATCAGGACCATATGAAATAGAAGACATTACGAACAACCCATTTGAACTTACTAGGGAGGAAATCATGGAACATCAAGCCTTAGAAAACATAGCTCCAATTTCCCCATCTTTTGTTGCACAATCATTGGCAGAAGGCTTGACTTCATCAACCATACAAACAACTCCATTTCTAGGGTTAAATCAAACACCCATTCCTAGTATTGCAGCTAGTCTCGTTAAGGACTTTAATAATAATCTTGCATTTGAAAGCAACAAGCTTGTGGGTACCCTAAATACCAATCCATCTCAAACCACCACTTGGACACCTACCTTTGGTGCTCCCCTCATCCCTGAACACCCCTTACATCAAAATAAACCACTTACACTTCATGAATCCACAACAAATTCAACATATCGATGTCACCCATCTTCATCTATCCCCACAAGTACCATAAGTGTGCCCAACATCACACAAGGTAGTATAGGCCAAGTGTCTCAAATATACCAACAAGGGCATGCCAATACCCTTACACAAAGTCAACTCTTAACGCAAATAGAGACATCTTTATCCAATCACCCCATTGGTTCATCCACACCATTGGTTTCACGAAACACCTCCATCCCATCCATCATCAACCCAAATCAAAACAATCCCTTGGTCACGAACTCCATCAACCCAGGTAATGCTTTGACCACATCCCTAATGCAAGGAAATCCCCAAGACATTAGGCAAGGAAACCTTTTCAATCAATGGTCTCAATGTCCTAATATGTCATTACCATCACAATACCTAATGGCACCATCCTCATCTTTCCCCACAGTCCCTCTCACCATGCAAAATCAAATGGGACTTCAACTTACATTCCTCCATCCCAATCCACCATCTTATAAGAAATGGTAAACCAAGGGAACCCCCAACCTCTCATCAACAACCCACAACCCCATCAAAACATCAACACCCAAAACCCATCACAGATGTCCCAACAACCAACTGATCCTACATTGCAAGCACATGCCTTAGCTTTACAACAAGCACAATAGGCTTATCAACAAGCCATCCAACAACAACAACAAAACAAGAAACCCTCGCAACACAACAATAGCAGTAACAACAACAAGAATCCCTAGCAACACAACAACAACAAGCCACCCTAGCAGCACAACAACAAGCAGCCCTAGTAGTGCAACAATAGCAATAACAATAGAAAGCAACCCTAACAGCTCAACAACAGTAGAAACAATAACAAGTAGCCTTAGAAGCACAAAAAACAACCTTAGCATAACAATAACAAGCCCAATAGTAAGCCCTAGTGGCACAACAACAACAACAACATCAAGCAACCCTCACAATGCAACAATAGCATCAACAACAACAAGAAACCCTAGCAATGTAACAACAACAAAAATAATAGCAAGCAGCCCTGGCAACACAACAACAAGCAACCCTAGCATTGCAACAATAACAACAACAATAGCAAGCAACCCTAGCAGCTCAACAATAGTAGCAACAACAACAAGCAACCTTAGCAGCACATCAAACAACCTTAGCACAACAACAACAACAACAAGCCCAATAGTAAGCCCTAGTGGTACAAAAACAAGCCCTTGTAGCTCAACAACAACAACATGCCTTACTAGCTCAACAGTATGCCCAACAACAACAACAAAAAAGTTTATACTATAACCCTCAATAGAACATCGTCAACCCAAGCACATTAGGAACATATACATCAACACCTCAATAACCTTCACAATATCCTACACCACCATACACACCATACAACACCTCATCATATCAAAAGCCCACATACAACCCATCTGCCATCCCATAATACGCAACGTATTTTCCTCACCTAACCCACAAGATGATGTAGCATCACAACTTAAGGCGTTATCGCAAGAAATGTAGGATCTCTAGATGGGCAAGATGAAGAAGCCCCATACATAGAACTTATGTCCATATCCATTCGACCAAAACATCACAATGGTATCGTTCCCTCCTGGTTTTGAAGTCCCCAAATTCGATAAATACAAAGGGAGAGGAAGTCTTGTGGACCATATCAAAGAGTTTAACGTCATGTGTATGGAGGTTGCCTACAATGATTCTTATTTAATGCACCTCTTTCCATGAAGCTTGATAGGCCCCACCATCAACTGGTTTTTTCAATTACCTCCAAGTATCAAAAAATTTCAAGAAATCACCGATAAATTCATAAATCACTTCTCCTTTAACCTTGACATGGACGTAAGCCTAGAAGAGTTGTATACTCTCAAACAAAACAAAAGAGAATCTTTCACCAATTTCTTGAAAGGATGGAGGCAAAGAGCTAGTAAGAGCAAGTGGCCCATTCCCGACGAACAACAAGTGGGGATCATCGTAGAAAATCTAGATCCAGATCTATCCTTCCACTTGAAAATGCAGTGCATTACCTCTTATGACGAGCTTGTTCCTAGGGTCCTTAACATTGAGAGAGCTCTAATCTCATAGGGAAATACTCAAGCTTACAAAGATAACCACCCATCAACCAGTTCAAATGACAAGCCTCGTGTTTGGGCTAAGAACAAGAATGTGACAAATGATGGCATGGTAGATGCTAAGGTGGTCCTAAGTGCTCCTAGGCCAAACAATAATCAAATAGCTAACTATGCAACAAACCACACCATCCCAAAACAATTAGATCAACAACACTAAAACACAACAAAGATGAACCCATAACAAGAACAACTATTTGAAATGCAAGTACACATAGTTGTCAGAACCCATTGAAACCATCATGAAGAAGTTGGTAGAGTCAAACCTGATAACGCTTCCCAATTTTGAAAACTACCAAGAACCACAGGATAAACCACCCTGGTACAATGAAAAAGATCTATGTGACTTTCATAAAATTAAAGGACACAAAATAGCGAACTACATGAGGCTCAAAAATATTACCCAAGATCTTATAGAGAGCGAAGCCATATCTATTGAGGTACTAACTAACAATCAGGATCTCAAGATATACAAGAACCCTATGCCAGATCATGGCAAAGGGAACAACACTGGAAAAGCTTTGGATTACACAAACATGTAGCATACTTATTCCAATGTAGTCACTTCCTTTGATAGCGTCGTCACTATTGTCACCATCAAAGGACCTAGTACGGAGTGTGGGGTCACCACACAACGTGGAAAGGTCACCATCCAAGGAGTCCCATCTCAATTTAGGGAACAACCTACTTTGCCAACATCAAACCCTAGCAAGTACAATCTCCTAGATTAGCTTAAGAAGACCCCAACAAAGATATCAATCTTGGAACTATTGAGGCTATCCCTCGCACATAGGGAAATCCTAGAGAATGCTTTGTCTTCATCATCCATCCTCAAGGATATTGATACAAAACAATTTTAAGCTATGGTAGGACATATCACTAATCATCTTCTCACCTTCTTGGAACAAGACCTACCATCACAACCATCTCATAACTGTGCTTTACGCCTTGAGGTAATTATTCATAAGAACAAGGTTAAAATAGTCTCAATAGATGAAGGTGTTGGTTTGAACATTTGAACCCTTCATTTGATCAAAAAATTGGGCTATTCAGAGGATACTATTGAGAAAAAAAGGAGTACCACCATCAGAGCATATGATGATCAAGAGCGGGTATCAAAAGGCATCATTACACTACCCATCGAAGTGGGAACCATCATTGCAAAGAATACATGCCAAGTGTTAGACCTTGATCTTCCCTACAAAATCTTGCTTGGTTGACCATGCATCCATTCCCTAAAATTTGTAGCTTCGACCTATCATCAATGTGTAAAGTTTCCTTTTGAGGGCATAAAAGTTACTATCCATGGAAATCCTGAACCTTTTTAATACTGCAAGAACCTTGAGGCCAAGTTTTATAAGATACCCCAGATCCCTAAAAATGATGAAGGGCCTACACCATCCTCCTCATTTGTTGACCCATCATCCCTTGCATCTACCTCATAAGTAAAAGCACCCATTGTGTAGAACATTCCTAACATCAAAGCAGTGATCTAGGATGATGGTTGTGGAAACTATAAAGTAATGAATGACACTTTTGTGTTTGAGGAGCTACCTCTTTCTCCCAAATCCCATGGAAAACCCACATCTAGCAATGAAGTGGTCGAAACAATCAAGATAGCAGCTACCACCTTTACCAAGTGGGGGGATTTGAACAAAGAAGATTTCAATGAGGAGGATGTCTCTAAACTCCTCTATTAGGATGAATGACCCGTCCTTGTCCTTCCCATGGAAGATGATAACAAAGGCTTGTAGATGATGAAGGGATGGGGGTATAACAAGAATGAGAAACTAGGACAAAATGACAACGGTTTGCTAGAACCCATCGTTCCTGAGAAATGTCCAAAGAATCTTGGCTTAGGATGTACTACTAGCAAGGTTACCCTTATTGGAAAAGGTACTTCTGCTAAATGGGTTGAGGCTTCCTCTTGGTTACCAACATCCCATGATACAAATTTAGATGACTTCCACCTTTATGTTGTTGACCTATTTGAGAATAACTCTCTCTTCATGATATCCACAACATCCTTCACCTTGAGCGATCAACCGACTGAAATAAGTCTAGTATACCCATAACTCATTGACTTGGACCAAGGAAGACCACCAATTCTAGATTTATTCAAAAATGATGAAGCAATCTCAGAATTCATGGGACTCCACAACAACTTACCATGGGCAGATCACAAAGCTGGTTTTAATATAGAACAAGACACAAGGGCATATTATTGGGAGATGATTAAATCCTTTAGTCACAAAATTGATGATATGCAACTAAAATGTAGATCTCTAAGTGAAAACCACACCGTGGAACTTTTTGATCATATAATAGTAAAAAGAAAGGACACATACAAGGGTGAAAACCTCTTTGAGGCACCTAAGGATGAGGGAGTCAATCTCCCCCTTAGTGCAATGCATCCCCCTTAGTGCAATGCATCCAAAAAAGTCAATAGTTCTAGCAGAAAAGGCCACTCTAGTCAATGTGGGAACAAAAGAAGCACCCAAGATCACCTTCTATGTCGAGTCCATATTGGATGAAGAAAAAAAAAACCTAGCATCGTTCTTGAAAGAGCGAAGGACTAACTTTGCATGGTCATACACAGATATGCCAGGGCTTGATCTAGAAGTAGTTGTACATCATTTAGCAATATATCTTGAAGCCAAGCCAATGAAGCAAAAATTAAGAAAAATGAACCCTCAGATAGCCCTCTTGGTAAAACTTGAGTTACAAAAAATTCTTGACGTTGAATTCATCCAACAGATAGATTATGCTGAGTGGGTTTCAAACCTAGTACCAATCTCCAAACCCATTGGGGTCATCAAAATATGCATGGATTTCAAAGACTTAAATAAAGCATGCCCGAAGGATGATTTCCCTCTTCCTAACATCAACCTCATTGTAGATTGAACAGTTGGGAATGAAATGTTATCACTCATGGATGGTTTTTTAGGCTATAATGAAATCATGATAGCCAAGGAGGATCAACAAAAAACTGCATTCACTTGTCCATGGGGAACATATTATTGGAACATGATGTCATTTGGGCTAAAGAATGAAGGATCCACCTATCAAAGAGCAGTGACCCTCATCTTTCATGAAATGCTCCACTAAACAGTTAAAGACTATGTGGATGATATTTTTTCCAAGTCAAGAAAAAGGAGTGAGCACATAGAAGTCTTGGGACCCATCTTCGATAGACTTGAAGAGTATAAGGTACGACTAAATCCAAAAAAGTATGTCTTTAGGGTTACATAAGGGAAAATTCTTGGCTATATCGTCTCACAAAGAGGGATAGAAATTGATCTAGTGAAAGGGAAAGCCATCCTAGACATGGAACCACAAAAAACATTGAAGTAGATGAGGGGGTTACAAGGAAGGTTACCGTCCATTTGAAGGTTCATAGCACAATTATCAAAAAAATTCCACCCTTTCTCACATCTTCTCCATAAAGGAATAAATTACAAGTGGCATGAGAAGTGTGATAAATCCTTCTAGTAGATCAAGGACTACCTATTAACACCTCCAATGCTCATGCCACCAATACTAAACAAGCCATTGATCCTTTATATCTTAGCCACATTAGCAACACTAGGTGCTCTTATAGCAAAACATGATGAAAATGGAAAGGAAAGAGCTATCTATCACATCAGAAGGACCTTAGTGGTCTATGAAATGAACTATTCATCCATTGAGAAAGCATGCCTAGCAGTGGTTTTTGCTTCACAAAAATTCAGATATTACATGTTGTCACATCAAATCAAGCTTATTGCAAAGATTGACCCATTGAAATACCTGTTATCCAAAGCAACTCTCACTGGGTGAATGGCCAAATGGGTAATGATCTTGACTAAATTTGACATAGAGTACATGGAGTGCAAGGAAATCAAAGGACAAGTAATCACAGACCAACTGGCAGAAGCACCTATCTATGCAGAGAATCCATTGATATCTAAATTTCCTAATGAATCAGTGTTCCTTGTCAATCTAATAGATCAGTGGAAAATTTACTTTTATGGATCATTCACCCAACATGGATCAGGGGTAGGTATTCTCTTTATCACCCCTCAAGGTGATTTCATTTTGAAGTCATACAGGCTAGATCATTTTTGTGTACTAGCAATATAGCTAAGTATGAAGCCCTGATCACAGGTGTAAGGATAGTAGTTCAATGGCAGATACAAGATTTGAAAGTCTATGGAGACTCCCAACTGGTTATCAACCAAGTCAATGACAACTACCAAACTAAGGATGATAAACTCACTCCTTACAAAAAGATGGTAGAGAGTCTCAAGGATGTTTTCATTGATATAACTTTTGAGAAAGTTCCTTGCATGAACAATCGGGCAACAAATTCTATGGCAACAATTGTATCATTGTTAGACATGCCGCACAATGTCCTTCAATGCAAATTCTTGGTAGAATAACTTCTCATACCAACTTTCAAAATCCTATAATCTAAATTTGTGTGTGTCATTGTTGGTCCTGGATCCCCATGGTATCATGATATATTCACCTACCTTAGTAGAGGAACCTTCCCATCTGATATCACCTCCAACCTTACCTTTGTTTAAAAGGCATCCTGATTCATGATCCTAGGTGATACCCTTTACCGTAGAAGCATCGAGGGGACATTACTATGATGTCTTAACCAAGATGAAGCCTTGATCACTTTAATAGAAGTACACGATGGCATATGTGGTTCCCATT
Source organism: Sequoia sempervirens (assembly GCA_007258455.2). Classification (NCBI taxonomy): domain Eukaryota; kingdom Viridiplantae; phylum Streptophyta; class Pinopsida; order Cupressales; family Cupressaceae; genus Sequoia; species Sequoia sempervirens. The sequence goes on from VDFB02000017.1 coordinate 454,125,877, forward strand.
CTAATGGTATGACTTTATATAAAAACTGTTAAGGATGGGGTACTACTGGCCAACCATGGAAAGAGAATCCCATCAGTACGTGCAAAAGTGTGTCCAGTGTGAATAACATGGAGATCTGATTCATGCTCCAGCTCAGGAGTTACAACCAATGGTTACACCTTGGCCTTTCTCGTAGTGGGGGCTTGACCTCATAGGAAAGATCACTCTAGCCTCATCTAATGGCCATAAGTTCATCCTCACAGCCACTAAGTACTTTACCAAGTGGGTAGAAGCCATTACTATGACCTACATAACAAGAAAGTAAACTGATAAGTTTATCCTGAATTATCTTATCTTCTGTTATGGTGTTCCACAAGCCCTTATCTCAGACAACAAAACACTCTTTAAGAATTAGGATGTAAAAGAGTTGTGTCAAAGATTCAACATCCAACATTGATTCTCTACCCTGTATTACCCCCAAGGCAACAATCAAGTTGAGGCTACAAACAAGACCATTATAAAGATTCTAAAGAAAATGGTCAATGAAGCTGACTGTGACTAGCATTTGCAATTAAATCCCGCCCTTTGGGCCTATCAAACTAGTATCTTCATGCCTACAAGTGCAACCCTATTCTCCTTGGTCTACGGATTAGAAGCCATCTTTCCTATTGAGGTTGAGCTTCCATCACTGCGAGTGTCACTGAAAAATCTAATCACCGATGAAGAGTACAAAGTATCTCAGCTAAATGAGCTAGAATTTTTGGATGAACGTTGTCTTGATGCCCTTAATCACTTGCAAGTATACCAAAACCAATTGAAACAAAGCTATAACAAGAAGATCAAGAGTCAGTCTTTCCAAGTAGGGGATCTTGTTCTCAAGTAGAATAAAAAAAATCTTCCAGATCAGGACAGTAAAGGAAAGTTTGAGCCTAACTGGTTAGGTCCCTTTGTGGTCACATCAAGCTATGGAACAAGAGCATATCAATTGTCAACTCCTAAAGGTGAAACCTTGTAGGAACCAACCAATAGTCTACATCTTAAAAAGTTTTATGCCTAAAGGGTGTAAATTTGAAAATACAAAAAAATAAAAAAATAATTAAAAATCCAAAAAAATAAGAAAAAGGACTGAAAAAATTAAAGAAAAATAATCGTCCTCTAGTGAAAACCACTTCGGTGGCGCTTTGGGAAAGTACCTTGGTGAAAACCTGCAAATAGGTGCCTCACGTAAATAAAGCACCTCCATCTATTCTTTGGCTCTTTGTCCTATCATTCTTTGCATCACATCCATCCATCACATCATTCATCATATTTATTCCATCACCCATCCACATTTGTATCATAGCTTGATGTTGTGAAGTATCGTATCCCCTCTAGTACTACTTGGCATATTCCTAAGGTCGGCTTGTCCTACTTGTATCGAGGTAGTTTATTGCATCATGCTGGGGGAAATTTGTTATGGATCAGATCGGGTTCTTGTATATCTTGAGGTTATTGGAAATATCATCGAAAATCCCAAAACAGTCATAAAATCTCACCAAAATCCAAAAACACTTGGAAAATCAAAAAATCCAAAAACATTCAAAATCTTGTATAGCTAAAATCCCAAAAATATTCAAAAAAGTGTAAATTCAAAATCCAAAACATCCAAAACACATCAAAATCCCTAAAAAGGTTGAACATCAAAAATCCAAAAATGGTACCCTGTTAGACTACAAGTCTCTGAGCTTGACCATAGGCAAGGCCATAATTGATGTGCCCTTGAGACACCCTAGGTCAGTCCTTTAGGAGCCTATCATAATAAATTGGCATTCCATCAATTGTTAATATCTCATCATCAATAAGTCAAGTCAGTTGAACTATGTGTTCTTTGTGCCTATAATGTAGGCAAGGCTAATCTTCGATTAACCCTTGAGGCCCCTAGGATAGTCTTTTACGTTAGGTTCTTGGTTGGAAAAAATTGAAAAGCCCTAAACATTAAAATATCATAAAAGAAAAAAATTGGAAAACTTAAAAAACACAAAAACATTTGTAAAACTCAAAATCCTAAACATTTGAATATTGAAAAGCCCAAAACATTAGAATTTGACTCAAAACCCTAAACAACCTCAAATAACTGAAGGCCAAAACATTAGAAAACATTCAAAAGGCCAAAACAACCTCAAAACATTTTCAAAATACCAAAAACATTGAAATATTCCAAAAAGACCAAAACCATCCATCCCATGCCACTTTCACCTGCAATAAACCTTTGTCCATAATAAATCAATCATCACCTTCAATCTTTGGTAAGACAAACATAAAGCAAGTACCACAAATCGTAAAGTGAGAACATAAGTGTCAAAATCTAAAGTCTAAATCATAGGTAAACGTGTCAGTGAAGTTTGTATTAATAGCTTATCAAACACCTCATCCTAATCAAAACACCTAGTCAACATGTCCTAGGATGAATCCTTCCTGCGATGGACACTAGTATCAGAAATCACCTTAGCTATATTTAAACTGGAAAGAGATATAGATAACATTGACTATTTTTCTTTGATCTTTTCTTATGATTTATCTTATTGACCCATTCTAAGGACCTCTTGATGATGTCTATGAAAACAATTTAGAGAGAAAGGAATGGGGCATTGATCATTATATTTCATTTGTTGTGCTTGTGGATACTCTTGTAAAATAATCTTGGTGCATACTTGCTTAGTTGTGTGTAGGGAGGTTGTTTGGGGTACATTGTTGAATATTTCATATGCTTTGGTTTGATATGTTCTAAACTACTAAACTACATTCCAACGAGGTTTTCATATGTCAAGGTGTGAACAAGAACTATCCTATCTGTTTGTAGAGTCAAAGTCCATTACACTAGATACAATGCCATCCTAGTTTTTAATACTTTGATGCATCATGTCTATGTGTTATATCAAACATAAGGAATGACGAAAAATCCCAATCCCAAGATATGAGAAAATCATCATCATCTCTCATCACCATATCTAATAAAGTCTCAATGGATCAATGAATTGTTGGAATTTTTTGAATCAATCATCAAAATCAATGGTCAACTCAATCATTCTATTCTTCTATCTTCTTTCCACACTAACCTGGTATCATGACAGTCAACAAAAACATCATCACACATCCATCCTGCATCCACAAATCATCAACATGCATACATATTGCATCATCATAGCATATCATAATATGGAAAAACATATTTCACTACATCATTATCATAATATGGAAAAACATATTTCACTAAAGCATAAGTACAAACATTTGCATAAGCATACATATCATGAACATTCATATACATCCATATGCATACATCATCAACTCATAAGTTGCATAGAAAAGTACACAAAAAGAAATGCATCCATATCATTTGCATAAGCATAACATCTGCATATCATAGCATCCATCCCATAACATGTCATAAAAAGATACTGAAAAAGAAACACATAACATCATATCACATCATATGCATCCATACATTCATAAGCATGAAATAAAGAGAATATCACATATTGAATTCAAATCATCTCATATATATATCAAAAAATGGTGACTGTCATAATACAATATCTGAATCAATGTCTATATATTAATCAAAAGTACAATATCCATGAGGCTATAAAAAAGGAGCCCATGAATGTGTATTTGTATAAATAATCGGGAAAACAATAAAAAAGTGTCTATACAAGCAGGATAGCCCTAGTGGTTACTCGACTCACCCCTAATTGATGGTTGATCCTCGGGTCTAGGTGGTGCTTCTCTTTGCTGTGAAAAATTAGGTTGTCTCATCACCTAAGGAATATCTCTATGGTAGTGCATGCAGTAGTAAGCAGCCTCAGTAACTGCCTCTCTATGCAACTGAGTAGATACAGTCTACCACTATGATGCTGTTGTCACTACCTCCAACTATTGTCTCCACCCAATCTCCTGGGCTAGCTATATGTCTAGTTGTTGCCGCAACTGGACCTCATGATCTCACTTTGCAGTCATGGCCTGAAGCTACTACTGCAGCCGATCTTGCTCTTGTTGTAGTAGATCTCTCTCGACTGTAACGATCTATATCTATGCATGTAATTGGGCATCTGGATGTACAGGTGGTGGAGGCAGCGGTGCCCCCAGAACTTGTCCATCATGTCCATCTTGTCACCCTAGCACTTGTGCTTGATTTGGATACTACTAGTGTCCATCACCTGGCACCTAGACCCTATCTTGATCCTGATCTTGGCCTCTACCTCGGCCACCATCTCAGACTTGACCTTTGCCTCTACCTCTACCTCTATCTCTACCTCTGGGGTATGCCCCCACTGGATCTGTCAGGCATGCAGGTGGCCTCAACCACACATCATATGCTAGGGTAGTCCCTGCATTTGGAAGGCCTTGATCATATGCCCACGGTTGTGGGATGAGCTGTCTAAAATCATTGATCGCCACCATTAGATCAATGGGGGCTCCCCACTGTACCTCTCTCTGAGCTCTAGAAAAAATGGCAGTATAGTCAGCAGCTGGCACATCTTGTACCTCCCCAAACTATTGAGCAACATAGTATGGGAGGTATCACTCAATGATCGTGTGCTATTTTCCCTACATGTACTAGGTTTGATGAGAAAAATCTAGCTATTGCTGATCATCATACCATCATGGATGTTGTAACCACGACCTCCATTTCAACACTATCATGTCATCGATGACACAATGCTAATATGGAAAACCTATGGGGCCTATGTGTTGCAATGTCATCGACACCTTGTAATGAAAATTGATAGGCTCGTCCTCATGGATATCTGCAAGAACCACCAAGGGCCTCAACACTGTAATGTGCTCGTATGCCCATATATGAAGTAGAGTCACCCTTGCTCTGATGCTCCAACCCTCATGATAGATAACCTTGTGCATGTCATGGTACAAGGAAGCAAGGAGGATTAGACCCTAGGCATACACAACATCCCTCCTAATCATCCCCTCCCATGCCAATCCCCATTCAGGACTAAAACCTCTGCCCCCTCGATCTGGGGCAATAACACCAGAGATCAGTGCTGCAATGAACAATATGAAGATCTCCACCTGTCTGCGGTATAGGTCGAGATCAATCTAAGAGCTAATCAAAACAATCTACCACCTATGTAGGAGGGTGAAACATTCATCTCTTCCTGCATCCATGTCATATATCACACACTCACCATGAATCAATAATCGTAGTATGCGTCACACGTCTTCAAGTGCAACGGTGGCCTCACCAGTGGGAAAGTGACATGAAGAGGTCTCACTGTGCCACCTCTCAATCAATGCGGTCATCATCGCAAGGTGGATCCAAACCTCAGGCAAGAAAGAAATAAAGCCCAATCCCAGCCTACCCAGGCGCTCCACCTCCAAGTCATTGAAATCTCTCACAGCTGCTAAAATGTTAGATCGATGCTCCCACGACATCAATGGTGGAGGATCCTCCTGCACACATCATGCACACAACGTCAATTTATCAAAAAAGTAAAAAAAGGATCAAAATTTGAGACTTTGCGTCCAAAACATCAAACATGTCACTAAAATCAATAGCATTGCTGATTTAAGGGTGCATCACTATATCAATTTCAGGGGTGCGTTGCCAATTTGGTGGCGCGTGTCACTACACTTAATAGCGAATCGACATTATGGTGTGTCACTATATCAAAATATCAGGTTGTGTTACTATTTGCAAGGTGTGTCGCCCACCGCTTTTGAGCGACACTAAAATTAAAAAGCCCATGCCTCGCTATATTACCCCTGCGACCCCCTAATCAGATGCGTCGTTGAACCAAAAAAATGGGGTGCACTGCAAATAGAGGGTGCATCACTATAAAATCAATAGCGATGCTTTTGATGCTTCAAATGCATCGCTATACAACGACGCACCTAAAGACCTAACTTTGACCCCCTATTAAATGCACCTAAAAGTGAAAATTGAGGAAAGTTTTGAATCACATACCCGAGGACCTCCTGGGTCTGCTTGTTGTTGGTATTGTCAAACCCGCTTTGCAAGGTGAAGAGGAAGCACTCGGTGAGCCATTTCACCAAGATGTCAGAGCTCAAAATGCACAAATTCTCTAAGGTGTGAATGTAGAAATGAATTGAAAGTGACCTTTCATCACCTATTTAAGCCTAAAAATTAGGGTTTTTTCCCTAATTTCAGCCAAAAGCTAGGGTTTTGACTTGTTTTACCTATTTTCACCTTGTGCAACCTATTTTGAGTCATTTTTTGCATTTTTGAGGCCATTTTTGGCATCCCAGGGCCTGTTTTAGCCCTTGAACCTATATTTTACCTTCGTTGAGAAATCAACCCAAAATTCCAAATTTTTGCCCGATTTCACGAGGGGGTAGGGAACCAGCTTATTCCTTCTGTTGGGGCACTAGTGGGGCATTCAAAAATCAGAAAATCGTCAGTCTTTGAACCAACATACTAGGTACCTTGCTTCAAAGAGGCGCAAAATGTAGACACTTAAAAATGTCTTAAATGATATCATGCATTCAAATAAGATATACTAATATCATTTCCTCCTAAAAACCATCCTCTTTTCGCTTAATTGATTAAATTAGCCTAGCCATTTAATTAATTATGTCATTTTCATATATTAATCTAATTAATCTAATCGGGTTAATTCACCCCCTTGTATGCTAACATTTCGTCTTATTAAATTAAATACATCAAGTTATTTAATTTAAATCCCTAAGTCCTCTTATTTAATTAAATAACCCTAAGTTATTTAATTAAATATCATATCACTTTCCCCTTTTCATTAAATCATTTTATTTAATGAATATTATTTAATTCCCCTAATTTGCATAATTAAAACCTTATTCAATTATCAAATTACCTAATTAAATCTAATCTTCCCACTTGCAAGGGAATATTCCTCCTTTGCACATTCCCCTTTTTCACATTAAAACCTTCTTTTAAGTTGCTAAGTATCTAATTTTCCTCACATATAAGAATATTCCAAAGAATATTCTCTTTCTTCACTCATTTGAAAAAAATAATATTCTCCCTCATAACATACTTGCAAGACTTCTTGTGCAAGTTAACTTACAAGAATTCTTGTGCAAGTTTTGAAATTGTGTTTTTTTGGAAGAATATGGACCCTTGATTCTTTCCTTGATCCATGTGATTGTTGATTCTCATACATTGATGAGAACCCATAATCCATCTTTCATCCTTCCTACCTTTTTGACCATTGATTAACCTTTTTAATCTTAACCCTTCATTTCTCATTTGTCCTCCTATAAATAGGTCACTATTTGGAGACAAATGGATCCACCTTTTAAGAGCAAACTTATGCAGTTAAAATCACTTTCACTTGCACTCATATTTTTCACTTATTTAGCATATTTTTAGCTTAATGTAACATACTAACCCTTTAATGAAGTAAAACATTCTAATTTTCCACCATACGAGTAAATAAACTAAGTAACAAGCCTTTGCAATAAAAAATTTCTTTTCTTTATTGATAATTTCCATTCAAGATGCATAACATATTACAACATAAACTCCTTTTCATTTCATATTATACATCAATGCAAGAAAGCATACATTTTCATACATAGCTCAAAGAGTCTTAGAACAAATAGTTGTAAGACGGTCCAAAATCCTTCCTTTTGAATCTTGGTTCTTTTGTTGCTTGTTGTGGAGGAGAAGCATCACTTAGACACTTTTTCGCCAACCACCAACTCATAATGCGGTCCCCCACACATCTATCATTTGATAGATGACCCTTCCCTTCAACGAAGAGATTGGTAGAGTAACCGATAATGACAACCAACTGAGCATAGTGATGTGTCCTACATAACTAGAACTTGTAATCCCACAAACTCTGTTTAGCATGTAATACTAGATCACGATGAACTGATAGTGGGGCCAAAGGTCATCACACTACTTTGTTCAAAGTGTTTCATTCAGTATGTTCTATTGAGGTTCATCTATCACATACACTACTTAGGGCTGATTTGACTTAAGGCTATCTTAAGCTACGCATAGCTATTTCCTTCAAATGGATATTCCATCATCCTAGATAACCTACAACCATATTAATCTACTTGGAATAAACCTACTTAACTAGTAAGTACACAAGCTAGGAATTTCCTTCAATGGATAGTCCTTTTTCCAAAGATAACCTATAAACTTGGATAACCCTACTTACATGTAAGTATTTAAACTCCCTCCCATACTAGATTATCTATCCTACGAGTAAACACAAGCTTTCCTAGTTAAATCAATAACTTAGCTAAATACACCATATGTGCTTTCCATGTTTAAACATACCTAGTATATAATACTTATTATAAACACCCATCTCCTACTATGGAGTACTTAAAGACACATTATGAGAACAACATAATAGCTTCAACATCCTTTTCAAAACAATCTAAATTCTCTAATGCATATAATGGAAAAGACAACTCAATCCATGCATGCAAGACACATCATTCAAAGTAAAATAACAAAGAAGAGATCCTCATGCCTGTTATCACTTATCCAAACTAAAGACAACAATGCAACCCTTTCCAACAACAATTAGCTTGATAATCAACTTCTCAAGAATATCACAAATAACTCTATCTCACTTGTTGATAGCTTACTTCTCTCAAAATATAGCCTCCTCACAAACTACATGAACTCACTTTCTTTCTCTCTCTTAATGCAAAGCAAAGTATGGTTGGAAAAATACAAAATTATGAATTGCAAAAGATGTATTATCTTATGGAGGAATGCATCCCTTCCAAATGAAATGGTTTAGCTATTTATAGAGCAACCAAGCAACCTCAAAGCCTATAGTTTAGGCATGCCATTGGACAACAAGCTTCATGCAAGTAACACATGAAACATATCAGAAAGGTGGCGAATTCATAAGCTAATACTCTGCATAGTCACCTATAGTTCGACTTGTTTTGTGACAACATTCTAAAGACTTATTCAATCAACATATGCTTAATTCGAATTGCCTCAATGAGAAGACATCTACAACAATTCAAACTCAAAGGCGACACCATTTCCAATTCCATTTCCTTCATATTTGGCGAGGTTAAACTCAGTCAACTTCCATTTTTTTGACAACAAGTTTCCATCTATCCATTTGGTGGATGAATTGACTTGAGCAGTTTAATACGTTAGACAAAGTCAAGCTTGGTCTCACTAATGACGTCGACCAAGTCAAGCATTTTATAGACATCAATATCAAATGTAATGCAATGACTTATATCAAGTGTCATCCAAAATGATAATCAATTTACACTTAATAGTCATAAGCTATTAAATCGACTTCATTTGACATAGTCAATAATGACTATTATCGACCTCCATTCACATAGTCTCTATCGACTATATCAACCTTTAATATATCGGTTTCAATTAAATAAGAGTTAGTCGATTTCAAATAACGTATATAATATGTTAAATATATATTATTATATATATATATATATATATATATATTTAAATACTAACATGTATTTATATATATATATATATATATATATATGAGTACAGGGAAGATAGTATATAATAAACACATTATATTGAATGTATATATATATATATATATATATGTATAAACGTATATGCCTCTATGTACACGTATGTGTAGGTATATCTATATCTATATTGATGCATCCGCATGAGCGTGTCCATTTCCAATGTACGCATGTATCGATATACATAAACATATACATACATATATATATACATATATATATGTATACACCTAAAAATGGTCACATCACAATAGTTTGGTAATTAATTAAGTATTTTTAATATTTAATTAAATCTCTGAATTCAATCTGCGTATAAATAAATCTAAATAATTTATTTATATTGTTCATTCTTTCATTTCGATTAAATAAATAAATAAGTTTATTTAATCACTTTTCTTATCCATTTCTTAATTAATTAAATAAACATTACGATTTATTTATATTAATTATCATATAATCTTGGCTTGAATATTTTATTCAAAGAAAGATTAAATATTCTTCTCTTCCAAAAATCCATTCACAATTCCATATTTCAAATATCTGATTAAATTCTTCTAAAAGTCTTTACAATTAAATATTCCAAATATTTAATTAATTCTTCTAAAGTCCATTCGCAATTAAATATTCCAAATATTTAATTAAATCTTCTATAGTCCTAAAATCAAAAATCAAACTCACATGAAATTAAATAAATCTATTTATTTAATTTGGATTATCTTCAACAACCGTGAAACAAACTTCCAAAACAGAAAATTAATTTCTCTGTTCCTGTGCAAGTTTGTTCCTGTGGGTTGAAGACAAGCCTCCATTCTTCTCTCCAACCTCCCAACAACTTCCATCTTCCTCTCAACCTCTCCATCTCTCACCATCCAAAATTACCAGACAATCTCACAGCCATTGATCTTTGCCAGCCAGGCTCTTGCCTGCAAAAAGCTATAAAAGGGACTGCCGGGTCTCTGAAAAATATAGAAGCTTTCATACAGAAAAACTATAGTCAATTAGCTTTCCAACATCCATAGCCTTCAGAATCATAGCATAGCATAGTTTAGCATATTAGCATTTCATATCATAGTTTTAGAAGCATCCATAATCCACAACCTCTGTGCATAATCTACAACCCCTATGCATATCCGTATCAACATTTCACTCCATCAGCATATAGGATAGAAGTACTCTCCCTTTTGCATACTCATTCTACAAGATTGCCATTTTGAGAAGCCTTGCTTACACAATCTGAGAGCAACAGCTTCAAGAGAATCACTTGGAGATAGAGGATAATGGAACGACTCTGAAGAAGCTTTGTTTGTTTTCTTTGAATTCAATTTATCTTGCTTTCTTTGGTTTAAAGTTGCATTGGTGTGTTTTATTTGCTTTATTTTGATACTAACATTTTATTAATAATTATATATATATATACATATACATATATATATATATATATATACATAGATATATATATATATATGTATATATATATATATATATATATATACATATATATATATATACATATATATATACATATACATATACATATATATACATATATATATATATATATACATATATATATATATATATATATATATATATATATATATATATATATATATATATATATATATATATATATATATATGTTCACATATAGCCATTCACGATTACCATCATATTGATAAGTGTTTACGTGTGGTATGTCTATCATATGCATATACGTGTCGTTAGATCCCATTTTTATGCATGTGCATATATACACATACTTCCATGTACGTCCCACTTGTTAATATAATCATAATAGTACAAGGAAGATCTCAAAAGCTCAAATAGATAAACATCACCTAATAATGCATGCAGTAGTAAACTAGACTCTGAAATGTAGACATATCAGCTAGGGATGACTTACCTACTACCCAAAAACTAACTTAACTCAATCATTCTAATGCGGTGTGTGTATATGCTTAGATAGTTTACTTTTATCGGTTATCCAACCAAGATCTTCTTCCAAGTGATACTTCCCCTCCACCTGGAGGAATGAACACACACCTGCATCCACTAACACATGCACACGATAGTCAATTGTTCATAGCATATGTAGTATACATAAACATTTCCAAAGTTAGAGTAATAGTAATTCAATAACCTTTCATTCCCATAAATGCAGTATTTCACCATGAATAACATCAACTAAGGTAATAGCTAATGAGACAACATCAAATGAGATAACATTCATATTGATAACAAGGTTCAAGCATAATTTATTCATCTCCAGAATTCACATTACATTCATATTTACCTTGTGTAGTAATAGTAATTAGTAACTTCTCAATTTGTGTGTAACATACTCCCCCCTTATGAATCATCATCCCTGATGACCTATGGTATTATTAAAACATAAAAACTAACAAAAAATTTCTCAAACATTCTCAAAAGCACTAAGAATATGAGGAAATTTATGCTAAATTTCCGCATAGTCCTCCCAAGTAGCTGAGTCTTCTGCATATTGGTGCCATTGGAATTTGCATTGCAATACTTCTCTGTTACGTAAGTGTAGCCTACATTTTCCTAACACCTTGACGAGCTCGAGAGTTACTACTCTGGGGTCTTAGACCTGTAAAGCAGTCTAATCAATTACATGATTATCCCTTGGTATATACTTTTTAAGGTAGGACACATGGAAGATGTTATGCATTCTGGAAAGAGCTAGTGACAAAGCGATTCGATAGGCTATTGGATTCACTTCCTTTAGAATATCAAAAGGTCCAACGTAACGCGGGGCTAACTTAGAAGAATTTCCAAATTTAATAGAGCTCTTGTGAGGTTTTACTCTCAACAATACTTTGTCACCTATGGCAAAATTACGGGGCACTCTCTTAGCATCAACACAACTTTTCTGTCTATCATTAGCTTCAACTAACCTTTGCTTAACAATATTAAATTGTTCATCCATTTTAGCCAACATTTTTGGGCCAAGACTCACTCAATCCTCAAGTTTATCCCAACTTATAGGAGTTTGACACCTTTGGCCATACAAAGCTTCGAAAAGAGCCATATTTATTGCAGAATGATAAGAGTTGTTGTAAGAAAATTCAACTAAGGGTAAGTAATCCTCCCACTTTTACTGTTGATCCATGTAATACATCCTAAGTAGGTCTTCCAATACTTGATTTACCCTTTCCATTTGCCCATCCGTTTCTGGATGATATGCTGAGCTAATATTCAACTGAGTCCCTAGTGCAGAAAACAACGTTTGATAAAACCTAAAAGTGACTCGTGCATCCCTATCTGAAATAATCTTTTCAGGAATCCCATGCAATCTAAACACTTCCTACAAAAAATTTCTTGCGATGACAGGTGCTCCATCAATTAGGTTCCCTGGTATAAAATGTGCTACTTTTGTAAGCTTATCTACTACCACAAGAATGGTATTGTGCTTATTCCTTGACATGGGCAATCGCTGCACAAATTCCATACTTATGACTTGCCACTTCCTCTTTGGTATATCGTGTGGGTATAAAAATACCGTAGGATGATGATGCTCAACTTTCACCCTTTGACACTCAATACACCTAGCCACAAAACTAGCGACATCTCCCTTCATTCCCTTCCAGAAGTATAATGGTTTTATATCAACCATCATTTTCGTCACTCCAGGATGCCTAGAGTATGGTGCTTTGTGTATTTCCTTCCATACTAGATTTCTTAATTCCTTAACATCAGGTACATACATTCTACCCTTATATCTAAGTAATCCATTAGGTTCAAATTGAAAACCTTCATACCTAGAATCTTATGGATTATCAATGAGTGCTTGCTTAACTTGCAAGTAATACTCTTCTTCCTTGCACTTTTGGAGTACTTGCCCCTTAAAATTGGTTTGGATTGTTACTATAGAAGCAATGTGTCGTCTTCGACTTAATGCGATGACAACCCAATTTTATTTCCCCTTAATATAACTGATTAAAATTATAGTCAGCTATTAACTCTAACCATCTTCTCTATCTAGCATTCAAATTAGGTTGAGTAAAAAGGTACTTTAACCCATTATGATTAGTTTTCATCTCAAAGGGTTTTCCTAGCAAATAGTGCCTCCACATTTGCAATGCGTGAATCACAGTTGCTAATTCTAAATCATGGGATGCATAATTCATCTCATAAGGTTTCAACTTCCTAGATTCATAAGCAATTACTTGCCCATCTTGCATCAATACACCTCCTAACCCTTCTCCGCATGCATCCACGATAATCGTAAAGTTACCTTCAGGATCTAGTACTTTAAGATTGGTGCGGTGGTTAATTTCTCCTTGAGTAGGTCAAAAGCCTCTTGAAACTTCTCAGTCCATTCAAATCTCTTTCCTTTCTTTTGTAAAGAAGTAATAGGGAAAGTGATCTTAGAAAATTTTGCAACAAACTTCTTATAATACCTTGCCAAACCATGAAACTTCTTACCTTCGATACATTCTTAGGTATAGGCCACTCAATTACTACTTTGATCTTAGTTGGATCTATTGCAATTCCATTTGCTGAAATCACATGACCTAAATAATGTACCCTCTTTTGGAAGAATGTACACTAGGAAATTTTTTCATACAACCTATGTTCTCTCAAATGTTGTAGGACCATTTCTAAATGCTTGCAATGTTCTTCCTCATTTCTAGAATAAAACAATATATCATCTAGAAAAACTAGTACAAATTTGTCAAGGTAATCCCTAAACACACTATTCATTAAGTTCATGAATGCTATAGGTGCATTTGTTAAATCGAAAGGTAAAACGATAAACTCATAGTGTCCATATCTGGTTCTGAATGAATTTTTAAAGATATCTTCATCCTTAACCCTCAATTGTTGATATCCAGATTCTTAGATCTATTTTATAGAATACAACACCCCTCATTTGATCAGAAGGGCTATCTTATTGCATTGAAGGCTATCAATGCATGGCAACAGATACTTGTTGTAACCATAGCTTTGTTGAGCATATGATAGTCGATGCACAAATGCAATGTACCATACTTCTTCTTAACAAAGATGACTAGCACTCCCCAAGGTGATACACTTGGCCTTATCAGTCCTTTCAACAACAATTCGTCCAATTGTGTCTTAAGTTCCATAAGTTTAGTAGTTTTCATCCTGTAGGGTACCTTAGAAATAGGTTCTGACCCTGGAACTATATCTATAGAGAAGTCAAATATTCTTTTTGGAGGCAACCTTGGTAACTCCTCTGGAAACACATCCAAAAATTTCCTTAATATTGGATACTTCTCCATATCCAATTTTCCATTTTCATCTATTTCACCATCTTCTACTTCCTGTAAACTTTGGAACTCCGAATCATCACTATCCTTCCTAAGTTCTTCAATCTTTACGGTGAAGAGTTTACACCCTTTCTTCTTAGCTCTTATAAGTTGCATTGCCGTAATTTGTCGAACCCTAATCTCCCTAGGTATCCCTTGGAATTTAACTTGATTTACAAAATCATCTAGGCATTCTATAGTCTTAGCATGGCAGCCCTATGTTTCCATAGCCAATTCATACCTAGGATAACATCATATGATCCTAAAGGTGCAACATAAAGGTTAACTTCTATGGAAAAACTAGGTAGTTCTATTCTAGCCTCAAATAGACATTAACCCGCCTTTGCTCTTGTCTGGTTTGCATACTCTACATTCCAAGACATTGCATGTGTCTTGCCTTTCTAGATAATTGTTTAGCTATTCTAGGTGAAATGAAATTCCCAGTTGCACTAGTATCAATAAGAACAAAAATAGGTAAGCCAAACAAAATACCTGGCATTTCAACTAGAGTTACTTGGTACTCTGCTTGATGATCGTCCACTGCTGCATGTATCTTATGCTAAAAAATTGCTTGTTGAGTGGGTAATGGATTACCATATAGTCGTCATCCAAAAGTTTTATTGGGACATTCATTAGCATAGTGATCCCCTCTACATACAAAACATCCTGTAGGCGACCCTCTTTTCCCTATGGTTTCTCTAGACTTGTTGACATTTTCATTAGCCTTATTGGTATTACTCATACTAGAATCATTCCTTTTCTGCTCTCTCCTAATCTCTTTTCCATTATTGCAGAATATTTTCCCCTTTTGCCTTGGAACATTTTGCACATTTTCGTCCTTCCTTGGAACTATCTTGCTAGGAACTTCCACATCCTTCTTTTGCTCTCCTCTTTCTTGACAAGTGGAATTAGCCCTAAGCTTTTGCTCCTGCTTAATTGCTTTTCATATACAAGATCCATTGTTGTTGGACCATGCATATCCAATTCTCCTCCAATTTGATTATTGAGTCCTATTATAAATTTCCTAATACATAAGCACTCATCCTTATGATATATGGGAACATAGCGCAAAAGTCAGGTGAACTTCTCCTAGTATTCGTTGACTGACATGTTACCTTGTTTCAAACCTTGGGAATTTGAAAGTTTTTGGTCATAGTAAAGTTGTGGTAACCATCTTTTGCAGAAAATCTCCACAAAATCTCCCCATGTTAGCTTCCATGAGTTGATATTAAGTTCCAACTTCTTGTTCATCCACCAGTTAGAGGCTTCCCCTGCTAATTGATATGCACCCCATGCGGCTTTAGTAACCTCATCATAGTTTCATATTTCAAAATAATTTTCCATTTGAACAAGTGACACCTTAGCCTCATCACCTCCAACACTACCATCAAACTTAGGTGGAATAACCTTCTTCATGTCCCTGGAAAGTTCATAAGCCACAAGATTCTTATTCCTTTCCATAGATGGCGTAGGTGATTTTTCCTTCTCATGATTATGGGTTTCATTATGCCCATGGGAAGAATTTTCTTCCTCATGCTCATTAATGGGTACTTCCTTTTCTACCCTATCCTTGACTCTTTCTTGTTCAATATTAGCCAACCTTGCCAAGATTTGGTCAAGCCTAGCCTCTACTCCAATGGTTCCTTGTCCAACCTCTTCACTTCCATCGGGATTAGTTCGTGTCCTCACCATCCTTATGTGATTGGTCTTTACCTGAATGTTTATCCATGTTAGACTAAATTATGTTATCAATTATCTTATGGAAAACATAATTAAAAAAGGCATTCATATGCACATAAGATTTCCACATAAGATTAAGCACACACTTCTTTTGATAAAGACATAATTTTATTCATTTCATGAGGATTTACATATCCTTTCAATTACATGGAGTGACTATTTAGATAGTCGAGTGGAGAGTATCCTTCAGATTCACTCTCAGAAACTTAACTTAAAGGAGTATAACCTACATACTGAGATAGTTCTTGTTCCCTATCTTTCTATTCATCTCTCATTTGTTCGTATATTTCCCAATTAGGATAATAACCTTCAGATTTATCATCTGATACATAACTATGAGAGGCAATGTCAATATGGTGTTCATCAACAATGTAGTCTACCCTTTTTGCAGACATTTGTTCGTGAGACCATTTCTCTTCTGGTGTTGTCCTTGGTACATATCCCTCAGACTCGTTAATTGAAGAAATTGCTATTACTTGAGCCAGTGGTAGAACTCTAGGATCCCTAAAGATGAATGCTGGACTAACACTTTCTTCTGAAGGCATATCCTTGGAAAGAGGTAATGACTCAGAATTTTTTAGTGAGATAGTTGGTAGGTGTTGATGGTGTTTTCTGCACAGCAACAACTCAGACATAATACAATATTCTATCTCTCTTGAAAGGTAATTTTCAACAATAAGTCATTAAAAATCACCCCAAGGTCTCTTGGGTGTCAGGTCATGACAATGCATAAACAACTCAGATAATATGTGAAATGTTGGTAATCACAATCGGACCTTACTACAAGCAAACTGTATCTTTCCAATTTATCAGATTTTGCAATATGATGATCTTAAATCCTAAATCTAACCAGATAATAAAGAAATAGCAAAAGATAAGGTGCGAAGATATGATAAGATCTAAACTATTCCTAGAATGAACAATGGAAATGACAGATATCTGGAATGGACCAATCTCAAGTAACCAGTTCCTGATCAACCCACAATGCAATATCACAAGAACGGTGCAATATTCTAAGGCATATAGATTTTCAAATCATAGATATGCATCCACAATCGAACTAAGCACAAATAAATGTATGGTCCAGGTTGACTTCACTAGCCTACTACAATCAGATAGTTACTGGGAGTATAGACCAGAGATTGCTACAAACATCCCAAATATGAAATCATGCACATCACTCACCAAATTAATCTAACTCTAAAATACTAAATCACAAATCTTTAAGCAATTTGAAAGATGAAACAACAGGAACCATGCAAGACAAACTAACACAATAGATTTCACCAGGAAAACCACAATGTCTTCAATTGTATTAGATCATCAAAATGCTGCAACAATTCCACTGTTCTGTTACAATGCTTGCTTCAAGAAAATACTGTAAAATGCTCTAACCTAACTATATCAAACTCTCACTCTTACTCTTTTATCCTTCTATATATATATTACAATGAGACAAGAATGCCCATTTATAGCAAATTCTCAAGACATGTCAGCCCAGCCAAACATTTACAACAATATATTTTGCCCCAAAACAAGTCGGCCTTAGGAATTTCAAAATGAGGCACACATTAAATGCTGATACATCATCAAGGTCAGCCTAGACACATTCCCCAATGTAGCCTGGATCAATACATGCCCTATAATAATAAGGAAGCACAAATCTCAAAATGGCATTAACTACCGCCTCCCTTATCCTTACTCTGGGCCAATGATCCTTGAACCCCCAAAAACACTTTATCTAGCTCGGTGACAGGTGGCAAGGGCAAGATCTTAAGCCTGCATTCAATGGAACCAATCTCCTCCTTTGATTGCTTAATAATCTTATTCCAATCATCCCTGTGAGATTGATACCTATCCATCACCGCCAAATAAGTTGCTGCATCATCCAACTGGTGCCCTGTTATGACATTCTCGGAGTCCGGGGCGTAGACCTCATGCCACCATTCCCTTAGTTGTTCCAGGCTCAGGTACTTAGGAGCAATCTTCCTCCTGCCAGTCATAACCTCAAAAAATGCAATACATCCCTCATACACTCCAGTCAGGTCGCCATCTATCAACTTCTTTCGCTTCTGAATCTTCCTCATGGCCTTCTGCCGAATCTGCAAAGCCTCAAACCATTCCCAAGGCTCATTAAGTCTTGAGGAAGGAAGGATCCCATCTGCTACCAACTGATCCTTTCCATATTCCATAACTACTTTAGATTTCTGCAGCAGGAGATCAATATCCTCCTTATCCTGGGATAGCACATATTCCAACAGTTCCTTGGCCCTGACTGCATCTTTCCCAACTGAAAGGATATTCTTGATTGCATTGTCTCCTTTCACCTGCACATCCTTTAACCAATCCGTTGTAGTCTGAGCAGAGGCTTTCATCCTTTCAATTTCGGAAATGGTTTCCTTGGGCAGGAAACTAGGAGTAGCAGAGGAAGATGGGTGAAGAGATTGCAGAGGTTTCATCACCTCTTCCAAGCATTTCTTAAGTCTCTCATTTTCCTTTCTCAGCTCATGCTTGGTCTGAGTCTCTTTCCTTAATCTATCAACTATCACAGCATTGGACCCTTCATACTCCTCAATATCCTGTTCCATAGATGCTGGCCCAAGGTTAAAAGTTTGCACATTATAATCCTCACCAGTGACATCTTCTCTAGTCTTGTCCGCAGCAGGGGTGGCAATGTGGATAACTCTATTATTTACCTCATCTCTCTCTATTCTTGAAACTACCTTGGCCGCCTTCTTCTTCTTGCCTTTACCGATCTTAGACAGCATCTCATCCCAATCCAAAGGAGTGTCTTCAACAACAACCTGTTTCTTCCTTGTAATCTCCTTTTCAAGCCAATCCGGGACAACAAGTTCCACCCAGATTTCCTCTGTTTTTACCTCTTCATGCTGTTTTGTTGTTTTATCCTCTTCCTTCTCAGGGAACTGCTCAGCTTGATCTCCTACTTCAATCTCCACCTCTTGCACCGGTGATGGAGTTCTAATGGGAATATTCTCCTTTTCAGGTGATCTGTTGCCCCTGCTATTCTCTGGAGAATCTTCATATTGCACCAATGGAGAAGGGTGCTTTTCTACCTCTTCAACCTCGAGCTCAGTTGCCGCACCAAAGAGCTCTCCTTCCTTGAAAGGTTCTACCTCTCCACTGGTCTCATGTTCCTCAAGAGTCTCTTGCTCAGGCACGTTTGGCAAAGGGGAAGTAGCCCTAGGTTGCTCCACAACTGGTGACTTTGGAGGAGGATCCATCTTTTGCACAGTTTCCTTAGGGGATGGAGTCCTTGATCTCCTCAAATAAACCTTTGTCTTTTCCCCGGAACTCTCCACATCAACAATTAGAGTCTCATCTTTAGAGGTAGCCTGACCCTTCTTCTTTGAAACCCTAGTTGTTCTTGTCTTCTTTGGCGATGGAGGAGCATCTTCTCCTTCTGCTTTTTCAACTTCCTCTTCCTCAGAAGACTTGCCTATTTTCAAAGCTCGGCTCCTTTTCTTTCCTTTTGGTTTTCTTTTTGGTTCTGGCTCACTTTCTTTAGGGCCTTTGATTTTTATTTTAAAGGGTGAGCTATCTTTAGTTTTCCCTTTGGGGTCATCTTCCCCGGATTCTTCTGAAGTAGACATAGGATTGAGGTTTCCCATCAAATTGAAGGTATAGGGTACCTTTTCACTCTCCAGCTCCCAAACCTTATGTTTTAGCCATGAAGTAGTAAATTTCATGACAGGGGCCATTAGGTCTTCCAACTCTGTGACCTCATCATCATTCCAGCTTATCTCCCTAATTGATCTGTCCTTAACAGATTCATAGGCATGATCTTGCACCAGGTTTCCATCATCTTCTAGCTGGTCGGGGATCAACTTAACATTATATTGTCTGATCACATCAACAGGGAGCCTAGAGTACCTTTTCTTCCTTGCCTCAAAATCATCTTTGATATTTGCCCAATAGTCTTCTAGGTCATCCTTGTGGCGGTATTCTTTGGTGGCCTTCTTCTGTGCTTCCCCAGTGATGTCAAAATTCATCCTTTTAGAGTGGAAGGAAAAACCATGAGCTACCAATTCATCGCTTGCTGCGTGTGCTGATTGGATGGAAGGACACACCTCTGCTACGCCAATCCCAAGAGGGAAATCCCCACCAAAACCTGTTTTATGCTTCTCCTTTTTGACAATTCCATCAAATTCACATATCTGTCTCACAATTTCCAGTAACACAATATGATCAGTAGGGTACCTAGGTAACCTATATGGAGCAGCTTGGCATCCGTCAATTCTGATGTAAGAGAAGGTAGGAAACTAAATGAACCAGGATCCGTATCTCTTTATCAACTCCTTTGCTCCATCTGACAATCTCACATGCTCCGCATTTTGAAGCATCCTAGTGATATGCATTGTGAATGCATCATTGGCTCTTCTGTAATCCTTGTGTCCTAGGTGTAATTCTGGGTATATCTCATAGACTATGTCCTATCCAAATTTCCCCTGTGGATTCAAACCCCTATATGGGTAGAATCTAGCTAACACATACACCACATAGGAAGACATAGTGAACCTCTTTGTTTCTAGGACATTCCTTAATTGCTTATCAATCACAACACTAATAAGTCCTGCCCAATGGTAATTGGTTCCTTGTTCAATCTTGTTTATCACATGAACCATCCAACTCTCTAACACTCCAGCGGTCTTCAAACCTGCCACTCTGCTCAAAAATGTGATAGAATCATAAATATCTGATCTGAATTTAATCCTATGCAATTGCTTGGGCAATTTAGAGTAGTGTGATTTTGGCTTTTCCAACCAAGAATTAATCATCTGTTGGGCTTTAATGGGCTCATTCTCATAGTATGTTTTAGCCAAGTCCATGTTCAGAGCGCACACAGAAGGCAAATCCAGCATGTCAAAGGCCTGGGCAATGGAAACAAGATTGAAATTAGCTAAGACTCTTCCTTCGGTACTGACAACCCTTTCTGTGTCAAAGTCATACCACCGAGCACACTCCAGGATTAATTCATAGCATTGGATTGCCGGAGGGAACCCTGCCACATGAACAAGTCCGGACTTCATCATTCCCTATCTTAGGACTGACAGATCCTTCTGAGCTGTTCTCTTTTTAAACTCCTCATATCGCCATGCTCCAACATTCATGTCAGACACTTCAGACCACACAGAAGATATCTTGCTATCAGGGAGTTGACTTCTAGTGTCCAATCTTAATCTTTCTGCCTCTGAAATAGAGGACCCCTCCGTGTCACCCTTAGATTTCCCCGCTGCAGCCTTGCTTGATTCAGCCTGCACTCACAAAAGAATGTCATGAGTATCCCATTATCATATATATTCCAATCCAAAGGTTAGCACAAAATCATATAAAGCCATTGAAATCCATCACAAATCACCAATCTTTGAAAATCCAGAAAAATAAAGCAATCCGGGAAAACAAGGTAAACCGGGGAAATCCAGTTGGGGCAGAATTTCGGAGAAATCTGACCCAGACGGATTCCTACTGCCAAGGCACCATTCGCCATATAAATCGTTAGTACGGACAAAAGTTATGCAATTATCATGGAATTCATTTATTAGCAACAAAAAATCAACATTTAGCATTTACTCCATTAATCCTATCCTCGAAAATTGAAAAGAACGAAACCGGGCAGAAAAACCGGAAAGTCCAGACAGGAAGGATTTTTGCGGATAGTTCAAATATTCTGGAATTCATTATATTCCGCGGAATTAGCCGAAACTGGGAAAATCCGGGTGCGCAGAAATTCTGCGGACACCTCGGAAACCCGACGAAATGCTAACACGCGAACCATTAATCAAACGATCATGCAAAATCCTCTACCTGGATTCTAATGGTCCCAAAATCGACGCAAATCAACAAAATTCGGAATGCACTTGAACTTGAATTTCAAAAGACCTCGAATGACCAAACTTCATGGCGAAACAATGATGCCCTAATTTTGACGAATAAGCCTCCCGCCATGAAAACCAGGGTAAACTCAAAGTTTGGAATACTATCCCTAAGGATGAATCTAAGCACTCCGAGTCTTCACAAGGCAAGGAACTGGTTTAATACAGGCTCAAGATAGACAAATCATAACAAATTCATTAATCTGGGCCGAGCACCGAAAAAACCCTAACCTCGCACAGTATAGCAAATTACGCACTTAGAGGGCAAAAAACCGACCCAGAACACCTTCCAAACGGATGCACCCGTCATCTAATGGATAAATACAAGCACATATGGCACGGGTGATGAGGTTTCACGAAAAGATGGGTCAAACCCCAATTTGATAAATACAAAATCACAACCAAGCACAGGCCGACCATCAATCAATCATAGAAAAAACTCAACCATCATGCAAGCAGATAAAAGGGCCAGTGATAACCTACCATGGATTAGTCCAGACGAAACTCAAACCCGAAGAAACGACCACAAAGCAAATACACCTTAGCAATGGAAACCTTAATCCGCGCTCCACCAATCCACACGCAAGCAGCTCAAGATCAATGATCAAAGCTCGAACAGGGAATGCACTCAGACGCCAAGGCAAAAGACAAGTGAATAATGAAATCAAAGTGACGTCTAACAGCCTTTAATCCCTCCATATTCGCGTCTGAGCAAAGGTACCTCGAGCATTAATGAACGACAAGACATGTCTGAAAAATCCAGAAACCCGAGCCCAAGACGGAATTTAAAAAAAAAACACGACAAACGGAAAATTCGGACAAACGCGAATTCCACGGATACAGCAGAAACTGGGATTTTAATGAAGTTCGGGATTTTGACGCAGTCCAGGAAAATCCGCCAAAACCGGAAAATCCTGGAGTCAAGCAGAAATCTGGATTCAGAAAATTCAACAATGAACAGACAATGAACCAGAGCCCGGGAAAATCCGCCGGAGCTGGAAAATCCCAGATTCAGCTCAAAACCCGGATTTTCACTAAAAGCCAAGTTTAACTAATTCAAGCCTCAAGACAAGACCAAAGCCAACAAGACCAACATTTTAAGACCTCAAAAGGATGAATCTCACAAAACTAAAGGTCCAAAACCCCATTAAAAGAGGGTCCCTACTCCAAGTGGGGCGTGTGTGCAAAACTGCACAATAGTAGGTAATTGTACGTAACCTCCATCTTCATCTTCCTCTTCACATCACTGGTCCGTGAAAGTGCGAGACTAAAAGTTTTTGTCTCACTCAACCAGATGACAATGTTGTAGTTGGTTCCCTCTATTGTTCTAATGATGGCTTCCCTTTCCTTCTTGGCCTTTAGGTAATGCTCATTTTCGATTACTAACTTTCAAGCTATTAATATGAGACACACCATCCTGGCACAAGAATTCACAACATTAGATAACGTTGGATGGAAAGAATGACAAGATCATAGGTTCCAGAGCTAAACCTGGTTGCTTTGATACCACATGTAACATACTAACCCTTTAACGAAGTAAAAATTCCTAATTTTCCACCATACGAGTAAATAAACTAAGTAACAAGCCTTTGCAATAAAATTTTTCTTTTCTTTATTGATAATTTCCATTCAAGATGCATAACATATTACAACATAAATTCCTTTTCATTTCATATAATACATCAATGCAAGAAAGAATAGATTTTCATACATACTTCAAATAGCTTTAGAACAAATAGTTGTAAGATGGTCCAGGATCCTTCCTTTCAAATCTTGGTTCTTTTGTTGCTTGTTGTGGAGGAGAAGCATCAGTCAATGCTTTTCCGCCAACCACAGACTCATAATGTGGTCCCCCACACATCTATCCTTCGATAGATGGCCCTTCCCTTTGACGAAAAGTTTGGTAGAGTAACCAATAACAACAATCAACTGAGCATAGTGTTGCGTCCTACATAACTAGAACTTGTAATCCCACAAACTTTTCCTAGCATTTAATACTGGATCACAGTGAACTGACAGTGGAGCCAAAGGTCTTCACACTACTTTGGACAAAGTGTTTCATTCAATATGTTCTACTGAGGGTCATCTATCACATACACTACTCAGGGCTGATTTGACTTAAGGCTATCTTAAGCTATGCATAACTATTTCCTTCAATGGATAGTCCATCATCCTAGATAACCTACAACCATATTAATCTACTTGGAATAAACCTACTTAACTAGTAAGTACACAAGGTAGGTATTTCCTTCAATGGATAGTCCTTTATTCCAAAGATAACCTATAAACTTGGATAACCCTACTTACATGTAAGTATTTAAACTCACTCCCATACTAGATTATCTATCCTAGGAGTAAACACAAGCTTTCCTAGTTAAATCAATAACTTAGCTAAATAAACCATAAGTGCTTTCCATGTTTAATCATACCTAGTATATAATACTTATTATAAACACCCATCTCCTACTATGGAGTACTTAAAGACACATTATGAAAACAATATAATAGCTTCAACATCCCTTTCAAAACAATCTAAATTCTCTAATGCATATAATGGAAAAGACATCTCAATCCATGCATGCAAGACACATCATTCAAAGTAAAATAACAAAGAAGAAGAGATCCTCATGCATGTTATCACTTATCCAAACTAAAGACAAAAATGTAGCCCTCTCCAAGAACAATTAGCTTGATAATCAACTTCTCAAGAATATCACAAATAACTCTATCTCACTTGTTGATAGCTTACTTCTCTCAAAATATAGTCTCCTCACAAACTACATTAACTCACTTCCTTTCTCTCTCTCAATGCAAAGCAAAGTATGGTTGGAAAAATATAGAATTATGAATTGCAAAAGATGTATTGTCTTATGGAGGAATGTGTCCCTTCCAAATGAAAAGTTTCAGCTATTTATAGAGCAACCAAGCAACCTCAAAGCCTTCAGTTTAGGCATGCTATTAGACAACAAGCTTCATGCAAAGCAACACATGAAACATATCAGAAAGGTGGTGAATTCATAAGATAATACTCTACATAGTCACCTACAGGTCGACTTGTTTTGTGACAACATTCTAAAGACTTATTCAATCAACATATGATTAATTTGAATTGCCTCAATGAGAAGACATCTACAATAATTTAGACTCAAAGGTGGTGCCATTTCCAATTCCATTTCCTTCATATTTGGTGTGGTTAAACTTAGTCAACTTCCATTTTTTTGACAACAAGTTTCCATCAATCCATTTGGTGGATGAATTGACTTGAGCAGTTTAATACGTTAGACAATGTCAAGCTCAATCTCACCAATGGCGTCGACCAATTCAAGCATTTTATAGACAATAATATCCAATGTAATGCAATGACTTATATTGCATGTCATCCAAAATGATAATCGGTTTACACTTAATAGTCATAAGCTACTAATTCGGCTTCATTTGACATAGTCAATAATGACTATTATCGACCTCCATTCACATAGTCTTTATCGATTATATCAGCCTTTAATATATCGGCTTCAATTAAATAAGAGTTAGTTGATTTCAAATAACATATATAATATGTTAAATATATATTATATACAAATATATTTAAATACTAACATGTATATATATATATATATATATATATGAGTACAGGCAAGATAGAATATAATAAACACATTATATTGAATGTATGCATATATATATATATGTATAAATGTATATGCCTCTATGTACACGTATGCGTAGGTATATCTATATCGATGCATCCATATGAGTGTGTCCATTCGCTAATGTACACATGTATCAATATACATAAACATATGGATACGTGTATATACTATACATATATATATGTTCACATCCGATTCACACATAGCCATTCACGATTACCATCATATTGATAAGTGTTTACATGTGGTATGTCTATACATATGCATATACGTGTCATTAGATCCCATTGACATGCATGTGCATATATATACACATACTTCCATGCACGTCCCACTTATCAATATAATCGTAATAGTACAAGAAAGATCTCAAAAGATCAAATAGATAAACATCACCCAATAATGCATGCAGTAGTAAACTAGACTCTGAAATGTAGACATATCAGCTAGGGATGACTTACCTACTACCCACAAATTGACTTAACTCAATCATTCTAATGTGATGTGTGTATATGCTCAGATAATTTAATTTTACCAGTTACCTGACCAAGATCTTCTCCCGAGTGATACTTCCCCTTAGCCTGGAGGAATGAACACACACCTGCATCCACTAACACATGCACATGACAGTCAATTGTTCATAACATATGCAGTATACATAAACATTTCCAAAGTTATAATAATAATAATTCAATAACCTTTCTTTCACATAAATGCAATATTTCACCATGAATAACATTAACTGAGGTAATATCTAATGAGACAACATCAAATGAGATAACATTCATATTGATAACAAGGTTCAAGCATAATTTATTCATCTCCAGAATTCACATTACATTCATATTTACCCTATGTAGTAATAGTAAATAGTAACTTCTCAATTGGGGTGTAACACTTAAATTACTTGCATATTAGCTTAGCTTCAATTAATGGCTTCGATCTGGTAACATAAATGCATCCATTTAGCATATTGTGTAATTAGGGTTTGAATCTTTTTAGCTTAAAATCCATTTAGATTAGCTTTGCACTCACCCATATCAATCATCTTAGCATAAATCATGTTAAAATAGCTTGCATCCTGTTAATTTAGTTTTAAATAATATTTTCATACACATCTATCAGTGGTTTCGTCGATTCTCTTCAATAGAATCGATCAGAATAGGCTCATTTATCCACGAGATTGGGAAAGGGTCATCATTCCACATCAATGTGACACCACTCTCCCAATAGGATAAGTTTCAATGGATTAGAATAGGTGTTTTTGAAGCTTTCATATTTTAATATGGTAGTTTTAATGGATGCTTAGTTTAGTTTTGTATTGAATGATTTTATTGGACTGATGTTTAGTGGCTTGAATATGCTTCAAATCCTCATGGATCAAGTGTAGTCAACCTATACTAATGCGTCAGTCACAGTTATATTATGTAGTGATAAGCTCACAAATATTCTTGGACCTTTATTAATCCTTTTGTGTTGTTAGAATCCTCTAAGTAGTCATAATAATTTCTCCACTTAGTTGGAGTCCCACCATTTTATGCTTAGATGAAATTTTGTGCCCTCCTTTTTAATTTTATTATTTTTAAAGACAGTTTCCAAGCAAGTGGTGAACTTAGTGCTTATTTTAAATGTGAGAACAAATATTGCTCATTGTATTCTTTTTCTACTTTACAAGTTTTTGATGGATCACTCATTGTGAGTAGAGTACAATAATTTTTGTCCATATCCATATTGTTTGAGTATTTGAAATATTTAATTTCCTTTATTCATCCTCATAGTAGCTTGCATGCACATCAATGTGGGGGTAAAATGTAATGGTAAAAATCATGTAGTAATGCTCTTTTCTCTTATGTTTTAGAAAAATGTAATGGTAAAAATCATGTAGTAATGTTCTTTTCTCTTATGTTTTAGAAAAATGTAATGGTGAAAATTCATAGCCATTGCCTTTTCCTTTTTGTTTTGGACCCTCATTGTCATGTTTATACTTTTTGCATTGACTAGTGTGCACATTAACATATTTTTGTATAGCACTTGACAAATAAGCTTGTCTTAGCCTTATTCCATCTCCACACATCCCAAGAGTCTAGATCTGACATGCAATCTCTATTGTTCACCACTTTGGTTTAAATTTATGTGTAAAATTAACTGATTCAATCTTACACACATGAATTTAAATTCTAAAATTTTAAATTTTAAATTAGGACAATGTTCCCCTTTTCCCACTAGCCATAATGAGTAGAGTAAACCACCAATTGTTTCAAATTGTACACTAGGATTACATATTTAAGGACATGTATCTAGATCTTAGTTATAGATCCATATAGCATATAAACTAAGCATCAATAATACCAAATTTGCTTGCATCATCATAGGCATACTTCATGCTTGCTTTCTATCTTTGGTATTGCTCATCATCATTAAATTAATCCGCTAAAAGTTAGACCAAAGGAGAACAAATAATCATCTAAAAATTTCCCAAACAATGTCTATTGACACTGCCCCACTTTAGACATAGGTATTTTAGATTGAGATGAATCACTTTTAGTCAACACATTTTAGACATACCATTTCTATAGGGGAAACTTATATTTATATGGAAAGTTTATTTTTGTAAGCATATAGATTAGATTTTTAGGCACAACCTTGAGCCTAACCATTGAGAGACAATTTCATTATCTCAAGGTCAATATTTGGTAGATCTATATTTTTTGATTGAATGACCCGTCTTCATCAAATCTAAAATTGAATACTTTAAATATTTTAATTAATTCCTCCATTAATCACAATATTTACACATTATTAGTTATCAATCCCATCTTTAATATTCTTAATTTTTTTATTTAATTTAATTATTTGTTCAAAATAAAGCATTCATTTTCATTACAATGGTATTATTCTTTCCAAATAAAATTGGGGTTTTTAGATACCTTATAATTTCAATTTGAATAAACAATTAATTATACCTTTTTTATTTATTGTGATGAAAGGCCACAAAAATGTGGTCCTTTCTTTTAATCCTCGATTATTTTTCTTTCTTTTTAGAACTAGAATGATTAGGGGAGAGGGGGGCAATAGTTGTGTGAAGTTCTATCGTTGATATAGTACTCTTGTGGTTATGAGATTTAGTTTTAGAACATATTTATACTATATATTATTAATAATCATTCCACATGTAAATGAACAAATGATCAAATGTTTATCAAAATAGACCCTTACATGAACACATGAGAACTTATGAATACCATCTAAACAAGTATAAACACATTCATTAACAAGTGTAATAAACACTCTTTTCATTTACATAAAATATCATAACTATCTAATATAATATAAATGTGTCATTTATAAAATAAGATGCTCATGTGAACAAGTATGTCTCTTATATGAACAAATAGTGGGTGACAATGTACATGTATTGGAGTTCATATCATATGTTTCTTTATGACAAATCTAAAAGATTAGTATAATAAATACCTTGTAATTTGTCATGAAAGTAAGAAGTTATCAAAAAGTTTTATGATCATTTAAAGTTGAATATAAGTTATATTTTAAATAAAAATATGATGCTTTTATAAAAAAATAGTATTCTTGTTCAATTATTGGGTTATTTAAATATAAGATATAAAAATTAGAGATAACCAAATTTATAATTACCAAAAATATTGAGATGATTTAGATTACATATAAATGATATTTTAAATAAGAATATGATGTTGTTTTAACAACAAATAATATTTTTGTTTAACTGCCAAAATTCCAGTGATAATAAGATTTTTATCAAATTTTTAAAATCATTTAAAAAACACGACGATTGCTTGATGAATCACAGTAAATATAGATAAAAGTCCATCAACATTTGGAAAAAAACATTCCATATAATTACTCCTGATCACAAAACTAGCTCCCACACTACAAACATAGTTAACCCAAAAACTTCGTTAAATTAAATGAAAAAGGTTAAAATGTTTACCCACGTCAAACCAAACAAAATAATTATCTGTACACAAGTAGAACCAGACTAACGGAGCCCGACTCCTTAGTAACATGGACAACGGTATCCAAGGTAAGGTATGTCCAGACATTATTTTGCTATCATCTCTGAGAAAATTTTCTTGGTAAGGTGATGATTACATTGTACTTTTCTGCTTGATAAACCTTTTATTTTATCTGGTTGCACGTTCACGTTCTGTATATTCCTGAACAAGCAGACCTTGTTGGCCACTACTGCTTAGCTACGAGAAACTTTTAGAAGGGATTTGAAGGCTTAGTGGTCTCACTGTTCTCCAGACTGACCACAATGAAGGGTGAGCGCAGGACTGAAGCTTTGATGTCTCAAGTGCAGTTTGTAACTAGTTTTTAAGGGCATGGGTAGGTGGGTTTCAACAATTTCCAACCTCCACCACAAGGCCACATTTGGGTTATCACATTTTGCAGTAGATTGCTTAGATTTTAATTTCCTTGGTCCTTCTTTTGAGCCTGGTAACAATGTCAGCTGCTGCAAGGGATACCGCCCTGCAAATAGAGGAAGAGAAAGAGGATGTTGTGGGAACCAAATGTGCTATCCTTATAACACTGCTTTTCCCCTGTTTGATCCTTATAATCCTTTCTCTCATAGTTGTTTCATTTGTGCTCATTTTCAAGCTGCACATCCTTTGCCGAACGCCCCTGCACAGAATAGCCAAAGGTTTTGGCAGAAAACAATGCTAATTTGGAGTTTAAGGCTTGAATCTGGGACATCCCATATAAATTATGCATCTAAAGCTATTAGGAGGTTGAGTTCTGATTTTGGGTTACTTTATAGAAATTATTCCTCTCTGGGTGCTTCCGCCGGTCTCAAACCTATGACAAAGATGGTGGTATTGGAGACAGATGAGACCAACGATGAGAGCGAAGAAGAGCATGGTGATGAAACTAGTGAGGAGGAATATAGAAACAATCAGGAAGAGTGTGAGGATTCCGGAAAATCTGTTGATTTTGGAGAGGTTGAGAGAGTCTATAAAGTTGTTGAAGAGTTGTTTGCATCATATCAGAATATGGAAGCGGCTCTTGACCGATGCGAGGTTAGTCTTTCCCATACTTTGGTATATCATGTATTGATTAGATTTTCAAATGCCAGGAAGCCTGCTTTCAGGTTCTTCCGATGGGCAGGGCAGCGTGTGGGATTTTCACACAATTCTCTGACTTATAACATGATGATGAGTATATTGGGCAGAGCAAAGCAGTTTACGAGTATGTGTGAATTGTTGGATGAGATGTGTAAGAATGGATCTGTGTTGACAATTGAGACCTTTGAGATTGCAATCAAAGCATTTGTAGCTGGCCGGGAGATGAATAAAGCTGTGAAGATGTTCACTTTGATGGAAAAGCACAACCTTAAGGCCAATATTGACAATTTCAATTCTATCCTAGGTGCATTGGGTCGAGCGAAACTTGTGAAGGAAGCCCAAATGCTGTTTGAAACAATGAGAGAAACGCTTCCCCCCGATGCAAAAACATATACTGTGCTTCTATCGGGATGGTGCAAAGTTAGGAAACTGATAGAGGCTGGAAAATTGTGGAATGAGATGGTGGATGGAGGATTCACACCAGATCTTGCAACCCACAACATAATGTTGGAAGGCCTTTTTAAGGGAAAAAGGACACGTGAGGCTGTCAAACTCTTTGCCCTCATGAAAATGAATGGTCCCTTGCCTAATGCTGTGAGCTACACTATTGTAATTTCTGCCCTCAGTAAATTACAAAAAATGGATGGAGCTTTGAAATTCTTTATGGAAATGCAGGAAAATGGCTGCTCGCTAGATGCCACTGTTTACACTAGTTTGATCACAGGCTATGGCACTGCAAACGAGTTGGATCGGGCTTATGAGTTGCTTCAGGAAATGAAAAATAGAGGAATTCCTCATGACTGCCGGACCTACAATGCTCTGATCAAAGTCATGGTGAATCTTAGGAAACCAGATGAAGCTACTAAATTCTTTGATGAGATGATACAATGTGGCTTTGAGCCTACTATTCACACATACAACATGCTCATGAAATTATATTTCAGCACCAAGAAATTTCAGATGGGCTTGAATGTATGGAATCAGATGGTTCAGAATGGTTGCAGTCCTGATGTTAATTCATACACCGTGTTTATTGGAGGGCTAATCAGGGAAGGCAAATCACAGGAAGCTTGCACCCATATAGAAAGCATGATTGAGAAAGGCATGAAGGCTCCCCATTTTGATTACAATAAATTCCTGGCCGATTTTTCAAGAGCAGGCAGACCTGATATATTTGAAGAACTTGCACAAAAAATGAAATATGCAGGCAAGTTGGGTATTGCGAATATGTTCATCAAGTTCTCACAGAAGACAAAAAAGAGGATGAAAAGAAGGCACATTCCATCTGTTGGGGCTGTGCTCTGTCAGTAACTTTGGGTGCTGCTCAGTGCAATTTCCCAAGTTCCATATACCCTGTTGGTGCAGCTCCATTCCAAGAATGCATTGTAAGTGGAGGGACATCACTTCTGGGTGACAGGACCTTATATATTTGTCAATTAAGAAAATCAACTACTTCAAAATGATCACGTTAGGTAAATAACATGATCCTTTTGTATTGAGGATGTGGTGAATGCATTCTTGGAGGAGTGTTCTTTGAACGAAGAAGTTGCTCTGTCATTCATGAGGTATATTATGGAGATCTTGACGAACACGAGTGAATGACTTTTAGCTGACTTTTATTATCTTACAGGCCAACACTTTGATTATAGAGAGGTTTTAAATATTTTTATTTCCTAGCAGTTTGAGTGAGTCACCGAGTGTAGTGCTCAGAGAATTAGAGGTGCAGCTTTCATTGTATATTTAAACAGTAAATTCATGAAATCCAGCCAAATGCAGTAATAGCATCAGAATTGTGTTTGATAACTAAGCCATATCATATGATCAAACAATCTCACATGCAAGTTTCCTTTGTTAAG
Source organism: Sequoia sempervirens (assembly GCA_007258455.2). Lineage (NCBI taxonomy): Eukaryota > Viridiplantae > Streptophyta > Pinopsida > Cupressales > Cupressaceae > Sequoia > Sequoia sempervirens. The sequence continues at coordinate 454,158,893 of VDFB02000017.1, forward strand.
CCAAAATGATGGCAAATGATAGGACTGGAACTATCATATAACTAGGGGCAAAATCTTTTCCTGTAAGTCCTCGACAGAGATTAGGTTGGTCATATATTTGAGGAGGTTGATTTGTATCCATTTGTAATTGCTAGTTGACATCATGATATGTTTTTCCTCAGTAGATTCTTCATGCTTTCTATTTTCAATTTTGGTCTATGGTTCTAGCTTAAGGAAGAAAGTGACAAAGATATCTATCATTAATATATAACTCCTGACGGAAGTACAAATCTCGTTGGGTTTCATCTGGGGATATTTTTGTGACATTATGATAAGAAAGAACTGGCTTTAGTGATTGTTGTTTGAGTGTAAGTCTTATAAATTTTTAGATTTTGCTTTTTGAATTTTTTGGCAAGCTTTTTTTTCTTTCTCTGCTGGAGGTATGAGCATTGGCACTCAAGTAGAACCAGGATTAACTCAAAAGATGTTATATATAAGTGCTTTTATGAAAGATGCATCCGTTTAGTATTTCAAATTTCACATACTTTGGTTCACTGTTTAGGCTTCAATATATGGTAAGTTCAGAGAAGGGCCTTTACCAAAGATGTGTACAGCTAAACTAGCATTTTCTATTTTCCCTTTATGCATAAACCAGGCTTGAAAAAGCACACAAACACAGAATTTCCTTCTGTAGTATGATATTTAATGCCAGATTAGTAAATGAAGAATAACTACTCTGTGTGAGTGTGAGTGCATGTACGTTCACATGGCACATCCTTGTATCTGTTGACCATGTAGTTAATCAAGAATTCTAGCATCAAACAATGTCTATAACTTAATTCAACTCATCCAATCGTTTCAATACTCTTCCAACTCATCCAACAGTCATGGGGAGTTCTTTCAGAACTCTTCTTCTTGATGGAATATGAATGTGATGATGATGCATTTTAGTGTCCTCTAGGCTATATTTGTTCTGGATAATTCATTAAAGTATATTTATTTAGATAGGAGATTGTTTCTATGATTGTTAAGTTTGATAATAAAATTTTAAGCATTGTTTGATTGGCTTGGTTTAAGGCTTAATGTATTAAGTTATGACTACAAATGTCTCTGTAATTGAGCCTAATGTTATTGTAAAGTGGATTATATAATTTAAAAGGTGTCTCATCTTCTCGTAGTTCCTATGTAGTGTTTGGGTGACTCCACCTACCAATTTTACTATGTAGATCGTGTGAGCTGGTTTAGTTTAAAAGGTGTCTCATCCTCTCTTAGTTCCTATGTAGTGTTTGGTTGACTCCACCTACCGATTTCCCCATGTAGATTGTGTTACCTGGTTCCTAGAATAGCAATAATGATGGTTTTTTAATTTATTTAGTTATATGTGGCTATTAGAGGCTTTTTCTGTTATCATTTATGTTCTGTTGAGACTAGTTGTCTGTGGCTACTGTATGCTTATTTGTTTTTGTCTACACATGCTTTCTCTATAACATCTTGATATTAACTTCTTTAATCATGGAACTGAGGTACAGTGTTGTTTGTATGTGCTTATAGTTTCTCATCCATTTACAGCTGTTCGATCCTCAATGCTTGCTTGCTTGCTATCATCAAGCTGGTACGTGCTTTTCTTATTTGTATATTGGTGCAATTGGTAGTGTAACAATATAGCAATAAACATTTGGTGTTGTTGCATTTATGAATTTGGGCTGGAATTAAAAAGAATCAATGTTGGTCAACAATACTTATTGATGACACTAGAAAAAGATGGAAATATAAATGGGCAGGCTTATTGATAAAGCAATATAAATGAACCAAGAACGAGAGAAAAATCTAATAAGAGACTTTAGGTGTCTGTCTACATTCATGAAAAATCCAAGATAAATTGAGTGTTGTAAGATACAATTTGGCAATAACAAAAGACATGGATATGTTGTTGAATTATCTACCTCCAATACTTGCAAGGCACTGCATTATACGACAAGAGCTTTGTGTTGAATTGATCACAAAACACATAGACAACAAACAATCCAGTGGTATGAAGAAAGAAGTTGTTAGGAGGAAGAAGAGCAAAGCGAAGACCAATGTCTTACCCCATGAAATTAATGCCATTAAGTCTAAACAAAGGTGGGAGAAGACCATAACATGGTTAGGGGATGGACCAGGAAATTAGATGATCTCTTAGACTAGTGGAACAACAAGAATGAAGAAGGAGATTGTGAGAGGCAGCTAGAAAAATCCATTAGCATGTTTTTGGAGCCAAAGTGAAAATTGGAACCAAACTATGAGCCAAAGCAGAAGCATAAGTTAGAGTTGCAGTCATGAATGAAGGAATCTAAACATGCAACTGACTTCAAATAATAGCTTACAACTAACAAAAGTAGAGTGGGTAGAGGTTGCTAGGCAACTTCACCTTGTTGAAGAAGGAAGTGCCGATCTTTCCAACCAAGTTAGGTCAGCAGTGTCAATAAAAGATTCAATTGGGTCATTGGAGTGGTTAGTGTCCCTTCTTAGTGAGGGAAGTTTTCATTTTGATATGGACTTGGATGACTTATTTTTCGGAGAATATGAGAGCAATATTCGAGGTATCCAAGAATTGCTAGTCGAAGACATTGAGCCAAAGATGCTAGGAAAAGAGATTGAATTGGAGAAAGGGGAGTTTGAGGGCATTACTATTAGGGTATGGATCATTGAGGTCTCCAAAAGGGTTTAGGATTCAATTGTGTCCAATAGTGTTGAGCGAGAAAAGAAATGTCTGGATTATAACTTCTTGAGGAGAAGGTTCAAGTCGCTACAATTGCATTAAGGACAACTAGAAGTGGTGACTCCTCCAACTAGTCCAAGTGTGTAAAGGCAAAAATTGCCTAAATTCGATGGTGATGGATCAAAAAACCCACCACAACATTGTCAAATTTGTGAAACCATTTGATTTGGTAAGGGTTCGACTAATACATTATTTAGTTGTGTTCATTTCTAGCAATCCTTAGGGAAGTGGCAATTGATTAATACGTAGAGGTCTCCCCAGCTAATAGAAATACGAGGGAGAAGCTATTAAAAACCTTTGAACAAGAATTCAAACTTCTTCATGATGACAATGAAATTGTCACAGTGATATATCACACTAGGCAAAGAAGGCATGAGAATATGTGAACCTACAATCACAGGCTCCAAGAATTACTAGGGAAACTAGAGTAAGAAGTAGTAGATGGACTGAAGAAATGTTGTTCATTGAAGGTTTGATAACCTCATTGCGAAGAAAAATGAAGGTTGTGCCACCTTATCATATGAAGAAGTATATAATAGGGTGATGGTTATTGAGAGCAAAAATAAGATGTTCTAATGCTCTAGAGGGAAGAGGATGGTCACTTAGAGGTAAGTAGTGATAGTGAACTAGGATCCATTCAAGCATAAAGAAGGGACACGTTTTGAATGATAAACTTAAAGCAAATAAAAGAGAATCTAGCAAGGAACCAAGCGATATAGTGTAAGGATTGTAAGACAAAGGGCCACACAAAGGTTAACTTCCCCCAAAAGATGTTTTGTGAAATCTGTCAACTAATGGGCCATTCAACCAAGGACTGCCCATACAACTTGAAGAATAGAAGTACACAAGTAGTCATTACTCAGGGAGAGCAGTCAACTTGACTCATTACACCTCTGAAACCACAAAACAACAAAAGTGCATCTCTAGGCGGCTATCATAACCAGAGCAATAATAATATACATGTAAAGAATGATACATACCGGATTCAATGCGTGAGAATAATCAAGTATTGCTTTATTGAGGTAGTGCTGTGATTAATCAGGGAGGATCATTCATCCAAAATTAAATCCTTTCCTTCGTTACAAGAACACTATTTAAAGTTCCCAGAGGTTACTAATTAAACCACAACTGTTGGCAACTACTTACAATGATTTACTAACTACTCACAGGAGAAAAGTAATTAACAAAATAGTCAGCTACACACTTATGAAGAAAGCATAACAAATTCAGTTTATGACAGCTTCAGTGACAAGAGTGATGTCTCTGTCTGGTGTGGCTAATAGGGGTGATGGGAGTGTCAATTTCATTCTGTTTTAGGAATGCCATGTTGAAAATTGAAATAGAAAGCCTTTATTTGCAAGAAACTATAGACAATCTTGATGTTTTCCGTTGGTGCCAGTATATTTAACTTTGTTGAAGCTAGGCTGAACATTCAGAGTTAGTTATTTTTTATTCTGGTAGGTGTGGTATTTCCTAAAGTTCGTACCCTCTTATAGATTGTTTGATGTTATCCTTGTTTTTGAATTTTCAATCCACAAAGCATGATGCTCATAACGAATAAAATAGTATAAAGTTGCAGACTTCAGCCCACAGAAGTCCCTGGCTGGAAATAATGGATGAAAATAGATATATTACAGTCATAAGCATTTTTATTGATCCAAACCTTAACTGGCTATTAGAAACGCGCTTTATGAATAATCTTTATATTTGTTAATATTATTAAATTGATTTAGTCATTTACTGCCATTCCGTTTAGAAAGCCATTTGTAATCGGTCTTACTTGTTTCTTGAGCACTTGTATTTGCCAGAATGTATATCCAGTGTTTCTTTGACTAGGTCATACTGGATTTAGTGATCTGTATTTAGTTGTCATTGATTCACAATCTCTTTGCTAAATTGCAATAGTCAATATAGTTGTAATTTTATTTGTTGTTCAAATTATATTAATCTGCAATCCAGCAAATTAATTTGATATGCCCAACTTCTGGTCATACTTTCTGTTATAGGGTTTTATTTAAGATGTCTTCCATTTGCTCTCTTTTATAAGTTAGGTTTGATTTAAATGGTTAAAAGTTCTTCTATTATCTTGTCTAAACCAAATTGCAAAAGCTCCAAGTCTGGGTTTGAGGTTCTTCTCCTGGGCTAGCCAGGAGGCAGGATACAAGCCTGATTATATTCAATGAATGCATGATTGATAAATTCCAAAAAACAAGGTAGTTTGATATTGTCGTTCATTTCTTTTGCAAACAAGGGTATATTTCTTGTAAGGATTGACACCTTGTCATTTTACTGTGGTTCTACACATCTGCAGATAGACAAAAGGAACCTTGTGAAGTATTTTCATCAGATATTTTGCTTCATGAGGTGATTTAATACATTCATTTCCAACAAGTAGCTGGATTCCCTTTATAAAAATAAACTCACAAGGGAGGCTTAGGTAGTATTTCTGGACTTAAAGCACATATTTACATTATATTTTCTTGTTGCTACATTTCAAGTTATAATTGTTTTTCTAATTTCATCTTTGATTTGAAGACAAGGAAGTTGTGATGATATTTAAGTTAGATGTTTTCTTTGAATGTGATTTAATGCTTAAAGTCAAGGATTTGCAACCGGCTCAGAATATCATAAAACAAATGATACAGGGGGGTATTTGCCTAAATATTTTAACATATAATATCATTCTGAAGACCTTTAGCAAGAGGGGATATCTGACTACCAGGCCTTTGAACTCTAGGGTTTCATGAAGAGCAGAAATTTTAATCTAAATGTTGCAACACAACAGCTCAAGCTTTGGGCCTAGCAATACAATAGAGGAAGGTGTTGAGTTTCTTGTGGAGATGAAAGGAAATGGTTGCTCTATGGTAGATCACAACAAGAAAACTCTTTTCACTACATTGTAAATTGCTTGATATTAAAATAGGAATGCTGGTATGCTTATACTACCCTTGGTCATGATGTTAAGAGTCATGGCCATTGGTTACTGTTGATATTAGCAACTGACAATCAGCAGATATTAAGCTTATTTTGTCTTGAAAACACATTGTCCTCGAGGTAGGATAAATTGTTGAAACTTGAATCCTCAACTTAGGAACATGGCTCTGTACAAAGTCAATGACATAGATGCTCTTTCTGAGATACAATTAGTAAAGTCTAGGCCTAGGGAGTCTTCCACCAATGTCCTTTTGAAGAATTTGTATCATGTTTCTATTGACCTTTGTCTCATCACACAGTTTTCTGATTTTAAAGTTATCATGTAAGGGTTAAAACTGGTATATGAAGCTTTCCATGGAATATCATTATATCCCAAAGAGTACAAAGGAAACTTAATGCTAAATTTGCTATCCAATTATAGATGAGCATTGAGAATAATTACACTAATAATGCATAAGATCTCGATATTGTTTATTCTAACCTCATTGAGTGGGACCTTATTTAATATACGAATGTGTGTTTTGATATTGCCTACAAATGAGTCACAATTCTCAAAATTATCATTTGATGCTGGTATTCTCAATATGTCTTTGTTCTTGATTGTGGAACTTTTATAAGGTTTTGTTGCATTTCTTGATTAGTTATGACTATGTTAGGGGTATTTCATGGTTAGGGTCTTTCACCTTGGTCAAAATTGAAGCAGTGATTGTTTAAGCTAGGATAATCTTCTTGGTAATTATTTTGATGATCTTTATTATGGTAATTTCATTTACTCTTTTGCCTATATTTATTATGGAAATTGAGCACATAAAGATAACCAAAATATTCATTGATTAAATAAGAAGCAAAACTTTTTTATGTAGGATTACAATGAAGGATGACAAATCACATTATGAATGTGGGATAAATAAATATGAACATACTAAAAGGCAATAAGGTATAAGGCATATCCTAAAGTCAGAGCGACTTTATTAAAGCTTATGCTTAATAACTAATTTACTATTAACTAAACCAAGCTTATCTCCAAATTTTACAAATTTGTTAGGACCCAAAGGATTGGTAAGATTTTCTATAGTTTGATCCTTTGTCAGACAATACTGCAACATAATAGATCCATCTTCTACTAGTTGTCTATTGAAGTGATAATGTGTTTTGACATCTTTGGTAAGCTTGTGGAATGCTGAATTCTTGGTAAGTTTGAGCGCCCCTTGATTGTCCCAAATAAGGATGTTGACTCAGTTTATAGAATCTTCACATTTGAAAGCATCCTTCTAAGCCAGAATGCCTCACATGCTACTTTTACCACTCCTTAATATTTTGTTTCAGTTGAGGAAAGAGCAATTGCATGCTACTTCTTGCTAGTCCATGTGATTTCATCCATGCTACGGCTGAAAAGATATTTAGAAGTGAATTTTCTGTCATCTATAAAACCTGCCCAATTTGAATTTGTAAATCCACATGGCTTAGGGTCTTTGCTTTGGCTATACAAAATGCCAAAGTCAAGTGTCTTTTTCACATGTCTCAACACCACCTTTGTTGTGGTTCAATGTTCTATCTTTGGTGCTGTCATGAATCTAGAAATGAAACTCACAACATAGCTCAAATGAGATCTAGTGGTTGTAAGATATATTAGGCTCCCCACTAGTGGCTTGTAGGTTGGCTCAGTAATTGTCTTAGAGTTGGTTTTGGCTGAAAGCTTCAACCCTTTCTCCATAGGTGTAGATGAGATTTTATAATCCGTTATTCTAAATTTGTTGAGCAAACTTGTGGCATATTTGGATTGTGAGACAAAAATGCTGTCACTTGTTTGCCAAACTTCTACACCTAGGCAATAATGTAAGAGTCCTAGATCAGTAATCTCAAAAGCTCTACTCATATTAGATTTGATTTGTTTAATAGCATGTGCCTCACTACTTGTAATAATGATGTCATCTACATATATGACCAATAGAATGAGATTATTACTGATTCTTTGATGTACAGATTGGAATCCAAAGAACTCTGCTAGAATCCCTGTTTAACCAAATACCTGTCAATTTTGATTTATCATACCTTGTGTACCTACTTCGGACTATATAGATCTTTCTTCAGTTGAATACAAGATGTTCCTTCCCTTTAACTTGAAAACTCTGTAGTTGATATGTGTACACTTCTTCATTCAAATCTCCATTGAGGAAGGCACTTTTTATGTCCATTTGATGGATTGTGTAGCCAAGTAGAGTTGCCATGGATAGGACTAATTGGATGGTGCTCATATTTGTTATAGAAGCAAAAGCCTCCTCATAGTCAATGCCCTCTTTTTGTGAGAACCCTCTTGCAACCAACGGAGCTTTGTACTTGTCTAGTGTACCATTCGCCTTGTACTTTACCTTGTATACCCATTTGCAACCAATGGTTTTCTTCCTTGGTGGAAGATCTATGAGGTCCCAAGTCTTATTTTTCATAAGACTCTCATGTTTAGTTGCCATGACCTTTTCTCATTTAGGATTTCCTTTTGCCTCCTCAAACACTTGTGGCTCATGAACTCTTTGAATATTGACCATTAGAGTAAAGTTGATTTTGTTCCTCTAACTCTTGCTTCTTGATTATCATCCCTCGATCATTTCACTAACTTGGACATCTCCAATGGTGCTTTGCCACCACTTTGGTCAATTCTTAGGATCCTCTTCATCCAAATCAGAGTTGTCACCATGACTTGGGTTGCTTATACCTATGTCATCTTAATGCTGATTTAGGTTGTCATCAATAAATGCATAAATGAGCAAAATAGTAGATCACTTCGAGGGGGTGACCTCCAACAATAAAAAATAATATATAAATTTAGTGTTTTGAAGCTATGATGATTTGGAAGAGACTTTCCTCATTTATTAGGCTTTACTTTGTAGGGACACACTCCTTCATCCTTACTAAGTCATCTTAAGGAATAACTAAAACTAATAAATGAAACTATTAAGGTTAAGCATGCCATAAGTGCCTATCCTTATTATGCTTAGAAATATAGAATATTAGCATCATAACATTTTTGTCCCCTTTAGAAAAGCGTTGCCCTCAACGCTTAGCCAACTCGAGAATCTTTTCCATGAATTGTTCATCATTTCATATTTTATTATAGACGAAGATGTCATCAAAGAATACCAACACCAATTTGTGAAGAAATGGTTGGAATATTGAATTTATGAGACTCTTTGCGAGTGATCTTGTTGATCTCCTTATAATGTGGGTACATTCTCTATGGATCGTCCTTTTTGTTAAGCATAATCATTGGGGATTGTTGGTAAACAGTTTTGTCACTACAAATAACCAAGACTCACCCGACGGTCATGGACAATGTGAACCAACAAATGGATGATTTGTTATGAGATTAACAAATATCCTCTGCGTTTAGAGGGGCAGCTCCCTCGTATGATATAATTTTGGGTTTTTAAATATATGAAAATGGGAGTATGCTTTTAACCAGAAAGTAGAAAAGGTAAACTAACATCTACTCATAGCCATGAGATAGATGCGATAAAGATGTATTTAAAACTACTAACTTGCTCAAAAGTAAACTGGCAAACCATTAACATCATGACTCACAGATCAGACTATTAAGAGTTTGCTGACTCGACTCACTGCAATTGAACATTTGCTGCAAATAAATGAATAAAACACCACAAAATGGCACATCCTCACAGGGAAGGAACATTCACACACTCATCTAAGCTCACAGACTTATTCATAAGCATCAATATTTTATTCAAAATCACTGCACACAGACAGTGAGCATTTACATCAAACAATCAAACTGCAGAAATTTACTGTTCCTCTTCCTAATCCCCCGGACAGACTAAAAATTGGACCAGACATCTAGTTACTATCCCTTCCCGCAACCCTCACAGAGGCTCCCGGTTGAACAGCAAAAAGATCCCCTGAATGTTTTTAGATTACATATTTAAAGCTTCATCAATGAGCCAAGCTTCATCAATGAGCCCGCTCCCTTTCGGTTTCATGTAATAGTTTCTTGAAAAACAGTTACAAAAGGAGCTCATTCCCTTAGAGAAGTTTGACAGTCGGTTACACAACTGATTCTTAAAGAATCGTTAAAATCAAAGATGTAAATAAAAAATACAAACTAAAGCCCAAAGAAACATGTGGTTGCTGCTGAAATGGCTGTTTAAAAGATTTTTATTCTTTCTGTCCTTTAGTTTGCTGACTGGGCATATCTTTGACCTGGCTCGCTTGATTACTTTATTCCCTTTATTTCGGATTGTGGATTTATTTTTTGAGAGTTGATGGAATTATGAATCTGGGCCCAAAATGCTGATAGAGTTAATTTCCTTCTCAATATATCGAATTCTGACCATATTATAGAAACTTTCCATGTCGTGACTCTTGGAAAGTACATCCACGTCTGGACCTTTGCTTAATTCATCAAGACAAGGGTGAAGAGTTTATATTATGCAGTTTTCATCATCAATGCTCGTTTTCTTCTATGCTAGTCTGAATTCTTGGTCACTATCAGCTGCAGTCAATAGTTTTTGTCCGGTTCCAAATGTTTCAAAGTGCATTATTGTAAGGGCGTGGAATAGTCTCCATACACTACTAAGAAATTGCCATTTTTCTTTGTATGCATTGGCCCTTTTATGATTGTACAGTCCCAACGTAGAATATTCGTGTTGATCAAGTGTTGAGGTCTCAGAGAACCTTTCCATTGCAATATGAAGAAACACTATATGTTGCATGTATTTGCTTTTCTTCTTACATGAGTTGGAAATTTCTGTGGTTTCCACAACTATCTCTGGGGCCGCCAGCCGTTTTGAACAAGTGCAAAGGCTGATAATCTTCATTTCATGAGCCTTTAATAACGTTTCGGGCTTTTAGAAAGTCCATGCAACCATATTGGGTACCAAAACTTGTTTTAGAACTTATGCTAAATGCCGCTAGTTCTTTTAACACACTGGCTCTGCCTTCTCTTTTGCAAATACAATAGAAATACCAACTTTATTAATGGTTGCCATAACCATTTTGGGGTCAGCAAATGGTTTCTAATCCTCTCTTAAATGCCGATAGCCTTGTTTAATTTCCAACTCCATTTTACCTCCACGTGTTCCAAATATCTCATCCTCTTCATAATTGATTGTAACTGGTGGGTCATTGGCCTTTTGGAAACTCTTTGCAACCACTCGATAAAACATCTCAAGCTTTCACATATATATATTTGGCTCGCACTTATCCCTGTGTTTGAAAAGGGCATGACAGAGGTTAAGGATGGTTTCAAAACCACCTAGAGATGCCGCCTACACTATGATTCAAGATATCATCATGATTCGGCGGCGTGAAAAGATGACTCAGTCCCTATATGCTTTGCACAGTAAACAGCACCAAAACCACCTTCACTAATCTCTTTGGCAATGTTAAGATCATTTGTAACTTTAGCCAGTTCATTATAAGCGGATTCAAAAGACTCATCTATAGTTATTTCTGCCAATTCCTGTGATCTTCTCTCCATTACTCTTCTTACTGACCGTGACATGGAGTTTGATATCCTGTCTAAATTTCTCAGTCTTAAACCACATGAAGTGAATCAGTGCCCTTCCTGAGTTTCAATTGCATCTATTGCACCTATACGGGTCATTGTGCAGTCTCCCCTTTAAACTGCCGATAGTAGCAACACTGACGTCCATTCTGGGACCTGTAAATGCTTGACGTCATGATACTATAGCAAAGAGCTAAGGTCCGTTCAGCTTAGACGCTCGAGCACAAGATAGTTTAAATTCAGTACTATCCGAGACAACCATGATGCAGCAACTGACCTAGCACTTCTAAAACCAGCACCACGCCTATATTTACCATGACTCCTCTGTTTTCACAGCTACAATCATACCCACAGATCTGTATTGGTTATGAGAACAGGAACCAATGTTTCAGTATTTTGATCTTTAGATAGACTGAACAGAACTTGCATGTGTTAGTCTCTTTTTAGGAGTAATAATATGGCTTTGTCTTGGACACAAAACAATCATTCGATCAAGAATATCAGTGCTCAATACACCTTTTGTTTGCTGGTAGTCAGGATGAGACAACTTTAATGGCTATAAGGTATAGTTAACAATGCTTGCTTGAAGTAACCAACATGACCTTCCAAATGAGGGAAATTTTGAGGTTCCAAAATTGCAAACTACAGGGATAAATAGGCACTTTTGTTGGGATGAACAATACTTCCTGGTATTAATTGAAAGGCACAATCATGGTTATGATATTTCTTGGAAATAAATGTAAAAATGAACAAAATAGTAGACCACTTCAAAGGAGTGACCTCCAATAATTAGAAAATAATATATGAATTTAGTATTTTGAAGTTATGATGATTTAGAAGAGACTTATCCTCATTTATATGATCACTATGTAGGGAGGCACCCTCTAGTCTTTACTAAATCATCTTAAGGAATAACTAAAACTAATAAATGAAACTTATTAAGGTTAAGCATGCCACAAATGCTTATCCTTATTATGCTTAGGAATATAGGATATTAGTATCATAACACTTCTTAGGATCCTCTTGATCCAAATAAGTGTTGTCACTATGACTTGGGCTACCTGTACCCCTGTCATCTAAATGCTGATTTAGACTATCATCAATGGATTCTAGGACTATTACTTGCTTGGGAGATTCCTTATGCTTGAAATCCTCCCCCCCTTCAAGTGGAGTATTTGAATTTGAACACCTAAATCCTTTGCCATAAAGTTTGTTCTTGGATAATTTTAAAGTCTAGAGAAGTCTAGAAAGGTCTAGTTTCTTCATCAACAACGATATCTCGGTAGAAGGTCACATAGTTTATATCAACATCAACAAGCCTGTAAGCCTTATTAGTGTTCCTGTACCTAGTAATCATCAATTTCTTACTCTTGGGATCTAACTTGGTTCTCTTCTCACCTGAAATTTAGGCCTAAGTAGTGGAACCAGAAACCTTAAGATGACTTACTTTGGGCTTCGTCCTAGACCATGCTTCCGTTGGGGTCTTCTACTTCATTGCCTATGTTGGAAATTTGTTTAGCAGATAATTGTTGTAAATACTGCCTCAACCCAAAACCTCTTGGGAACAATCCTCTTCTCCATCATACATTGAACCATCTTTGTGGTAGTGCGATTTTGCCTCTCAACCACTCCATTTTGTTGTGGAGTGTAGGGTGTAGTGATCCGTCTTTTGATACTATGTTTAGTACAAAAGTTGTTGAATTTTTTTGGACATAATTATCTTCCATTATCAGATCTAAGAGTGGTTATGTATCAATGATTATTTTTCAAAAAAATCCATGATTTTCCTTTGAAAATGTCTATGATGTTTAGCTTCAAAATAATCTGCGATTTAATAAAATTCAACCTGTGAATCCGTGCAAATTTGACATATGGTATGGTCTACAATTTTTTTTGTTGGTTGTTTACTGTGTTACACTGACAATTCCTTGAACCATCTTAGCTGGTAGTAGTCCCTAGGTCTTCATGCTCTCATAGAGTTTGTGGCTCTAGCTAAGCTTTAATGCCATATTATATAAATCAAGAACATAAAGGTAACAAAGATATTCATTTATTAAATAAAAAGTGAAAGCTTTCTTATATTGGAGTATAATGAAGGACAACAAACCAAATTATGAATGTGAGATAAATAAAAAGAAAATACTAAAAGAAAATAAAGCATAAAGTATATCCTAAAGTTGGAATGACTTTATTAAAGCCTGACTAATAATTACTAAATAATAATTACTTTAACATTATTAAGTATTGTCATGTATTCCGTTATCTCATTCTTAGAAACCACCATCCATCTTATTTGTTTGATGACCAAATTTATATTCTCGAGTATTTTAAGTATGTTTCCTTTTTGAAATATATATACAAATGTACATACATTTATACACGAATGCATATGCATTATTTGGATGATCTTTATCATGGTAATTTCTTTTGTTCTTTTGCCTTTATTAAGTATTATCATTTATTTTGTTATCTCATTCTTGAAAACTACCATCCATCCTTTTTTTTTGATGACCAAATTTATATTCTCTAGTATTTAGAGTATGTTTCTTTTTTGTAGTATATATACAAATATACATATATGAATATATATGCATGCATACAAACATATATGTACATATATGTGTATGGTTTCTCTTGGTTAGGTTTGGTGGTTAATGTAATTTTAGTAGTACCAGTGTTCCATGGGGATACGTCCCCCCCAAAAAACCCCGCGTTTCCTAAACGGGGATGTCTCGCAGACTTGGGGACTTGGGGGGATGTCCCCCACCAGCCCACTACCAGCGCCACCATCCTACCACTAGTGTCGCTGTCTCCAAGACACCGCTAGGACTTCGAGGACGCTGGGGTGTCCTCAAGACGTCTAAGGGACTCTGAGTTGTCTCCAAGATGTATAATTCTTATACTTATACATCTTTCTATAACTATTTTTTCAAGTACTATATGTATTTCAGCACCCTGCCACCCCCTCGGGCCGCCATCCCCCAAACTTAGACCCTCCGTCCCCGTGTCCCCTACCGTCCTCCCGTCCCCATCCCCGAAACCCCGTGGAACAATGAATTTTACACATTTTCATTGTAAAATGGTGTCTAGTTCAATTATTGCACATATTACCATGCGGGACTAAGTAGTTTGAGTTGCTTTTGCTTTCTGATGTGATCTTTTTTTAATTTTTATTTATTTTCTATTTGTGCCTCTATTCCTTGGAATTAATTGTAAGCTTGATTATTTTATTGTGTGGTCCATAGTTTTAGGACTCGGACTTGACTCGGCAGCCCAAAATTTTGACTTGGAATGGGGACTCGACATAGACTTGGCAAAAAATAACTTATAATTACACAAAAAGAAGAAGAAATTAATGCATTTAGACAACATAAAAGCCTAATTTGACTATCAATTTGTCATAATTCAAACATTATACATGTCATATGAGCCTCAAACTCTCAAAATTTGAAATTTCATAGTTTCAAATGTATAACAACATTATAAATTTATAATTGTTTACATATAATGATATGTCAAAATGAAAAAAGCAACCAAATACAATCTACATCTTCCTCTTTCCCCTCCTAATGTAACTTAATTTTTTAGGCCTCAAACTAGAAGGTCTACAATATCAAAACAATGATAGATTGTTTCTTCAAAAGTGTCTTCATTTTCCGCCATTGCATCTAATTTTGCTGCTTCTGGTGCTTCTCAAACTCTACAAGATCTTCATTAGTAAGGAGGATATCATCTTGTTCATTGATGGTCCATTCACTATAAGGATCAATCTCATCCAAGTCGATGGAATCATGTGAAATTCCTTTCACCTTTCTAGTTCCAAGGCGAAAGGTGTACTGAACGAAGACAAGATCATTGAGGCGCTCCTGGGTTAACTTGTTACTCTTCATGTGAATGCTCTTAAATAAGCTCCAATTGCATTCACACCTAGAAGCATGACAAGGCTGGGACAAATATGGATGGCTAGCCTTTGAAGATTTGTCGTGCCAACACCATACTTTTCCCACCATAAATCTACAAAAAAACATTTCAAAAACATAAGAATTAGGTAAAAAATATAAGAATCAAGTTTCTAATTTCTACTTGTAGTATTGAACTAAATTTTTTACCTGGTTGTTGTTTTTCTCTCATTTGAATTGCTTGAGTTGAAAAAAAGAGTTTCCCCTTTGCACCATTGTAGACCTTGAATAGATGAATGAAATATAGCAAGTTGATTATTATGTATGTGAAATGGATGTTTCTAGAGAGTCAACATTGCCATATTCATAAAGAAGATATAGTAAACCTTACCTCCAACTCATCAAGAACTTTATCTTTCATCTTAGCATTTGGCACCATCTTATCGATGCATGAAATGACACCTTCCATGACCTCCTCATCAGCCTTAAATGAATTAGGGAAGTAGAATTTTGGGTTTAGGTAGTAGGCTAAGGCATGTATCAGCTGGTGGAGTTGGTTTTTCCATCTATGATCAATGAATGCGCCAAATGATTTCATATTTTTTTCTGTTTCCACCATAGTAATGCAAAATGGCCTCTTTGGCCTTATCCATGGCCTCATAAAGGAAACCCATCGGCATGCCATCTCCATCCACCATATGAAGAACCTTGACCAAAGGTTCTGTCGCCTAAAAAAATGAAAACAAATTTGGAATTATTACAAAATTAACCCCTAAAAAAAACAGCAAATAGATTATTTTGTATAAATTTTATGTTTGTATGTTACTTATCCTGATTAACTCCTCTCCATTTTTGATGAATAAGTCATCAAAAAATGTTCTTGCAGTTCTCTCCCCTTCAACTTTTTTGGAAAATGGGGACTCCAACCAAGCATCAAACACAAACACTTGCTTGAGATGAGGAATTGCGGAAAGAGTGCTTTGCAAAGTGAGGAAGTGGCTAGCCAATCGTGTCACTACTATTGCACAAGCTCCTTGCCATTTGTGTGTTTTCTCATCAAAGATGAGACCCAAGTATGGTTGTAGATAAATTTGGTAACTTGTTTAGCATCTTCAACCACACTTTTGACCCATCCAATCTTCCCAATGCCCTCTAACAACAAATCCAAGCAATGCGCATCACAAAAAGTCCATGAAATAGTTGGATGCCTCTCCATAATAAGTTTCCTTGCGGCTATATATGCTGCTGCGTTGCCCGTGATAAGTTGGACAACATTCTCAACCCCAACCTCTTGGACCACACCATCCAATAGATTGCACAAAGTCTCAACATTTTTGACTTCATGCGAGGCATCCATAGACTTCCATAACATCAATGTGCCATTAGAAGCCACTAAAAAGTTAAGAAGAGTCCTATTCTGTCCATCTGTCCATCCATTTGATCAGATGCTACAACCTTTTCTGCGCCATACTTTCTTTTGATCATCAATCACAAGCCGTGTATTTTTAATGGCTTCTTCTAGCAATGGCCCACTCAATTCTCTTGCTGTTGGAGTCTTAAACCCCTTACCCACAACTGTTAATGCATTCAACAACCCTTCCCAATATGGGCTATTCGCCACATTGAAGGGTAAATTATTATAGTACCAAAAATTTGCTGCTGCCATCCTATCCTCATGGTGTTTTTCTTTATTCCAAGTGGTACCTTCAAGTGAGGGTTGTGCTCTTGGAACATTGCGTGAAACAAAGAAATTCGGTGATGATAAAGGAATTTAGCTAGAAGTAGAAAAAGAACCCTCAAGATTCTCACCAAATAGATGAATGTGGATGAGGAAAGGTTGGGGTTGGGGCAACAAAGGAATCCGTAGGCATAAATCTAGATACATTTTGATTCATGATTGCTGCTAATGCTTCCTTTGTCTTTTGTTTTTCCACTTTTTTCATTTCATACTCAACAAGCAAGGCATTCATCTCTCTAGTAACCTCTTCAGATACCTTAGTGCATGCCTTCACATTTTGCCCAGGTATTTTAGCAAGGTGTTATTTTAATCTTATAATTCCACCTGTCATATTTTGCTTGCATTCAATACAAGTGACTTGGCCCTTCATAGCTCTTGGTATCCCATACTTTCATGCAGGATCTTTTTTGCCACTCATTTGTGCTGAACTTGAAGTTGACATTGCTGTTTTAAAATGGAAAAAAAAGTCAGCAAGGTTTTGGATAAAAACAAGAAGCATTTATTTAAAAAAAAATAAAATCCAAATAGAAGCTAAAAATGTTAAGAAATAAGGGATGAGGGGAAATGGAAGAAATTTTAACAACATTTCCTTTAATTTTTCGATTTTTTTAAATTTTCAAATTAAAAAAACAAAAAAAAGAAAGTAATAATTGCTTACTTGTTTGAGGGTTCAATCCTAAAATTTTGTCTTCTCAACTTGTTTTCTTGCTAGGTCGATGTTTGGCTTGGTCAAACGGGAGAATATGAGCTAAACATGGGGAAAAATGATGGTTTTTCACTTAAAATGTTGCTTAGACATTACCTTTGCAGCTCGAGAGTCTAAGCTTGAGACTTGGAAGTCCGAGCCTGAGACGCGGCGAGTCTTATGCTGAGACTCGGCCAAGTACTCAGCAAGACTTGCGGAGACGCTCTTGAGTCTGGTCGACTCGTCTCGGCCAGCCAGGGGACTCGCGAGTTCAACAAGTTTTGCCAAGTACTTAGCGAGTCCTAGAACTATGGTGTGGTCAAAGGTTCTGGTCATTTTACACCATTCATGTGAAAAGAGTTACTAAATGTTATTCATTTTTCAAATTTTATGACAAATGCATTTACAACTCCTATTCAATTGTCTTTTATTATATCATTCTTCTTTGTTTTGCCAAGCTCAATTTCTTTCTTTTGTGATAGCTTTACACTCTGCTTAATTATTTGTTAGTTTGGTTGTATTTATTGGGTTTTTTATCCACATTTATTTTATGCTGTGCTATCTTTTGGTGTTTAAGAAAACCATCTTTCACCTAAATTGAAGGAAAAATTATAACGAAGATTTCTATCATTCTACCCAAACATCATCTGGTTCAAGGTCAAACAATCAATAGCAATTGCCACTTCATCCACATTAGAAAGTGTTTTATTAGTTAAAAATCACCTTTTACCATTGAACTAGATGATATTTAAGAATAGCCCGATCTCTTTATTTTTCATAAAATATACAGCCCCCACCGTGGATATGTGTTTGTGTATGTATGAGAGGTGGTTAAAAATGATGAGGATACAAATAGCAAGAGTAGGAAGAAACGGGATGCAAGCTGGGAATTGAGCTGAGTAAAGGACTATTGGTGATATCTATTATATGTCTCCCTGCGTTATGTATATATGACATTTACTTATCTTTGCACCACCAGCCTGTCATGTAAGGATTGTCTACAAATTGGCATCATGAGGATGTCTTGGCTGCTAATAGCATGCATAACAAAGCTGAATTTTTCCAGTCAATAGAGGGAATGTGCTGACTGCTGTTATTAGCTTTGATTATTGACCATTTAGGGTCGTAATGAATAATTATACTAATAATTATACTAATAGTGCATAAGATCTTGATGTCTTCTATTCCAGTTTCATAGTGGGACCTTATTTAATGTACAAATATTTCTTAATGATGCTTACATATGAGTCAAAATTGACAATTTTTTTGTTTGACGGTTGTTGTAAATTCTATATAATTCTCTTCATTCTTGTCTTTGGAACTTCCATGAGGCTTTGTCACATTTCCTGATCCATAAAATAGATCTGTGAAACATGGCCAAAGGGTCAATTGTTGCCATTTTCAGTCAAGAGCTGTTGTAAGACTTCATATTGTTTGGAAAACATGATACAGTGGTTTCAAAGCCAATGACTTGGTCCTTGGTGTAGAAGACAACTTTGTGATGCTCTAGAACATCCCAGAGAAACCAGTGATCCTTACAGGGGCAGAAAATAGCAGATTGGAATTGGTGATCAAACTGCCATTTTTCAATAGACAGCAGTTTTGTTAACAACTTGGTAGTTTTGTAACTGTCCCGGTGGTTGCATATCAACCTTAGTGGTTTCATTAGCCCCCACTATTGTTTTGCAATGGTTACAATCTGTATGTCTGAGAAGGAAAGTTGAAGAGTTTTTGATTTTTCATTTCCCATTCTTGACAATTGGAACTCCTTTTGCCACCACAAGAAGACTTGGGAGAGTTATAAAAACACTTGACACACCTTGTGCAAAGGTGGGCTTTCTTTTGTAACCTCTTATATTGTTCATGTCACGTCCTCCAAAGACACCCATGTTAACTTGTTGTAGATAGGTGTGGTGCTTGATTCACTGTTGCCCAGGGTGAAAGATGTTGCAAAGTTTGTGGTTCATTGTGGAGAGCATTCTAGTGCCAATTCAATACAATATCCATCTTTTAGTGTCCATGCCAAGATTTAATATCATTGTGAGTATGTGTGTACCTTGTATTCTGTTGTCAACCAGTTAGTAATAACCTTTTTCTGTCAATTAGTTGAAGGTCAATTGTGTAGGTTATGCCTAGCACATAATATGTCATATTACAACTTATAGTGTTCTTGGAATTGTCTTTTTTAAAGTTATAACATTTAAATTATATTCTAATCAGTAATAACATTTTAGCTAGAAAGCTAAACTATATGTGTATATCACAATTGCAAGACGATTTGTGATAAATAGAATATTTTATTAATAAGAAACAAACAGGCTCTCGTACATAGCTGATGGTTGGGAATAGGCAGCATAGAAACAATTAAATAATAATAAAATAAATATCTAGCTGAGGATGAGAGAAAAATATTATAATATATGTAGTACTGGCAAAAGGGCTGAATTTTCCTGTCAAATACATTGAATTGGACTGTGTTTGACACTCCAAGCTGTCTAGAATGAATCTGCACTCTACATGTTCAGAACTGAGCATATTGGGGGAGAAGGATGAAGATTAATGAGACGTGACACTGTTTGGTGGAGAGCAGACATGAATGATAGAAAGATGCAAACCATCCCTTCCCTTGCAAAAAGTAATGCTTCGTTGGATAATCAAGAGGCACCATGTCTGAATATTTTATTGATCCTTGTTGAACAGATTGCACTGAAAAACAGAGAAGAAAAAGGGTGGTTAGTAAATCGTATTGCAGGGAAAATACTGAAGAACGAGGTTTTGATGAAGCAGCAAACATTGTTGTGGATGTAAAGCTTGCTTGTTCATGCCAAGAGCTCATTGCAGACATGTTACTCATCTACATGCAATTGACTGGAGATGGTGGTACAAGGGGCTATTTTATATCTCTTTGCTGGAGTTTTTCCTCATATTTTGGGTTTCTCCAGGGTATATTCTGTCTTAATCATTGTCGTTCTTGCTTCATCTCCATTCTCATTATTTTGGATGATTCCCTGTTGGCATAATGAACTTGATTGGATATGGTACATGTGTATGTAAAACACAGTCATATTAGGAGGCTTTAGTCGAGCTATTCGGGAAATCCATTGTTGATGAGCTGATTGGGGAATGTCTACCTCAGTTTACAGATCATTTCTTCATTTGTTGTGACTACTTCAGTAGTATTTCATGGTCGTTTTCAGCCTTAGTTAAAATTGATGCATTTGTTGCTTAAGCTAGGATAGTCTTCTTGGTGATTATCTTGATCATCTTTGACATGGTAATTGTCTCATTCTTTTGCTTTTCATTTTCTGCTACTATACTATTGCGGCATTGCGTCCTTGAACACCATCATCAGACTTATTTGTTTTACTTTTGATGACCAAAGTTCTGTTCGCTAGATTATTCAAGGCAGGTTCTCTTTTTTGCAATATACATACATATAGACGTACATTTATATGCATGCACACAAACAGATATGTACACACGCCTATATGCTTTCTCTTGGTTAGATTTGGTTGTTCACATTTTCTTTGTATAATGATATTTCTTTTAATTGTTGCTAATATCATTGTGGGGAAACATACTTGGTAGTTTGAGTTGCTTTTGTTTTGTTATATGACCTTCATTGTTTATTTGCATGTCAAATTCCTTGGAATTAATTTTAACCTTGGTTATTTTTTTGTGTGGAAACTGAAAAGGGTTTCCCTCATTTTCATTCAAGTGGAGCCACTAAATCTATTTCATTGTTTATGATACATTTTGCATTGTTATGACTTATATTTAACTTTATTTCATTTTATTAGTCTACCCATTTTGATTTTTGCCATGATGGTTTCTTTGTGCTTTTGCAAAAGATTTTACCTTTAATAAATGATTTTTCAGTTGGGTTGGTTTCATTGGGCTTTTTTTCATCATCTATTTCTTTATTGTTTGTTATCTTTTAGTATCTTGATTTTAAGACATATTTCACCTCAATTGAAATGAGAAAAGTTGTAGAAAAGATTGAAAATTTGATTTCTATGTTCTCCTGAAGTCTACACAGGCAGCTACACTAGTGTGTGTGTGTGTGTGCGCGCGCGCGCACATGTGTGTATGCAAAGAATTAGGAGGAAGAAATGAGGGGCAAGCTAGACATAGAGCTGATGGGGCAATCGATCTAACCTATATTTAGTTCTATTACACCTATTCTTAATTGTAATATATAATGCAATGATCACATGTATTTCCCTTCGCATCACCTTCTTGTCATGTATAGGTTGTCTTCCAACAACAATCATAAGGAGGGCTTGGCCGCCGGTCAATAGAGGAATGTGGTACAAACACAAGCAAAGATATCAACATCTTTATTAATCCACCTCAGGATATGGTTATTTTTGTTATGAAGAGAACGGCACTTCACCACATTCCAAGTTGGACTATATTGATTTTTTTTTTGGAGATGATCAAGAGCAGCCATTGAGTCCCTTCTGAAATTTAGAACAAATATCAGGACAACTCTAGCTTTACACTTGAAAGAAGATAGAAATATGAAGACACTTCAAATTTGGTAGAAGAAATTTCTTGACCTTTGTAAAATTGTTCAGTAGACTTCTCTAAGATGGATCACATCCTTGAATTGCACTCTTGCAAGATTTTCTCTCAAAGGAAATTAAATCGTGTGAAAAAGGTAGAGAAGATTGGGAAGGACTTGACAAGCAAAATGGTAAGCTATCTCACCAATTAGACAAAGAAGTGTGTGAAAAGAATTGAACTATCAAAATCTTGCTGCAGTTATGCTTTCCTACAACTTTTTTTGATAAACAAAAACACTACTTTACTCTAATTAATAACTAAGATAGAAATTACATAGGAAAATACTATTCTGCTTATACTAGAGACTGCAAAGTTCATAGCCTGTGACTCCAAAAAACAGAAGAGGAAATTGCTTGAGATTGGCCTTGATCTCTATTAAGATTGCCCTAAAGCATTAGTTATGTCTACTTTTCACGTTTGATGCTGAGGACTGAGACATTCAAGTGAGGTTGTCCATGGTATTTTTAGTAGAATAGTACTTCATCACTGTACAAATTACTAGCATTAGGGTTTGGGGACAACTTAATTTATAGTAGAATAATACTTCGTCACTGTACAAATTATGGAAGTAACAACTAAAACAAAAAGTGGCTGAAACACCTAAGAAAAGCTTGAAGGAGATACTTATGCTTTTTCTTGCATCCCTCTCTTTGGCACTGCAGTTTCAATTTTCTCATCGTTGTTTCTGGGGTTTGCATCCCTATGCATAATGCTGGAGTGCTTCCTTAAGATGGGGGTGAGAAAAGTGGGGCCATCAATGTTGTAAGACTTTCTCTGTTTAGGTGGTGATGAATAGAAGTTCAGTGGGTAGGGTCGAGGCTTTACTCCCATCTGTTGCTTAACCTTTTGCTGCACCTTAGCACATTATCTATTATTTCGACTAAGGTTCTTTGGCTTGACTTTTACTTGATATTTTTTGAATCTCCTGAAGAATACAGATGTTTTCATTCTGGGATTTCTCAAGAACTCAAATGTTCTCTTTCTGGAATTCTTCAAACTGTTTTATATGGTTTTATCTAGTTTATCAGAAAATTCTATTAAAATTTCCATATGGTGACCATAAATTACATTGGCTGCTTGAAAAACATATTTTTGGCCTAAGTTCTCTTTGGAAATTTTGATGTTGAGAGGAGTGCCTCTGAGATCAATGCATGAGGCTAATTGGCCCTAAGTGGGCATGGGGGCTATGTAGATTGGTTGATGGACACTCCTCATTTTTCCAACTGAGGTAAGGGCAGAAACTGTATTTGAACTCGAGACATGCTGATTTTCATAATCACAAAATATGATTTCTAACCAGCTTTGATGTATGCTATGCTATTGGCATTGGGAGGCTTTGATGGAGTTCTTGTTGAAATTGGGACTTTTGATCTTTTACGATGTTCAGAATGTCAAACAAAAATTGCCACTGGTAGAGTCTTTTACATCTAGATCTCAATGCAGTTGCTTCTTGACTAGGTTTTTGACCACTTACCATGTAGAGATAAGCTGAGATGAGAGTCATCTTAGGTTAATTATTTCTGTTTATATACTAGAACGTTTGAAACTGATTGTCCCCTTCCATCAATAAAATTATTTACAACTCTGAGCTTATTTCTCCCCACTCAAAGCCATATATGGCTTTCAAACTAAATCTGCTAAATAGGAGCTCTTTTTGGACTTACGAGAATTTTGTATTCTCCAATATTGGATAGGAAACCTCCATGATGAAGCATGCTATTACGCTTTATTTGACTCCCATTCATTGTGAAAAAGCCACATTAGAGCTAGTCAATCATTCAAGGATCCTTACTTTATTATATTGAACCTCATGGCCAGACAAGCTTGCTTTGCAGAGTATGCTTGAGGTTCAATTCCTGCTTTTGGTAATTCATTCTAGATGTATGGGGGGAGAATGAGGCTACAATCGGCCAAGTTTTGAATGACGGGCCTAGCCTCCATTTAATAAATGTGGGAAATATAATATGTTGTTTTGATGACCATTTGACTTGGGTTGTGAGAGCTTGATGAAGATGGATTGAAAGGTGAGTATTACGGGGTAATGACATTATGTTGTGATCTTTTGGGGCATGTAGAGGTCAGTGGGATAAAGGCTAAATAACTAAATCCTAACCATACTGGTGTTGGTCTTAGGGTAGATCTGTACCTAGTGATATCCCAAGCTGTCCCTAGGTACAAATCTGTACATTATGTGCTGTCGAAGGGCCTTTTTCAAACATGAGACATGAAAAACATTATGGATCTTGCTATTTTTTGGAAGTTCCAACTTGTAAGCCATTTCACCTATTCTTAGAATTTTGTAAGGCCCATATAACTTGGGCTTAAGCTTTTCAGCTTCACTTGTTTTGATTGAGGATTTCTTGTAAGGTTGCAATCTTAAATAGACCATGTCTCTCACCTCAGAAGACCTCTTCATATGATGCAAATATCCATGTACTTTTTGCTGATTCTGGGTATTCTATAGGTGTTCTTTAAGTGGATTCAATATTTCTTGGCTTTGATTGACCAAGTCACCTATTGCCAATACCCTGCTATCTATAAAAAATAAATCAACAAAGTTTAGGGCATCATATCTATATAGAGCTTTGAAAGGAGACACACTAGTATTCTCCCAATGCAACCACTTAATCAATGTTGATTGCTGATTTGAAGCATAGTTCCTCAAGTATCCCTCAATACACTTACAAAATTTTGTTTGGCCATTCGTTTGGGGGTGATAGTTGGTGCTAGGGGTAGGTTCTGTGCTTACCAAGTGAAATACTTTTTGCTAGAAGGCACTCACAAATCTGCTATCCTTTTCACTAACTATATTCTTAGGTAGTCCATGCAGCTTGAACACCTCTTTGAAAATTGGTTCGGCCATTTGAGGAGCTTTGAAATTTGATGGAATGACAAATAAATGTGCATATTTTGTCAATCTATCTACAACTACATAAATGCAATCTTTATCATGTACTTTAGGGAGGCTTGTGATGAAATCCATGAATATGCTATCCCAATTTTGGTTTGACATTTGTAGTGGATGTAACATTCCAGTCAGAAAAACGTTCGTTTTTTTTAGCTGGTATGTGGTGCATTCCCTTATATGTTTGAGGACATCTTCCTTGAGGCTCTTCCATGAGAACCTTTCTTGAATCTTCTTGTACGTTTTGAAGTATCATGAATGCCTTGCTAATGGTGTATCATGAACTGCTCTTAATATCTTTTCTTTCATCTTCATCAATTCGGGGACCACAAAAACGTTTTTGTACAAGATGAGTCCATCCGCTACTTCATATGTATCATCTATTACTACTTCATCAAGAATGTTAGTAACAATTGTGTTTTTAGCATATTCAACCACAATAGAAATCTTCCAATAACCAGAAATAGTGGAAAGAGAGCTTAAAGTAGGCATTTTAGAAAGAGCATCCACAACAACAATTTTCTTTCCTTTCATATACTTTATGTCAAATTCGTAAACTTGTATTTATCTTATCATTTCTATGGGTGGTCATTCAAATCATGTTGGCTAAAAAAGAACTTCAAACTGTTGTAATCAGTTTTCACTAAAAATCTCCCACAAACTAAATACTACTTGAACTTCTTTGGGGCATGCATGATAGCAAACATTTTCTTTTCATAGATGGAGTAATTTCTTTCTAGTGTGTTCAACTTTCTACTTTCAAAGGCAATGGGATGCCTCCTCAGAGTTGGAATAGCTCCTATTCCCTCTCTTGAAGCATCACATTCTACAACAAATGGAAGAGATAAATTAGATATAACAAGTGCAGGGCATGAGTTGATTACCCCCTTTTTTTCAAAAGTTTCTTGAGTTGTTATAGTCCATTCAAAAACTCCCTTCTTTGTTAAATCTATCCAAGGTGTAGTAAGTTGAGAAAACCTTTTGACAAATTGCTTGTAGTAGTTGCATAAACCAAATAATCCTCTTAGCTATGTTAATATAGTAGGGTGTGGCCAATCTAAAATAGCTTGGATCTTTTGGGGATTCACTTGTACACCCTTCGCACTTACAATATGCCCCAAATACAAGATCTCAAATAATACAAACTCACATTTGAATTTCTTTGCATAAAAGGATTGCCGTTTTAAAATACCCAAAACAATATCCAAGTGTTGTAAATGTTCTTCCTAGGTTTTACTATAAATTAATATATTATCAAAGAAAACTAATACAAATTTTCTTTATTGCTTGTTGAATATATAATTTATACACGACTAGAAAGTAGCTAGAGTATTAGTTAAAATGAAAGCCATAACCAAAATTTCTAGATGTCCAAAATGACATTTGAACATTGTTTTGTGCACATCTTCCCCTCGCACACGGATCTAATGATGACTTGACCTTAGATTGATCATCAAAAAGTACATAGCTTCACGTAGTTTATCTATCAGCTCATCAATCTTGGGTATAAAATATCTATTTTTGATGGTCTTCTTGTTCAATGCTTAGTAATCAATGCAAATATGCATAAAACCATCGTTCTTTTTTACAAGAACTACTTATGATGCAAAGGGATTGGAGCTAGGCATTAATAACTCATTTCTAAAAGTTCTTTTATGGCCTTCTCAATCTCCTCTTTATATCCTCTTCGGTGATGGCATGGAGTGATTATGACTATTTTTACATCTGGTTCTAGTTCTATGATGTGTTGAAAACCTTTATTTGGAGGTAATCTTAGAGGCAAGTCATTGAATACCATAGTATGCTTATACATTTTTTTTTGAATATCAACATGATGTAGGGATGCCTTGTAGAAAAATTTGCCGGTGTAATCAAACAACTGATTGCCCATGCAACTTAATCTCTACAAAAAATCCTCTCCATTCTTTTAGTTGTAACAACACATGGTGCCCCATTGGAAATTAAAGAATTGAAGAAGGGAAAAGAATTGAAGAATAACCTTGGTGAGAAGCAAATCTAAAGAATGTTCAAAGTTGGAACAAGAGGTTGTCAACCTGAGATCAGATCTAAAAAAAGCAAAGTGTCAAGAAGATAAATTCAAGAAGAGTACTTCAATGCTTGATAAGATGATTGTAAACCAGGAAGGATCTAAGACAAAGAAGGATTAGGGTTTGAGAAAGGTGAAAGCTCAAAGATAGATCAAACTCCAAATTAGGCTGAAAAGAAGAATGACAAGGACAATGGTAAACAGGTCTGGAACAAGAAGAATGAACTCAAGAAACCACCGAATAGATAACCGAATGCACATAGGTACCCGTCTTTTAATGGTTACTGCTATTCTTGCAATAGATTTGGACATAAGGCTATAGAATATAGAAGCAAAATGAATCACAATGCTCCATCTTTCCTCGGTCATTGTTTTTCATGCAAAAGATTCGGTCATAGAGCTAGTGAATGTAGAAATAAGATGTTGAATGACTATAACAATGGTATGATGTTTCAATCTTTAAAAGGCTATTGTTATACATGCAATGGGTTTGGGCATAATGCAAATCAATGTAGAATCAGAGTAAATGGAAGTAAGCTTGTTCAAAAGAATGTCATATGTTACAATTGCAATAGACCTGGACACATTTCCAAATTTTGTAGATGTAAGAATGTGAGAAAGGATAATGCGGTAAAGAAGAATGATCCAGTAGAAAAGGTTGATCTAGTGGAGATGAAGAAAGAGATGAACAAGATCTGGAAAAAGAAGGAAGAGACAAAGGTTAAGGCCGAGTCTATGCCAGCATCTGGTGTAGATGCTTCCTTTGGAAACTAAGTAGAAAGCTTTGGCTTAGGGGGAGCATTAACGAAATATATTTTATCCCTTGCCAGAGAAATGGTGTTGATGCTTCAGCATGTTGGAATAAGGTGTAGGTTGACATGGTTGACTTATTGGAGAAGACACCGATGGAAAGTGTCATATTGTGGAAGTTTGCAGAACTGTTGAAGGTGACTGTGCAATACCATTAGGGTTGATTAGCTTTATCAAATCAAGCATTCAATGCGAATTAGGTCAGTTAAAAAAGGTTTATAAATGATTTCATATTCAACCTAAGTCATTTACAAACGAGCATTTGAAGAAAGAAGAGCAACGAAGAAGCAAGGGAAAGCATTTCAAAGTTCCCCTATCTGGAAGTGATCGAAAGGTATTTACATAATTCTATTAAGAACTATTTTAAAGTGTTGTAAAATGGCTAGCCCACATGTTATTGAGGTTGTGGATCAACCCCGTCCAAAATTCAAGCGACACCTTAACAAATTGATGGAGACTGACCCAAATGGTGCGTTCTCAAAGATTCCATATGACGTACTTCATACTGAAGATGTGAGAATCTACATATATGCTAAGTTGGAAGAATATGATCACTTTAAATTGGGTGATGTATGGGTTAATGAACTCACTGGAGATGAATTTGAGCTGAAACTAGAATTCAAGAGCTTGGCAGAGAAGAAGCTCGATGTATGGAACTTTTTCTGTAATTTTTGCCACGATGATGCTTGGGTAAGGTACACCCTGAGAAAAATTCATGATAGGTTCCTCTGGTTGGATATGCCTCACATGATCACTAAGGAGGCCAATAGGGTTGTTATGGGATTGTGCTCAACCAGACCAATTCCAACACTTAAATCGGTCAAGAACGAAGTAGTGATGAAATTGACAAGAATAGAGTTTGATAAAAGAGCTCTAACAATCAAGGATATTGAGAATCTGATAGTCAAGTATGCCTCTATGAAGATTGGATACAAAACATTCTTCACTAACAGGGATAATTCGGTGATTGCAATTGCCATTAATACAACATATGAGATGGTTGTGAAAGGTGCAAATTATGATTTATGTGAATTACTGATAGCACAATTGATAGAAAACCTACAAAAGACTAGGGACTCAAAGTACCCTTTCAAATATGGTACCTTGATCATCTGTTTATTGTTTTATTTTCTCAAAGAGATTCTTGGAACAAAGAATATAGTGTGGTTGAAGGATAAACCAATGGCTTTTCATATTAGAAATCATCTAAGGAGGTTGGGTGATGTAGATGTACATGAAGAAGCACTATGGGGATTCTTTAAACATTTCAAAATAACATGCAAGCTAGAGAAAGGATTCCCCAGAGCATGGTGGAGAAATACAAAAATGACATTACTTTCTTAGTGACTAAGGATAGCTGCATAATACAAGTTGTTGAGCCTAGGATTGTTTGGATCCCAGAGATGGGATATGAAATTAGAGAAGAGATCATTAGTTTAGTAGACTATATGGTGAGCAAGCCTAAGGACACCTTTGAGGAGAGGTATGGTACATTTGAAGAGAAATCCATGTAGGTGCACATGGATCAAAGGTAGAAACAAATAAAGAGAACTATTGAGAGAGTGACTGCACAAGTTGTGAAGGTTATGGGACTTAATAAGGAACAAGTGGAGAAGGCTAATGGCTTATCTACCTCTCCTGAAGGTACATCCAGTGTTAGGAGATTCGGTAGAACAACTACCACCTCTCCAATAGCCCCCAAGTCCTCTGAGACTATGCCATCTATTAGTGGAACAAAGAGAAAGGAGTCTACTAGTGTACTAGTGAAAGAAAAAGGCTACTCCAACAAAGCAACAAGGTGCCCCACAAAGGAGAAGAGTAAAGACAAAGGCAACAAGAGAAAAATATATAGGCGTAAACATAGACGATGAGGAGGAAGGAGGATCACAATTGGTCCGAAAAAAGGAAATTTGAAGGGTCATAAAGAGAAACAAGTGAAAAGAAACACGAGATTGACATTGTGGACACAAACAGCGAAGCTGAGGTAGAGAAAGAAAAAGAAGGCTACAAAATTCAGATGAGGGAGAAGAAATCCGATTCGGTAATGGAAATAAGTCACCAGAAGCAAATAATAAGAAGGATAAGTCTTCTCCTTCGATAAGGAAACATAGTCCAATGAAGCTTGAATCCCTAGTGAGCAGCATAGCTAAGTATGGAAATCTTGAGGAGACTATTGCTTTGTACCTTGATGCAAATGATTTGGACAGATCAACTATTGAGGAAGCAATTGTAAGGTACATGATAGATCTTGATGTGAACATGAAAGACATAAAAGATCTACTACTTGAAGATCTCAAAGGAGTACTACATGCAAGAAGACAAAAGGCATTTGATGAAGATGCTAGAATGAAGGCATCTGACTTGGAAGAGATTAGTGCTCCCCTCTCAGTTGAGAACAAAGCAAGATTGGATCAAGTATAGAACAAGGAGTTCAGATCCAAATAGTCACTACATTGATGAGTCAAGTACTCAAAGATGACATTGAGAGAATATGAATTGAGACTGTTGAGAAGATTGCCAAGAGTTGGGTATGACACTGGATAGTGAAGAGGAAATGCATGATGATATGCCTATCCCGAAAGTGAATGAAACAGGAGATGCACAATAGGAAGATGCTCAACATGAGCATAGAACAAGAGAAGAAAATGTGAATAAGGATACTGAAGACACCCCTCTGGTTGTGGAAGAAAATGCCACTGATAACACTCCTCCGGTAGGAGAAAATGTTGCTAGAAGAGAAGATACTGAGATGCAGAAGGAGGATGCACATAACTCCCTCTGGAACCAGAAAAGAATGCTGAAGAAGTTGTACAAGACGACCCAGAGATCAATGAGGCACAAATCACAAAAAATATTCCTCCTCGAGATAACATTGATAAATATGTTGATGATGAGAAGAATATTGTGAATGCATCTGGTACTGAAGAAAAGGAGAATAACGATAAAAATGCAAAGGTTAGCATTGGTGACAAGGAAAAGGCCAAGGTTGGAGAAAGCATAAAATTGGTTGAAGAGTCTTCTAGAACCTCCAAAGACTCCTTGAAGAGTTTATTGAGCATTCAATTGCTATTTCAACCAATTGTCTCCCCTCAACTATTGTAGATACCAATGCAACAAGGTCAAGTGGATATGGATAAGACGTCTCCACTACACAAGCTACAACTAGGAGATGCATTTCATGCCTTCGCTAGGAAAGAAATCTTGCAGACACATCAAAAGAGTGCAAGGCTACTCGATGAAGCAATAAAGGTACTGCAGCAGAGTGTACCTAGTCGGGTAAGCATCGACAATTCTCTATCTAGTGTGCAAAATTTAAAGCTTTTATTTGATTCTTTTAAAGAATATTCTAGTGGACTAGAGAAAAAATTGGAGAAGGATATCCCCAAGAAGGTAGATGCTAGGAAGATGGAAGAAATGGTGGATAAATGTACCACTGCACATAATAAATTTAAGGAAAATCTCAAGGATGTGTAGGATTGTGTAGAAAAGGCCAAAGACTTGTTTTAGTTTTTCCTAAAATGGGTGAGGTCCACAAAGCATATAAAGGATCAGCTGGACTCCATTGAGTCCCAGATTGGCATGGCATCTAGTGCTTACAACCCAACAAATGATGTAAATGGATCAATAAGGTTGGCAATTAAAAACCTGCATGAACAATTCTTCTAGCTGTAGGAACAAAAGGAAAAGATAATAGCACAGTTTGAACATCTTAGAGATTTGGTAAATGCAAAATATACATTTGTATCCAATGCTCTAACAAATGTGGAAAAGGCTACAAAGATGAATTTGATACCTAACATTCTAGATGATGCAGAGGAACTCCTCATGGAGTTTGAGACCCAAAGCCGCATGCTTGGCATAGCCAAGAAGGAATGAGACAACGAAAAGAAAGATTAGGAGGCACACCTTGAAAAATTGTAGGAGTCAAACAGTAGCAATGTGCCCTCCATTAGTTAATTTGTATCTATTTCTATTTCTTTAATGCAATTTAGACTTCATTGTATATATGCGAATGTTAGAGGATAGTATTTCAGTGCCAATTTTGATCTAGTTTGATGGATAGCATTGTTAGGTGGAGTTGGTCAGATTGTTTTGGAGATTGTTACTCTCATGTGAACATGTTTTATTTGGTGAAGAGTTGGAAAGGGGGAGAATAGAAGATAACAACAATATAAGTGTATAATATCAAAGGGTGAGCAAAGAATAGAACATATGTGTGCGCCCTTTGCCCTTGATGTCAAAGTGGGAGAAGTTTTGGAGAAGAGTTGATGCATGTTGCCATTAATGACAAAGGGGGAGATTGCTGGAAGTTTAAGGAGTTTGTCATTGATATGCTTGTTGGCAACATGAGCATGGAATGTACAGTGTGCAGATACAGTGTTATCATTGATGTCAACATTGTGGCTTGGTATGAAGATTGATGTGTAGACCGATTGGTGAAGCATGAGAGTGTGTATATATGATAATCAAGTGCATAGATGTAAGAAGTTTTGATCTGGTGCAAATAGTTGAGTTGAAGAATTGTCTAAGTGTCAGAATATAGTTTTTTGTGTACAAAGCATCATTTTTTTCGGTCCGTATTGGTTTGCATTGAAGAATTTCACTTTGCGGTTCTAAATAATTTTGTTGGATGTCAGAGGAGTCTAAATCCAAATTTTCATATTGTTTTTCCCTCTAGTGCATAAGTTGAGTAATAGTATATCAGACTGTCAGTGACAATGTTTCCAGTGTAGAGTGTATGTTTTGATTAGTCCACACTTCACTGTAGAAGAGTATCTAGTCTTGTAGACTTGTGGAAGTGTTTACATGTGTCAGTCACATCTAAGTTTTAAGTGGTGTGAAGTTTGGAGGTACACGTTGGTTTGAGGATGATCAGTTGGTGAATTTTGATGTTAGGTCACCAGTGGCGCGGACCTAATATGTTTAAGGTTATGTGAAGTTTAAATAAGTATTGATCTGTTATGTGGGAGCTATTATAGGTCCACCCTGACCTATTTGATGCGTTACAAGTTTTGAATTAAGGTGTGAAGTGTGTATGTTTGAATGGTGAGTCAACAAGTTATTATTTTCCATGATACATCTAATTAGGCTGACTTAATTGATGTTGTAGGTGTTTGCTAATGTAATGGGTATATATAAGTTCATTTTTGGTGTTGTGGTGTAGTGGTGAAGTGGTATGAGTGAATGTTATGATATGTGTGAGAATTCCTAATAATTAGAGTGCGAATGTGATGTGAATACAGAGCAGAGTGAAGTGTTAGAGAAGAAAATTATGAAGTGTGTTGATTTAGTGTTCTAAGCTTCAATGGAACTGTATTCTAGCATGTTGCAAATGCATTTGTAGCAGTTCAAATTTTAGTTGTGTGCCACCCCTCTCTTCTATCTTTCATTCATTATGTGGGTAGTGAGTCCACCTGGCAGTGAGCCCTTCTGTAATATGTTGTAACTGGTTATAATATATCGTGAGCTAATCCTCACTGTGGTCTTTCCCTTTTTAGGTTTTCCACATAAAAATTTGGTGTTCATGTGTTATGCGTTTTGATGGTTTTTTTCATGCTTTCCTTTCTTATTGCAAATTGAATGTGCTATGTAGAATGAATGTTTAAATGCTTAAGTGCTTTTAGAGAATACTAATTCAGCCCCCCTCTCATTATTTCGAGTGTTCAACAAGATAAATGTTAGGCACATGATAAAAGATACACATTGTAACAAAATAATACATTTTATTTTAAAAAATAACAAATTTATACCTAGTTATAAACAAGCACACAAATTTATTAGACAAACATTGAAGTTTGCAATGATTTTCATAAGGCCATAATCTAATCAATAACCACCAAAATTCACTAATTATAATACATATGAAGATCTTGATTAATTGTTGTAGTCTTATTTATATGTGCTTTATTATCCTAAGCCACTTAGGAAAGATTAATCAACCATGCCATTGATCTTATTCCTATTTTCCTCTTCTTAATGCATTATTGTATCTTCGATTAATGATACAAAGTGACAGAATGAAATGGAAAACCTAGGACTTATTTTATAAATGTTTCATCAAACCAAGTACATCACCTTATGCTTTTTAGCTATTAGGCTACTATAGGTGGGAAATCCCATTGGATAAGTCTATTGTCTGATGCCGTATTAGACTATTCCGGTGGGAAATCTTGCCGGAATGGTTTTAATGAACTTGCAACCTCTATAAAGGCACGTTAGATTGTTGTCATAGGCTTTTTGAAGGCGTGGCTTCATCAAGAAACCTAGGTGCCATTTTTGCTGAGTATTTGGACCTAAAAATCTTGTGGTATTTGAAGATACTGAGAAAAACTCTTTAAGGCGTGATTTTTAGAAGAGGCGACTCATTTCTTCTTTATCTCAGGTCACAGCCACTATTGGAGGTCTTGGGAGGTGACGTCTGGGCCATATAAGGTTGGGCACACATACTAACAGGAGAATCAAATGCCATAAAGGAAATATTAGTTGCTGCTAGCAAATTCTGGGCATTCCTAGGTCGTCATTTTCATTGTACAATAGATGCCAAACAAGTAACTCAGGTATGGGCATTTCTTTCATTATATTTTGTAGGGTTTGGGGTTGTAGTTGCAAGCAACACCTTAGTGAAGTGCTTTATGTTGTTAGAGTAATATGGGTTTGCGAGGCGTGATTATTAGTTATTGAAAACTCAAAAAAAATGCATTGTATACTACTGTTACAACCTAAATATTATTTCTGCGTATACTGTTATGAATTTCACTCCTCTAGCATACCAGGCCATGCCTATTATTTTAATATCTTCCAGGGGCTTTGTTCTTTTTGGCTAAAGGAACAGGGGCCTAAGTGCAATTTCTTAAGCATAAGAGCTTTTGTTGAACTAAATCATTCCTCTTAGCTGAACTAGAAAACATTTTCTGTTAATATATGCATGGTTGGTGTTGGACTAGAAACCCCATGGATGTGACATGGACATTAATGGAGTAGTAAGGGGACTTCTAATCTCAAAGTACTCAAGAATTCCCAAATATCCTCTTCCTTGTACCCCTGATATCAAATTCAAAATCTACTTGTCACTGTGTAATACTTGCCACAAATATTCGGCAGAGGTTTTAACATGTCATCAGCCACAAATATCCATTTTCAAATAAGAGACAACCTTTGGTACCTTCTGCTAGGTCTCTTGTGCGTATGTATAATCTTTTTTGCTTTGACATACAAGATATTTTTAGTTATCTCCTCTTTTGTAGTGGTATCCCAATAATGCATTAATACATGAGACATCATAGCGCTGATATTCTTATGTGTAATCCTTGTGAATTTGATTTGGTTATGGGTGTATGTGACTGGAAAAATGGTTTTTAATTGTCACATTCCATAGGCCATGTTCATACGGTCATTGTCCAGTATACTGGAATGTAGAGATATCTACTTGCTATAATGTGGGTACACTTACAATTTGGGATCATTATTAATTTTATTTATATATACTTTAATTTTAACAAACCCAAATCTTCCCAATTGCTTTCATTTGGAGGATAGTGGGTGGTATCAAGAAAACTATAGTATGGCTGAGCAACTTGATTGGGACCGACATCAAGGAATTGATTTTGTTAGTTCTCCTTGCAATCAGTGGAAGGGGGCTTACCATTGTAATTCTTCACACTCCTCAGGCTGTACTTATAATAGGGAGGTTGAAGGTTACTGTCCTATTGTAAGCTATAGTGGCGAGTTGCCACAATGGGCTTGCTACTTTCCTTAGCCCAACAAAGGTGATTCTTTACAATAAGCTTGAGGATTCTTGAGGATTCTGGGGCTGATGATGATTGCTCTTTGGTCCTAAGGATTAAAAAAGTTTTTGCAACAATTGAAAGAGATGTTTTGAATGTGGACAGGAGAAAAAACTTCTATTTCATCTCATTCATAGTTGAAACCAGATATTAGCATTATTTCAACTTGTCTAAGACATTGGTTTTTAATTTCGAAGTTTCTTAAGATCCAAGTATTAGCTGGACATAGTTTTTTAGTTTCTTAACACTGGTTCCTGTTTTCTTGCAGGTGGCCAGTCTTCATTGGCAGATTACTGTACATATTTTGTAGCATATTCAAATGGTTCATGCACTGATATAAACAAGTGCATGACCACTTGACCGTATGCTGGGAGAAATGCGTGGACCCAATTCCAGGTAGATTGGATGAGTCTAGCTAGGTAGTTCTTTAAAATTAGTTGGTTTGCAATTCATGCTACTATGCTGCCATGAAGCTGTTTATCTTGGAGTGTCTATCAAACCATCATGTTACTAAATGTTACATCCCTCACATTGAGACTACTTGTTTGGTTAGGTATTTTGAATGCAATGTTAGTTGCAAATAACTGCTTTCATGAGATTATGACATTGAAAATGCAATGGTCGTTCTTTTAGCATAACTGTAATGTTAACGAACTCCTTACTTTGCAAGTGAAATTATTGTTTACGTGAAGTTGAATGAGATCATGAGATTAAATGTTGAATGCATATCATTTAGCTGTTGAGAACGATCTAACCCTAATCTTTGTCAGTGGATGCAAGATTGTCGACGCCACGAGAGAAAGGGAAATATCGTCAGGGAGAGGACGTGGTTAACAATGGATCAATTTTATTGTCAACCTTGAGTCATAATAAGTCGGTGAATTGACATCGTAACTTGGCCATAAATAATTTTAATTATTTATTAAGCCAATTTAAAATGTACAAATCAATAATCATCTTTAAAGGGGATTATAAATGATTAACCAATAATAATTAAAATAATAGATATAATTAAAATATTTATTTTAACCTCTTGAATGTAAAGCGAAGAAATTCTTGATAAATAATTATCCTTGCGAGTGATTATTGAACATTTAAGTAATAATAAAATGAAATAAAGTAAAGGCCATCATTTTTAAAAATTGAAAACCAACGAAATTAAATTGCATTGGAGTGGCATCAGAAATTTTGAAGGTGGAAACTCCTGCATGTTGAAACGCTCAAGACAGGGGCAGTCGAAGAGTTTCTTGGTGCTGGAATTGAGCCGTGATATTTGTTTTTGAAGGTCTTTGTTAGAATCATCATTCTTCTTTCTTCTTATTCCATCGCGGGGAGCTCTGATGTTTTGGGGGAGGGAAATTGTTTTTGGAAAAAGTTCGGGAGGGGGTATTGGCATTCTTGTTCGGATCACACATTAAGTTGTTTGGCTTTATTATCAAATCGTCTACCAGTCCTTGATAAAAAAAAAAAAAATTCTCGTCCTTTGGCTCACAGAGGCGGCAAAACTGGTTACTTCTTAGTCGGCAGAAGTGGAAATCGCGGTTGAGTCCAAGCTTGCAATATTTTCGTTGGAGAAATTCTTGAGTGAGCTTCTTCAAGTCTGAGTTACTCATTCAGGCACGTATGGTAGAAAATCCATAAGTATTCAAATCTCATTGCATGATATATATTTATTAAAAAGAAGATATATAATCTGGTATTTGTAAAGTTGTTACGAATTCTTGTCTTGTTATATTTAGCTAAGGGATTTATTCTGGGTAATGGATTTATTTTC
This sequence comes from Sequoia sempervirens, assembly GCA_007258455.2. NCBI lineage: Eukaryota > Viridiplantae > Streptophyta > Pinopsida > Cupressales > Cupressaceae > Sequoia > Sequoia sempervirens. The sequence goes on from VDFB02000017.1 coordinate 454,196,290, forward strand.
TTGCACTAAATAGAAACAATGTTGAGTCGTATCACATTATTTGGCAGCTGTTTGTAAGCCAGGCTATTAGCATTAACTTGGGCTGTGTTATTCATTTATTCTTTGCCCAAGTAAAGGCTTATTCTTAATCTTTTCTTATTACTATTCTGGGTCAACCCGAGTGGTGTGATGTACAAACTCTCGCCCAAATTCTGTAACCTTTGGAATCCTTCATTAAATCCCGGATCTAGACTTCTTCTTGCATTTAAGTAAATTGTGTATTTGTCATTTATATGGAACTGAAAAGTAGTGTGAACTTTTGGAATATTTGGGAAAAATAAAATCTGCCTGATGAAGCTGGAAGTCTCTTACTTAACCCCCTTCTATATAGAAGTTGATCCTGTGCAAAACATTAGCTTAGCAGAAGCTTTTAGTTTGGAAACAAAATGTAAATTGATGAAACCCTGTTGTGAAATGGAACTCATGTATTTTCAAATATTGCTACAAAAGTGTAAACTGGAATGGATCATCATCTCTTTACTGAACCCTAACCGATAAGTGCACTTGTTCCAATATGTGGAGTCCTTTATATCTAATTTCAGTCATATGAAGCTGTGAATAGCTAAGTCGTCAGGGGAATCCTGTGTACAATGTCCTCTCTGCCTTACTCAAAATTTCATACCACTCTTAATTGTTTGTTAAACCGTGATCTTAAATCTGTCATTTGAATGAAAAGAGTTGAAAGGATAATTTACAAACTAGTATACTCTCTCTCTCTTCTATTAAGTCATCAATGATTTTACTTTTAAAAAAAAATCCAAGTTTGAATATAAAACAATAACCCAACGGCTGGTAACTGAAGAGAGGATTGCTAATCAATATAAGTTACAAGAAATAAGAAGCTTGTTTTGAGAGTTGTCATGTCGAGCAAGGGTGAGTGCTGACGACACAATAGTGTCAGAGATATCGGCACAGTAGTGCCAGAGATATCGGCACAATAGTGCCAGAGATATCGGCACAGGAGTGCCATAAATATTAATAAAATCCTTGGCCAAGGTATAATGCTAGATTCAACATCTGTCAGCTATCAGGTACCAGATATACCACTGATCAGAGTGACCTTTCTAGTTGGGAGGTACCTTTAGTAAGGTCGATCAGGAGGTATAGGTCCTTGACACCAGGCTCAGAGGCATGATGATAATTTGATCCATGTTGATTACCCTCGTGAAGGGCTAGGTTCTTCAGTTGAAGACACTCGGGGGACCAGATGGTCTTGGTTGGGCGGTAAAGCCCTTGATGATATTTCTCTTTCTGCAAGTTATGATGAACAACATTTCAGCTTAATGATGACTGCATAATGGGTTACTTCCTTCCGCTAATCCAGGTACAAATAAATGTACATTTGAGTACTTAAATGCTACTTTTTTAGTTATGAAATTATTGTACTGCTCGAGCTAGTTTGAATGGAAAAGATAGACAGTTAATTTCTTTATTTCATTATGGATGAAAGTTAGTTAATGATGCCCTAGCAGTTACTCTTCAGTTCATTATTTTATGCTTGATGAAACCCTAGATGGATTAGTTGGTTATTATTGTCTGATGAAGTTGGTATTTAATTTCCATTTCATAAACCATAGAATAACAACTGTTATTTTTGTTTCTTAGCTACAAAATTCGTTCGTTACTTTATGGAAGCAAGAATAGTTATTATCTCTTTTTGCAAATTTTCAAATATATGATTTCAGTTAAAAGTTTTCCATTTAGTGGAAAAATGGAAATTATATGTTAATTAATGAAGGGTATGGTGTAACGACATCATAAATAATTTACTTTTCCAAAAGGAAAACCCTAGTTTGACAATTATTTAGTTATGTCCTTCCTTGAGACGTTTGGGAGGAAACAGTTAGATGATCCACTACAACTGAAATTGAAAACTTGAAGTTAGTTGGAATTTCATTTGTTTTAGTTGAACGCGAATTGGAAACCCTAGTTGATAACAAAACAGTTGGACTTCAGCTGAAAGTTAGTTAAAAAATGATTTTTCAAACTATAGACTGGTTAGGTTGTTACACTAAAGCAACTTTCGTATTGATTACTTAATGACTTAAATATAAGAGTTCTTATTTCTGTTCAATATGTTTGCAAATAAGACACAACTTCATATATGTGTGTAATACTGGGGGACAACCTACAAGCTTCTTTAATAGTAGCTATCCTATTCATCTAAGCTTGTGATTAAAACATAAAACCCCTAAATCTCTCTTAAATTAGGAATTCTTTGAATTAATTTTACTGTGATTTTTTTTGAAGGTAGATATAGGAGTGTTCTATGTTCTATGCTTTGTTTTGACAAAGTTGAATAATATACTGTCAAGAATGGTGGAGTAAGTTACAGGATTATATTGAGAAAACAGTGGAAGAAATCTAAAAAAGATGCCGAGCAACTGCAAAAGCCCTAGCAAAATACATCAAGAGCATCTAGACTTAAAATACTGATGCCAACCTTTCTTATACATGTATATTTTTAAGTCTTAAAATAGTCATGCAAACCTTTCTTCTACACTTCTGCCTGTACTTTTATCCCTGATTTTGCAAAGCAGGCCATGGCCATCCACACAGTTGTGATTACTCTACTTGCAATCAACAACCAGAGAGCCAAGATTGAAATTCATGACCAAAGCACAAGTCTTTAATTTATGATAAAAAAATGCATATGTGTAATTAATGACTGTAAATCACACTTCTAAAATAAATGACAAGAAATGGTAGTAAAGACCAATAATATATAATTTATGAACACATGACCTATTTCATTGTGGTTTTAATCTTAATCTCAGTTGTAATCTTCTTCATCCTTGACAAAAAATAATATGGAGGTTATTTCTTCCATTTTGGCTCTGTGCCTCTGGAGATCAAATATTTGTAAGTAGGTTTGTTTCCTCACTATTTCTCCTTGGTTGGAAGATGGTAAGGATTTTTTATCTCATTCCTTTTCAGAGTTTCTTCAAGTTGAGTTTGAGAATTTGGAGCCATGTCCACCCTATGTTTGCTTTTATATAATGTTATGAATGTTAAATCTTATTCAATTTTTTTCCATTGGAAAATTTTCCCATTGCTTGAACAATCTTTACTTTAGTCTGCGAGTCCAATCTTTAGAGTTGTGATGATTTTATTATTGCTCTTGATGGCCTTTGACAACATTTTCTATGATAATCTCTTTGTTTTTCATTGTTTTGGGCGTAAATGTTCTCCATGCAATCTTCTTTTTAGTACACCTTTGCATCTTGGTATTGTCAAGATTTATCTCATCTGATTCATACAAAGTTTCAGGGATAAGCTCCTCATTTTCAAGAGCCACAAAAACATTCTTTATTTGGAGATATTTTTAATATTTTATCTATCTTATGATCTGGGGCTTATTTTTCCTATCCTGATTTTCTATTTTTAGATTTGACCGTGAATTTATTCTTTGGCTTATGAAAATCTTGTCTTAGAGTTCCTTGGATTGGGATTTGGGACTGCCATTCGGTGCACAACAAGACATTCTCTTACTTGGTGCCCTTACTCATGGCACACTCTACAATGAAAGTGATACTTTTAGTCCACTTGTTGCTACTGAATTATAACATCTAAGCAAAGTGTGATGCTTTTAGGGAGGGTGCTCACCAGATCAAGCATTGCACAATTCAATGCACTGGTAGCTAATCTCGAAGCCATATAAGAAAAAAAGGTGCAAACATTTTCCTCAACAAGGTTTCTCACTTGCTAGAGGACATTTGTTTCAAAACTTGTGAGAGCATAGATAGAACATGCATCCTGACTGGGGCGTTGATAAGAATCCCTTTTGTAGGTAATGTGCCAATCTATTTTGAAGGGCTCAACACGTTTGGAAAACTTGGGGTTTTGCCAAAAGATTATTTTGTAGTTTTTGTTTGGTCGGGCATACATGTAATACAAACATAGCGGATTTAAAGAAATTTGCATATTAACCCATGCATGAGGAATAATCCAGAAGAAACTTGTAGGCTCTTGCTTCTAAGCAAGCCTTATGAATTATGTTTGTGCTTATCTATCTTACCAGTGGCTGCCACCATAATCTTTGTCAATGTTAGAGAGATTTCTCCAATCAGAATTTGATGGAGAGAGGGTTGCCCTGGGGCACAAAATATTCCCTGCTTCCTTGCACCATCCTCAAAATCAAGTAGAACTCCTCAATCAAATAAAGATGGGTACTCAATATTATTAATAATAACGTTCTAACCCCATTGATTTCATTTACCTCGTAGTGTGACTTCATAAATTCCTATAATAGCTTAGTTTACAAATTAGATGATATTTTCCTTTTCTGTTTATACTATCCTAACTTTATTGGTAAACAATAAGTGATATGATTATGGACCAACACCCTTGTTTTGTTGCTTAAATTATCAAAAATGATACATGATATGATTATAACGGTAATATGTTTGTAATCAATACTTTTCCTTGTGGTAAATCATCCCTTACCACTATCCTTAGTCTTACCACTATTCGTTTGTTCATATTCAAATCTTCTCGCATCGCATCACCATTTGACTTTTGTTATAAATAGTTAGTCTTACGAAAAACAATTTACATTTTTCTTGCGATTTTCCCCCCTGCCCTTCAATATATTGCCAGAGTATATCCCACTACCAGCGTAACCATTGCACCTCGTTGGGGTGCAAGCACTAGTTTACTTTTTCTATACTCAAAATGATGGAATTGTACATCTTTTCATTAATTTTTAAGCATTAAATAAGATCCAATTCTCCCTCTACTTTCATGCAATTGATGAATGATGTCTTTAGAGTCCACCTTCACAAATTTATTATTGTATATTTATATTATATTCTTATCTTTTTTGTACTTGGAAGTTACATACCTAGCATTTAGAACATGTTTTCATACTTTATAAAACTAAATGTATAGAAAACTATCTAGGCATCTTTTTATTACAAATTTTTAGACATCAATCTCCTACAATGGCTTTAGCACTGGTGCATATATTAGTGTATATTTTTTAGGTCAAAGTTATTTTCAAATCATTGAGTCCAATCAAAATAAAGTTATGAGGTTCTCATGATCTTGTAAAATCCTATTGTAATTTTATCCTTGGCATTAGTTATCAAAAAATAATTTAGTGGTTCAATAGAAAAAATAACATTATTGTGCCTCTAACACATTGGGATAAGAACTATGTTCTTCACCTCTTTTTATTTTACCTAATATCTCAAAATAATTTGAAATCAACATAGATGCCTCAAATTTTCCTTGGATCTATTTTTAAGAAAACTATTTTTTTAGTGGCTTATCATTCTAAAAACTTATTTATGTTGGAGTTGATAGTGAACTCCATAGCTCCCAAAAATCAACTACAACCAAAACACCTATCACACCTAAAAGAGAAAAAGCCATTGATATGCTCATGTAACCTTGAGAAGAGATTATTTAGAAAAGTAATTGATTGTGTAATGAATTAATCTAAATGAATGATTACAATGAATGAGAATCCTTATAAAAGGAAAAATGAAAACCCTAGATGAGGATTTGATTGGATTGTGACAAGTGTCTTAATCTCATGTAATGAGACAACTTAACTTATAAATAGCACAATCTAATAATAAAAAATCACTTCAAAGTTTAGCTTAAGTAATTAAAATAATAAGGGACCTATTAATTAATTAATTATCAAGTGATGTCCTAATTACTCCAATAGCCTCCCTAAGATCAACTTAGGGAGAAACTAAACAACTGATAAAAGGATGCATGGGTGGGTCTTGACTACAAGGCTTGATGAGGTACCCATGTACAAACAAATGAATCTCTCATAACCAAAGAAAAAAATAAAACCACATGGAAAAAACTCCTCTCCAAAAGAGAGTAAATGAAATAAATGCAGTAGTGAAAGAAGGATAAGAGGACTCAATGTGACCCCCCAAAGACTACTATTATGAAAGCACAATAAATGTCCCCCAGTAGGAGAGAGAAAATGAGGATATGAATCCCCCCATAAAGAAGTAGCTCATGTGCCAATGATGAACACATAAAGACAGAGTATGATCCACTTCCTGCAAACAACATTTCTCCCCTTAAGAAGAAATAGATCCACTAGTGACTAGAGAAGAGAATCCAAAAACATGGAAGAATAAGGAATCCAAATCCAAATGATGTGTTCCTCTGAAAAGTTCTCAAGTGTCCAGATGTTAGAATGAGATGACGTCAATCCAAAAACCAATGGAGACTGATGTAGAAAAATCTCCAGAGATGATGAAGATGATGGGCCAACAATGATGATGTGGTTTTCAACAAAGAGGAGATTAATTTCCTCAAATTAATCCTCCAAATTTGCAATATAGGACTATACAAATAAGGATGATATGTCTATAAGATACGAATCCCAAGTAGTTGTTTTAAAGATGAAAATTTTCTTGTTGCATCAAACCAATAAGGGCCAAAGATGTGGCAATACCAAGCTGATCAGGAAAAACAAAAGATGATAATGTAGTCTTGATCTTAAGAATGGGAAAATGAAGACAAGTCTCTAAACCATCAAAACATACAAGAACTATAAGATACTCAAGCTCTTCTAAAGTATCATTATCAACTTGGGTATGAAATTTATATATGCAAAAGGGATGAGACAATCTATAGTAGGATCCTCTAGGTATGGAGAGATTTGAGGGTCTCCATGGATCTCCTAAAGTTGAGTCCAAAGTGTGTGGGGACAATCAATGTCTAATACAACAAACATAGTGTCAAGTTCAACACTAGAACAAATTGCTTCTAGAACATGATCACTAATAATAACCCATGCCGATAAACTCCTTGGTGTGTTTGGTCTAGGTATGAGTCCATAAAGATAAAGAAAAAGATCAAGACACTTGAAATGTGTTAGGATGCTATTTTGCCAAGACTCATAGTTATCCTTCACTAGGATGACCACAAAAGGATGAAGAAAAAAACCCACGATACTTCCTCAAATGAAAAAGTTAGAGACTAAAAAACTTAGTGCATATAAAGTAGATCAAATGAATTCATCTCACACAAGAAATCCTTTCCAAGTGCCAAGTTGTCCAAGTAATTGACAAAAATGTTAAATAACAAAAAAAAAAAAATGTACCTAGGGCATATACTAGAAAAAGTGCATGATTCAATCTAAAGAGCTTTGAAATACCTTTCCAACGCTGTTGGAATCTTGAAAAAATGGAGATATAGGTGAAAATTTATGAGCTTGGAAGTAGAAAATGATGATCTGACTTTGAGAACAAAATAAACTACTAGCAAAAACTGATGATGAGACATGCACCACTTGAAATTTCTTAGAATTAGCTTTTTGATGATATCTCATTTGCCCAATTTTGACACCATATGTCCAAGTTATGATTTTTTAAAATGGGGTAAATTTAGCCAATCAATAGTCAATAGACACAACCATTTGATTTGATTTTTGAAAAATTTACTCATTGCATGTAAAAATTAATAGATACCCACAAAATATTTTGATGTTGCCCAAAACCTAGAAATAATTTTTAATTTCTAAAGAAAAACATGTGATTTAGTAAAATAAATAAAATTCACCTATAGGGGAAATGGCCACCCTATGCTATTTTAACAACATATTTTGCAAGATTTTCTCACTATCTGCAAAATCTAAAAGATACCTAGATGGCTTTTCGTGATTGTAAATAAAACTCATAAATCATTTTTCTCAAAATTAAACCAAGAAAAATATATTGTCTGAAATTTCTTAGATCCCTTAGAATTTGGATAGGAAGTCATAGATTTGGTGCTTTGATATCATATTGTAGGTGATTTCTAGAAGCTGTGGGGTTCACTATCAACTCCAACAATTTATAGCTAAATGAAACTAATCAACTTATTATAAGTATTTTTATTCATTAGTCAAATATATAAGGTACTATACACATTATCTTATGGGAAAGGAAATAGTAATCCATGTTTATTACATCTCACTATAATTTCAGCAATCCTAGAACAAAATTGAAGAATCTAGGCATATGAAATTTTAAAAAAACTAATTGATGATCAAATAAAAAATGGGATCACTAGAATTGTAGAAAATCATTTGATTCATCCTCCTACAAATCACTCTTTAATTATTGTAATCACTTCATATCTTAGATTTTGAGACTTTAGATTCCTAGTATGTTGCTGATTCTTAAAATTTAACATGTTTTTAATATTGCACATTAAGGAAGAGTTGAGTTTGATCATTTTACTTCTCTTCTCAAAGAGGCACAAACTACTCTTTATATTGGTTATTTTGGAAAGCCAAAAAGGCTTAAATATTTGTGACATTTATTTTATTGATCTCACATGTAAAGGGGTGTCCTATATTCATTGAGACGTTATGCAATATTTTTCTTCTCTAAACTAATAAAAAACTTTGGGCTTAAGTTTTTTCCCAATTCCAACTCATCCTTGGAAACTCATTCTCATGAAATTTCTTAGTTTATTTTTGATGAATATTCCCCGCTCTGACCTTAGTGGTTTTCAATCATTTTGAAAAATAGATAATACCAATCATTTTCACAAGACAATTATATCATGGCTTGGCTTAGTTAAATTTTTGGTTTACCTACAAAAATTACTATTCTACCAACACTCATGTTTTATGGGTCATTTTAGGAATTCCTTTTATATTTTTTTGTGTTTTTCTATTAAATTTTCCATAACCCTTCTTATCCATAGTTAAGTAGTTAAAATAAAGTTATGAATTACACTTTCAATTTTTTTTTAAGGATATACACCCATAAGACTCCTACCAAGTGGTATATGAGCTTAACCCACATCAATCATTCCTACAATCGAGAAATATATTCTTCAATGAGCCATTCACTTTTAAAGGTTCACCATAGTTTTCATCCTTTATATCCCTACAAGTTTCTCTTATTTCCACCCTCTTTGATAGACAAACACATTCATATAGTGTAATACAATGTCCATTTCTTAATCTAGAATTTGTAGTCTCTTTCATCTAAAATGGTTTAAAATTTTCAAAATACATAAAAGAATTATAACTATCTCATGCATCATTATTATGTATCTAATCATTTTTAGATTGGGGAAAAAGTATGGTTGTATTTGGAGAATTATATTTTTTAAAACAAACCACATAGTAAGGTTAAACCTTATTATTATGGACCTTACTATTCTCAAATAGGAGTCAAATTATTCTTTGTGATTTGATCTTAGATATAAAAATTGGGCATTCATAAATGCTTTTAATTCCAAACTCCTCAAGCACTATCATGGATTGACATTAAATCCTAAGTTTCCAATAATATACTCTATTGTCTCTTTTTATTAGTGACCAACATTTCCTTATAATTTCACTAAAGGATTTTTCCTAAAGCTTCTAGTGTTTATTGTCAAGATTCTAACAAATTGATTTTATATGTTTGGGAAGGTTGATTGAACACTATAAATGATGAGATGGATCTTCTTTGCCACACTTAGAGCTCTATTTAGCTAAGGAGGGTGGTTCTATAAAGATCATATCAGATAAATAGAATTGTAAAGATCCAATATAATTGAACCCAAAAACATCACCATTTTTTTTAATTATTTGAATATTCATCCATAAGTATGCTTGGGAACTTATATCCATACGAGATAGGTATATGTCAACTTGGAATAACAACCAATCATCTGTTCATATGGAACAATAAATATTATATCCATATATTTGGAATAATCATCCACCTAAAATGAGGTAGGCATCTATATCATGATAAGTATGTGCTCTGGATAGAGTCTTAGACTCATTGGGACTAGTCCGTCTTGAGTTGCTTCCCTAGAAAGCACACTTCCTACTAAAAGTGAATCAAGGTTGCATCATTCAGAGGTATATAATTAAAAATCATAGGCTTGAAACCTGCGTCGGAATTTGGTCCAAGGCCTTGGGGTCAAGAAATCCATATGAGATTCTTTTGAGTATAGTTGAATGTATTTTATTTTTCTTATCTTTTAGAAATGTTTAGATGGCCAGTCTTCCCCTAATCCCTATTCCCAAATGCTTGAGTACTAGGAGCATCCTTCATTTCCTAGACTACCTATATACCCTACTTCTAAACGAGATCAAGGTATAAAATTTGTAGTTCGATTTTCTATTCTATGTTTATGTGAATTGTTTAAGTGGGTACACAATCATTTCTAGGGTTCTTATTCCCCAGATAGTTCTTCTATGGCTCCTACCCATGAAGGGAAACATGAATAACAAATGGTCGACTTGACCATTATATATTTTTCCTAACAACATTCATTTGAACCTATTTCCTAATAATAAGCGTCACCCTTGACCCATTTAAAGAACTTTATAATAATTTAAATTATTCATACATCAAAATAAATATAACTTCAATTTGAGTTTACATTTGCATCATAGAAATCCTACTTGGATTTTTCTATGTTGATACTAATGACTTTGATTTTGTTTTTAATCTTTTTAAATTATCGACCCAAAGTGGATTTCCTATCCTTTGGATTCAATCAAGCAATTTTCCCCTTATTTCTCCTAGATGGTTTATAGTAATGATGCCACATATATTGTTATTGTAGTTGTGTTAGGCTATAGATGTAGTAGCTCAAGCGTGCTGACATTACCTGTAAACATGAGTCAGATGCACCGTTAATATTGAATGTTGCTAGATTTTTTTTCATTCTTGATTAGGTTTTCTAGCCTATTTCAATCATAAATTAAATCTTTTTCAAAGAGAAAGATTTCCTAAGAACATTTTAGAAATCATATTGCATAACAAAATTAACATTATTCATGAAAAGAATAGTAATCAAGATAAAATCAACAATTTAAAAAAAAAACATTATTCTAAAAGAATTGTAATAAAATTTTCATCATGTACTAACACTTAATCATAAAGATCCATTTTTTATAAGCAATACTCATCTAAAAAGGTACAAGTTTCTTTGACAGTAAAAGAATGACCTATATTAACCATTTATTTCTTGAACACATAACTATCTAAAAATAGCTCCAACTCATAAAAATAATTACTATTTTGTTAGATGCACAAGACAACTAAGAGCGGGGAGTGAATTAGTTGTACATTAAAACACTCAATCCCTCATTAGCTTTCAAACCCTTATAAACATTTAAACCCTCATTATGCATTAGCAGAATGTAAACATATGAAATAACAATGCAAACACAACATACACAAGAGAACACTAGATTTACGTGGAAAACCCTAAGTAGGGAAAAACCACAATGAGGATTAGCTCACATATATATGAATAGAAAGATTGAATACAATAGGCTCATTGTTGGAGGGCTCACTGCTCAAAAAAGAAGAAAGGCTCACTACCCAAAGGACTCACTGTCTAGAAGAAAGAATAAAGAAGAAGAATGTTATAAAGAGATTCACTATCTTAGAGCAATAGGAAAAATCCACCACTGTAACTCTGCACCATTTGCAACCTTCAGATCATTGCCTCCAACTTCAGGCACCTTGAAAATGTAGACACCTTCTACTCACTGCATCCAAAGTCATAGGAATTTTAGCTCGCACTCAGATCACCACACTTGATCACTTTTGTATCTCACACACACCACACAGATCCACACACATCTTCAACAATTAACCTTGCTTATATTCTCCACAAGGTCTCAAGAACTTTTCCATGTCGACCATTATGAAAGGTATCTACCTCAAACATGCAACCACTAAATAGGCCAACACCAAACACTTCCACAATGGAAAAAAGTGAAGGCATACCACACCAAAATATTCCAACATCAAAATATTTTGCAACACTACCAAAACCACCTAAAACTGAGAACACCATCATCCTGTGCAACCAACAACACTGCCACAAGCATATAACATACTAACCAATCTTGCAAAACACTTTCAAACACAAAAAAATCTAAGGGAAGGTAGATACATACAATATTATCACATTCCCAAATACACAAGACAAGAACCTCAACATGAATAAATGTGGAGCAATCTCATTTCTCCCAGAAAACCTTCTTCACAGACAAACACATTGTCAAACACATCTTCCACTATAGAATGATCGAGAACCTAAAAATCTAGATATGACACCTCTAAACACCTCTAATCATCATATCCAACCTGCATAGGAATATCTTCAACCATGAAAAATACAGAGCATAACACATAATACACCTCTGTCACAATGTGCACTCTCTTATTCAAATTTTCTCAAAAGGACTTGGAAACCAAGTAAACTAGATGCATCAATAACACCACAAGCACCTACTCAACATATCTACAAAATCTGAAACACCAAAAATACCCCATCTACAATACCTTCTCAACACCACACTAGAGGTTGACATCAGTGACAACACTAAAGGCAACATAGTGCAACTGACAATGCTACAACAATCTTCAACAATCTCCCTAACCATATCAAAGGTTGACATCGATGGGACATCAAATCACAACACATCCACACTAAGGGTTGAACCATAACTCTTTCTCATGCAACACCCTTCAATAACTCCAACAATCTTCATATACTAGGGGTTGACATCAATGACAACACTAATGACAACACCAACAATCTCCAACAATCTAGAAAATCTCTAACAATATCCCCTTTTGTCATTGATGACAACACTAGCATTGAAAAACCATTAATCAATAGATTAAACTCTACAACTCCAACACTCAGGCAACTCTCCCCTTACTTCAATCTCTCCCCCTAACTGAGACATTCCTTACACTTCTACCACTATCTCAAACTTCACTCTGTCCATGTTTTTTAGAGTTTATCTCTCCCCCTTTGACATCAATGAAAAAGGGTGGAAATATCTCCCTTTGTCATCACTTTTGAAAGCTTCACTTTAGGCAACAACGACACACTACTTTCTCACACATTTACTTCCGCACTCTCTTCCATAGATTTCTCTCTACTACTCTCTCCCTTAGGGGTACAAGATATGCTCCCCTAACTACACCAAATAGAACACACCAATGCTTACTCCCCCTGAGAGGTAGCCTTCATCAATCCAAGACCA
>VDFB02000017.1:454209419-454502222 GCA_007258455.2 Sequoia sempervirens
CTGATATTCACAATACACATCGACACACCTTCTACATATATCAAAATGATATAATCGATCTCTTATATATATCTGCGACTAAAGATTTAATCACTACAAGTCATATCCAACAAAATAGGAAAACATTCGCAACTGTCAGCTCAAATCATGAATAATATTCAATGCACATTTACAACAGTCGGCCATAACTTAGCTCGGACCAAAAACAAAATGTACAAACACAAAAACATTTGAGTAAACACTCCTTGAATATCTACGACACATTATATCAACTGGGTTGGCCTCAAAACACAAATGAACAAAAAGATATTCAAATGGATCTCCAAACTTGCACGCAACTCCATACGAGGCACTGAGACTTTCAGATAACACAATACATACAATGATCAATATCCCGTGAGATCCACAACTCAAAATAACGATGGAAAATCGGTATGTGAATCGATGAACACAAAAATGTCGGATACTCTGTTCTACATGACTATCTTCAAATTGTCTACCGGTAAGAGAAAATGATGATGTGCAGATCCAATCACCAACTAGGGTTTCCATCAATGACAACACCATAAAGCATTTGTAGTATCTCTTGCCAACAAACAATATTCAATAGGATGAAGAGCAAGGCACTGACAAAGGGATAAACCTTGGTAAAGCAGGGGAGAAGGAAACTATAAATGATAATTTGATTGATTTGGAAGCCATTGACATTACTATCAACACCCCTCCTAACTCTAAAAGTCTAAAAAATAAAGAGATTGAAACAAAAAATAAAAAAATTGATATGCTCATGGAGGGTGGAGAAAATTGAAAGAATGTTGGAGAAAGATGACAACTCTAACAGTTTCCATACAATTGAGGCAACCATCAAGAACATGTGTAGAGTTATGGATAGAGTTATGAAAATAGTTGTAATGGGTACCATATCGGGACATGGAAAGAATAAAAGCAGCAAAGGAAAAAAGGAAGAAGGGATGAAGCTGATCGGTTCGGGATGATGGAGCTAAATGATAGTCTGGAAGAAACAGTGGAAGATATTGAGAAGACTTGGAGTCTCATAGAGGAATCCTATTTTTTTGTCTTTTGTTTGGTCCTAGTTTCTTGTTTTGGATGTATCTTTGGTCAACTAGTATTTTTGGTTTCCTTAATGTTGTGTTTAAGACCGATATTGGCTTTTTAAGCCTAAAAGTTTACTATATATTGTTAATCTCTGATATTATGGTAATGTGCTATCTGGGAACTTACGACAGGTTTTCCCTATATTTTGATAGTCTTTGAGTTAATGATATTATGGTTTGGTTAATATTATACTGGTACTTGGATAAGGTTATTTGTAATGAACCCATGATTCTTGGTTGATGTTTGTTCTCTGTTGCTTGGGGTAAGGAGATGTAGTGTTGTTTCCTTTTGTTGTCTCCTTTGTTTTGTTGTTCTTGTCCTGGGGTTGTTGTTTTCGTTGGAAAAACAAATTTCTTCTTGTACGAGATCAGGGCCCTAAACCTACTTATTTAATCAAAAAAAATTATGCTTGAATGGTTATTTAGGTCACTTGAATTAAGAGTCATAGAGTGCATGTGGGGTGGCATGGAATTGTCTTACTTCCACACACTCCAGTCATTGGTGCATGGTGGCCATGAATTTTGGTTTCCAATCCTTAACATTTGTAGATTATAATGACTTAATGAATCACAAGTTGAAGTGGTAGATTTTTTAGGCAAAAGTGGAAGTTGAACAATGACAAAGAATTAATTTTCCAACTATTTAATTTGAAACCATTTATATTTATTATCAATAAAAATTTATTTAAAAAAATTTAATAATATATTGGAAAGCTGGTTATGACATCCTTCCCCCCTTATTTGTGCATCATCCTGATGCACTTATTCATTAATTTTGTAATAGTAAAAGAAATAGTATCTAGTAGTACTTAAAAACAAGGAAATAAATATAGTATCTAGATAGTTCTTGAAATAAGAAAGGAAATGTTTTTTTTAGTTCAATTGTATCTTCCTAGGTAGCCTTCTCTTTATCATACCGGTCCCACTATACTTTACTCTATTCAACCACCCTATTGCACAATTGGTACTAGTGCCTCTCCAAGATTTTTAATGGCTCTATTGTTATTCTATCAAGTTGTTGGACCTGTAATGCATTCCAATTCCAAACATGCTTCTCATTAGGTACATATTTCTTAAGAAAAGATACATGGAAAACATCATTGATATGACTCAATTGGGGGGGTAGTTCTAATAGATAGGAAACCAAATTTAACTTTTATAGAATTTCAAAGTCTTGCATAATGAGGTGCTAATTTTTCCTTCTTCCCAAATTTTATGGAACTCTTGTATGGATTGACCCATAAGAAAACTCTTTCACCTACTATAAATTCCCTTTGTGTCTTTTTCTTATCTACACCTCTTTTGTATATATGTTGCTTCCTTAATCTTTATCTAATTAAACTAGTCTGATTCTCCATTTCCTTTAGCATATCAAGTCTAATTATCACTTTATACTCAATATTGTACCAACTCAAAGGTGTTCAACAATTTCTTCCATAAAGTGCTTAAAATGGAGCTATCCCTAATGAAGTTTGAAAGGAATTAATATAAGAAAATTCCACTAGTGGAATATATTCTTCCCTCTTAGATTGTTGGTACATACGTGTTCTTTATGTTTTCCCATCTATTTCAAGATGGTAAGTTGTACTAAAATTCAACCATGTTCCCAAGGCCATCTGAACAGTTTTCCAAAATCTTGAAGTGAACCTGACATCCATATCTAATATGATCGTCTTTGTAACTCCATGCAATCTAAATATTTCCTTCATAAAATGTTTAGCCAAAGTTGGAGCATCATCTATTAAATTCCCTGCTATGAAGTGAGCAACCTTGGTAAAAAAATTTATTACCACCATTATTGTGTTGTGACTATAAGGTGTTGTAGCTAGTCCTTGTACAAAATCCATACTAATGACTTGCCATTTGTGATGTGGTATATCATGCAGGTATAATAGTCCTATTGGGTGACTATGTTTTTCCTTCACGCTTTGACATTCAAGGAATTTAGCTACATAAAGTACTATGTAATTATTCATTCCTTGCCAAAAATATCACTTCTTAAGATCTGAATATAGTTTGTTTGACTTTGGATGTTCTGAATAAGGAGTATTATGGGATTCACTAAAAACCAACTCTCTCGATTCCTTAGAGTTTGGAATATATATCATGTTATTGTATAAAAACAACTTATCACCATTTAGAATGTACCCCTTCGTTCAAAATTAGTTGAGTCACTTCCCAAAGTTGACCTAACTTGTTCATACCATTAATATTCTTTTTTCTCATTTAACAATTGTTCTCTAAAATTGGTTTTGAATATTGCAATATTCATCAAGTGCCTTCTTCTTATTAGTGCATCTACAACCCTATTTTCTTTGCCTTTGATATATTATATCTTAAACTTAAATTCACATGAATTCTAACCATCTTCTTTGTCTAGCATTTAAGTGAGGTTGTGTGAAAATATATTTGAGTCCTTGATGGTAAATTTTTAACTAAAAGGGATTTCCTAAGAGGAAATGTCTTCATTTATAAAGAGCATGAACAATGATTGCTAGTTCCAAATCAGGATGTGTATAGTTTACTTCATGATTTTTCAATTCCATCTATTCATAAGCTATCACACCTTTATTTTGAATAATTACTCCTAGACCTTCAATGGAATCATTTATCACAACTAAGAAATGTACGTTTTGGTTTGAAACCTTCAGGATAGGTGTTATGGTTAATTTTTCCTTCAAAATTTGAAATACCTTATTTGGTGTCAAAAAAAGTATCCCTTTTTCCACACTTAATTTGGGAATAATTAATAATAAAATGAGCCTAATGTTGCCTTAATTTAGTGTTGTAATGTGTTTTACACATTCACATTAAGTTTAGGGCCCTTCTAAATAAAATGGACTTAATTGTGCCTTATTTTAGTGTTGTAAGGTGTATCTTTACACTTTCACATTAATCTAGGGCTTTATTAATTAATTGAGGTTAATTTGCCTTAATTGGTCCCTTTAATTCAAATTCAAGCTTAATTAAATGCAATTTATGAGGGATAAAACCTGAAATTTATAAATGCCATTACACAACACTTAATTTTGGAAGATGTGTGTCCTAGGACCCATTCACCACATGGTAAATGGGTCCTAATTTAGTCTTAGGACCCTATTTTTACATGATATTTCACCTTGTCCGATGTGTGTCCTAGGTGAGTGGCCTAGGACCCATTCGCCATATGGCGAATGAGTCCTCACTTAGACCTAGGACCCCTCTTTGGAATATGTTTTTGGTGGTATTTTAATGATTTCAAATCTATAATTCAATGTTTCCTTGTGATATTTGAATTTCAGGAATTAATATTAAGATATGTATAAATACAAGGTCATTTCACTATGTTTCACTAAGAATTTTCAAGAGAGCATTCCTATAGCAATTTTATGAGTTCAAGAGAATTTAAAGAGTGATTTCAAGAGTATTTAAGGGTATATTTCTTCACCATTTTTTGTAGCAATCAAGATCCAAGTATTATGTCAAATTTATGTGGAGTCATGCATGTTTTCAGAGCTAATATGTTGATGTAGGTTTCATGATTCAATCAAGCATTCAAAGCATCATTTCAACTTAAGATCCAAAGTCAAGATCCATATCCATTGACTCCATTTCATGCAAGTTGCAAACCTCCATTATGAACTATCCTATACAACCTCTTAACTCTTAACAATTTATTCATTTAAAATTTCTGTTTAGGATAGTTGAAAGGTGTTAGAAGTGGAACTAAAAATTTATCCATGATGAAAAAGGGGAAAGAACACAAATCAAGATGAATGCAACCACAACCACAAGCATAATCCCCCCAAATTCACTCAATCAAATACCCCCCTGCAATATATGAGTTTGGAACTTTATGATTAGTGTGATTACAAATGCCACTTGCCAAAAATAGTGAAGTGGTCTTGATCTTGGTACATGCATATGAAATTTGGCCACAAAATAAAAGTTATTTTTTTTGAAAAAATTAGATCAATATAATGTTGCAAGTATGAATGAGTACAATGGTGTTGTCATTAATGTTGTCATTGATGTCAACACAATATAGGTTGTTGCAGAGAAAGGAAACAAGTGATTGCAGGTTGTGCATGTATAGTTGAGATACTGTGGAGATGTTGTGAGTACATGGAGCTATCTTTATGGTGTTGCAGGTGCGTTGATATGATGAGTTACCAAGTGCTTTTGAGAAAATTAATAAATAGTGAAGTCAGAATTGTGTGCATGTTTAGAATGTGCTTTGGTGTGTGCTCTGCATATCTTCTATGTTGATCCTATGCTTGTGCAGATATAAAGTGTTGTTTAAGGACATCCTTGGGTGATATATCCTGGATTATAGCTTTTGGTTTGGTGTAAAGAAAAAGTTGAGTTCACCGGTTTGTGAATTGGTTTGGAAAAGTTGTTTCTTTATGGACTGGGAGAAATGTATCTTCTCCGCAGTCCTCCATTGGTTTGTTTCAGGTCTTGTGGATCTGGAAGAAGGCCTATAGTGGAGTTATCTGTGTTCCATCAAGAGTGTTCATGGTTTGGTGCTTTGGAAGACTAGTTTCAGAATTATTATGTGTGATTGTACAGTCTAGATGGTCTGATGGAAAAGTGTTATGTGTTTGAAGGTTGTTACAATAGCTGCGAATGAATATGAAGGTATCTAAGATGTGTTCCAGTGTAAGTTAAAGCATGTTATGTGGTCCCCATGTTATCTTCTTGTTGCGGACACATGTACTTCAAATTTCATTGTTGTTTTCATTAGGTTTGGCCGACCTAGTGTTTAGACGTCATGCAAAGGATAAGTATCAATTAAGGAAGTGTGTGATTGATCCAAGATGTTGTTTTTGGTCCTATTTAAGTGTTGGAATGGTCCGATCTCATTCTTATCCACCATGGGAATGTTGAGTTTTTGACCTAATTTGAATTTGTAAAATATAGAGTGTGTTGTCGACCTTGAGAAAGTTTCTAAGATTGAAGATGGTATAAATACAAGACAAGATGTTAAGGATTGTCTGCCACAAGTGTGAGTAGCAAGGTAGATGTGAGAGATAGTGCAAAAGTGAGATGAGGTAGTGAGGACTTCAATGAGTTAGACTCCTGGAAGTAGTGAGCTGATGGTGTATGCAATTCTCTGATCAAAGCTGCGGATGTGTATGAATTGTTGTGGTGGATCTTCTATTGCATTGAGATAATTTTATCTGTGTAACATTCTTCTTTCTATCTTTCTTTGTTTGTAGGTAGTAAGCCTCCCTTCTGGATAGTGAGCCATATCTTGGGCAGTGAGCCTCCTTGTAAATGGTTTTGCAATTACTCTTATATTGCGAGTTAATCCTCACCGTATTTTTCCCCTTATTGGGTTTTCCAAGTAAATTTGGTGTTTCTTGTGTTGATATTTATTTCTATTATTTTCACTTCATGTTCATACTTAATAACAAATTAAAGTGGATGTGAAGCTAATAATTGTTTGAGATTTGTGATGAATGTGATTAGTTACAACTGATTCACCCCCCTCTTGGTTGTCTTGTTCATTTCAAAAATTGGTATCATAGCAAGGTTCCTCGGTGAAGAAGTCTAACAGCTTAAGGTTGATCTAGAACTATAAACAAGATGGAGTGTCCTAAGTTTGATGGTTCAAATTATACCATCTGGAAGATAAGGATGGAAGGATTTCTAATAACTCATGGATATGATGTTTCAAGAGCGATAAAGACCAGTTACATCATACTCATTCATACTTGCAACAATCTCCTTCTTTGTCATTGATGGCGACACATGATGTGAAAAACCATCAAAGACACAATATCCCTTTTCCTTCTCTTACTCTTTTTCACATGACTCTTTCTCCCCCTTTGACATCAATGGCAAAGAACAAAGAGTATTTACATAATTCTTCAACCATATATGATTTTGATAACCCCCCCTTAGGAGTGCACCCATGACAACACACATCTCATACTGCAACAATGATACTTCCTACTCCCCCTGAGGAGCAGACACCAATCATTAATCCAGACAAATGATGAATTTGTAGATCCATTGGACTTATGCACCTATATATGCATCTAGTTCAAAGAAGGAGGGGCAGTTACCCCCAAATTCTCCTTGAGATACTCAAAAGTATCCTTAGGAAGGGCCTTAGTAAATATATCAGCAATTTGATCCTTTGTAGGCACATATTCAAGCTTGACTTCATTCTCTAATACCTTCTCTCTTAAGAAATGATATTTGATAGATATATGCTTTGTCCTTGAATGCATTACCACATTCTTGGAAATATTTATTGACACAACAAAGGTTCTGCAAAGGCTCCACAGATAGTAATCTCTATTTCAAGGTTGAAGGAAACAAAATTTTGATAGTGGTTGTGTATGTTGATGATATTGTCTTTGGAGGAAATGAGGGTATGTGCAAGAAACTTGCAGAGGAGATGAAAAAAGAGTTTTAAATGTCTATGATTGGGGAGTTGAATTTCTTCCTTGGACTTCAAGTGAATCAAAATGATAAGGGCATATTCATTTCACAATCAAAGTATGTAAGTTTGGAATGGATGACTCCAAACCGGTTTGTACCCCTATGGTGACTAGATGCAAACTAAGGATGATGAATCTCCTAAAGTTGATCAGAGAAAGTACAGATATATGATTGGTGGATTATTATATCTTATTGCTACTAGACCGGATATCATGTATACAGTGTGCTTGGTAGCCATATTTCAAGAAGAACCTAAAGAAACACATGTTATGGCTGTGAAAAGGATATTCAAATATCTAAAAGGGACTCTAGATTATGATATCCTAAGGATACTAATTTTACTTTGAGTGCTTACACTGATGCAAATTGGGCTGGTTGTGTAGATGAACAGAAGAGTACAAGTGGTGGTGCATTCTTTCTTGGATACAGGTTGGTTTCATGGCTAATCAAGAAACATGATTTAGTTTCTTTATCCACTACATAGGCTGAGTACATAGCAGCAACATCTTGCTGCACACATGTATTGTGGATGAAGCAAACATTGAAGGATATAGGAGTGATGTGTGATGGCCCTAGCTCTATCTTCTATGATGATACAAGTGCAATTATAAATATTTGCAAGAATCCGGTAATGAATTCGAGGACAATGCATATATCTATCTCATATCATTTCTTAAGAGAGAAGGTATTAGAGAATGTAGTCAAGCTTGAATATGTCCCTACAAAGGATTAGATTATTGATATATTTACTAAGGCCCTTCCTAAGGATGCTTTTGAGTATCTCAGGGAGAAGTTGGGGGTAACTTCCCCTCCTTCTTTGAACTAGATGCATATAGAGGTGCATCAGTCCAGTGGATCTACAAACTCATCAGTTGTTTGGATTGATGATTGGTGTCTGCTCCTCAGGGGGAGTAGGAAGTATCATTGTTGTAGTATGATATGTGTGTTCTCATGGGTGCACTCTTGAGGGGGGGTGATTAGAATCATATATGGTTGAAGAATTATGCAAATACTCTTTATTCTTTGCCATTAATGTCAAAGGGGGAGAAAGAGTCACGTGAAAAAGAGTAAGAGAAAGGAAAAGGGATATTGTGTATTTGATGGTTTTTCACATCATGTGTTTCCATCAATGACAAAGGGGGAGATTGTTGCAAGTATGAATGAGTATGGTGGTGTTGTCATTAATGTTGTTATTGATGTCAACACAGTATAGGTTGTTGTAGAGAAAGGAAACAAGTGATTGCAGGTTGTGCATGTATAGTTGAGATACTATGGAGATGTTGTGAGTACATGGAGCTATCTTTATGGTGTTGCATGTGTGCTGATATGATGAGTTACCAAGTGCTTTTGAGAAAATTAATAAATAGTGAAGAAAGAGTTGTGTGTGTGTTCAGAATGTGCTCCGGCTTGTGCTCCACTATTCTTTTGTGTTGATCCTATGCTTGTGCAGATTCAAAGTGTTTTTTAAGGACATCCTTAGGTGATACATCCTGGATTGTAGCTTCTGGTTTAGTGTAAAGCAAAAGTTGAGTTCATCGGTTTGTGAACTGGTCTGGCAGAGTTGTTTGTTTATGGACTGGGAGAAATGTATCTGCTCCACAGTCCTTCGTTGGTTTGTTTCAGGTCTTGGAGATCTAGAAGAAGGCTTATAGTGGAGTTATCTATGTTCCATCAAGAGTGTTCATGGTTTGGTGCTCTGAAAGACTAGTTTCATAATTACTATGTGTGACTGTACAGTCTAGATGGACCGATGGAAAATTGTTCTGTGTTTGAAGGTTGTTGTAGTAGCTGTAGATGAATCTGAAGATATCTAAAATGTGTTCCAGTGTAAGGTGAAGCATGTTATGTGGTCTGTATGTTATCTTCTTGTTGCAGAAGTGTGTACTTAAAAGTTCATTGGTGTTTTCATTAAGTTTAGCTGACCTAGTGTTTACACATCATGCGAAGGATAAGTATCAATTAAGGAAGTGTTTGATTGATCCAAGATGGTTTTTTTGGTCCTAGTTAAGTGTTGGAATGGTTTTCTCTCATTCTTATTCATCATGGGAATGTTGAGTTTCCGACCTAATTGAATTTGTAAAATATAGAGTGTGTTTCTAACCTTGAGAAAGTTTCTAAGATTGAAGATGGTATAAATACAAGACAAGATGTTAAGGATTGTGTGCTACAAGTTTGAGAAGCAAGGTAGATGTGAGAGATAGTGCGAAAGTGAGCTGAGGCAGTGAGGAATTTAATGTGTTAGACTCTTGAAAGTAGTGAGCTGATGGTGTCTAGAATTCTCTGATCAAAGTTGTGGATGTGTGCAAATTGCTATGGTGGATCTTTTGTTGCATTGAGATAATGTTCTTTGTGTAACATTCTTCTTTCTATCTTTCTTTGTTTGTAAGTAGTGAGCCTCCCTTCTGGATAGTGAGTCCTATCTTGGGCAGTGAGCCTCCTTGTAAATGGTTTTGCAATTACTCTTATATTGTGAGTTAATCCTCACCATAGTTTTTCCCTTATTGGGTTTTCCACGTAAATCTGGTGTTTCTTGTGTTGATATTGCTTTCTGTTATTTGCACTTCATGCTCATACTTAATAACAAATTAAAGTCGATGTGGAGCTAATAATTGTTTGAGATTTGTGATGAATATGGTTAGTTACAATTGATTCACCCCCCCTCTTAATTGTCTTGTTCATTTCAACATATAATCACACCAATTCAAATTACACAAAATTATGCACTTTCAAAAAAATTGCACCTAAAAGTGTTACCATAAGAGTGAGAACACAGCCTCAAAAGCTCCCAAAATGAGAATGGCTCAGCAACACCTATGAGAATCTGCAATTTTTGGAAAATTAAAAAATCAAAACCAAAAAATACATGCACCACTGTGAAGAGCACAAAATTCTATCCCAAATTAAAAAAATCTCACAAAAAGGAGGTTTTGAGCCTAAGTTATAAGTGTTTGAAAATCAAGTGCAAAAATCAAAATTCTATTGGAAAGGGGGGAAATTGAAAAGGGCTTTGCTCACGTCATGCTAACATTAGAAGGGAATATGTTTCAAATATTCTCTAATCCCACAAACTTAAAATTGGCATTCAAATAGATGTCACAGGTCAATACAGGTTACCATAATATTCGACTAGAATATTTCAGTTAGTGGAGTATATTGAAAATATACCTTTTACCAAATGTTGGTGGAATCTTAATTCAAACTCTGATAGAATATTTTGTGTTTTATACACTTGTTTTTTTAAAATTCATCCTATTAGTTGAGGTCATGGTGGGGCTTGCACTCATGCCACGTGGCATAGGGCTAGGCCTACGTACCCTAAGGGTATCAAGAGTACAGATCTGTAGACCTAATTTATTTATTTTATTTTTAATAAAAAATTTCTAAAATATATTTAAAAATATAATTATTTTTATTTTCAATTTAAAAAAAAAAACCTAATTATGCAACTTTGTAACCATACCAAATTGATTTGCAACAATTGACGAGGTAACCATACGGTTGTACGGATGACCCAAGGAGGCAAAAAAAACTCTAATGGTTCTGAGAAAATTTGTTCAATTTTGACAAATTGGCAATCAATATTGGGGGTTTTGGGCCTTTTGGATGTGTTGGAAGGGTCAAATTTGACCCTAAATGATCCAAAATTGTAGCTACCTTTTAGATCTAACAACCACTTTTCAACTTCAAACCCAAATAGATCTAGCCTTGTATGTCTAATTTGGATGAAATAAAAGGTAAAATTGACTTTCTTGAACACCCTGAACTTAATGGCGATCTCATATTATACCAACAAGCTCCAAAAAGACCCTAAAATACAAAGCATCAAAGCAGAACCCCCCAAAATCTGGTATTTCTATCAACTTTATTTGATTCTCTAGATCATCATTCAATGAAAGAGAAGAGCATACTCAAATTTTCAAGATCTACCAAGATCTCTCCAAAAAGACTAACCAAAGGCACCCAACTTTCTTTGATACCAATGTTAGCAATGGAGATATCCGCCCAAGATCTAGATGTCAAATAGAAAGCACAAAGAGATAAGATCAATATGACAAGAATAAACTATATTCTCATAAAACAATATAAAATAGAATTTGGATATACAATGTGTGAGAGACTCTTAGTTATATAGCCAAGGTGAGACATATAATTAGACAAGATCATGAAAAGTTTCTTAATCCTATGTTATAATACAACTAACTCATCAATCATTAAATTACCTAAGAAATAGGTATTAAAGATATGATAAGATAAGATAAGATCATATGACATCTAATGTAACCAAAGAAAGCACTTGAACCATTATTGATTAAAGAGATCTATAAAATTGAAATTTTCTATCAAATTAAACTCTTCTATTATTAATCTCTGCTTCTACAATGAAAGAGAACCAACTTATAAGTAAAAAATGAAAAAACAAAAACAAAAAAATGCCAAAATTACCATTTTTGGTCGTTTTTGACAATTGTCATATTTTTCCTTTTTGATAATTTTACATACATATCCCTTTGAGCTCAAATTTTTCCTAAAAAATTCCTAATAGTATGGTGACATGAATTTCCAACAAATAATTCAAATTGGAAACATTATTTCCAAGTTATTAAAGAAAACAACTTTCTAAAAACCCGAAAAAACACAAAAAGATGATTTTGAGGGCCCAGAAAAAAAAATTGGTCCCAGAAAAGTGCTAAAATGGCCACCAACCGAGATAGGCTTAGTTGGAAATCCAAAAAAATCCTCATAACACATGTCCCCATAAAATCTTAGGTCAAATAGACCACCAAGTCAAAGTTATGACCTCGAGAAGTCCCTACATCAACACTTAAGACTTCTAGAAATTATCATAGGACCTAAGTAAACTTAACATGTGAATAGAACCTACTAGGTGAACTAGTTATGTAAGAAACCTTATTCACACCAACTTAAAATAGTAGGATAGGTCTAGTATAATTCAAACAAGTCCATAAGGTAGAACAAAGACAAGTCTAATTTATTTAAATAATAGGATTCATCCACTTTATTTTAAATAATAATAAAATATTTGAAATGAAATTTAATTTAGTTTGAATATATTTTAAAAATATGGACTTATATTCATGTCACTTCTTTCTTGTGTTGGGTATGTGCTTTTATTTTATATTTTTATCTAAGAATTTTATATGATGCAAAGCATGAAGTGATTAGAAAACAATTTTATCTTGTTGAAAAAAAAGGATAGCTTATTTTATTTATGTTATTTACTTGACATTTTGATAATGCCATGTATGTTTTGAGTCTCCTTCCTCACATCTTCCATTTTATGTCTCCTTTTTACTTTGGTCTTTTTATTGTCTCATGTTTGTTGTTTTCCTCCTCTTCTTATGTATTTAATTCTCATTTCACCTTCTATGTTATGTCTTATGTGTCATTTTATGTTACTTGTGTTTTATATTTCCCCAATTGGGAGCATATTCTCCATGGTAGTGTTTTTACTACATTGATGACATTACAAATTTATGTTTATCTTATGAATCATATAATTAAATATTATACTATATTTTTCACATGATTGAATGCTACATTCTTATGAAAGTGTACATATTAACTTATGCTTATCATACTCATATCTTTTGACATCATGTTCATGCTTGTGTGATTATTTGATGACTACACATGCTTACATATTTTGGTACCGATATTTATCATTGTTAAATGTATCTAAATTTATTTATTTACTCTCATTAGGGGAAAATTTACAGTGAATGTAGTTTCCATCTCTAAATTAATATGTTCTCCATGATCCATCTTACATATACTTATGTTTTGATGACACTATCTAATATTTTCCCATTTTCCATTATTAGGGGAAACATTGGGGGCACCTTGCTTCCTCTTTTACAAATACTCTCATAATCACACCTTCTTATGTTATATTTTATTACATCATGATATTTTGCATTCTTACATTCTTATGCGGTTTCACATAATAAAATCAATTTCTACTTTCCTCTAATTCATTGCATCCCTTGCATACAAGCAATTGAAGGGGGCATGAATAATTCCACTATTAATCCTTTAATTAATATGGTTGCAAAAACTAGTGCTTAGTAAATATCTTTCATCATAGATGGAATCACATAGATTATTTTTCTCTAGAAAAAACCATATTTGATTTCCTTTACAAGAAAAACCATATCATTTACTTTTCACTGCAAGAAATTTGACATTGTTTTTAATATTCTAGTAGAATCATATTTGTGATCGCAAGTAGAAACCCACATATTTTAATTTTTTACTTTCTATTGTTTTTATTTTAATAAAATATAGTGAGTGCTTAATTTAAATGATTGAAAAATGCTTCTCATGTTGGGAAAGGTGTATCAACCTTACTCCTAATTTAATATTACAAAATGTGTGACTTTTGGATATAAAATGGAAAAACTCAATTTCTAGGCTATAAGCTTAGTTTCTAGTCAAAATTTAAATTCCCAATTGCTCAACACCACCTATGGGGGTTCTTGTTGTGTATATCTCTTCGAGTACTTCAATTTTTAAAAATTGGTCTCAATTGTCCATCAAATAAAAATTATGGCCTCCAGAAGTTTGTGTAAGAAATGTAAAAACAATATTAGATGCATAAAAGAGTTGTAAAGGGGAGTTACATATGTTGACCAACTTATTATGCATATTATGACACATCATAAGACATCTTTGATTGAGGGATAATTTGGGTGCCAATTTTGGGCGATTTTAGCTCATGGGTTTCTAAGTACCATTTCATGGTTTCAAAATTTGTTCCCCTATATATTAGGTGCTTGAGATAGAGGTTGAGTGTAGAGTTTTATAGATACTATTTAAGCTATAATAATCCTACCAAACCTTTGGTTGGTGGTACTCCTTTGAAGGCTTTCTTTGTAAGTGAAATATAATTATGACTAACTAAATACTACATTGAGTTGCTTTGTAGTGTGGGGTTTTGATTTCAAAATGGTTTTCCCCATGTACACCTATGTTATGGTATTTATTGTTTATTTTATATTTAAATGTGTTTTTACTTTTTATAATTGTTAAAATATTAAATTTTTTACAATTTTTTCCTCAAAATATTAGTGTAGGAAGAATTTCCACATACCTTGCTTCCTTTCAACTCATTGGAAAATTTAATTTTTACAATTTTCAACATGGGGTACTCATTGAGAGGAGAATGTATAAAATTGATATCTATATTTGTATAATTTTTATTTGTTTAAATATTTTACATTCATGTTGACTACTTTTTTTTACTTTGAAATGTATGTGTCTTCATATTAGTTCATATGCAAGTCAAAATGGGAGCAAAATTTAATGGTGAAAGGTGTATACATTACATTATTCCTCTTTTTTTGGGCCCACTTTGACTAGATTATACTTTATGCAATGACTAATGTATATCATTTTAGTGTAAAAGATAGAAAATAACTTCAGCCTATCCTAATTTCATTTACATGCATCCCCTCTAATTGATCCCAATATTGAATCATTTATGGATCATCTTGAGTCAAATCTACATGTGTGATAATGACCCCAAAATTTATAAATTTAATTTTAAAATTTGGGTTCATTCCAACTCCCTCCACTAGTTGTTATGTGTCATCTTAATTTTGAATTTTTTAACTTATGTTCTAAGGTATTGTATTTACTTTAACAATCCCTAATTTATTTCAATCCATCTATGATCATCCAAGAATGATTATTCAAGATATATTTATAGCATCAATATAAGGTATCAACATTACATCATCATCATCTTGCATTCATATCCTAGTCATCATTGCATGTTTGCTTATGTCTTTGATCCTTTTTGCCAAATTATTAAATTGGTAACAAGGTTCGACCAAAGGAAAACTTTTCTTGCCTAACAAACTTCTAAATAGTGTTTATCAACATTGTCCCTTTTAGTTTGAAAACACTTTAGATAGAGACAAAATCTTGTATGAAAATTTCTTTTGCTGGGAGGACAAATACCATCTGATGGTTAAACCTTGGCACACCAACTTTAACCCAGCTTCTAAAACCTTCAATAAATTCCCGATTTGGGTCTGGTTGCCTAATCTCCCTCTTCACCTTTGGAGTGACTCTCTCTTGGAGGAGGTTGGGGAAGCCCTAGGTAATTTTTTAACGGTGGACAATGAATTTTATAATCTTTATCACTCTACCTTTGCCTGAATACTTGTTGAAATTGATGTCTCAAAAGGACTTCCTACTGAGGTTCTCTTAAAATCTTCTAGGGGGTCTTGGATCCAATCGTTGGATCTTATGAGGGGGTCCCTTTCCGCTATAGAAGATGCTTCAAAATAGGACATGCTACTGCTCAATGTGGATTTGAGAAGAAGTCTAAGACAACTACTTGGTGGAATGGCACTTCACAACAACATTACACGGTGGAGAAGAATTCTGATCCGCTTCAAAGCTTCTCTGATGTGGTGGCTTCTGATTTACATGCTGCTGGGGCTTCTGACTCACAAGCTGCTAGGGTTTTTGATTCACTTGCTGCTGGGGTTTCTGATTCACAGGTTGCTGGGGTTTCGTCTGTTGGGGTTTCTCCTTCCTCCGCTAGGGAAGCTACCATGATAAATCATATTGAGAATACTACTAGATTGGTTTCTGTCTCTACTAATGGTGCTTTGTTTCCCACCTCTGATTGCTCTCGGGTTATTTCTAAACCTATTCAGGCGAATTCTGATGTTACCTCCCGAGTTGGGGATTTTCATCCTCAGAAAATTAATGGGCTGGCTTGGCAGGCTAAGGCAGCACAAGTTGAAGAAGGCTGGACTACTGTTACTGGAAAAAAATTTAAACCCTCTGGGCCTTCTTTCGATATGAATCTTCGCTCCAACAAACAAAACTCTAATTGTAAAACTTAATGGTGTTTGTTTGTGAGCTGGTTTTTTTGTTGACTGCAGGCTGTCTTTTCTGCAATCTGGTTTTTTTGGCTTGTTTAAGCTGTTTGGCTTTTGGTTGTAATGGGTTCCGAATCCCATCAAAATCTATTTTCCCCAATTTCAAAAAAACATTGTCCCTTTTAGCTATGTGTTCTAGATATTGGGAAGTGAGTGGGACTGACTAGGATTGATTAATTTTAGGTCATATAGTGGTGAATTAATTGTTGGCATTTGTTATAGTCAAATTGACATCATATCTAAACAAATGTAGGTTAATATTTTATTTTAAAAACATTTCATGTATTTATTTTTAGTATAACTAAATTAGTCCCAACTCTTTAATCTAGTGTACTTTCGTATTAATTGATTTAATCAATTATTTATCCTAAATTTAATAAAAGGTGGATTTTTATTTCTTTCAATTCTAATGGATTTATTTAGAGCAAGAAAATAAATTGAAAAAAAATAAATAAATTTAAAGTTTGAAAGATTGCATGAATGAATAAAAGTAAACAAGTATATTATTTATTATTTAAGAAATGACATCCCAATTGTTTAAGATTTTCCTCATTAATGACCCCCTTATCCCAAAGTAGATCAAATTATAAAAAAATGCAATGGTGAAAATCACATACCCAATGCCCTTTTCACTTATATTATAGGACCATTTCAAATATAATGACCTATATGCAATAACAATTCTACAAATGACATATTCTTGCATGAAATTCAGCTCATGTGCCAATATCCTAGCTTAATCTCATCGTCACTCATCCCCACAAACCTATCTCGATCCCTAGATCTACTATTGGCCACCCTAGATCAAATCTACAAGTATAAGATTGACCTAGGTTATTTTTAGATTTGTGGATCTAAACTACAAACTTTTAAAATTTAAAATTAAAATTAAAATTTATTTCAACACCTTTTCACTAATTATTATGTGCTAAACTAGTGCATGATTGTGTGGATTTGTGTGTTATGTTGTTGTACTTAAGGACATACCTTGTTCATTTGTAAACCACCTAGCAGATAGAGCAATTATTAGAACATTACATGAAAACATTATATAAAAAATCTTATAGGATCCTAATTGTATTGATATCATCTAATAGGCATACTATAGGCTAGCTTGTTGATTTTGATCATTGCTCCAAAGTTGTTGAATTAGTCTACCTATTTGCTTGATCGAGGAGAACATAACCTTCACTTAGCAAGTTCTCAAATATTATCTATAGACACTGTCCCACTTTAGACATAGGTATAACAAGTTCAAGAAAATTTGTTACAATCATCCTTTCCCTATTGAAACAAATTTAAGAATTAGCATGGTGTGCTCAACAAGATGGTCATTATTCGGAACCTTAGTCCCAAGTAAATGACTAGTAAGTTGAGCACAACATGTATGCTCTTTACATTGGACAGTCCTTGTCAATTCATTTATGTGGATCTAGGTTCAGTTCCACATGCTAGATCAGTTCCATAGTCATGAAAATCAATTTCCTTGACACAAATTTGAACTAGTACAAAGTATTACCAATTTACAAATTCTAAGACATTCATCTAATCACACTGCTAATTTTCAACACATTAGCAAATCAATTTCTAACATCTTCACTATTATATTTCTATCATCAATAATATAATACTAGTTATTTAAATTCTATAATTAATTTAGATTTGTCACTTCAATCCAACTCCTAAAATTTGAAGTAATTGATTATTTAATTACTTTTTTGATGAATATCCTATGCCAATGTACTATGATCACACCTCGAGAATCACATGGACCAAGGCCTGAAATAAAGCAATTAGAAAACAAAGTCGCTAAGCGACAAGGACGTGAAACACTTCTAGGGCAACCTTGTCAGCTTGCACATGGATCTGTAACAAAATATTAGAACAAATGATAGCTCTTAATTACTTTTTTTTTTTGCATTTGATTACTAATATATATTCCATTACATTTCTAGAAGACCAAGTGGGGGATGTAGCAGTACCAATTAGCACCATTGGAGCCCACTAATATCTTAGAGAGAAAAAAAGGCAGAAGAAAGTGATGATTACAGCAGAAGACCCATATATAGTGATGTTATATCCCAGGGAACACTGAACCATGTACAACTAAGTCAGGACTCCGAATGTGGACCAGCTCCTGAGAATAGGAAGTAATCAACCAGAACCTTCTCATCAAAGGAACATACTTTATAGTTTATATAATTGGTTAAAGCTGCTGCTGCTACTAAACATGGTACTAAACAAAGTAATCATAAAACAGAGAAAACTTTGGCAGGCAGGTAAGTTTTGAAAGGGCAGTACCCTGTTGGGAAACTGGTAGTCAGAGGAGTGCGTGTTCACGGATGAGGTAGGTAAAACTCTACCAAGATTTTATTGCCATAGATATTGAGAAAACCTTTTTTCCTTTTCCTATCCCATTGCGTGACGCTGCCGAAAGACAGGAAAGCAATTCAGCCGACCCCAATAACGTGATTTGCTTTGAATAGTAGTAAAAGCTTTGAAATTCAGAGGCAACACCATTTGGGTTGATTTAAGACAGTTGGGTGAGTTGCTTGTTAACTTAAAGTTATAGTGTCTTTGTCATTTGACTCTCAAGTTCTCTTCTTCCTGCTTAACTTCCCCATTTGCTCACAGTCACATGAAAGACAAATGAAAAAGGGAACTTCTTTCCATGGCGGCCGGACAGCAGGAAAAGGGGCAGGATAAGTGCATGTGACAGTGATGCACAAAACCCAAGTGAAGGGAAGCGCCCGCGGGCTTCGGAGATCCGTGAATCGTCCCACCATCAAATTCTTCTCTCTGTTCAACTCCTGTAAAGGCAACACCTTTATCTGAACCAGCTACCTGCTTTTTGAATGTTGTCTCAATGTATGTATGTGAAATGATGTTATGGCAATCAGATCTTAAAAGTTGGTGACAGTCTCTCATGCAAGTGTACCATCAAAGATTTCCATCTTGCATGGAAGATACGTTTTGAGTAAGGTGTAGGGGTGAAGAAATAGTAATGGGTAATGAAGCTATAATTTTTTATTTGTAATGAAAAAAAAATCATTGCTATTTATTTTGAATAATTTATTTATGTTAGGATTTTAGGATGGAATGATAAAAACTAATGATAAGATTTTAGCACATTAGAAAATATATTTCAGGTATCTTTAACAATGCATTTCATTGTTACAATGTGTACTATATTTATTTCATTTAAATTTTACAAATGCAATTCTAGCATGAAAATAAACCTCAATCTATAAAAGTGAACTCATTGAGAATGAATGACTAGCAAATTCGCCTCAACTTGCTATGCATGTTCCTAGAGTGAGATCGTCTCTACAAACACTATTGATTCTTGTTAGACAAGGATCATATTGTTTGCAATCAAGTCCCAAGATATATCGATATAACAACTTTAGAACCATGATTAAAGATATCAAACATGCATGCACTATGCCTAGGGTGATGATGCAAGTAAGGTGTTGTATGATGTTATGATAACCTCATGATAATCCTAGATGATTTTAAAATGAACAAATGAATGTCTTTAAATGCAACAACATAGCACACAAATCAACACAAACATGAGCTAGGTCAACTCATAATAGCTAGTAAGAGGGAGTTACCAAGGTTTTATTTGAATTTAAATTTTGAAAGTGTAGGGTTCAAATTTGTGATTTTGGAAACAACCTATGTTGTTCTATTCTTAAAAAATGGATCCAAGGTCAAGAATTGAAGATCTAGGGATTGAGACAAAACATTGGGGACAAATGATGATAAATTTAAGATAGGATAATGCCATGAGCCAAACTCATACAAGAATATGCCACTTGTGGACTTGTTATTATATTGAAGACACTAATCAAAATGGACCAAAAACATTAGAGAAAAGGGCATGGGTCTACAAGTTTATTATTAAATTTTGTCCCTTCTTTGACTTGTATATGAATCACTATAAAGATGCATTGTTAAAGCAAAACAAGCAGGCAAGATAGAAATTAAATATTTGGGTGAGTACAAAATCATGATGGGATAAATAATGGTAGATATAACAAGAACTTACATAAAAGTACATGAAAATGGAAGACAAAAAAGGTCAAAGGTGAACACTTTTTAAAAAAAATCAGCTAAACCTAAACATTGATAATTAATTTGTAATGTGCACATTTAAAATTTGAAGATATGATGAGAACAATAATTGTAGTACTCTGAATTTAATTTCTAAACTTCTAAAAAATTTCAAAATGATTAAGGTTAAGAGAGTAAAATTCTAAGTGCACACAAAAGTGTTGATATTTTTATCACTAAAATATAACTAGCATTTGGTGTCTGCACCTCCTCATTTTTATTGCATTAGTTATTTTCAAAAAATAATTTGGTATTAAATATAGCCAAGAGTGACTACTACGAGTTGTGTATTTTATATATTTTTATATTTGATTTTTTTATAATTTTTAAAGTGGATGCATCTTTAAAAAATGCATCATTAAGTGTGCATGTCACATAACTTGCACAAAAATAATCTAAAAATTATTTGTTTGAATGTGTATAGAATGAAGCATAGAACAATTTATTTTTCAAATTTAGAATAGGAAATCAAAAGTTATACATACATATAAAATGGACCAAAAGGGCATGGGTCTACAATTTTATCATTGAATTTGGTCCCTACTTTGATTTGTACGTGAATCACTATAAAGATGCATGTCAAAGCAAAACAAGCAGTCAATTGGTGTATGTTCTTGACTTTTTATTTAAACAACAACTTTAACCGAGATAAATTGGTAATTTTGTGTAGAAATAAATAAATGACAATTATGATGGGAACAAATAAGTGGAGAACACTAAAAAAAATTGAAGCAAAGAAAGAAAAATAAAGGGTGCAAATGAAAAGGCTTTGTCAAATGAGAAAAGTTGGAGGTACATCATCATCACAAATTGAATTATATGTAGAAACAAGAATTAAATCACATGTTGAAATAATAAATAATGAAATTATAATTGATAAAAAAAACATTAAATCTTGATAATTAGATTACAAAAGGTCTATCTATATATATCTATATCTAGATAGGTCCATCTCCTTCTCTATATCTATCTATTTATCTCCCTCTCTCTCTATGCATGTATCCCTCTCTATCTCTACCTACAAATCACTTTATCTCTCCCTCTATCTCTTTCTATGTCTCTCCCTCTTTGTCTCTATCTCTCTCTATATACCTCTATCTATATCTATATTTCTCCCTATATCTCTCTAATTTACTATTCAAATTCAATTGTTTCTTTACAAGGTTCAATGTTTAAGGTATAAGGTCCAAGGTTCCACAATTCATTTATAAATGTTTACATAGTGGGGTTCATATTTATGGTTTAATATTAGGGTTCACTTTTGAAATTTAAATTCATTTTTAATTCATTGAAGTATATTTGGACTATTGATAGGGATGATAGATATAATAGTATATTTTACATTTTTCTAAAAATGTCACCTCATTCCAAATATAAACAAGCCCTTTTCAACTTCCTCCTTAGAGAAACTCCTCCTAACATAGTATTAACAATCATATTTATACCCTCTACATGGAAGCAACCTTAGTAAATAGAACTATTACACATCACTCTCACAAATACAATTGTTTCTATACAAAGAACTTGTTGCATTATGTTGTCATTAGTGTTGGAATTGATGTCAATCTCTAGTGTGGTCATGATGAGAAGGTGTTTGTGGTGTTGAGAAGGTGTTGGAGATGTAGTAGGGTCACTTGGTTTCCAAGTGATTTTGAGAAAATCTGCATAAAGAATGTACAAAGTGATAGGGATGTGTTCTATATTGTGCTCCACATTTCTTCATGCTTGAAGATGTGCTTGTGTGGTTTGGATGTTATGTTAGGAAGTGTTCAAAGATGTTATATATAGAGTTTTGCATTTTGGGTCATGTGACAATAAAAGATGTGTTTGACAGTGTCTGGCTTGTGAAGAGGATCGTTTGGAAGAAATGGAATTTCTCCATATTTCTCTGTGTTGAAGTTTCTGGTCCTGCAGATTGGGGAATGTGCTAATGATGCTTGTATCTATCTTCCCTTGGAACGTTTAGTGTTTCAATTATTCTGCAAGCTTGGTTCATGTGTTGTGTCTCAGTGGTAGTTTGATTGGTTGCATAGGATGTTAGTATTGTAAGTTGCATGTGTTTGTGCTAGTGTGTTTGAATATTCTATTGGTGTTAGAATAATGTTGTGTAATGTTGCTAAGTGGTTCGTAGTTTGTTTCTAGACCTGGTGAAGTGTGAATGTGGTTGCTTGTTAGTGTTAATGCTGGTTTGGCCAACCTAGCATGTTAGTGCTATTTACGGATGTGCTTCATGGTTTATGGAAGTGTGGTGTAGTGTGTCAGTGTATATTTGGGTCTTGGTCAACCCTTGGTGTGGTCCACCTTCACTTTTTTCCACCATGGAAGTGTTTGGTGTCAACCTATTTGGTGGTTGCACATTTAAGGTGCATACTTTTCATTGAGGCTGACTTGAAGAAGATTGTTTGAGGTTGTGGTGAATATATATGCAAGGCCATTTATTGGAGAAGTGTGTGGTGTATTGTGTGATGCAAAATGATGTGTATGTGATCAAGTGTTGTAATATGAGTGTGATCATGAACGCCTAAGACTACTAGAAGTAGTGAGAACAAGGTGTCTACATTTTAGTGTGTCTAAAGTTGTTGGAGGCAGTGAGTCGAAGGTTGTGGATGGTTGTGGTGGATTCTCCTATTTCTCTAAGGTAGTGAACCTCCTTGTAACAATTTCTTTCTATTCTCTTTCTATCCAAGTAGTGAGCCCTTAGTAGTGAGCCTTTCTTTCTTTTGTATAGTGAGTCCTTTGGGTAGTGATCCCTTCCAATAATGAGCCTTTTGTAATCGATGTTGTTATTCATATATATGCGAGAAAATCCTCACTATGGTTTTTCCTTGATTAGAGATTTCCACATAAAATCTGGTGTTCTATTGTGTATCGTGGTTGATGTTTTGATGTTTCATTTATTTACATTCATGCTAATGCTTAATAAGGGTTTGAGGATTGATAAGGGTTTAAAGGTTTTAATGTACAACTAATTCACCCCCCCTCTTAGTTGTCTTGTGTGTCTAAAAATTGGTATCAAAGCAGAGGTTCCTTAGAATAATCTTAACCACTTGAGGTAGATCTGAATGGTGCACAAGAATGGTGTCAAATATCCTATATTTGATGGAACAAATTATGCCTTTTAGAAAGCTAGGATGGAAGCCTTTGTTGTCTCATTAGGTTTTGGTGTATGGAAGTTAGTTGAAGATGGATATATTATACCTACTATTGCTCCAACAAGTGAATATGATATCAAGGATTACATGAGAATAATGAAAAAAGAAAGGAATTCTATCTTGAGTGGGCTTTCTTAGTCAAAACTTGTGAAGGTGATAAGCTACAAAATTGTTAAAGAGGTCTGGGTAAAGTTGCAAAGTATTTATGAATGAGATGCTAAGGTCAAGCAAGAAAAGATGTAGAATTTCAAAGCCAAATTTGAAACCCTAAGGATGTCAGAAGATGAAGATATTGTAGGCTACATGCTCAGGGTGGATGAAATTGTCAATGCCATCAATGGTCTTGGTGGAAAACTTGAGGAAAGTGAAGTTGTGAAAAATATATTGAGAACTCAAGAAGGAGACTTAGTCGACGCCTTATTTGGAAACATCTTTGACTTAGTAAATTGTTAGACACCTTGTCATTTGGTAAATATCTACAATAGAAAAATGTATGAAAGGTTATGTACAATAATTTGATGACTTGGTCAAATTGATAAATGAAGTGAGTCGACTCATGTAAGACTAAGTCGACATGAATTATGTGTTGAAAATTAGTTATTGAATGATTGAACAAGTGATGAATTGTTCCAAACCTGTAGGAGGTCTTTGTTACTTTGGCATCACCTTATGAATCCTACTTGTTGTAGATTTTCATTGTGAAGGAAATTCGAATTACACCTTTATCATCATGTGTTGATTTGAAATAGTCTATACTGCTGTCATCAAAGAGGTCAACCTATAGCACTATTTTGCTGAGTATGTTCTTCTTAGTGCACCACCTTTTAGCTAAGTTGAGTGAGTAGCTATGCATGGTGATTGTTTTCAACACGCATGCCTAAACTGCAGGATGATCAACCTCTTTGTGTTGGAAGAATGAAGTAGGTGACCTCTGATTTTTTTGTCATTGATGCCAACACTGATTGGTAACAGACTGAGTAAACTGTGTGTCTACACTGATATGATATTTTGATTCATAAATCCTCTTAGTAAAAGTAAATTCTATGAGTTTTTGATATGTTGTTGAGGAGTGTTAGGTACAGCTATAAATGAGTTTTTAGTAAGTTTGTGTGATCCGGTTGAGTTATCCAAGTAACAAAATATCAACATTATTTTGGTCGAATAGGGTTATGAATTGTTCATCTTATAAATGTTAATGTGCTCCTCATTAGGTCCAGGCCAACCTAATTAATGTTTGCTATTAATTTTTGAATGCGCCAAAAGGACTTTTGATTTAAGCCAACAAATATTTTTGAGTTATGCATTCAATTAGGCCGACCTAATTGATGTATAAAGATGAAGCTATGTATATATATGTAAGCGATGTGGATGAAGTATAAGAAGGTGATAGATATAGATGAAGGAATAGTGTGAGATACAGTGATGTGACAAGTGTGATAGTACAAAGGTTTTAACAGTGTTGTATGCCTGCAACTGGAGTAGAAGTTTTGATATTCCAGAGCCTAATTGGAACTGATCTCTACACATTGAAAGTGTATTTACTTAGTTCATCAATTGGAAGTAAGCCATACCTTTTTTAATCTTGGAAATAAGCTATCTTTTATATTTAGGCTATGAGCCTTTCAAGGATAGTGTGTCTTGGTAGTGACCCGTGTAATATCTTATAACCGGTTATAATATATTATGAGCTAATCCTCACCATGGTTTTTCCCTTTTGGGTTTTTCACGTAAAAATCCTAGTGTCAATGTGTTATGATCTCTTTTGTGTTTTGGCTTACTCTTGTAGCTAGATGTGGATTGATAATTGAATGGTTAGTAATTAATTATGTTAGCAGAATACTAATTCACCCCCCTCTCAGTATTCAATGTATTCAATAATTGGTATCAGAGCTTGGTTCCTCTGAAGAAGTCTTACAACTTGAGGAAGGTCCTAGAATTTGAATACATGGCTAATAAAAGCTATCTTGTTCCTCTGGAAGAAAAAATTGTATTCGAGGAAATCAATACTACCCTTGAAGAATTGGAAAAAAGTGAAGATGAGAAGGAAACTTAAAGGAAGCAAATGAATGCATTAAAAAGTTAAGAGAGCAGATCAAAAATTTCAAGGAAAGGCATAAAGAAGTCAGTGATCAGTTGTAAAAGCCTAATGAAGAAATTGGTGAACTGAAGGTGCAAGTAGAAGAAAATAAGTGAATTGAGGAGTGTCAGAAAGCTGAGATTCAAAATAAAATTGATGAATGTACAAAGCCTGAACAAGAAGTGGTAACCCTAATATTTGATCTAGGTAAAGCGAAAGATCATGAAGAAAAATTCAAAACAAGCTCTACAAAGCTTGATGAGTTGATTGCATCTCAAAAACCTTCTAAGGATAAAAGTGGTCTAGGACTTGAAGATGGGAAAAGCTCAAAGGAAAAACCTATTTCTAGTAAAGTGGACAATCAAAAGAAGTTTCAAGGCAATATTCATCAAATAAAGAACCAAAGGAGCAATATTGGAAGGATTCCCATCTGAAAGCTTAATGCTCAAAAGTACCCATCTTTTAATGGCTTTTGTTTCTCGTGCAATAAATTTGGTCATAGAGAAACAAAATGTAGAAGTAGGATGAACCATAATAGAATAAGTCAGAATGTCAGATTCTTTATTGGACAATGTTATGCTTGCAATAAGTTTGGACATAGAGCTACCGAGTGTAGAAGCTAGATAATGCTAAACAGGTTTAATGCTAGTAGAAGGATTCAATATTTTCAAGGCTATTGTTACACATGTAATATCCTCGGACATAAGGCTAATCAATGTAGGTCAAGGATGGATGAAAATCAATTTGATCAAAGATATGTTGTGTACTACACTTGCAACAAACTAGGACATATCTCCAAATTTTGTAGCAGCAAAATTGGGAAGAAACCTAATTCAGAACAAAAGAACAAGTTTGTGAACAAAGTGGATCCTACTGAAGTAAGAAAATAAATGGCTAAGATTTGGAGGAAAAAGGAAGAACTTGATAAAAAGGATGAGTCAAATACATTTGTATCCACATCCAATGCAAATACCTCTTCCAACAAATGAACCAAGTAACAGTTTTAGGGGGAGCAGTTACAGAGAAATCTAAAAGGCCCCCGATATATGTGGTGTCAAGAAGTGACACAAGGACATGTGGTGTGTAATCATTTTGAAGGAATTGGAGAAATCTCTAGCAGAAAATAGGCAGATCCAGAGAATTGTGGAACCCTCTTTGGTTTATAGTGTGTTTTATAAAGTATTTGCTAGCTTTAAAAGTTGAAAGACAATAAATGAGAATTAGGGAAAAAATCATAAGTAATAAAGCAAGAAGCTAAGTTAAAGTAAGGCACATTTTTCCAATTGGGAAGAAGCAGTGAAAGATGAAGTGAGTTAAAGGAGATTCAGAGTATCATACATCAAAACCCTAGTTCTCGACAAGCAGGAAAGGTATTCTTTATTTTATGAATTATGTGGATTTTAAAGTTGAAGGAACTTTTTGTTAAAGCATATTCAAGCTATTTGAGGAGAATGGATACTCCTACTGTTGTGGAAATCTCTGAGAGACCCCAACCTAGATTTAGAAGATTTTTGTGGAAAGTGTATGAAAATGATCTTGTGGGTGTGTTCTTGCATATTCCAAGCCATGTGCTACCCACTGAAGATACAAGAACATACATTCATGGGAAGTTAAAATAATTCAATCACTAAGAGCTGAAGGATTTATGGGACAATGAGTTGATGGGAGATGATTTACTGCTTAATCCAGAATATGAAAACCTAGTTCGAATGAAGCTAAACATTTGGAACTAGTTTCCAAACTTTTCCAGTGAGAGTGAGGTGAAGTTTGTCAGAATGTCCCTTAGTAGGGTTCATAGAAAATTTGTGTGGACAAATGAACCGAGGGTTATCAACAAGGAGGCAATTCGAGCTATAACAGGTCTTTATGATACTGGAACCATTCCAATTCTAAAAGCGGTGAAAAATGATGAAGTCACAAGGATGAATGGTGCTAAATTTGATGGAATATCCTTAACTACAAATTCTATTGCAAACCCTACAGTCAAGTATGCTACCATCATGATTGGGTAGAAAATTTATTTCACCAACAAGGTAAATTTAGTGTCTGTTATGGAAATTCACACTGTGTATGAAATGGTGGAGAAAGGAAAAGATTTTGATCTTTGTAAGTTGCTTAGGTTGCAACTTATGGATAACCTAGGTATGACTAAGGCAAAGAAGCATTCCATTAAATTTGGAACTCTAGTTGTTTGTTTGTTATTCTATTTCTTGAGGGAGTTACCAAGAAGAAAAGGCATAATATGGGATATCACTAGGCCAGTTTCTCATCAAATTTTTGATCATATGCATAGTCTAGGAGATTTTAGGCACAAAAAAATGCCCTAACTTCTTTCTTTGCAATATTTTAGAAGAAATGCATGAAAGAGACCGGATTCCAAGGAGTTTGGTGAAGTATGAAAAAGAGATAACCTTTCTTGTATCCACAAATGAATGCATCATTCAAGCTGTAGAACCCATAACTCGATGGATTGAACCACTAGGATATGAAATTGATGAAAAAATGGCAGAGAGGTACATTGAGATTCTTTTGGACAGTCCTAAGGACCCCTCTCTACCTAGGCATGGTACTTATGAGGAGAAATCTATTGAAGTGCATTTAGATGCTACCGCATCTAAAAGAAGAAAGAAAGTTGAAGCTTTCTTCCAAGGTCAAAAA
The DNA here is from genome assembly GCA_007258455.2 of Sequoia sempervirens. NCBI lineage: Eukaryota > Viridiplantae > Streptophyta > Pinopsida > Cupressales > Cupressaceae > Sequoia > Sequoia sempervirens. Next base: position 454,237,894 of record VDFB02000017.1, read on the forward strand.
ATTTCTAAGGATGATATAAAATAGTTGAAGGAGGCTCTTGATGAAAGAAAAGCCAAATCTATTGAACAACCCTCTAGACCCAAAAAATCAGGAAGACTATCTTCTGGTGCTACACCAACACCTATCTCCAATATTTCCACCTCTAGTGTTGCTAATATTGTGAAAGGGAAGAAGAAAGAACAAATTTTCCTTGCATCTGTTGATACTGTTGCCCCTACATGTCCCAGTATTAGGGCATCTAAGAAAAAGGACACACCTCCTACTACGTCATCTATTAATTCAAGAAGAAGAAGAGTGAAACAAAAAGCTGACAAGAAAAGAAGTTTGAGTGATGTTGTTGAGGAAGAAATAGAACTTGGCTTAAAAGAGGAGCATCAGTTGAAAAGAAAAGAAAAAAAGGGTAGTACCTCCGATGAAGAAGCCAAAACCAGAGTTGATATCTCTACAGACGAGGAGTCGGAGGAAGAGGAGGATAGTTATCGAATCCATGTACATGTAAAGAAGAATGAAGAAGGATCATCTGATCTTGTGGAGGACATGCTTGGATCTCCTCCAGTAAGTGATGAACCACCTTTAAATATAGGAGCCTTAGTAAAAAATATGATTGAAGATGACCTTATGTCAACTACTGAGTTATATGATAAGGTTAATGATGGAGGTAAAGAAACCATCATAACTACATTTATTCAGTACATAGTTATTTGTAATATAAATATGGATACCATACAGTCCAAAGTTACTGAAAATGTGTGGAAAGAATTAGTACTTAGAAGGAAAGAGGCTTTAAATGTTGAAGTCAAGATGAGAAGTGAAGCCTTAAAATCCATTAGTTCCACTTTTTCAGGGATAGAAGTTGCAAACTTGCTAAAAGAATGTTCTATATTGTTTAGAGTCAATCAGAGAGTTAATATGATTATGAATAAGGAAGATGACTATATGGAAAAATTAAGGCAAGAAACTCAGTATGTAATCAGGAAATTAGCAAGCAGCTATGGGGCAAGAACTAGTTCTTCATCCCACACTACTCAAGCACAAGAACATGTTGTGGTTGCAAAAGTAATGGATAATCTAGTCTTGGAGACTGTTGATGAGACACTTGGTGTTTCAAAGACCCCTTCCCCTCTGACTGACACAGAAGAAACTACCAACAAAAGGTTTGATGATCAACATAAAGATCATTCTGATGATAAGAGAGGAGAACATCAAGAATCTATCAGAAACAAGGAAGAGAAAAATAAAGATGAAAGTGAAGGGAGTAAGGACAAAAAGAAGAATAATGACAAGGATGATGAGGATTGAAGAGAGAAAGAAAATAGAGACAAGTCCTCTAGAAAGACATCCAAAGAAGAAGAATAAAAAGAAAAGGAAGAAGAAGAAGAAGAAGAAGAAGATCTATTGAGAACAAGAGGAAAATTACAAGACGAGAACAAAGCCACTTAATCAAGAGACACCCAAAGACAAAATAAAACTAAGCGTACCTTTCTTAGCTCTATCACATAAGAAGCTATGGAGTCATATCAAAAGGGAAATGAAATAATAAATGAAGCTATCAAAGCTTTGTAGGAGATAGCCCCCAGTGTTACAACAGATAATTATTTAGCTCCAATTGAAAATTTAAAGCTCACAGTTGATTCAGTCAAAGAGTACACATCTAACCTCAAGGTTCAAACTGCAAAAGAAGTGGAGTTGAGTCTGCTAGAGAAAATACTAATGTTTCTACACGACAAGTGTACAATTGCACGTGACAAGGATTTGAAAACTTTTAAAGAGGCAATAGAATGTGATGAAGAATCGCAACTGCTACTTGTTTACTGCATGAAGTGGCCGAATGCCACTCAAGGAATCAAGGATTTAATGGACTCAATTGAGTCTCTACTTGCAGATGCCTCCAAAGATTATAAGAGTGTAGATGATAGAAACTATGTTAGGTGGGTTTATATTGCAGATCTTCAGAGAAATGTTTTCATCCTATAGAGGCAAAAGGAAGATGTTATGAGATGTTATGCCCAGCTTGGAGACCTGGTTATGTCCAGACATGTCTCTATATCAAATGCATTGATGGAAGTAGAAAAACTTGAGAAGATGAACATTGTTCCATCCACTTCGAAAGAAGGAGAAGAATGCCTAGAGAAATTAGAATCTCTTCATAAAACTCTTTCCAAGGAAAAAGGAGTCTGGGATGATGGAAAGCCTACTTGGGAAGCAATTCTCAAGGAGTTATAGGGTACCCCCAATTCTTGATTTGAAGTTTTTATCTTTTCCTGGTTCTTTATCCTTGATGTCAAAGGGGGAGAAGAGGAGAAGAAGTCAAGAGGAGAAGAGTATGTACAAAGACTGATATGTTATGTGTTTTTGTTGTGTACATATGTTAGGGAGAGTTGAGCACAATATTTTGTTTTGAAGCAAGTCTCATTTTTGGCACATGTTGCCATGAATGACAAAGGGGGAGATTGTTGGAAGAATGAAGAAGGTGACCTCCAGGCTTGTTGTCATTGATGCCAACACTGGTTGGTAACTAGCTAAGTAAATTGTGTGTCTACACTAATCTGGTATTTTGATCTGAAAAATACTCTCTATGAAAGGAAATTATATGAGTTTTTGATATGTTACTCAGGATTGTTAGGTACAAGTAGATAAGTGAGTTTTCAGCAAGTTTGTGTGATATGGTTGAGTTATCCAAGTGACAGAAGATCAACATTCTTTTGGCCAATAGGGTTATGAACTATTTATCTTATAAATGTTAATGTGTTCCTCATTAGGTCCAAGCTAACCTAATTAATGTTTGCTATGATTTGTTCAATGCACCAAAAGGACATTTGATTTAAGCTGACAAATCTTTTTGAGTTATGCATTCAATTAGGTCGACCTAATTAATGTATAAATATGAAGCTATGTATATATATGTAAGTGATGCAGATGAAGTATAAGAAGGTGACAAATATAGATGAAGGAATAGTGTGAGATACAATGATGCAACAAGTGTGATAGTGCAAAGGTTTTAACAATGTTGTATGCCTACGACTGAAGCAGAAGTTTTGATATTCTAGAGCCTAACTGAAACTTATCTCTGCACATTGAAGGTGCATTTACTCAGCTCATCAATTGGCAGTGAGCCATACCTTTTTGTATCTTGGCAATAACCCATCTTTTGTATTTAGGCTATGATCCTTTCAAGGACACTGCATCCTAGCAGCGAGCCCTATAATATCTTATAATCAGTTATAATATATTGTGAGCTAATCCTCACCGTGGTTTTTCCCTTTTGAGTTTTCCACGTAAAAATCTTGGTGTTAATGTGTTATAATCTCTTTTATGTTTTATCTTACTCTTGCAGCTAGATGTGGATTGATAATTGGATGGTTAGTAATTAATTTTGTTAGCAGAATACCGATTCACCCGCCTCTCAGTATTCAGTGTATTCAATACTTTGTTGTTGTATAAATAGTAGATCGAACTCACTTATTTGGGGAGCCATCCCATATGCATCATGCTCAGTATTTTATGCATTCATCTCTGCAATTCTTATCTACAATATTCTATTCTATTTGAGAGAGAGTTGTGAGTACTAGTGAGAGTGCTAGCATATTGAGTGAAGTACATTATCAACTTGAGAGAAGGGGATTGTTGTGGCATAGCTGAAGGAATCAAGCATAAGCTAGTTGTTGTTGTGGGAAACTGATTTGCAGTCAATCGATTGGATAAGCAATAACAAGCATGAGGATATTTCTTCTTTATTATTTAAGCTTTTGAAAGACTGTTTTCCATGATTGCTTTGAAATGTTTGTTATGAGTACGTGCATTTAGGAAAAATAGTATTTCTTGAAAAGGAAATAGAAGCTATTATACTATTTTATGATGTGCTTGTATGTACTCCATAATAGGAGGTTTGTGTTTATCATAAGTATTACATACTAGATATGATTAAACATGAGTATCATAAGTATTACTCATAGCTAGGTTATTGATTTGACTAGGATAGCTAGTGACTAATCCTAGGATTGTTTGTCCATTATGGGAGGGAGCTTGTACATTTACTTTGTTAAGTAGATTTATTCTAAATTTGTAGAAATGGTGATAGGCTATCTCTAGGGTTATATATTATCCATTGAAGGAAATACCTATGCGTAGTTTATGATGGCCTTAAGTCAAATTGGCCCTAAGTAGTGTATGTGATAGAATGACCTTCATTCAAAGTACTGAATGAGAACACTTTGACCAAACTAGTGTGATTGCCTCTGGCTCCACTATCAATTCACCATGATCCAGTATTACATGCTAGTCCTAGATTGTGGGTTTACAAGTTCTAGTTATGTAGGACACAACACTATGCTCAGTTGGTTTTCATTATCTGGTTACTCTACCAATCTCTTCGTCGAAGGGAAGGGCCATCTATCAAATGATATATGTGCGGGGGACCGCATATGAGTCTGTGTTTGGTAGAAAAGCGCTTGAGTGATGCTTCTCCTCCACAACAAGTGACAAAAGAACCAAGATTTTAAAGGAGGAACCTAGACCATCTATAAGCTATTTGTTTGAAAGCTCAATTGAGCTATCTATGTAACTGTGTATACTCTTGTATAATTATTGTGACTTGTGAAATTATTGTATCAAAAAGGAATCATTATTGTATATTGTTATGGAATCTTTGTTTATATATTCTCAATAAAGAAAAGAAAATTTGTATTACAATGGCTTGTTACATAGTTTATTTACTCGCACAGTGAAAAATTAGGAAATTTTACTTCAGTGAAGGGTTAGTATGTTATAGGATACCTCATTCCAAGGACTACCATCATCCAGTTGGGTCTCTGAAGTTTCCTCCATTTTCATCCTCAACTTGAGCTTCGAAAGGAAAATTTTTGCAAACATTTGGTAGAAGAGGGGGAGAAGGGAAAAAAATGGGGGGTTCTCTCAAACCCCCCTTCGAGAAAACCCCCCTTGACCCTTTCGAGAAAAGAGGGTTTTCTCAAAGGGGGGCTCGAGCAAACCCCCCTTTTTTCTTGACTTTCCCTTTGATTTCATTTTAAAAAATGTGCAAAAAATGGTCACATCACAAAAAGGGGGTTCACTTAAAGGGGGGTTAGAGAAAACTCCTTTTGGTTAGAGCGAACAACCCCTTCGTGCGAACCCCCAAAATATTGAAATTTTCTTCATGGGAGCATTTTTGCAATTTTCCTTCCTCAACAGGATTGTAAACTAGTTTTGTAGGATCACCCTAGACTTTCCAATATGAAGAGAAAAATCCATTTAAACCAATGTATGACAATCCTATTTTGAACATTGGTAGTCATGAGCACTTCCATAAAAGGATAGTTTCCATATCCATGAATGAAGCAACATGAAACTTAGATTTCAATATTGTAGAGATAGATATAGAAAGGGTTTCAGGCCTTTTATTGCAAAGAGAGGAGTTGTGTTAGTGTGAAACAATATATCAAGGTGTGGCAATGGAGGTTGAACAAATCTTGATTTGCACAAGAAGTGGCAGGGTATAGTATGGCAGAGCAAAGGAGAGAAGACAATCAAATGCAAGGGAAGATAGCGAAAACATAGTGGGCAAACGGTGAAATGTACCTAATGATGAAGCGCAGATGATCTGAAACCTTCCTTGCATCACCACAAGAGTTGAGTAAAACTAGCATGGTATTGCGATAACTCCCCTCATCCTCGCAAAATCTTAGTTATAAACCCTGCGGTGTTATGATGGAATAAAGGATGAGTGTGGTTTGCATAATTATGTTGTCCAATTATATAAATCTCTTATATAAAAATAGAGATTTATGAAACAATTTTTTTTGATTACTTTATTCTAATAATGAATTGTTGAATGACTAGAAGTGAACAATATGATTTTTCCTTTAATATAATGGAGACAATATAATAAATATTAAAAATTTAAAAGTAAATCCAACTTAAATGAGGGAGAAAATACTATATGATCAATTCAAAGGTTTGTATAACCATCCAAGCAGTATCACTAATGATCTAAGGCATAAATTCATCTCATAAGTAGATAAGACAAATAATTAAGATATAACCATTAATTTGAAATACCATCACTTGTAACTTACATCTGGAGCTGAAATCTTTAGCCAACTTATGGGAGTCCTCTTGTAGGGTAGTGCTGAAGAGGAAATACCTTTTCTGCAATGTGAATCAACCCATAAAAAATACTATAACTTATTTTAAAAATTGAATTCTCATTACATAGCTAGTATATAATGTGACTTGATGAGATATAATACTGTAAAAAAGAAATGGCACTTACAATATAACAAAATGTTTTTCCCATTGAAACTGTTGTGCCAAAAACATAACAACAACAACACTGACTTAGTGTAATTCATCCTTCACAATAAAACAAAATATTTTGCACTTGTGTTCAACCCTAATCCATGCAAGTATTTATAGCCACATTAGCATAGGAAACTGCTAAACGATATTACAATACAATGGGTATAAATCCATGGGCAAGAAAAACCTGCCTATAAGGACCTTCAATTTTTTTTAGGAGAACAACTAATTGTGGTACCATATATTGTATGTATTGAGTGTAAAACTTACACAATATACTACATACAACATCACTTTTTGTTCTACAAAATATTAAGCCCAAGCATTTACCAAGAAGTCACAATCTCATTGTGTTTCCATGTTGTTGTCAGAAGACTGAAATCACTAAGAGGGGGGTGAATCAGTGATTTATGAAAGTCACAATTTTTAAACTTTGAAACCAAAATGCCAAATGACTATTGAAGAACAAAATTCACATGAACTCAGACAATACTATATGTATTACAAATCAGATAAATATTTCATTAACAGAGACTAGCTTGACAAATTTTGCACATATATCAAAGCTTGTAACTAAACCATTTATGCAAGATGCTTTGATTTAAAGAAAGGGAAGAAATAAATTTTTGATATCAACAATTTTTATGCAACTCAAGCAAATGAAACAATCACACATAGAAACATCACATAATACCAGAATTTGTCCTGAGTGGAAAAACCCTCTTGGGGAATAAAAAACCACTCGAAAAATCTTTCCTTTATTCACTTAGAGCACCAACTCTTTCACATTCAGGAGCACCAACTCCACAAGATACAAGAGCACCAACTTCATGAGTTTAGGAGCACCAACTCCACAAAATCAGAAGCACCAACTTCATGAGATACAGGAGCACCAATTCCTTTACAATGTAAAACAATACAGTATTCTATCATAACCCTAGAAGTACAATTTTTGCAACCCTAGAATTACAATAGAAGACTATAAAATATTTTCAATAAGCTCATTGAAGAATGTTGTATGAGAATGACAACATCTTCCTCAAAATACAATAATCTGAGTATCAATATAAATATTTTCAATGCAATACAACTTCTGGATTGAATATTTGAAACATCATATTCCTCTTTCAGGTAATCCAAAAAAATGCCTGAGAACCATCTTTTAAAGATACTATGAATGATAACCTCTGTATGCAGTTTGAATAATTGTAGACCAACTTGATTTAAGAGCTTTTAAAAAACTCTTTTAACAAGTCTAAGAAAATACATCAATCTCAAAACAAAAGAGAGTATATTCTGTTGCAATCCAAGAAGAGATACCAAAAAACTCTAATGTGTTTATTTTAACCATAATCAATAAGAGTTAATCTCTTAAAATAACCTTAACGAAAGTATTCCAATCAATATTTTACTCAAATCCATATAGATTTTGCATTACCTGATCACTGTGGAAGATAACTGAACAAAAACCATAAAAACTTGTCGAGTAGTTCCATAACTACCCAGCTGAAGACCTCCATCGACAAGCTTTGTCACTTGTCTTTCCAAATTCCACAGTCAACACTCAACCTTCTTTCCAATTACCACAGAATACAAATATGTTCAACAAGTTCAATATAACATATTTTGCAGACAACAAAAATGTCCATGGTGGCTAGGGTTCCATTCAAAATGTATTTTTCCCTAGTTTTTCCTTTTCTTCAAGTCTTTCAAAGACTTTATAAAAAACAATGATGCTTTGAAGTTCGGTAACAAAAACTCAATAATATGCATGATTTAATCAGACATCATAATTATTTTGAGTCCGATGTCAAAGTCTTTTGCCACAGATGTTGACACACATTATTTCCACATCATAACCAAACATACGTTGCCGATGCCAAGTCACTAATTCAATAATCAATGAATTTCAAAGCAACAAATGATAACATTCATAGTCAAATACATTCATAATACCTTGCACTGCTAGGTCATCTAATGAATAGAGTCGATAACACATGTTTTGTGGGCTGTAACTCAACAACTAGGTCATCACTACCTGATACAAGCATTATGCCCAAAACATTAATCAAATACAATATTGATTTCTTGATATCATTTCCAAGACTTTTAAAATGTCTATTCCATTGAAATCACATGCTTAGTATAGTCGATACTCTTTAGGAGTATAAATCAAACATATGCTTTTTACAAGAGATGTCAACCAAGGAAAATATGGTGTAAATGCCTTTCCAAATATTCATGCCAATAGAAGTCAACATTAAACCAATATCCTTATAACCATATCAAAAATCAATGCAATGTGATCAAACACACATGCATTGTGCTCAAATACAAAATACCATGCAAGTTTCACGATGCCATATATGATCAATCAAAACAAACTGAAGCCTTATTAGGATGAGCCCAAAACCTTATTAATGTCACTGCCATATGACTTTTACTAAATTCATCTTCCTTTAATAATATGAAATGCAATGAGACTGATCCATATGCCAAGTTCACAATATAAACCATTGACACAATTATATTGCCAAAGCCATATGCCATGATGATATGTAATAGCAATGCCACAAAGAAAAATGTGAATAATCAATCACATTAAAATGTAACAAGGAAGACTAAGATCACCTTAGAGTATACAAACAATCTGAGCCTTCATATAATCAAACTAAAAATACTTCAAGTGCTAATATGAAAATGATCAAGTTGAATATACCAGAGTATACCCTGAAGCAAATGCATGCCTTGTTTTGAATGTTGTTCCCTGCTGAATATACCTATGGCAATCACTAACAAGTAGTCTTTGAGAAATCAAACTGAAACACAAGTAATGAACATTTTCAGCCTCAATAAATATATATCAAAAACCTGAATCAATATGATCCCAATAAAATTCCATAGGCAATATATCATGTAATTGCATAACATCAATGTATGAAATCAACACTGAATCACTGAATACTAAAGCACTGCATAATCAATTTTGACATCAAGGACAAACTAACACATAAACAATTGAAAGCCAAAAATTGCATGGGTCTTGTTAAGTGTCAATGAAAAGAAATATCTATCATGAGAACAATCCAATGAATACAGGACACAAATCCATGTACCAAATAAAAAAGGAAAATGAAAAAAATTATAATAGTCAAAGAGAAGTTACTTCTTTAAACTATTGCTAACTAGATTCCTTCCAATTTTAACACCTAGCATAATTACAAAGGTACAAGGCTTCAAGTCTTTGAATGAACTAAACAACCACAAATAATAGTAAATTAGGAAATGCATTCAAGGCCCCATTCTTTAAGTTTTCTCATATACAAAGGACCAAAGAATTTCAATATCTACGAATTTTGAAAACTAAATAGAGAATTTCTTACTCTCAGTCCATTCTGCTACCTTTCAATATCCCATCCTTTATTGGCACAATCCAATTTTACTAATGCTAAGATGAAAATTCTAAACACATTCAACCTACTGCAATTTAGAAAGCATATTGTGCAATACATAAACATACTCTTTTTGAAAATATGCAAATCAATCCGAAAATGAAATCATCGGTTCATGCAAGATGACTCCTCCCAGGAAATCTCAAATAAGCTCTCTTATTATTTTCACAAATGTGGATAGCTTGAATACCATCATGTCATTTATAGAGTGCAATTTCCAGACACTGAAACCTCAAGAAATGTAATGTAGGAACAATATTAATTCCTTGGTACATTTATTGGAGATGATTGCAAGAAAGCTTCAGGAAAAAAAGTAGGAGCACGGAGTAGGTACATAACACAATCCTTATAGCAACAGAAAAATTGATGGACATTTGATGTGTAAGAACAACATGATCAGAACAACAATGCCAGTAAATAGAACCATGGAAATTGATTTTGGGAACCACCTAAAATAGGAAGCCCAAAATTTAATTTCAATTAAGTAGGAAATGAACCTTTACATGACAAGAGTGGGTGGAACTTATTAAATGATCAAGGTACTTAGTGTTTATGTATGCTACAAACATGTACTGGAAATATTGCAATAACAAAGGTAAGGTTCAAAAACATTACAGGGATTTAAAGGATTTCTAAGAAGATAGTACAACAAGATGTATCTAGAAGAAGATTGTAAAACAAGAGTGTCAGAAAGGTACAATTTTACTACTAAGGTGATTTAAGATCTAAATGAATTGGCTCTAAATAAAGCATTGTAGCTAAGTAGAAAAGGTACAGTTTCACATGACATTGCCATGCCAAACAAAGTTAACTTTATCCTCAAAATAAAGCAAAACGACTTCCCGTCAAGTCTGTACCATAAATTCAGGACAATAGTAAAATGAGAAGTAATTGTAGATTCTATAGGTCTCCTCAAGATATATTCAACAACACTTATAGAATTGGAAAAAAATGTTAAAATGAGCCACACACATCTGAATGCAAATGATATTGGCGATGAACAATGTGTGTTCCTTTGATATAAACTTCTTATGCAAGAATGATTACTTAAATGTAAATTAATGGTAGTCAATTGTTTATTCTATTGTGACATTTGGTTTGGGAGTTGTATAGCAATAAAGAAAACAAACATAAGCCTAATTCCTAATACAAGGCACTTTCTTGTAAAAAACATCCTCTGCGAACATTAGTTTAATTTATTTTAAGAAGGATGAAAAAGATTAAATCATGTACACAATAAATATGATTATAGGTGGAAATTGAATTTAATAATGGGCATGGTAATAAAGAACACTTGGACAGTGGTGCTAGATATTTGTAAAAATTGGCTTTCTAAATAATTCTGAGATAAAGGTTCGTGGTTGAAGCCTAACTCATACATGTATTCCAATTCTAAGAAAGTAGACAAATCTACAGCCTTACATGATCATAAAAGATAGTGAATGGATCACTAAATGTTTTACAACAAAAATACCAATGCTAGGATTGTAGTTAAGAGCATAAGTTTGAAAAAAAGTGCAGGTAGCCAACTCACATACGGGTAATGAGACTACAAATAAATTGTTGCTTCGTATGTAACCAGAGCAAAGTGTCAATAGAAAAATTTAAAATATAAATAAAAGCACAAAATATTTGATGCTATCAAAGCAAACAAAATCTTATAGAGATGGAGCGTAGGATTGACGATTGATGCAAAAGAAACAAGGAAAATCTATTTGCTTGTCTTCTTTAAAAATAAAGAATAAATGATTTAATGGAAGGTGTGAAAATTCTAGATGAACATCGATAGTTGGAAAGTGTCCTTTGTCTTGACAAGGGAATGGATTCAATTCTACACATTAGCATCAACTTTCGGTGACTTGCATGGTTAGGCAACACTTAAATGGTATGCATTTGTTAATCAATTTTCTTGTAGCATGTCATTACAAATCCCATTTGTACGATTACATTATAAATCACACTTCATGTGAAATGGGCACATTGATATGTGTTAGTAATGGGTATTAATTAATTAGAAAAACACAAAGAATAATAAAAAAAAATTTGGAGTAAAGAAACATAATTCAATAGTGTATAGTGCAAGAGGGTGAAGCACAGTGTTGCTTGAAGGTCTAGCTATATGAGGTTGATATTGCATTAAGATTATTCTCCTTTCTCCTAAGAGAGACATATGAACCAACTTTCACGTGGGCATATTCATTGGCAATTGAAGCTCAGGGACATGCATAGATCTTCCAAACACCACATTGGTGAGATCGCATTGAATGTGAGACCCTGTCAATCAAAATATATCTGATGTAAGTGGATGATCTTTCAAGTATTAGACCTTGAGATTTATGGACTATCAGAGTTAGGAGTTGGCAGCGTCACCATTAGTAACAAACAAATACTAATAGTAACTCCACAGACCTAAAAATTCTAGAAACAACACAAACTCCATGAGGTGTGAAGAAAATCAGTGATATGTATGAACAACATAATAGATGGATTCAAGACCTAGGCCATGTACATTGTAAACATTCCATATGTTAAACATATGTTTAATGCTAAATGACAGATAATGTATAGCTTAACAGAATACAAAACCAAACTAGAAAAAAAACTGTTTTGAGAATTTTTATCTACTATGTTCTAAGAATTTTTATCTATTTGACGATGCTCTAAATCTTGAATAGGTTGAATCTGTGAATTTTTTTAACAAAAAAAAGGGGTAGAGAGAGTAAAGAGAATACCTTTGAATTACCTTTGAATCTTGAATAGATTTTTTGTTTAATGTAATGAGGGTTTTGAATTACCTTTGAATTCACTAAATAGGGCGTCCCCAAAGTCAACTTCACTGTAGAGGGCCTCGTCGACTTCAAATTCGTTGTAGTAAACTCCAAATTCCTTTCCCACCTTTTCAAAAGTCTCCAAGTCCTCTCCAAACAAGCTTTATTGCCCATGCAAGTAGCTACTATACTTATATGCTAAAACCCAAAACACCTCATGCCATCAAATTGGCACACAAACCCTCTCTGGTCAGCTCCAGCTCCATTAATAATTAACAAACCCTCCTTCTATTTGCAGAGGTGCATTGCACAAATAATGACAATTGTACTCCCCACTCCCCCATCAAATTACCTCTACCGAGTTCTAAACTCTACTATACTCCCCACTCCCACCAACAATTTCCCAATTTTAACCCTACATGCAATACAACCCACTCTTGTCAATAATTTCCCCCTTCAAAATATTTTTTTAATTACCCACTTTAATATCATATTGTTGATTTTTTTTTTAACATTACTATCCATCTTGCTATATTGCATGGTTTTTGTTAGCTTGTTGCGGGACTACGGGTTAAATAACCTTCTATTGCCACCCCACACAATGTTCTTAACTCCATCACGAGACGACGAGTGACCTCTTGTGGTTAGGTGTAAGCCTACCACCAAACTACAATGTCACGGTTTACTCACTGCAGGGCTGCGGGTTAGTTTTTCCTTACGGCTACCCTACATTCCTCCTATTTGACTATCCTGGTATAAAAGTAACCATCCATCTTATGTCCCACCAACCCACATATGCTTATGTTGATTGTTGTGTTATTATGGTAAGAGTTTATATTACTTTCTACATCCCACAAGCCCACCAAAAACTTTTAGAATAGAGTAGATACCCCCGCAGGAGTGCGGTAATGGACTATGGCATCGATTGGGTCTCCCTATACATGATTCAAACCAAGGAAAATTAGAAAGGAGAGGTTTATTGACTATATTTTTTTTATTGGAAAAGAGAGGATTAAATTAAATGAAGAATATAAAATTACAAAGGCATAAGAGTGCCTCTCAAATTCATTAAAGCATGAACATCTCAGAAATCTACAATAGCAAATGAACTATAATAGCTACAGTAGCAAATGAATCCCCTAAGAATGGGCTTTAATGTATAATCTGTAATCATGTTGCACACCCATTTGGGGTGTTGCTAGTCCTATTTCGATATAAATATGGGAGTGGATCCCTTGTCCATAGCTTACCTAAAAAAAAATAGTCTAATTTTTATTTATGTGACTAATTATTTAGTCATTTATAGTTGTGATTTTACCTGATGATCAAATTAGTCATTTATAGCAGTGTTGCAAAAAATGACTAGAATTTAGTCATTTTTTAGTTGTTGTGACTAAAAGTTTTAGTCATGTAGTCATTTATTTGCCCAATTCTACTAGTGGTTGCATCTTAAAATTTTGAGTGTAACTATCCTCAATTTCTCGGCATCAGACAAATTCACCGCCAACAATTCATCGTGGGAAAATTCATCACCAACAATTCACCACAAGAAAATTCATCGCCATGATAAATTCACCTCAAGGAAAATTCACCACTTGCAATTCACCGCTAATGGAAAAAATTTAATGCGATGAATTTTCTGTTGCGATGAATTGTTGGTGGTGAATTTTCCTTGAGGTGAATTTTTCATGACAGTGAATTTTCCCGCAATGAATTGTTGGCAATGAATTTTCTAATGATGAATTGTTGGCTGTGAATTTTGCAAGAGCCCAATTTCTCATCCAAGGTCAATATTTCATGCTTTCAGAAAAAAAAGTGGCCACTTAAGACCCCTTTTTGGCCCCCATCTTTGTGCACTTACCCAAATCAAACTTTAAATAAAATAACAAACTCTCACCTTTCTTTTGAGATCAATAACAACTTGCATGCAAAACAAAATGAATGAAATCCCAAATGCTAAACCAATGCAAATCATCATTATGAATGGAGTGGATGTGCCCAAATGGTTTGGGATGTTTGTTGCTCAACATAGTAGCACCTACTTGCTTGATTTGAGATGGTGAAAATAGAGGATTAATCTCCAATTTATAATTTTTTTAGAGAAAATTGAACATAGGAGATTTAATCTTGGATCATGAGTTGGATCCACAAATGATGGATGGCAATCAATTCAACAATTGGATGGAGATGACTAGGTAGTAAACTCATTTGATTTGTGAGTTAATACTATTTGATTTATTTATTAATTTGTGATTTGTCAACAAATTTGATTGACGAGTTATGCAAATTGATTGGATAGTTAATCTATGAGGTGTAATTTAGGATTTAAATTAATTTAATTATGGATAATATAGATTTAAATTTAAATATTTAAGCATTTGGTAGGAAATTATTCATTTTAAATTAATTAAACAAATCTCTGTGATCTGAAATGTTGATGCAAAAACTACTTACACAATCAAATCCAAAAACAATTCAACAATCATCTCTATGGATTATGGAAATTTGTTATCATTAATTATCTAATGAATTTGATTGTTATAAAGTAATGGACTTAGGGTAAGATTAATTTTTTAGATGCTAACAAGAAATGATATTATATAAATTAGTGTATACAGGATTTCAATTTCTACAAATTCTAATTCTAATAATACGATAGATTTGCAACTAGTAAGGTTGTGGCATTGATCCTTATTCCAAAGCCATTAAATTGATCATCTTAAGGGTCTAACTAAAGAGACACTACCCTGCTATTCAACAAATTCCTCAAAGGTGTATCTAAATGTTACCAATGTTTCTAAGACCAATGTTTATAAGATTTAAACATAAAAAGATCAAGGTGGGCAAATTTCGACTATAAAATCTCACCTAATTTATCTTTGTAGGTACAACTTCAAGTTCACGTGTCAACTCACTTTATAGACAAATCTCAACCAAAATATCTAGCGCATAATCAAGTTATAGAGATCCTAAGAAACGTACCTAATCAAGACTCAAAATTCAAACACTATAATGATATTTTCTTTATCTTCAACATCATTTTGAAATCTCATGACGAAAAATTATTTATAAATTTATGTTCAAATTTTTAGATATTTAATTGAAAGATATTTTATCAATCAGATATACAAAATCACTTTTAAAAAGGTGCACCATATGCACTTTTATCCTTACACCACCTTCACATCACCAAAAATAAAGAAAAATAAGGCATAGTAGGGGTTATAACATACATACAATCTGGTCCCAAACAAAAGGTGTTTGACTGGGCGAATAGTGAAGTAACGTCTACGTCAAATCCGTTGTTTTTAAAAGGTTTGACTAAAGAAGGCATTTAGAGATACTTATCGTAAAAAAAAAGGATGACGCGTTGGCCGACACCCACTTCAACTTCATCGTAACGGTTTAATGTGGATATAGTCAAACTCTGCAACTTCCTCTTCTTCTTTCAAACGCTCCTCTTCAAACGCGTACTTAACGCATGCACTTCACACACTCTTATTCGTCCGGTACCACTGCAATCATTCATATTATAATTACCTATACAAATGTTTATCTTAACGTATACAACTGGTAAAGCTGATATACAGATCATTCCCAACCTGACAGGCATCAAGTGGCCTCTAAAAATAAACTTTCACATTATTTTTTTATTAATTTCATCAGAGGATAAATATCTTTTGTGGTAAGTAATCTATTGGAATTTGGGAACAGGTTTGTTTTGGGTGTATAAATAATTGGGCTTTCGGTCTTAGATGTATGAATATATGATCTTTTTAGCTTAGTATCTTGGAGGGCGTCAAGGATTGAAAGATATCCATACAATTAGTTCAGATATGTGAATATTTGACCTTTTTCATTCAATATTCTCCACTACCCCTCTACCCCATAACATAATCGATCAACAGTCATGTTTTGAATCGAGACCCCAGTGACTTGGGTGTTTCCTTGATTGTTGGCCTTTGTGCCGACCGCTGACCTTGGGTCAAAGACATCTCAACTTGATATCAAGGATTAAAGATTAAAGAGCATTTGATTAAGGGATGACAAGGATTGAGAAGTAGCCATTCTGCCAAAAATTGCCCAAAGCACAATTCTAACCTCAATCTCTAACTCTTTAGAATATCAGACTTTACATTTAGTAATGTTCGAAAATATTTATGTAATTGTTTTAGTTTTAGCTTAACATCAAAGACTCGAGTATATTCAATCGAAGGATATCCATACAATTATCTCAAATATATAAATAATCGACCTCTTTCAACTTAATGCGAAGGATTAAAGAGTCTCTGATTAAAGGATGCCAAGGATTGAGAGGTATCCATTCTACCAAAAATTGCCCAATAGACAATCCTAACCTCGCTCTCATCTCTTTAGAATATCAACTTTACATTCAATAATGTTCAAGAAATATTTATATAATTGTTTTAGATGTAGGAATAAACCTCTTTTAGCTTCGCATAAGAGACCAAGGTAAATTCAATTGAAGGATATCCTTACAATTATCTCAAATATATGAATAATCAACTTCTTTCAACTTAATGCTGAGGATTAAAGAGTGTCAGTGGCTGAGAAGTATTCATTTTGCCAAAAATTGCCCAACACACAATTCTAACCTGAATCTCATCTCTTTTAAATGTCGGTCTTTACCTTAACCTAAATCTCATCTCTTGTAAATGTCAACCTTTATGTTTAGTAAGATTTGATCTCTGTATAAACTACTATTCAGTTTTACTAATAAACCAAAGGCCACTTCATATTATTTTTCTTCTATTGAAAAAAACACCTTCAAAATTATCAATAAATCAAAGTCCACTTAGTGTCCATTTTAAATTAGACTCTACCATTATACTGCAAATAGGCAAATGATGTGAAATGGAAAGAATTGTAGACTTAAGAAAACAAGAAGAAGATAAACTTTAGATGGGTTATAGGAAATTTCATATTAGAGAAATGTGGAGGTAGCTTTTATGTTAAGTGTTAAATCATCAATCAAAGATATTATATTTCCACAGTGCATTACAATATGATTTGAAAAGCTTTTGGAAGAAAAAAAATTGTATTTTTCTTTTATCAACATTTTAGATCACATTATCACATTATGCAATCCACATCATCAAAAAGAGGAATGTTAAGTCATCAGTGAGTTTGAAGACTACCATCATACTGCAATTTAGGCAAATGATGTGAAATGGCAAGAAGTATAGACTTAAAGATAAAAATAAGAAGATAAACTTTAGATGGGTTATAGGAAATTTCATATTAGAGAAATGTGCAGGTAGCTTTTATGTCAAGTGTTAAATCATCAATCAAAGATATTATATTTTCGCAGTCCAATACAATATTATTTGGAAAGATTTTGAAAAAAATTATATAATTTCTTTTTATCAACATTTTAGATCACATTATGTGATCCACATCATCAAAAAGAGGAATGTTAAGTCATCAATCAATGTGAAGATTAATCAGTTCCCAGGACTAAAAAATAATCAATCAATTTAATCAGTTCCCAGGACTAAAAAACAATCAATCAATTTAATCAATTCCCAGGACTAAAAATAAATCAATCAATTTAATCAGTTCCCAGGACTAAAAATAAATCAATCAATTTAATCAATTCCCAGGACTAAAAAAAAATCAATCAATAAATCAATCAATTTAATCAGTTCCCAGGACTAAAAATAAATCAATCAATCAACTTTAAAAAAGAAATGATCAATCAGCAAATGTTAGACCAAGTTAACAAGCAAAGGTAACTGTTTTATTCCAAGATATAACTAGGATGAATGGAACATGAAAACGTTAAATCACCTTAACAAGTTCAAATCCTTGCAAGGGAACATTTGATAATGAAATTCTATATCCTTATAACAAGTTTTAGTGCAATAATTACAAGCCCAGCAGACTTATAAAGCACATGAACACCTTCTAAGAGATGAGGGTCTTAACACATCAATTCTATACATATTAGGTAATAGGTAATATAATGCTAGTTTTGTAAGATTGCAGCCCTAGTAAACACCAATTTGGTAATGTATTTGTCGTATATGTTGTTCATGCTAAGTCAATATATCTCCTAGCCTCTATCAGATTTCAACTCACACTCCCCTGTATTGTGTACAGAGAACTCTGCCACTGGGCACATTTCATTGCTTCTTAGTAAAATGTGCTTGACAAAACCTAAAGAATGCATTCCCAAGGTGTTGTGACTTTACATAAAGATTTGTACAAGAGTTTTTTACCACAATTGTGTAGGATTTGTAACATGGAGTTTGTGGCCCTCCTTAAACTACCCCTCAAATAGAGTACAAGATTATAAACTCGATGTTGATTCCATACGGTCGTCAAGTTGATGTTCTGCTTGTGATAATGTCATTCAATTCCTTTTTACACGGTGATGGACTTGCACTATATAATGCAAAGCATCAAAATCTGGGGCCTCTCAATGTCAGAAATGCTAGAGTGCTACCATGGTAGGATTCTAGTACTCTCCTCCCAAAAACCTCTTAACTTCAGCTTCAGCAAATTATACTAATAGGCTTGACTTACAGGGCAAGGAATTTATATCATCCCAAAACAGAATATAACTTATTAAAATTACATCTCAAAACTTAGAGACAAGAGAATTTTCATTGCCTTTTATCCGTTGATATTTCAAGTTTATTAAATAACATAAGGTTTCAATTCCAAATTAATTTTGCTATATAAATCAAATATATTATTACCCCAGTTACATGTGTGATTGTCTATAATCTCAATAAGTCAATCAGCCCAAATTTAATGGGCAACCACAAATAATTACAATATCAAGCTTGATCATTATCCAGTGAAGGTACTTTTGGCAAGGTAAATTACATAAAATAGTGATTTTTCTTGTCATATTAGATATGAGCAAAATCTCAGATATATTTAGCAAATAGATAGATCAGGGCAATTCACATCATCTGGGTTGCATTAGCTTTAAGTTGGTCTTGCAGCTTATTCTTCTTACTGGAATGTCCCAGTCCCATCTATTAAGCCTTGGAAGTCTAAAATGTAAAGAGAAAAATACACATGTAGCTTATTCTCACATTTTAGTTTCAGGTTAAATTGCTAAGCAACCATTTTCTAGAATTTTTTCATCAATCTCAACTTTCCAGAATTGAACCAAAGACAATGTACAAAGGTTGAGATCACCTTTATTGGAAAAAGCATCATAATTTACATGAATAAAATATGGTTATTCAAACTTTCTTCATCTTCCACTGCAAATCAGAATGTGAATTGTGAAACATGTTTTCTTTGATGTGCTTTCTATATTAATCAGATGATGTAACTTATAGTACAAGGATGTAGCCAAATCTGAAGTTTGATCAGTTTAAGATCCACAGTGCACACTTCAACCCACACAAGTTGCCAAAGAAAAGAAAATCCCCATTTTCACACCAGTTGACAGAAATAAAACAAAATGAAACAACGAATCCTATTAGAATCAATAACACCAAATTGTAGCATTATCCTGCAGGGACTGGAAATCAACTGGAACGGAAATTATTTACAAGATTGCATATATATCAAATCTAACTTGTAAATTGTGGTGAATGAACTTTAGTGCTGATACACCAGTAAAAGCCTTTTCAGCCTTAGCAAGTTGATGTACAAAATTACCAAATAAAAACATGTTTACTTTCTTGCCCATGCATGTCCCTACAACTTGTTTCAGAAAAAGTTCTGAAATAATGTGTAGAAATCAGAATGGGTGTATTTATAGGCTTCATATTTAAAAGGGAACTTGTTTGCAAGACTCTCCAAACTTTTTTGCCTGTCATATCACACTCCTTTCTAATTCAGGCTGTGAGATTCTGGTTGTTAGCAGATGAACAGATTCAAATCAGTCTGACATAAGACCATCTGAGAATTTCTATGAATCGTATAGGTTTCAGCAAAGGGGTATGAGAAAGAGATAAAATGTCCCACAAAAGATCAACATGTGGCATTCTCTGCTAGACACATCAATTACACAACCATAAGAACGAACACCCGGGCAGGGTTCTAGATGAAAATCAGCCACGACAACTAGACTGAAAAAAAAATTGCATACCTATTAGAGGGTAGGCTTCCAAGGAACAACCTTGCCTTGCTTGTTACTAAGTTTAGAACCCAGACCTCTTTAACTCATTCTGAAATAAACATATAGCCCCTCTTCTTCCTCTTCATCACTGAGAAAAAGGATGAAAAGTGTTTGCTTAGATTAAGACCCTATCGTTTCCGGCAAGTGATCTACAGTCCACATACATAGAGGACACATAACGGTCTTCTCTGTAACCAAACGAAAACAAAGGCAGCAATTGTTAGACAGACTTCCTTAAGATTAAATGAAAAATATACTGGCCACAAGCATCTTCTTTTTGGCAATCAAGGCAAGTAAGCGTACACAAGCTTGAACCTATTCAACCCAAGTCATACCTCGGCGCATGTAAGGGACTTGAAAATCCCTCGTATCTGGCTTCCAGGTCACCAAGCACTCATCAGATAAACAGAGTAAACAATTTTCAAAGAAATACCATCTAAACATTTGGCAAACATTTGAGATATGCCCAAATTCTGGCTCAATTCAAACTCTATAAATACTGACAGAAGTCCTAATCTATAGGATGGATCAAATGCGGGCATTAAATTTAACATTCTACCAAGATTGTGAATTAAACAACATAGAATCAAAACTACCAAGACAGTTCAGTACAGAGCAAAAATCATAAGTTATATCCTTGAAAATTTTATCCATTGAGGCAAAAAATTACTGATTCGATACAGAGTAGCAGTTTCTGCATTCAGAATCCAAAGAATGTAGTTCACAGATCATAGAACATAAGCAACAAATTAATTGGTCTATCGATTGCTGCACAAAGGGACGGCAGAGGCCATGCTCCCACCATTTGGGAGCGAATGGATCGGCTTCATAGTGTAGTCCCATTAAAAAATACCTTGCATCTCCATAAGGTCGATATCCATGACAGATGACAGGATAATATCACCATAAACCTCCTCTGTTCTATGTATATATAATGGGCTTTGAACATAAAAGATAGACAGAGCTTAATCATGGGCAATTGTAATTAAACAAGGACTTATCCAACTTCTCAACGAATGCAGAAGATATAGATAAAGACAAAAGGTAAAGAAAAGTCCTCTGTTCATTTTCGAAAGAGGAGCTCAATATAGTGCAAGCTTTTTTCCTTCCTTAGCATTAAGATGGGATGAAACTGAAATTACAATCAAAAGAAAATAAGGGAATGTTTTGTGCCTTGCAGCAGCAGGCCATAGAAAGTATAAAGATTTTTAAATAGCTACCCCTTTTATAAAAGCAGAGGCTTTTGAGACTCCCAAATTAAGGTATGCAGTCCATTGTCCACCAAGGAAAAGCACAGGTTTCATTAATCTTGTTGCTGCTGTAGGGTAAGATGCTCGGCCAAGTGAGCCAAGGACTGCAAATTGCAGCGCACAACGGTATCGGCAAACATACAGGTGTCCTCCTTAGTGTTGCCCTCGGGCACATCCACCACATATGATTCAAGAACAAGCGTCCACCGCCTCCCTTCCTCTTCCTCCGCCACCATCTCGTTCAAGGTGGTGACAGAGCGGTAATTCTTGAGCCTGTGTTCACCGCCCACCACGCTGAAGCTGATGATATGACTCTCCTCGTCCAAGATCTCCAGGCGCTCCGTGCTAGTGGAGGCAGGCAGCCCAGAGACGACGCACACTTCTCTTATACTGCCCACCTGGCCGTCTCCCTTCATAGCACAGCTGCGGATAAAATGCTTATAAGTTTGAGGCTTGTCGAATCGCCGCACCACAGACCACACCACGTTAACAGGCGCATTGATGCGTTGGACCACCATGGACGAGCACTGATCGCCCTCCGTTTCGTGCTTGTGATATCGCCCAATTACTTCTCTCATGTATGCATATTCTTCTTCCTTCATTCCCGCTGGAATGATTCCACTGTTCTCCTTCATATCGGATCTCAACCCAATACGCTGATCTCTACCCAAACAATATAGATCAACCGTCTCCTACATTTAGGTTTTTTTATTGCCCGATATAATCGCCTGAATTTATTTTCTCCCAGACAGGACCATCATATTGGATTTTCTTGCCTTAACGATGGGCCAATCTACCTAATAGAGGAGGATGGAGATGGAGCGCCTTCAAGGACGTCTCCTCGTCTTCTGCACTGTGTGAATGATAGTAATGATGATCTAGTAATAATAACAGTGCAGCGAACGGAATCGTGTAGGAGTTGTGGTGGGCTGTAGACGGTTATATGGTCGGCGTCCAGCGGGGCAAATCCAGGGGCGAATAGGTAGAAGAAGATTAGGAGGTAAGATGGGTTGTAAGATTGAGCGATTTGGTGAAGTGGGTCAATCCCAAAATGACATTCGGAACATCAAATCAGTGAGATTGGATTGAAATGTTCCGCTACGCCCATGACAAGATCCTTCCAAGTTCCTACCGAACCCGACACAAGAAAACACAACATGAACATAGGTAACCTCCTCTCTTCCCTCTTCTCCTATTTCTACATGTACCTCTTTTCCTCCCCCCTCCCCCCGCACGCCACTCTGCTGTTATTTCTCCATCGGTCAATCCCGCGTTCAAACGGAAAAAGACATGTGAATGTATGTGTATGACTTGTTATCCATGCATGCCTGCCTCTTTCCAACATGCTCATACAAAGATATGCACGAGAGATAACCCTTTTTTATAAGTACTTGACGTATAATCTGTTTAACCATTTGTGTAATTTAACTGTTTCTATAAAAATTGAGAAGTATTTAACAGGAAATCTTTTTGATGTGAAATATAAATATCTATATTTATGTAATTTAATTGATTTTTTATAAAAATTTAAAAGTATTTAATATGTAATTTATTTAAAGTCTTTACTTACTTTTGAACAAGAAGATAGAGATATTACTTTATGTAAATTTAATTGTTTGAGTTAAAGTTAAAAATATTAATATGCAATTTATTTAATTTAAAGATAGAAATGCTCACATTTATGTACAAAGACTAAAAAGTATTTATCATGTAGTTTGATTAGAGTAATATAACTTAATTGTTTCCATAAAAATAATTTAAAAAATATTTAGAATCTGTTGGAACTATCAAATTTGATGATTTTTGCATACCTTCCATACCCCCTGAGTCTCCATATGAGTCCTTCTATTGGCATTTTCCTCATCTCGTGGTATTTTTACTTGCATTTTGCCCATGGAACCCATCGGGTTGTGATTTCTCCATCTTGCTGAATCTATCGGCATAGGTCCTTTACTGTCTCCCTGACCCATGTTGCTTGTCAGTTGACATTCGTTTGTTGTAGGTGTTTCAGCAAGACATGTTCTTTGTTACAGCGATTGGCATTCATCCATGAATGGCTATCGGCATAGCATCCATGTTGTTTTGGTGACAACTGAGACATCTATCGGCAAAGGCTATGGGTTTCGGCAAGTGGTCATAGCGAAGAGGTTGGGTCTTGCCGATGGTGTTTAACATATGGTTTTCTTTCAGCGTGAGTTCACCCTGGTCTCACTGATCGGTGGCGAAAGAATATGAGCATATCGGTGTAGGTTGGGGCGATCGCCGTAAGGTCTCGGCGAGTGACCTTCGGTCTCGCTGAAGGATGGAAAACAAGTGGATGTCAGTGTGAGATCAGAACTCTCTTGGCAATATGGTGTAATCCTAAGGCTTCGGTATAACCCGATATACTCTATGGGACTTCTCCCCGAGTTTGGAATGTCTTGGCAACATAACATAAGACAAGCGGGCTCGTCGGCAGGAGAAGTCATAAGTCACAGCGATATTCAAGACGGATAAGGGTTTTCGGTGAAGCAATGTGTAGTCTACAACAGGTCCCCCCGACATTGTTTTGTTTTGCCGATAGCTCAATGCGGTTTCTTTTCGGTGAGAGAATCTAACGGTCTTGGCGATGATGATTGTAACAAAAGGTGTTGCTCAGTGTGACTTATTTGTTTCGGTATGTGGTCATGGCGAGGTGCCTGGGGTCTTGCCGAATGGGTGCAGTGGTGGCTTTGTCGGCAGGATAATTGGTTGGTCACACCAACATGAGGTTAAGTGGGAGGCTCTCGGTGAAACTTAAAACTATCTGTGTGAGGTCTCTATGATATCTGTGTGTTATAGCGAAGCACAGTGGGAACAACAGAATACTATGTGGCTTCGGTATGACTTACGGGTCGCTACAGCGAATGTGAGAGTGAAATACAAGCGCAGGGGATGTAATGAGTGAATTGCCTTCGGCAGGACGATGATTTATGTCTCACCGACTGTCTCACTGGTGATAACAGAATTTTAAATATCAGGGCCGACATGTTTTTGCTTGAATGACCGTTGCTTGCCAGCTCGATTGGAGCCCGAATTTGGTGCTGGGCCGACATGAATTTGAAACGATATGATTTCTAATGCTGGTGTATTTATATGCACCCTGGATTGTAATTGAACATCATCAGATTTTAGATCACAGATAGATAGATTAGGCATGGCTACAGTAGAATAATTTTCTCTTATCAGAGACTATGTGCATGTTTTCAAATGGTGGTTTCAATGAAATTCAGCTGTGTGGTAGTTTTGTTTTGGTATCAATTGTGTGTCGAGTTTATTGAAAAGCATTGTTGAAGTTGTCTCCATGTTGATTCTTTCTGGTTGTTTAAATTGATGTAACAAGTTTACTTTCGGTTTATCCGTGCACATTTGTTACATTTGTGTGGTTAATCAATTGGTTCTCTCAAGTAGAGATTAAATCCTTTTCATTGATCACAGTAATCAGGAAGATTCATCTGGATCTTAAAGTAGAGCTCAATAGTCATAATCTTGCATTGTTCATACAAGTTATGAACAAATCATATGCCTGCAATTCGATCTTCTGCTAGAATAAGTTGCCCATTTCTGTTTCATTCGACTCCGCATACCCAACAAGGCACTTGTCTCTGCAATTTCATTATTTGAATTCACTCAATTTCTTTACATCTGCTTATTGATCATTTTAGGAGTTAGATTAGAAAACTGCTTTTACTATTGCTATCAAGTTTGCTTTCATTTTGTTCACTGTTATTTGCCATTGTGGACAAAGTATTTTAGAAGGATAATTATAAGATAAGTCTGCACTATTCAGAAAGGTACACCTGCCTAAGTCTAGCAACACCTGAAGAGTAGAAGGTTTAATTGTTTCAAACCTTGTTCTGTTACCCTAAAATGTTGTGAAAGCTTGGCAACCTTTCGTGGTTCAAACCTGCGTTTTTGAGAGCTAACAAATTGGCGACTCTACTGGGGATTATAGCAGAAAATTTGGTTGAAGACCACATTATAGAGTCATTGGAGGAAAAGTTGTAGTTTGAGAAATCTCAGAAAGAATGATTCCACTGGGAAAAAGATCAGAAAAAATGATTTTCCTACTTTTGGAAAAGTAGGTGGCGACTCTGAAAGAATTTTGGCATTTGTTCAAACATGATTGGAGGAGGATCTCAGTTTTGGGGAGGTCATGCTGGAGCTCCTCATGGTCAGCAGTATATGCCATATTATCATGCACAACACTATGGTCCGATGTACCAGCATCAGTACCCACCTTGTGCCCCCCCTCATCAGCATACAACAATGATCAGATAGTTTGATTTGTCAAGGATTCAATTATCCCCTTATCTAATGGATGGCAGTTGGAGAGGTATTGTCCCAAAGTTTACAGGGAGTGATGCAATTACTGCTGAAGAGCATTTAAGAAGTTTCAATGCTTTCATCCAAGATTTGGGTGTGCCATATGAAGATTTACACATGAGGCTATTCATGATATCACTTATTGAAGATGCTAGGGATTGGTTCAATAACCTACCATCAGTCACTATTGATTCTCTCCAAGGATTTCAAGATCAATTCCTCGATCAGTTTGGGAATCTAAGTGTACTAGATTATGCTCTTCGTGAATTATTACATATTCAGAAAGATCAAAGTGATACAATTTATGATTTCAATCGAAGATTCAATAAGTTACATAATAAAATACCTATTGGATCAAAGTTGTCAGATTCTGTAGCACTGAGTATTTATTTGAATGCATTTGAACCTAAGATAGGGTATGAGCTAAGAAATAAATTCCCAAGAGATTTGGCTGAAGCACAGAAGATGGCACAAATAATTGAAAACAATAGGAAGGCTGCTGGGATAATCAGTAAAAGAGACATTCATAGGGTTTCTCAGCAAAGCAACATATATAGGAACGAAAGGTTGAGGTTGCATGGCATGCCTTATAATACAGACTAGAAGGACAACAAACCTATAACAGCTAGGCCTGGAAACAAGGAAGCTCCTGATCCATTGACAAAAGGAACCTATATGGTAAGTAACAATTACTTCTGTGATTTTTGTGATATGCCACATTCCCCAGATTATTGTGTTGTAGCCCAAAAAATGCAAGAAGAGGGAATGCAGATGGAAAATAATGAAGAAGATCACACAGTATATCTGGCTTTAGATACTTTTCACCAGGTTGAGGAAGATGAAGGTGCAGGGCATTTCTCTTGCACAACAGATTGTCATAGGGAAAGCAATGCATGTTGTGAGGCATCCAATGAATATTCTGATGTTGATGATGAACCTGAGGATTTTGATTTGCAGTCAAGGGATTCTTCTACCTCTTATGAAGATCAAGATGAAGAAGCAATGGGAAATGTTGATTCATCAGATAGTAAGTATACAATACCTCTGGCTATAGTTGAGAGTTATGAAGATATATCTGATCATGATGAGGTTTGTACATTTGAAAGTGATTTCCAAATTTTTTCAAACTCGTTGTATAATGAAGAGTTAAATGAAGATCAGATGATTTTTTGCCAAGGTGCGTCAATGAGTAAGTTTCAAATATTTTCAAATCCATTCTATGAAAAGGAGGAAATAATTTCAGATAAGCAAAATGATGGAATAAATAGCTGCACTGATGATGTTTCTGATTTCCCATTCTCTGATGGTATTGGATTTTTGATTGATGATGATAAAAGTGAAAGGTATGACTGTAGTGATGAAAATATTGAGACTTGTTCACTTGTCAGTGAATAGATTGCAGATTTGTTTACTTTTGAATGCCAGGGATGTGCACATAAAGATGATCTTGAAGTTTTGTCTCCAGCTCAAATTCGTTTTGATAGTGAGGAATCTTTGTGTAAAAGTTCTTATGACTCCCTGTGTATTTCTTGGAATGATGGTGATACTTTTGGTGTTGATCAAAAGTCTGCTTCCATTCGGGATAAGGTATGCGATTTTGAAGTTCCTAACTCATTTGGAGAAGATGTTTATTTGCATGCCAAGGATGATAGAGGTCCAGATTCGAGTAATTCATATATGCTTGATATTGATGACATGAGTCATGATCCAGTGTTGTATCCAAAAAGTAGTGTCAAAGAAGTGCAAATGGTTTTAGATATGTTAGTTTCAGACAGCGGTGGTATGACAGAGTTTTTTGTTTTTCAAGAGAAGCACTTTGATTGTGAAATTTTTATATAGCTGGGAGAGTGTTTCAGAATTCATAACAGTAAGAGAGATAATATAAAATATTGTATTTCGTATGCATGCATTTTGAGTGTTGAAAATAACAGGGGTTTGTCCCATGATGATGAAGAATTTGAATTGCTGACTACTGTTGGGAAGTTGGTCCAAGCTGAGAATGGTGATTCTCTAAAAACTTTCAGTGACAGGAAAGATTGCATCTATGTCTTTAAGAGAAATTTGATGAACTAAAAAAAAACCAGGTATTTGATAGGGGAAAGTATGATTTGAGTCTAAAATTGTAACAGCTCAAGACAGGAGAAGTTAACACATAGAGGATTGAGGGTTGCCAGTGCATGGAAAACTCTTACTTTTTCTCTTTAAAATTCTTTTCCATGCACAATAGTTTAGGATGGTGGTTCACCTTCATTTTGCATTCATTCCATCATGCTTCTGGTCCATTTCCATTCTGCTCATTTTGTGTTTGGTCTGGTCTGCTCACCCAAAGCTTCTGGATCCTTGCAATGATCTGACTATCATTCATCCCCAGATGAAGCCACTGTTGGAACTATCAAATTTGATGATTTTTGCATACCTTCCATACCCCCTGAGTCTCCATATGAGTCCTTCTATTGGCATTTTCCTCATCTCGTGGTATTTTTACTTGCATTTTTCCCATGGAACCCATTGGGTTGTGCTTTCTCCATCTTGCTGAATCTATCGGCATAGGTCCTTTACTGTCTCCCCAACCCATGTTGCTTGTGAGTTGACATTCGTTTGTTGCAGGTGTTTCAGAAAGACATGTTCTTTGTTACAGCGACTGGCATTCATCCGTGAATGGCTATCGGCATAGCATCCATGTTGTTTTGGTGACAACTAAGACATCTATTGGCAAAGGCTATGGGTTTCGGCGAGTGGTCATAGCGAAGAGGTTGGGTCTTGCCGACGGTGTTTAACATATGGTTTTCTTTTGGCGTGAGTTCACCCTGGTCTCATCGATCGGTGGCGGAAGAATATGAGCATATCGGTGTAGGTTGGTGCGATTGCCATAAGGTCTTAGCGAGTGACCTTCGGTCTCGCTGAAGGATGGAAAACAAGTGGATGTCGGTGTGAGATCAGAACTCTCTTGGCGATATGGTGTAATCCTAAGGCTTTGGTATAACCCGATATACTCTATGGGACTTCTCCCCGAGTTTGAAATGTCTCAGCGACATATCATAAGACAAGCGGGCTCGTCGGCAGGAGAAGTCATAAGTCATGGCGATATTCAAGACGGATAAGGATTTTCGGTGAAGCAATGTGTAGTCTACAGGAGGTCCCCCCGACATTGTTTTGTTTTGCCGATAGCTCGATGTGGTTTCTTTTCGGTGAGAGAATCTAACAGTCTTGGCGATGATGATTGTAACAAAAGGTGTTGCTCGGTGTGACTTATTTATTTTGGTATGTGGTCATGGCGAGGTGCCTGGGGTCTTGCCGAATGGGTGCAGTGGTGGCTTTGTCGGCAGGATAATTGGTTGGTCACACCAACATGAGGTTAAGTGGGAGGCTCTCGGTGAAACTTAAAACTATCTATGTGAGGTCTCCGCGATATTTGTGTGTTATAGCGAAGCACAGTGGGAACAACAGAATACTATGTGGCTTCAGTATGACTTACGGGTCGCTACAGCAAATGCGAGAGCGAAATACAAGCGCAGGGGATGTAACAAGTGAATTGCCTTTGGCAGGACGATGATTTATGTCTTGCCGACTGTCTCACTGGTGATAACAGAATTTTAAATATCAGGGCTGACATGTTTTTGCTTGAATGACCGTTGCTTGCCAGCTCGATTGGAGCCCGAATTCGGTGCTGGGCCGACATGAATTTGAAATGATATGATTTCTAATGCTGGTGTATTTATATGCACCCTGGATTGTAATTGAACATCATCAGATTTTAGATCACAGATAGATAGATTAGGCATGGCTACAGTAGGATAATTTTCTCTTATCAGAGACTATGTGCATGTTTTCAAATGGTGGTTTCAATGAAATTCAGCTGTGTGGCAGTTTTGTTTTGGTATCAATTGTGTGTCGAGTTTATTGAAAAGCATTGCTGAAGCTGTCTCCATGTTGATTCTTTCTGGTTGTTTAAATTGATGTAACAAGTTTACTTTCGGTTTATCCGTGCACATTTGCTGCATTTGTGTGGTTAATCAATTGGTTCTCTCAAGTAGAGATTAAATCCTTTTCATTGATCACAATAATCAGGAAGATTCATCTGGATCTTAAAGTAGAGCTCAGTAGTCATAATCTTGCATTGTTCATACAAGTTATGAACAGACCATATGCCTACAATTCGATCTTCTGCCAGAATAAGTTGCCCATTTCTGTTTCATTCGACTCCGCATACCCAACAAGGCACTTGTCTTTGCAATTTCATTATTTGAATTCACTCAATTTCTTTACATCTGCTTATTGATCATTTTAGGAGTTAGATTAGAAAACTGCTTTTACTATTGCTATCAAGTTTTCTTTCGTTTTGTTCACTGTTATTTGCCATTGTGGACAAAGTATTTTAGAAGGATAATTATAAGATAAGTCTGCACTATTCAGAAAGGTACACCTGCCTAGGTCTAGCAACACCTGAAGAGTAGAAGGTTTAATTTTTTTAAACCTTGTTCTGTTACCCTAAAATGTTGTGAAAGCTTGGCAACCTTTCGTGGTTCAAACCTGCATTTTTGA
This sequence comes from Sequoia sempervirens, assembly GCA_007258455.2. Taxonomy (NCBI): domain Eukaryota; kingdom Viridiplantae; phylum Streptophyta; class Pinopsida; order Cupressales; family Cupressaceae; genus Sequoia; species Sequoia sempervirens. The sequence goes on from VDFB02000017.1 coordinate 454,268,654, forward strand.
GAGCTAACAGAATCTTTTCTCTAAACATTTTCTTAAATTTTATTGTCACTTCTTCATCTCCCCATCGTATGTTTAATGCTTTTGTTGCTATTAATTCAAGCTCATGTGTGCTAAATATTTTGGGGAGAAAATGCTTAAAAGAAAGGACATACATCTTAATTTTGTATCTCCCAAAAAAATGGTATGTTGATATTTTGCATAAATTTTAATGTGTTTTTATAAGTGAATTAAGAGTGCAAAGCTATTGTTTTGGGTGTTGGTATTAACAATGAATGTTAGACACTTGTTGTGTAGACAATAGTCCTTAAATAATTATTTTGAAATAGTGTTTCGTACCCATGCAAAAAGTACCTTAAAAACCATGTGTTATGCCGACAAAAGATATACATTGAACTCTTTATTTATGCAAACGTAATCACCCATTACTCATTAACCTTCAACATACATCCAATTATTTTTATAAAAAATTAAAGCTTATTTAATATATCATCTATTTAAGATTTTTAGCTTAACTCTTGAATGAGAAAATAGAGATGTTACTTTATGTAAATTTAATTGTTTTTGTTAAAGTAAAAACTGCTTAACATGTAATTTATTTAATTTAAAGATAGAGATGCTCACATTTATGTACAAAAACTAAAAAGTAGAGTAATATAATTTAATTGTTTATAATCTTTCTTCTAAGCATTCTCTTAAATTTTCTTGTCATTTCTTCAACATCTCATAATACCTTAATGTTTTTGTTGCTATTAATTCAAGCTTGTGAGTGTTAAATATTTTGGGGAGAAAACGCTTAAAAGAAAGGACATACATCTTAATTTTGTATCTCCCACAAAAAATGGTATGTTGATATTTTGCATAAATTTTAATGTGTTTTTATAAGTGAATTAAGAGTGCAAAGCTATTGTTTTGGGTGTGGGTATTAACAATGAATGTGGGACACTTGTTGTGTAGACAATAGTCCTTAAATAATTATTTTGAAATAGTGTTTCGTACCCATGCAAAAAGTACCTTAAAAACCATGTGTTATGCCAACAAAAGATATATATTAAACTCTTATTTATGCAAACTTAATCACCCATTACTCATTAACCTTCAACATACATCCAATTATTTTTATAAAAAATTAAAGTTTATTTAGTATATCATCTATTTAAGATCTTTAGCTTAACTCTTGAATGAGAAAATAGAGATGTTACTTTATGTAAATTTAATTATTTTTGTTAATATAAAATATGCTTAACATGTAATTTATTTAATTTAAAGATAGAGATGCTCACATTTATGTACAAAAACTAAAAAGTAGAGTAATATAATTTAATTGTTTATAATCTTTCTTCTAAGCATTCTCTAAAAATTTCTTGTCATTTCTTCAACATTCCATGATATCTTCAATGTTTCTGTTGCTATTAATTCAAGCTCATGAGTGTTAAATATTTTGGGGAGCAAACGCTTAAAGGAAAGCACATACATCTTAATTTTGTATCTCCCACAAAAAATGGTATGTTGATATTTTGCATAAATTTTAATGTGTTTTTATAAGTGAATTAAGAGTGCAAAGCTATTGTTTTGGGTGTTGGTATTAGCAATGAATGTGGGACACTTGTTGTGTAGACAATAGTCCTTAAATAATTATTTTGAAATAGTGTTTCGTACCCATGCAAAAAGAACCTTAAAAACAATGTGTTATGCCTACAAAAGATATATATTGAACCCTTTATTTATGCATCTGTAATCACCCATTACTCATTAACCTTCAACATACATCCAATTATTTTTATAAAAAAATAATGCTTATTTAATATATCATCCATTTAAGATCTTTAGCTAAACTCTTGAATGAGAAAATAGAGATGTTACTTTATGTAAATTTAATTATTTTTGTTAAAGTAAAAATTGCTTAACATGTAATTTATTTAATTTAAAGATAGAGGTGCTCACTTTTATGTACAAAAACTAAAAAGTATTTACCATGTAATTTGATTAGAGTAATATATTTAGAATCTTTCTTCTAAGCATTCTCTTAAATTTTCTTTTCATTTCTTCAACATCCAATAATACCTTTAATGTTTTTGTTGCTATTAATTCAAGCCCATGAGTGTTAAATATTTTGGGGAGAAAACGCTTAAAGGAAAGGACATACATCTTAATTTTGTATCCCCTCAAAAAATGGTATGCTGATATTTTGCATAAATTTTAATGTGTTTTTATAGGTGAGTTAAGAGTGCAAAGCTATTGTTTTGGGTGTTGGTATTAACAATGGCTGTGAGACACCTTGTTGTGTAGACAATAGTCCTTATATGATTATTTTGAAATAATGTTTGGTACCCATGCAAGAACAACCTTAAAAACCATGTGTTATGCCTACAAAAGATATACATTGAACTCTTTATTTATGCATATATAATCACTCATTACTCATTAACCTTCAACATACATCCAAATATTTTTAAATTTGTATTGTCCCTTCTTCAACATTCCGTAATATCTTTAATATTTTTATTGCATTTTAATTCAAGTCTATGAATGTTAAATGTTTTGGGGAAACAACACTTTGAGGGGAAATGATCTAGTGGTCATACATCTTAATTCTGTGTCTCCCAAATAAAATGGCATGTTGATATAAATTGCATAAATTTTAATATGTTTTTATAAGTGAGTTAAGAGTGTAAAACTATTATTTTGGGTGTTTGATATTAATAATGAATGTGAGACACCATGTTGTGTAGACAATGGTCCTTAAATAGTTATTTTGAAATAGTGTTTAGTACCCATGCATGAACAACCTTAACAACCATATGTTATGCCCACAAAAGATATCTATTGAACCTTTTATTTATGCATATGTAATCAACCATATCTAATTAACCTTCCACATACATCCAAGAGGGGGCCTTAAACATTAGATTACAATTTTTTTTATATAAAATTTTAGTAGCCCACATTTAATAACATTGGAATATGTTTTATTAGCATGATGGTAGAAAACCAATAATGTGGGGACCCTTTTTACTTTTAAACCTTAAACATAATTATCACTCTCACTATAACAACCATCTCCCTCAAAAAGAATTTACTAGATTGTATTTACTATGTAGTAGTTATCTAACATCATAAGTAAAACGAGGTATAAAAAATTTCTTTTCAATAACGGAAAATGCAACTACATAACATACATAGTGTTATGTGGCCCCATAAGACGCCCCAAGGATACAAGGCTTACGGACCCAAGTTGAAAATTAATGCTAAAGGTAGATGCGAGTTGGTTGATGGCCTCAAGGAAAATGCGTAGAAAGTTGAAAAATCTTGAAAATAATTCATGATTAGGTGTATAGGGCGTCGGGAGTCCGGGTAATTTGAGTTTGAGTGAATGATCAAGATGAGTTCATGAAGAAAGTTTGATGAGTTGTTGCAACCGGGTGTCAAAAGCTCAAGGGTTTGAAAAGATTTGTGAAAGTCAAAAGCTGGGTTGGGATTTATTTTGAGAAGTGCAATACATTGGCTAGTAGGGTTTTATAGGCAGTCAGGTATATCAGGAGTCGGGTACCCGGGTAAATGGTGCATTGATGTAAGAATGTTCAAACTTGTTTCATTTTTCCTGCATGCACAAAACATCTGGTGACCCACCAAAAGTTGATAGTTACATGAGAAGGCATTAAAGTGTGTTACTTATGAATTGGTTTTAAAAGGATTAATGATAATGATGGTTTTATGCTAATAAGGTTTTTATTAATGATTTAAAAGGGGGATTGACATGTGGAATTTTATGTGCAGGAGGAATATGTTGTTGGACAATGTTTAGATATGGATGGTTAAACAAATTTGGATTGCGAGCAAATCCAACAATATCACCCAGGCTAGGTGGTGTACTCTAGAAGTTTATGTGAGGAAGAAGTGTATGGAGAAAAATTGCGGATAACTAGGAAACCAGAGATTTAGGTATTATGCATGTGATGAAGGAGATGTTGAGCTCCAGGGTGCTACATCTATGGGCATTTTTCTGAAGCCATAGCTTGGAGGCAGGAACATAGGGCTAGTGGATTAAAATATCTATATCTAGTTGATCACTCTGAATATCTAGCTAGTTGAAGACTAAGAAGATAATTTTCTCAATCCAATTTGATATCCTATTTGTATCTTAAAGACATGAGTCCAAAAGTTTCAAGTGCTAAAGAGAGTCAAAGTTTCTATTGACTTATTCTAGAAGTTTATCTTGCCAACTATCATGTGCCACGTGTTGTGCTATGATTTGTCCCCTAGATTCTCTTTAATGTGTTGATTGAATTCCTAAAGTTCCTTGTTTCTTATAAAAGGGCCAAGAGTTGTTTTATTTTGTTAAGTTCATAATTTGTGGATTCTAGAGAACTAAAGCTTTTTCAAGTTTTATTCTTTTTCCTATTTTTTGTTCCATTCTAGACTAAAAACTTGTATGTTTCTTTTAAGATTATCTAATATCAAGGCCAATTCAAAGCTATTTCCTGATATGAAATCATACATAGCTGATTTTTTGTTCGTATCAGAAAAGGTTGTATGTTGTGCCAAATTTGGGTGCGTACTAACACTATCCGGTGGCAAATAATCCATATTTCTTCAAACCCTTGCATCATTATATGCCTAGTTTTGAAGCAATATGTTGAAGTATAGAGTGTTTTTTTTTCTTTTTAGTTTATTTCTTAAGACATCCATGGATAATACTTGGGAGAAATATTTACACTTTAGTATTTTTAATACTTTGTTTAGATTAGATGTTTAATATTTTTAGAAAAATGTTTCAAAATTGATAAATGCATGGAGTTTTATCATAAATCTTTTGTTTCCATGAATTTATAAAGTATTAATGCTAAATCTGCTTGAATATATGCAAGTAATTTGAATTTCATGAAATATTATTGCAAATCTTTAATTTTATGAAGGTGTTAAGTGACATGTGAGTGATCAAATTGAGCTTATGTTATGATCATTTGGATACCAGCTAACCTACGAAAACCATAGACCCCTCGTTTTTAACAATAATTTACACAACAAACCCTGAGTGAACCTAGTGCATCAAGACTTGACATTCTTGAGCCTTGGGATCGAGCTAAGATCACCTTAGATTTAGGTTTCCCTAGTAGATCTTTCAAGTAAAGGTAGGTTCTCATGGTCCTCTATAAGATTTTATCTACTTATTGGTGTGTGTGTGCAACATCTGTGTCAACAGAAGTGGTGCTAAAAGAAGGGCCATTTTTGTCCTTAAGCTAATGTTGGTGACCCAGTCACATAGTTGAGGTCTACCTGTGAATTAAAGGTCTAAGTAAGCTTAGAATGGAGAATGAAAATCTCCAAAAAATTCTCAACTGAAAGCTTTCACCCTTGAATTTGTTCACTTTTGGTTGGGTTGCAAAGTGTAGAATTCATGACACAACCGATCATAGTGAAATTATTGTAAGGTTTTCTTGACTAGGGTAGGTTTGTCTATTCATAAGGTAATTCTACTAACGAAAGTGTCCTTAAGTATTAAAAGGATGGAACCATTACTAGATTGGTGTTTGAATTTAGGAAGAATGCATAAACCTACTAGAAATAGAGCCTTTATTGGTCCAACAATTGGATTAAATAAATTTGCTAACCATAATTATTATGTGGAAATTCCAAAAAATTTGTAGGAAAAGAAACAAAGTCATGAGAATTTGGAAATATCACACTTTAAGTGTGAATCTAAAGGAGGTAAGTTACCACTCTTCATACATGTGGATGATGGTGATAAGAGGGAATATGTGAAATAGGTGGGAGATGCATGCTTTTTGCCCCTGATTGTGAATCCACGATTTAAAAAGGGAAGAAACATTTGATTTTATACAAATGACGAAATACCAAACTTTTACTTTCTCTCTCTGATAACTATGTAAATCATGTCGAAGTTTGGTCTAATGAGATAAATAGTGGTGTTAGGGTTGAAGACAAGGCAGGTTGTTGACGAGGTTCTAAAAGAAGGAGTGAAATCATGCCAAATAAAACTGTCCGTGGAACATAGCAAAAAGAAATGGAATACCATAAGTGAAGGTTAGATGAAGGTACAAGTTCAAGACACTGGAAAAGGTGTGTGCAATCGATCATCCATCAAGTCATTTCCATACATTTTAGTAAAATTGTGGGTAAGTACGCCTTTGAAATTTCATTCATTAAAAACACAAAATCACGAGTAATTCATAATTACAATAGGTTATCTAAATGTTAATTAAGAAAATTTAAAGATAAGCTTGCTAAAATTCAAACTAAAAGCATTACATAATTAGTAATTGAGATTAGGGTAAATTGTTATATTAGGGTAAATTTGTTTTGTTAGTTTAGTTTTCTTTGGAAGTTTCTCCCTTGTTTTTTTGATTTAGGACCTGGAGTTAACAAATTCATCTTAACTAAACACATGATGACTGAATTGTGAATATTCCATTGAAAACTAGAAAATGTAAAACAATTTGAAGTAAATGCACAAATGAAGAATTAAAACTGAAGTCATTTTTTTACAGAAAATAAAAATTTTATTATATCATATAGTAATAACCTTGTATGTACATGGAAATACAAAATTCTCATTATAAGTTGGTATCAAAAAGAAAAAATCAAAAAATAGGTTGGTTGTTCAAAAACCGCATCAGAATAATGGGCATACTTTGTGGTCAATCAATTTGTTGTGCCTTGTCGTAGAGAAACATATACCCCAGGTAGGCATTGTCCTAGTGTTCGCCAAGGTCAGGGGTGTGTAGTGTAGTGAGGAAAGGCAGAAGAGGAACTATTTCTCTTTGGTGAAGAAATCGTGGAATATCTTTGACTACCAAAATTACCACGACGGGTTGAGCAACAACCAAGATGGTGTCCAAATTTCCCAGGTAGTCTGGTCACACTATCATTACATCAACAAAATGAACTTTCAGTACAAAAATTTTGAGGTCTAGAAGGGAAGTGATAAACTGTGAAGACAGGTCTGAATTCACCTTGTAATAGGACCCAACATTCATAAAATTTTCCCTAAGAACCCTATGTAGAAAGGCCTTGGTAGAAGGCGTCCTAAGGAAAAACACTTTTTCGATCCATTGGCTTGTAATTTGGTATAGAAATCCAGTCTGGCAATGAACACTAGCAAGACAAATGGGGGTATCCATAATTCATAGAAAAGAACGAATGCAAAGAGGAAATTGAAAATTGAAGATAGAAGTGTGGAATTTGAAGGAGAATGTCGCATTTATAGAAAGAAATGAGAGATCTGTGGCACATAGTTACCTTGAGGTAAAATATTGGAAATACAAGTTGAGGTGGCAGAAGTACATTTTCCCTCAAAATTAAAAGTTAAATCAAATAAATTCTCACGAAATTGGTTCTCAGTAATTTGAGGATGGCCAATACGAAGATCATGAATCAAGCGAATTCAAGATTACAAAATTAAATGGTGGTCATTTCAGTTCATCCAATCGAGCCATATTGATTATGAATTGTCTAGGTGTGCAATTTGGAAAGAGAGCTAGACTAGCGAGTTGGCACATGCAGGAATGTTGAGAAATTTTAGAAAAAATAATGTGTGTAATTGGGTGTGTGAATTAAATGAAGGGAATGATGGCTGGGTTAAGGTATCATCATTACAAGCCTGGTGCATTAATGTAAGTGCAAAGCCACTAAATTTAAAGTTTTCAAAAAAGTTCAATTTAGTGGGTTGCCATGGATAAACAAAATGGATGGGTAGCAACTAATGTTTCTAAATTTAGAATTGATCAGGTGATTTGATAAATTGTAGCTAAATTTTAACTTATGCTTATTTTCTATCAGATAACAAATTGCAATAAGTCAGAGTCTAGCATAAGGATGGTAAAATTTCATTGAAAAGTCTCACATACAGGAAATTCACTAAGTAAATCTTTTGGGAATTGGTAAAAATGATGAACTATATTTGCATTGAGTGAAAAATAAAAAGGTAACCTTTGTTGTCACTTTAATTCCCAACCTAATAGCAGACTTCATTGCCTACAAGTTGAAGCAAATGAGCTTACAGTGAAATATCAAATGAAAAAATGAATATCAAAGAAATATCAAAAGATAAAATTCAAATCTTTAGGCTATCCAAATATCTCTATCGAGGTTGTAGACACTTAACTGGCAATAGAGCTATGTTTGGGGAGAATTATAGAGATAACCTTTTCGGGGCTATGGACGCTTGACTAGTAATAAGGAAATTCCTAGGTTGGCTAAGAAGGACTACCAAGTTACATAGCTCAATGTAAATGGGCTAGTTCTTTTCATCAAGTCATGAAGATGGTAATCAATCAATGCACACACTAATACTTTTGAGGTGAAGTTTTATGGTCTTTATGCTAGAATTCAAGTGAAGGAAAGGGGTTACTGTAGAAAATATGCATAAGTTATAATCTATCATGGGAGGTTGATTCCCAAGTTTTCTTTTAAATTTGGTTTTGTTAATTGTAAGTTGTTGTGTGGTCTCACAACATGCCCCAAGGATTTTTGATGCTTTAGCCCTTGGATTTTGAGGTTTTTTTTCCTTAACGTATGCTTGGATGATTATATTATTTGTGCATATGCCCCCTTTCTAGGAAGTACTTTGAAAATCTAATGTTTTGAGCTCATTTCGGGTTTTTCACTGCTCTCGGGATTTTCCGCCCCATCCAGATTTTCCCGGATTTCACTTAAAGCCCAACAGCTAATGTTTTGCATTGTTTTTCGGAGATTTCGGTCGTTCGCGAAATTTTGCATGGATTGTATTTTCCCGAAATTCTGTCTCCTTGTCGAATTCCTGGATTTGGGTTTGGTCTGTCATTTTATGAATGTTGATAGCCCAATCATTGTTTTCTCCTATTGATTAATGAGTCTAATGGTGCCTGGCATTCTCATGATTGCATTTTCAAGCTCAATCTTGTGTATGATTGATTTTGTTCTAGTTAATTTTGGGGTTTTTTGAGCTTGTGTGATTGTCGGCCCTGGGTGAGTTTGTGAGCTTGTTTTTTATTTCATTTAAGTGAAACTCACCTGTGTCTCCTTTGAATAACCCATCCTTGAGCTTAATGGGGGTGGCAATCGAAGTCTGGGCTAACTCCCTTGTGTTCATGGTGAAATTTTAGGGTTTCAGCTTTAGAGCCATCACCAATAGCAATCGAATTTCCCTTGAGTGAATTATGAGTCTAGATCCATCTATGAATGATTTGAGGCAAGTAGCATTTGAGCCCAGGTCCTTAGATTTGTGATCTTTTGATCAATTTGAGTGAAATCGTGTGAGAACTTTGAAGTCTGGGTTTTCCTTCAGTTTTGGGATTTTCCTTCGGTAGTGGATTTCCCCGATTTTCCTTGTCCTTTGCATTTTCCTGAAATACGGATTTTTACCTATTTCACGGATTTCAGCTCCCTTCAGATTTTCTCGAAATTCCCGTCATCTCTTCATTTTCCAAAATTTGTAGACTGTTGATTGTTTTTGCAGAAATCCATCCTGGGCGGATTTCTTCAAAACTTTGTTGAAAATGAAGAATTGTGAGATAGCATGAATTATTGGCTGTTGATTGTGCATCATGTGATTAATCTGAGTAATATTAATATCTTTCATGTTGTTTCTTATCTAATTGTGATTATTAGGTGCTTGTTGTGCTTATTTCACTAAAATCTGTCTGGCTGGGAATTTTCTGAAGTTCCTCCCATACTGGTTTTTCCCGACTGGCTTGAAATCCTGAACTTCGAAGAAATTATGCATTAACAATATTTCAAGGGGATTTTGATCTATGTTTGAATTTATTTGAATGATGAATACATTATTGGTGATGGGCTAATTCTGATCTTCATGTTATAATGGATATTATTGATGGTGGTTTTTGCTGAGTGTAGGCTGAATTTAACAGGGTCATCAAGGAAGCTCTGGAGGAGATTACTTCGATTGAAGGAGGGTTCAAAGTATTTATTACTTTGCCTGTGGCTGATCTAGGGAGTATTTTTCTTAAGATTCCAGATAAATTAGATCAAGACAAGGACAAAGGGGTCAATTAATGATCGATTGCATTGGAAGTTGTGCTTCCTATTTATTCAGAGCCTTCTCTACCTGGTTTTTTCTGTCCTTCACATGCATTGGATTGAGTTGCATTGTAAATCCTAGGCTGACTTGGATGAGTTCATGCATTTAATGCATATTTTATCTTTTTTTGAATTTTCCTTGGGCTGACTTGTTTTGTGGCTAATTATTATTGTAAAATCTAATTGGGTTGACATGCCTTGGGGGGTTTCTATAAATATGACATTTCACCTCATTGTAAGGAGTTAGACTGTAGTAGTAGTAGAAGTCGTTGGCGGTAGTTCTTGGCTTAGAAGCAATTAGGGTAGTAAAGTAAGAATTAGGGTTAGAAGTTAGTCGATTTTGGAGCAAGTGTTGTAACACCGAACATTAGAATTGTTGTTGACATTGGATGATTCAATACAACTAAAGACATTGTGATTTCCGGTGATCTCTTTGTGTTGAATTATCTTGCATGGTTCTTATGATTCTATCTTTTGAAATTGCTCAAGGTTAGATGTATGTTAAATTTAGAATTAGAAGTGATTCAATGGTGTTTATGATTTAGTACTTGAAGTGTTTCCAACAATCCCTAGTCCATACTTTTTGCAGCTAGCTGATTGTTAGTTGCTTTGCAAAGTTAGCCTGGACCTTACATTTATTGTGCTTAGTTCAATTGTGGAGGTTTATTCATTTCAATTGCAATAGGGTTGTTTTGAATGAATGTTCATGATATGAAAATCTTTAATACCTTAGAAGATTGCACTATTTTCTGTAAGATTGTAGATTTATCTTGGTTAAGCAGGAATTAGTTTATGAGGGATTGGTCCATTTCAAGTATTTCATCATTTGCATTATTATTCTTAGAAGTAGATTTAATCTTAGGATCTCTTTGAAACCCTTGTCTTTTGTTATTTTTTTTATTATCTGGGTTAAATTTAGGATTGAAGTATCACCATATTGTTAAATTAGATAAGTTTAAGATCCAATTATTGCTTGTAGTAAGGTCCCTTGTGATTACCGACATTTTCACATTTATCACTGAGTTGTTTATGCATTGTCAAGACCTGACATTAAAGACCTTGGGGTTATCTCTTGAGGCTTGCTGATAGAGATTTACCTTTCAAGAGAGATAGGATATTATATTTTGTCTGAGTTGTTGCTATGCAGAAAAAATCGTCAACAGATTGGCACTAGAAGGAGGGTCTGAATAAGCAAGCTGGATCAATTTTTGTCTGCCATCTCTCTTGAAAGGTTTAGAAGAAAAACCAGATCTAAAATAGGAGAAGAGGAATTTCAAGAGTTACAAGCTCCTACTAGGTCAAGAAGGACCAAGCAAAAGGGGAGAATCATCATCCACCCAGCCACTTCCATCATCTCCATCATCCTCATCTTCCTCAAGTTCATCCCCATCTGATTCTGAAGCCATCCCCATTCCACAACCTCAACCAACCATAAATCAGCCATTACCGCCTCCACCTTCATCAATGGCTTTCCTAGCTAATAACCCATCTCCCTTATCTTTCAACCACTACAATCCTATGCCAAAAAATTATGAGCTTTTTTGCTCCAAGTTTCACATTAATGATCCCAAAAGGACTACAGAGGAGCATATTAGGATTTTTAAAACTACCCTTAAGGATAGGGGAATTAATTATGAGGATGTTTCCTACAAAATTTTTCCATATTCCCTTGGGGATGAGGCATTTCATTGGTATAACCATCTTCCTATTGGATCTATCACTACTTGGCTTTAACTGGAGATTGCGTTTTTACAAAAAAATGACATCCCAATCAGTGCCAATGAGTTACTTTTGTAGTTTACCAGGCTCAAGAAGGAGGCAAATGAACCAATAGTGGCTTTCAATAATAGATTTCATAGGGCTTATGCTAGGCTGCAACCCCCTTATGCTATAGACGATGCTTCTACCAAGGAGGTTTACTATGAGGCTTTGGATAGTTTAACATCTACTTTCATCAAATGGAAAGCAAACCCTCCTGATAGCTTATTTGAAGCTTATGATGTGGTTGTTAAAGTAAGTACAAATTTGAGACAACACTTGTCTAGACCCTTGTCATTAGCTAACCAAATACCTATGTTGAGTTCAGCCCCTCAAGTACCCTTGGTTCCACAGCTAGGTCAACTCTTGAATCAAGTTCCACCCATGCCAAATTACCTTCTAGATATGAACCAACATGCTTTTCCTCATCAGCAAGCTAATATGCCTAGTTACTTGCAAAGCTTTGAGATATTTAATTAACCCTTGAACCATGGGCTCCATAATGTTTATATGCAGAATTCAGCTGGCATTGTTCCTCCATCAACCAGTGTAGACAAGGAAAGGTCGGATGCACTCATAGAGCTAGTTGAGAAGCTGAACACTGAGGTCACCTACCTAAGGCACCATAATAGTCAATCCTAGGCAGCCCAAAGGGAGATTCAGTCCAACTATGATCAAAGAAATAGGGATATGATGCAAGCTTAGGGGCAGAACTTTGATAGAGGACAACATCTTGATAGAGATCATGGAAGGCAGCCACCACGTTAGAATAATGGAGGAGCCTTAACCTCTTTGGATCAGCCAAACAATCATAAGAAATCTATTGGAATTTACCTAGCTGAAGCAGCTCTTTCAGGATGGTGTAGGATTTATAACACTAATCAACACTTTGAGTTGGACTATCAAGAATTCCAGACTACTGCATCTATTTTCCAGCAGAAATTTCAACATGCCAGCAACAGTTCGAGTGGACGGGAGATAGTACCATCTAATCCTTATGACATATCAGTTATGGTGGTGAATCATGTCCCATTTCCAAGAAGTGAAGAGAATGGACCAAAAGAAGGACAAGACAAGAGTGTTGAAATAGGGTATGTATACAATGAGGAATCTATAGTTCAACCTTTTGGAAATAATGAAGAGAATGATAATGGTCCACTAGATGAAGATGAGTCTACAATTGAAGAGGTTCAAATATTCCATCATGTGCCAACTCAGTATTTCATAAGTGGAGGACAACAATCTGATGTTGATAAAGGAGGAAATGTTGAAAGCAATAGGGATAAACTTGTGGTTGGCTCTGAAGACAACTATTCTACCATGACTATAGAGCAAATAGGTGAATGTGTGGTAGAAGAACTCAAGAGAGTCAAAGTAAGTCTCCCTGCTAGTGAGTTGTTAAGGGATCCTACAATTAGGGGTGGAGTACTAAGGTCTCTTGAAAGAGATATGCTTTCTGAACAAAAGAGTGCTTCAAGCCAGGCCAATACAAAATACTTTGAAGGAGGTATTTCTATCTGAAACAAGGCTGGGAAATTATGTATTGGCAGTTGATCCTCAGGGATGGGAGCCTGAGGAAATCCTTATGTTGATTGATATGCCTAAGGAACCTGCCCATAAATATGACATTGCTAAAACATCGGTAGAATCAACAGAAGAGGTGGAAGAGCAAGTATGGTTGTCAGATCATACAAAGAATGTGCATCCAATTACGAGGAATGAATTTCCAATAAAAGAATGTCAACAAGCTATTGTCGAGTGTCTATTAGAAGAGTCAATTAGCATTGGATTTGAGAAAGTCATAGCAGTAAATGCTGAGGCATCCCTGGAGGAGGTTGAGCTTTTAGATGAGGAGCCTCAAAAGATTGTTAATGAATGTCCCATGAAGCAAATTGTAGGATCTGATATTGTTGATAAAGAAGCTGATGTTCCTGAGGGTTACAGTCACAAACTTGAACCAGTGCCAATAAAAGAATTCAGGGAATTTTCTTGTTCATCTAATTCTATTTTTTCTCCATCTGCTGGTGACTAAATATTGAAAAATCACAGGTTTTAGGTATTAAGGATGAGATAGATGATGTGATTCATACAGATGTGCAGGAAAATCTAAATGATGATCAGAACAACACTGTTGCAGTCATATTTGATGGGCTTAACCACATTGTAGTATGTGAAGGCATGCTTAAAGATCAGCTTGTGAGGCCTCCTGACAAAAATCATGATGGGGAAGTTACTATACATGATGGGGTTTCTACCTTTTCATCATTGACCCTTCGCAAAGACATTCAAATAGGTGAAAAGTTCCATGTTTACATTTCTAAACCCGTTCAATCTAATTTTTCCCAGGAATTATTCAGTGATGACTCTAATTCTGTTTCACATATTTCAAATGCAAGAGGGATATTTCATCATCAGTGGAGACCTCCTGATGACATGGATATCAGCTCTTCACAAGTGCAGGATGATGAATACAATATTCCGTCTACAACAGTACAAAATCAGGTTGTTTCTTTCCTTGTTGTGAATTCTAAATCTTATCAATTTGACTATGGGAATTTGGGAGAGACAACTTGCATATGGATTGATCATGGTTGCAATGAATTGCCTCAATTGCTGATTATTACTGATTATGAGATTGAGTTTGAATGTTGCATTATTGAGCCTTATTGTGCTAAGTATAAAGATAAATTTGCATTTTTGAGGACTATTACTTTCACCTTATTACTTGTCCATGCACTGAAAAGTCAAGTAGGTGTAGGTCTCAGTTTATCATGTCTGGTAATGAGTCATTTTGGTGTTTCTTTGTATATAGTTTGATTTGAATGAATGCAAATTACCCTACTCTCTTTAAGTTTTCTTTTATGTTCTTGCTTTCTTTAGATTAGGTTGCATTGGTTTAGGGTTTGCTTTCGCTTCAGTTTGTTTTTGCTCTGCTCTTGCTTTGGGGGTTTTCTTGTTTTCTTTTGGGTGTGTTGCATCTACATGGTATTCTTATTCATTATCTGGAACTATTTTTGTTATTTCATTGATGAACTTTAATCATGTGTCTCGAATGGATGGTCGAGATCTTCTATTAGCGTCAAACAGTCTAAATGTTTGATTCAAAGAGGATGGGTCATTGGTTTGATTTGAACCTGAAGTATTTTGAAATCTTATATCTTTCGTATATCTTAAGAATCCTGAGGTTGTAGTAGGGTCCTTGTGAGGTCATGGTAGGTGAAAAATCTTATTTCTACTTCAGCGCCACTGTGATTCTCAGCCCTGAGTGTGAACTTCATTGTTCACAGGTTGAAATGAAAAAGTGAAAAGAAAAGAATATCAAGAGAAAAGAAAAGTGAAATATTGCAAATCAAAAGAATGAATTCAACTTATCAGGAGTATCCTAGTATCTCTACCGGGGCTATGGATGCCTAGCTGGCAGTAGAGCTATGCTTGGGAGAGTCACAACGATGACCTCGTCAGGGCTATGGACGCCTGATTGGCAGCGAGGCTCTATCCAGGTTGCTTTTGAAGTTAGAATCTTTACGTAGCCTACTTTGACTAAGATTGGTTTCTGCAGTAGCTCAAGGAAGGAAATGAACTCACTTGCACACACTTGGATTTTCAATTTTTTGAAGGTTCAGCCTACCTTAGATTTTGATTTTCTTTAGTCTTGCATTTCTAATTTGTTTGCCTAATTTGGAGATTGAAACCAGAGATTTTGGGTTCCTGATTCCTATTCGTCATCAAATGCTCTAGAGCATTTCCCAACAGAGTCGCCATTTGTTGTGCAATTTTTGCACACATGCCCCACTGAAAGTAGGGACCCTCTTTTGCTAGGATTGTTGATGCTTTAGCCCTTAGATTTTGAGGTTTTGTTGCCTTAACACATGCTTGGATGATTATCTTATTTGTGCATATGCCCCCTTTCTAGGAAGTACTTTGAAAATCTAATGTTTTGAGATCATTTTAGGTTTTTCACTGCTCTCAAGATTTTCCACCCCATCCGGATTTTCCCGGATTTCACTCAAAGCCCGACGGCTGATGTTTTGCACTATTTTTTGGAGATTCTGGTCCTTTGCGGAATTCCACATGGATCAGATTTTCCTGGAATTCCGTCTTCTTGTCAAATTCCCAGATTTGGGTTTGGTCTGTCATTTTATGAATTTTGATGGCCCAGTCACTATTTTCTCCTATTAATTGATGAGTCTAATGGTGCCTAACATTCTCATGATTGTATTTTCAATCTCGATCCTATGTCTGATTGATTTTGTTTTGGTTGATTTTGGGGTTTTTTGAGCTTGTGTGATTATCGGCCTTGGGTGAGTTTGTGAGCTTGTTTTTTATTTCATTTAAGTGAAACTCACCTATGTCTCCTTTGAATAACCCATCCTCAAGCTTAATGGGGGTGGCAATCGAAGTCTGGGCTAACTCCCCTGCGTTCATGGTAAAATTTTAGGGTTTCACCTTTAGAGCCATCACCAATACCGATCAAATTGCCCTTGAGTGAATTTTGAGTTTGGATCCATCTATGAATGATTTGAGGCAAGTAGCATTTGAGCCCAGATCCTTAGATTTGTGATCTTTTGATCAATTTGAGTGAAATCGTGTGAGAATGTCAAAGTTAGAGTTTTCCTTCAATTTCGGGATTTTCCTTCGTTGGTGGATTTCCCCAATTTTCCTTGTCCTCCATGTTTTCCCGAAATCCAAAGTTTTACCTATTTTGCAGATTTTCGCTCCCTCTGGATTTCCTGAAATTCCCGTTGTCTCTTCATTTTCCAGAATTTGTGGACTATTGATTGTTTTCACGGAAATCCGTCTTGGGCAGATTTCTACGAAACTTTGTTGAAAACGAAGAATCATGAGATAACATGAATTATTGGCTGTTGATTGTGCATCATGTGATTAATCTGAGTACTATTAAGATCTTTCATGTTTTTTCTTATCTGATTGTGATTATTGGGTGCGTGTTGTGCTTATTTCGCTAAAATTTGCCTGGCTAGGAATTTTCCGAAGTTCCTCCCAGATTGGTTTTTCCTAGCTGGCTTGACATCCCGAACTTCGAAGAAATTATGCATTAATGATATTTTAGGGGATTTTGATCTATGTTTGAATTTATTTGAATGATGAATACATTATTGGTGATGGGATAATTATGATCTTCATGTTATAATGGATATTATTGATGGTGGTTTTTGCTGAGTGCAAGCTGAATTTAACAGGGTCATCAAGGAAGCTCTAGAGGAGATTACTTCGATTGAAGGAGGGTTCAAAGTATTTATTACTTCACCTGTGGCCGACCTGGGCAGTATTTTTCTTAAGATTCTAGGTAAATTAGATCAAGACAAGGACGAAGGGGCTAGTTAATGATTGATTGCATTGGAAGTTGTGCTTCCTATTTATTCAGAGCCTTCTCTACTTGGTTTTTTTTGTCCTTCACATGCATTGGATTGAGTTGCATTGTAAATCCTAGGCCGACTTGGATGAGTTCATGCATTTAATGCATATTTTATCTTTTTTTGAATTTTCCTTGGGCTGACTTGTTTTGTGGCTAATTATTATTGTAAAATCTAATTGGGTTGACATGCCTTGGGGGGTTTCTATAAATATGACATTTCACCTCATTGTAAGGAGTTAGACTGTAGTAGTAGTAGAAGTCGTTGGCGGTAGTTCTTGGCTTAGAAGCAATTAGGGTAGTAAAGTAAGAATTAGGGTTAGAAGTTAGTCGATTTTGGAGCAAGTGTTGCAACACTGAACATTAGAATTGTTGTTGACATTGGATGATTCAATACAACTAAAGACATTGTGATTTCTGGTGATCTCTTTGTGTTGAATTATCTTGCATGGTTCTTATGATTCTATCTTTTGAAATTGCTCAAGGTTAGATGTATGTTAAATTTAGAATTAGAAGTGATTCAATGGTGTTTATGATTTAGTACTTGAAGTGTTTCCAACAATCCCTGGTCCATACTTTTTGCAGCTAGCTGATTGTTAGTTGCTTTGCAAAGTTAGCCTGGACCTTACATTTATTGTGCTTAGTTCAATTGTGGAGGTTTATTCATTTCAATTGCAATAGGGTTGTTTTGAATGAATGTTCATGATATGAAAATCTTTAATACCTTAGAAGATTGCACTATTTTCTGTAAGATTGTAGATTTATCTTGGTTAAGCAGGAATTAGTTTATGAGGGATTGGTCCATTTCAAGTATTTCATCATTTGCATTATTAGTCTTAGAAGTAGATTTAATCTTAGGATCTCTTTGCAACCCTTGTCTTTTGTTATTTTTTATTATTATCTGGGTTAGATTTAGGATTGAAGTATCACCATATTGTTAAATCAGATAAGTTTAAGATCTAGTTATTACTTGTAGTAAGGTCCCTTGTGATTGCCAACATTTTCACATTTATCACTAAGTTGTTTATGCATTGTCAAGACCTGACATTAAAGACCTTGGGGTTATCTCTTGAGGCTTGCTGATAGAGATTTACCTTTCAAGAGAGATACAATATTGTATTTTGTCTGAGTTGTTGTTGTGTAGAAAACATCACAATAGGACCCAAGTTGAAAATTAATGCTAAAGACAGATGCTAGTTGGCTGATGGCCTCAAGGAAAATATGTAGAAAGTTGAAAAATTATGAAAATAATTCATCATTAGGTCTACTAGGTGTCGGGAGTCTAGATAATTTGAGTTTGGGTGAATGATCAGGATTAGTTCGTGAAGAAATTTCAACAAGTTACTGCATCTAGGATTCAAAAGCCCACAAGTCTAAAAAGGTCAGTAAAAGTTGAAAGTCAGGTTGGGATTTGATTTGAGAAGTGTAGTACATTGGGTAGTAGGGTTTTACAGGAAGTCAGGTATATATGGATTCAAGCACCCGGGTAAATGGTGCATTGATGCAAGAATGTTCAAATTTGTTGTTTGGTTTTTCCTGCATGCACCAAACATCTGGTGACCCACCAAAAGTTGACAGTTACATGAGAAGACATTAAAGCATGTTACTTACAACTTGGTTTTAAAAGGATTAATGATAGTGATGGTTTTATGCTAATAAGGTTTTTATTAATGATTTAAAAGGGGGATTGACATGTGAAATTTTATGTGCAGGAGGAATATGTTGGTGGACAACATTTGGGTATGGACAGTCAAGAAAATTTGGATTGCTAGCAGATCCAACAATATCACCCAGGCTAGGTGGTGTACTCTAGAAGTTTATGTGAGGAAGAACTGTATGGAGAAGAAACGTGGACAACCAAGGAATCAGAGATCTGGGTATTACACATGCAAAAAAGGAGATGTCGAGCTCTGGGGTGTTACATCTATGGGAATTTTTCTAAAGCCATAGCTTGGAGGCAGGAACATAGCTGGGCTAGTGGATTAAAATTTCTACATCTAATTGATCACTTTGAATATTCAACCAGTTCCTACATTTTGTTTGAAGACAAAGTGGATAATTTGCTCAATCCAATTTGATATCCTGATTGTATCTTAAAGAAATGAGTCCAAAAGTTTCAAGTGCTGAAAAAAGTCAAAGTTTCTATTGACTTATTCTGAAAGTTTCTCTTGCCAACTTTCATGTGTTGCGTGTTGTGCTATGATTCATCCTTGGATGCTCTTTGATGTCTTGATTGAATTCCTCAAGTTCCTTGTTTCTTATAAAAGGGCCAAGAGTTGTTTTATTTTGTTAAGTTCAAAATTTGTGGATTCTAGAGAACTAAATTTTTTTAAGTTTTATTATTTTTCCTATTTTTTGTTCCATTCCAGACTAAAAACTTGTATGTTTCATTTGAGAGTAACTAATATCAAGGCCAATTCAAATCTATTTCCTGATATGAAATCATACATAGTTGGTTGTTTGTTCCTATCAAAAAAGATTGTGTGTTGCACCAGATTTGGGTGCATACTAACACTATCCAATGGTAAATAATCCATATTTCTTTAATCCCTTGCATCATTTTATGGCTAGTTGTGAAGCAATCTGGTGAAGTGTAGAGTGGTTTATTTTTATTTAGTTTATTTCTTGAGACATGTGTCGATAATATGTAGGAAAAATCTTTACATTTCAGTATTTTTATGATTTGTTTAGATTAGATGTTTAATATATTTTTAGAAAAATGTTTCAAAATTGATAAATGCATGGAGTTTTATCATAAATATTTCATTTCCATGAAGTTATAAAGTGATTAATACTAAATTTTCTTTAATATATGCAAGTAATTTGAATTTCATGAAATATTATTGCAAATATTTAATTTCATGAAGTTGTTAAGTGACATTTGAGTGATCAAATTGAGCTTATGTTACAATCCTTTGGATACTGACTAACCTATGAAAACCATAGACTCCTCGTGTTTAACAACAATTTACACAACAAACCCTGAGTGAACCTAATGCGTCAAGACCCGACATTCTCAAGGCTTGGGATCAAGTTGAGATCACCTTAGATTTAAGTTTTCATAGTCGACCTTTCAAGTAAGGTAGGTTCCCATGATCCTCTGTGAGAATTTATCTATTTTTTGGTGTGCATGTGCAACATGCACATCAACACATAGATATTTCATATCATCTAAACATGCTTTTCAAACTGAATAAAGTAATCAATCTTTTTCCTTTTTTGCATTTCAACATAGATGATTTCATTTAAACAAGATATAACTATAACATAAATATACGAGGTTAGAGATCCCATATCTGGATACTTTATGTATTCCAAGACTTGACATGTTATTTACAAGAGGGAGAGCATCACCCAGGTTCTTTACCTCCAACCACAGACCAACGGTCCCTTGCACACCTTCCTCATTGGAAGTGGCCATGCCCTTCAACGAAGGTTATAGTTAAGAACCCTCTTAGTTTTACCTTCTAATCTTTGGTGTTGTGCCCTACTTAACCAATACTATCAAACAACTATGGATACCTTCAAAATATGTAAGATAACTTTGATTAGTTAAGCAATTTGGGTCATAGTGAACTGATAAGTGCATGTAGAGACTAATACACTCACTTCAAACAAAGTATTTGAACTATATTCAACCATTGCTTGAGTGCAGTCATTCGTTCATCCACCTCTACTCGACTTGGAGTACCATATTTGACCTAGGGTTACTCGAACTAATTGTTTGAACAATGAATAAACATAGAAAAAAAATTTACTCTACAAACCTTGACTTTCTAGCCATAATCGAATGAGTTGGTTTAGATTTATACTTTATTTGAACTTTTGAGTTACTCAACATAGCTACCTAGTCTCAACAACTGCGACTAGTTTGAAGTTTACTAAACATAAGAGAGTATCTACTCTCAGAATTAGACCCATGGCATTATTTGACAACATAAGCAGATAACTTGGCCTAACTGGTCATAGTGTAGTATAAAGACATTGTACACAAAAAAATCCCATTTGGGTGTTTTCTATCAAAATATAACTCATTGAGGGGTTAGCCATTCAAACCAAATGGTAAGGTCTTTCATTTCAAGAAATCATTTTAAATCACAAAATCATTAAATAAGAAATAAGCAAGGAAAAACTAAACATTAAACTGGTAGCCATCTTAACAAGAACTAGCACCTAGTTGTGCTTAAGACTAGATTCTACCACTTCTTTTATTCTCATCCCTACAAACTTGGTTCAATACCCTCAAGAAACGGTGGTTTGGTATTTACTTATCATGTGTTCACTAACAAACTTTATTTAATCTATTGCATTCAATAAAAGCTTGTAAATTGGAAAGAAAACAAAGCCATTTCCCTTATGAATAAAGAGAGACACATATTAAACATGTGGTTAGTTTCATAGTTCGATCACATCTATATATTTTGCAAGATAGGGTTTAAGAATAAGGGGAACACCCATACAATTATAAGAATCCATTTCTTCCTTTAAATCCAAAGAATTCTATTTCAACAAGGACTAAAACAAGATATAAAACTTGCACAACTAAGCATAAAGCCAAGACTACCCATTATAGGCTCAATAAACCACTATCAAATATTTCTTTGTAAAGAAATATACTATTTCCATTAGAAAGATAAACGGTGAAACAATGGGTAGGTGCAAAAAGATGGGGGGGGCAAAAACTAGTCAACCCCTTTAATTTTTTTTAAAAGTAAAAAACACAAGCATGTTATGGCATGGAGTGACTGAGCCTTAGGGTTGGCCACTACAAGGCCAAAATGTGCTCACGTTATAATGTGAGTGCATTTTGGTTTATATAAAAAAAAACTTCATTTTATATCATTTTTTGGTGTTTCCAATTTCCTTCACGACCTACAAACACTTAAAAGCATGCTCATGTTGTAGGAAGGATCAAACCGCTCCGTTTCTTCACTGAATCTTCATCAAAATCCTGCCACAATGTCAGGGAGGTCAAAAGAGTAAGTTGTCATTGTTTTTTATGTTATTTTTTTATTAAATAGGTAGATTTAATATTTTTTTTTATTTAAATTTTTTTAACTTTTATGAAATGATAATGCACCTCCTCCTCAAAATACTAATTCACCTCAAGCTTAAAACCCTCCTGAAGAAAAACCCCAATGAACACCTCCAACAATTCCTCAACATTCTCTAGCAACTCAAGAAAAAAATTATGGGGAAAATTAAAAATAATAAAAAACAAATTGAGGTGTTAATTGCAAGGTTGAAAGATCTTGCAAGCTCAACCTCGCATAGAACCAAACTTTCTCAATCACTTGAATTGATAGTTCACATGTCAATTCAATTAGCAAGCAAATAAGTAGTTGGTTGGAGAAGAGACAAGAGTTTTAGAGAATTTTATGTAGATAAATTATCTTATAAACAAGTTAAAGATGAAAAATTACAAAATTTTACTTGTGTGCACTATTCACAAACCCTAGAATGAATCAAACTTTATATCCTTCAAGTAAGAGGTTCCTTACCCATTGGTGCAACCACCAAGGGATAAAGAACAATTTTTGGAGGAGGCAGTGGATGGTTTTTGGCCATCCTCCATGCAACAACAATGAGGTATTGCAATATATTTTTGAGGAAACTTGACTGTGAATTTATCCTTGATAAAATCCCAAACTATTTTGATATGTGGGACTTCCAAGGTAGAGGTGGGGGCTCCACACAAGATAGAGTGGGGCCACGTATCGATGCACAATGGTTAGAGAGATGAGAAATCACTAGATCGATGCATGAGCATGTGAATATCCATTCCATTGTGAAGGAGAGTGTTGAGGTCGATACATTGCATTCAATTAGTTCCCTCACTTAGAGCCTCATACAACATACCAGTCCTTTAGCAAAGGGTGAGCTGGGAAAGTCTTTAGGGAATAGAGTTCCACCTCATTATTGTCAGGCTTATGGGTCTCTATGTGCTTATGATCTTGTACATAGTCAGGATGCAGGTGCTCAAGGTACATTTGTAGTTGATCAAATGGTGATGATAGATGCCCTCCTTAATGAGGCACTTGGCCTTGATAGTCAGGTAAATGTTAGCAAATTCATTGAATTTAATTTTTTAAATTTCATTTTTGAAATGCAAGATTAACTAAACTAGTTGAATGATTATAATGAAATTTTAGGGTCATAGCATTCACTCTTTTTTCAGTGGTATTGCAGAGGTATGTAACTAGTAAAAAATTATAAATATTACATGTGAATAGCTAAGTGTTATATGAATGGTATTCGTATATCTCATTTTGGATGTTGAATAGGTTAATCTTGGAGCTTTGACGGTAACACCTACTAGTGGAGGTGGTCATTGAAGTTTCACTCAGGTAATACAAACTATTTATAATTTTAAAATAAAAAAATTGTATTTCATAATTGAATAATGTTTAATGACTTGAAGGTTCTAGATAGTTTGTAAGTATGCTTTGTAATTTTTAATTAATTTGATTTTAGGTTGTTATGCACTTCATAATCTATGAATTTCATTTTTTTTTAATATTGTTGACCTCCAAAAATATAGGCTAGTAGCATTAGTAGCTTGTAGCATACCATTTCACTCTTATCATCCTAACTATCATCACTAGCTTGTAGCATACCATCTCTTTGCTCATTATTGGGCTCATGAATCTTGCTCGGGATATTGATCTTATTACTACCCTTTTCCTATGTAAAAGTATACTTATCATGATGACTATGTTGTTGCATTCATACATTATGGTTGTAAAGTTTCATTTATACCTTTGAAGTGCTTGACATCATAGAAGATTGCTCTCTTGCTTTCTTGACCATGTATACCATCATCTTCTATCAATTATCTTCAATGTTATCTACTCCATAGGAAAGGTACTATCCACTTATCATTTATAAATATATGTCCTCTTTCTATCCCTTCACAAGGACTATCCTCTATGAATATGATCATAAAAGAGCATGATCACTCTAAACTATCCTTTAATAATAAACTATGCATGCTCCTCTTATACCATTGTACTAAATTTATTTCTTTTCCTATGAGACTATCTTGTAGCATTGGATTTCATGTGATTACCACCACATTCATGACTATTATGCACTCTTTACCTTGAGTTATATTGGTTGAAAACATATAAAGTATCTCATCATAAAAAAACATCTTCCGCAATTATCTCTTGAAGCAATATTTGGTATTGAAATACATGTGACTGTCGTATTACATCTTGTGACTTTAGACTATCATATTTAGTCTTATGTAACTATCCTATTACAATCATTTATTTATTCTATATCCTTTATTGTTCAACTATTTCCCTTTATTCATCATTTCTCTTTGTTATCATTACTCTGCCTATGTGAATATTACATTTTCCATTGTAATGAAGATATCTCACTCCATTTCTTAGCTATCTCTTCTTTGTGATTCACCCATGAATATGAATAGAATGTTGAGGTTTTATGAAAATCTTGGAGTGTCTTTATAGGTGTTAATTGTTATCAAGATCTTAGGACCACAGTACCCTCATTTCTCACTATCACTACATAATTTTGTTCTTAGTTGAAAGTGCTCAAATATTTCTTCTTTTCATGCATCTCACTATCATGCTTTACATTATTTCCATACATATTATCCCTAATTGAAAAATTATTTACACTTCACATCAACAAAGGTTTGCATGAATTCTTTATGTAATCATGATATTGTCCCTTTCTTGGATGGTATAATTGTCCCGAGGACTATCATCTTATGGTTGTCCTTTAATTTTAAATTTTCCTCATGAAACATGTAGATCCTTGAAGCAATACATAGTTCAATAAGTACTCAAAATTTTGTTGACTATCTCATATTATAATTCATGACTTGCATCGCTCTTCTAGTTTTCGTAATTGAATAATGTTTTATTTTCAAATGATGCAAGCAGAGACTCCTCTTGATATTGAAAGGGAAATGGAGCATGGTTTCTCTACTACAATATAGAGCTCAATTCCTTTGACGAGGGTATGAGTTAGATTAGTAAATTTTAAATTACATTCATTGTTATAGCTGTTTATTATTGAAAAATAAAATGATTATTGATTTGTAGTTTAATTTATATCTGGATGGTTTCTATAGGACTTTGCAACACCACTGTGTGAGCATGCTATTGTTGCGGATGAGGAGAGAGATCATTTGGAGGCAATAAATGATTATTTTGTTAAATATTTCATTTTTTATAATGTAATTTCTATATATTAATGTCTATACTTTTTATTGTAATAGGTGTGGCTCCATGAAGAATTAAATAGGACTAGCCCTCGAGTTCAAAGTAGACCACCATCATACACATCTTCATTCCCTCGATGATCAAAGACCACCTGTGATCTTTTTTCTTCACCTGGATGGGAATGACTATTGTTTGAGGTCCTTTGTTGTATGCCTATATGGCATTTTTGGACATATATTTTGTATTTCATATACATGACATTATATTCCTATATGAATTCTTGTAATCCTATATGGCTATTTTATATATATGTTATACTTATGTCGACATATATTGATGTATACCTATATAGCTATTTGGTTGATACATATTTTTTTTATTGATGGTGTCCATATTTGCATTATAAATCAAAGCTTCAATTGATATTTGTAGATAGTTACTTTAAATATTTAAAATCCAATTGTCTTCCATGCTTCATAACTTATTTCACATTCATTTCACCTATATTTGTTGGTTAATTATTATCTTTCCTACACCAGTATGTGTTTGTGGTCTTGGATGACATATTTTTGGCATATAGTTATGGAATCAAGTTTTATTCAAGACAAAGTACATACAATTTATACTATGTTTTCAATAATTTTATTCAAGTACCCATTCTCTAGTTGGTCGTTCACTACAAATTTATAGATGTATTCTTCATTCCCACACTTTCCTTCATCTCAAAAAAATGTTTTCCTATATTGACCAAAACATTTATGACTGCATTGAGTTCAAGCAACATAGGAGATTAGTTCTTTGGTGTAGATTATTCATTCATAGGATTATAAAGACACCTATGTTGACCAAAATCATAAAGTGGAATTATTCTATAGTCACCCCAACGTGTTTGAATTGTTGGTTTATCCCCAGGAGATGAAGAATGTAAATAATGCATCTTGACAACTTTTTACTAAATGCAACTAACACTTTTTGGAACATCTGAAACATTGTTTCCACAATGGAATGAATTGGATATATGAAAAATTGAGGGTCCAGGTTATTATAGAGAGACCCTATGTGACCTTATACCTTCAGATGGAATGATTCTAAGAGCCACAATTTCCAAATAACAACTTGTCAAAGTTTGTTGCCTCTTTCGTACTTTGGTCTCTTAAGAGATATGGTCAATGCAATGTAGCCCAAAAATGTTCTAGCATATTGGGATATAAAATAGGACCTTTCCTAGCATAAACCTACACCTTGACATTTTGGAGCTATTGGTTTGGCTGCACGATGAATAGAACAAAAATTACACCACCTTGCAACTTTACATTGCATGCATCTGACACTTTTTCCATCAACTAAAAACTTATCAACATGGGAAAATAGATTGGAGCTATCAAAACTCAGAGAGGTTATTGTAGAGGGACCATACATGACCTTGTACCTTCAGACAAAATTTTTCTAAGTGCCACAATTTTTGAGTAACATCTTGTCAAAGTTTACTGCCCTTTCACTCTTTGGTCTCTTAGGAGAAATCATCGATGCATTGTAGCCTAGAACGTTATGACATGCTAGGTTACAAAACAAGACATTTCCTAGTATAAGCCTACCCACCTAGACATGTTGGAACTGTCGATTTGGTTGCACAACAAACAAAACAAAAATTACACCACCTTGCAACTTTACACTGCATGTATCTTATGTTTTTTCTATCAACTGAAAACTTGTCACCATAGGCAAATGGATTGGAGATATCAAAAATCAAGATAGGTTGTTGTAGAGGGACCCTATTTGATCATGTACCTTTAGAAAAAATGTTCTAATTGCCACATTTTTTGAGTAACAACTCATTAAAGTTTGTTTCCCTTTCACACTTAGGTCTCTTAAGAGAATCGTCAATGTAATATAGCCTGGAAGGTTCTAGCATGCTGGGGTGTGAAAAATGACCTTGTTTAACATAAACCTACCCACTCAGACATGTTAGAACTATCAATTTGGTCGCATGATGAACAAAATTAAAATTACACCACCTTGCAATTTTATACTACATGCATTTGACAACTAAAAACTTGTCACCATGGGAAAATGAATTGAAGTTATTAAAGAGAGGTTATTGTACAAGGACCCTATGTGATCATGTACCTTCAAATGAAATGTTTCTAAGTTCCACTATTTCTGAGTAATAGCTTGTCAAAGTTTGCTTACC
Organism: Sequoia sempervirens; assembly: GCA_007258455.2. Classification (NCBI taxonomy): domain Eukaryota; kingdom Viridiplantae; phylum Streptophyta; class Pinopsida; order Cupressales; family Cupressaceae; genus Sequoia; species Sequoia sempervirens. The sequence continues at coordinate 454,296,210 of VDFB02000017.1, forward strand.
TTTCACACTTTGGTTTCTTAAGATAAATCCCTTGTGCAATGTAGTTCAGAAGGTTCTGGCATGTTGAAGAGAATAGCATAAAACTACCCTTAGATATTTTGGAACTATTAGTTTGGTCACATGATTAACATAATGACAATTACACCACCTTGCAAATTTACACTACATGCATTTGATGCTTTTTCCATCAACTAAAAACTTGTCACCATGGGAAAATGGATTGGAGGCATGAAAAACTGAGAGATGTTATTATAGAGGGGACCTATGATCTTACCTTCAAATGAAATATTTATAAGTGTCATGATTTCTGAGTAATAGCTCCTCAAAGTTTGCTACCCTTTTGCACTTTGGTCTCTTAAGAGAAATTTCATTGGTGGCATGTAGCACATAAGGTTTTAGCATGTTGGGGTGCAAAACAGGACCTTTCCTAGTATAAAAATACCCACTCAAATGTTTTGGAAGTTTTAGTTTGGTCGCATGACAAACCAAACAAAAATTACACCACCTTGCAACTTTACACTTCTTGCATCTGACACTTTTTCCATCAATTGAAAACTTGTCACCATGGGAAAATGGATTGGAGGTATAAAAAATCAGAGAGCTTATTGTAGAGGGACACTACACAATCTTGTACCTTCATACAAAATGTTTCTAACTATCACGGTTTCCAAGTAACAACTCATCAAATTTTGCTGCATTTTCGCACTTTAGTCTCTTAAGAGAAATCGTCAGTGCAATGTAGCTTGGAATTTTTTGGCATGTTGGGGTGTGAAACAAGACCTTCCCTAAAATAAATCTACCCACTTAGACATGTTGGAACTATCAGTTTGGTCACATGACGAACACAATGAAAATTACACTACCTTGCAACTTTACACATGCATTTGACACTTTTTCCATTGGCTAAAAACTTGTCACCACGAGAAAATGGACTGGAGGTATGAAAAATTGAGAGAGGTTATTATAGAGGGACCCTACATGATTATGTACCTTCAAACAAAGTTTTTCTAAGTTCCACAATTTTTGATTAGCAACTCGTCAAAGTTTGTTGCCCTTTCGCACTTTGGTCTCTTAAGAGAAATCGTCAGTGCAATGTAGTCTAGAACATTCTGACATGTTGGGGTGCAAAACAAGACCTTACCTAGCATAAAAATACCCACCCAGACATGTTGGAACTGTCAATTTGATCGCACAATGAACAAAACAAAAATTACACCACCTTGCAACTTTACACTAAATGCATTTGACACTTTTTTCATCAACTGAAAACTTGTCACCACATGCAAATGGATTGGAGGTATGAAAAAATAAGAGAGGTTATTGTAGAGGGACCCTAATGACCCTATAACTTTATATGGAATGTTTATAAGTGTCATGGTTTCTGAGTAATAGCTCATCAAAGTTTTTTACACTTTCACACTTTTGTCTCTTAAGAGAAATCATCAGTGCAATGTAGCTCAAAACGTTCTAACATGTAGGGGTGCGAAACAGGATCTTTGAGTCAGTCAAAGATTATGGAGAGTGGTGAAGGCTTTGGAAGAATGAGTAGTTGCATTGTAATTCATGCAACCACCATAGGAGAATTGACCTCTTTAATAAATTTAAAGATGAGATCAACAACTCCACGACATTATGAGGAATGCCTTCTTGTTTCAATGGTGACGCCATGACATTGTGAGGAGTTCCTTTCCATTTCAATAGTGACGTTGTGACATTATGAGGAATACCTTGCTATTGCAATAGTGGCACCGTGAAATTATGAGGAATGCCTTGTTTTTTCAACAATGACATTGCAACATTATGAGGAATGCCTTGTTGTTTCAATGCATGGCATCTCCTTTGCCTCACCCACTCACCATTTCCTTTGCCTTAGCCAACCAACATTGCTTCACCTCAGTATTGTGAGACATGGTAGGGGCCACAGGATCTTACACAACGTATTCCATCCTAGTGTCTCCATTAATTATATTGCGTTATAATATTCTACTCATTTTTTACTGCCTTACTCTCTAATGACTGGTCTACCCTTTTCACTCCATGAACTATTATTTTTCTCTCGGAGAGAAGATGTAGATTGTTAGAATTGGATAAATTCGGTTCCTTATATCATTTCCTCCCTCTACTATTTCTAAGTAATATGATTCAATTTTTATATGTCTTAAGATGATTTTGTCTGAAGCTAATGAAAATTCTTCTGTGAATTGCAATAAGATGTTCAAATCTAGGGTTTACAAATTCTAACTAGTTTCTATAAATGAAAGCTTAAATGACTTAGTTGTTGAAGATTATGTTTTGATTTGTGGATTTCAGATAGGATACCATTTAAACTTACAATTTTTTGAATGCTATACAATAGGGTAAGGGCACTAATAGAATGTAATTTTTAGAGCATGACATTATAAAAAATGTTATAAATATGATTTGATTTTCTACATAATTAAAGTTGAAATGTGACAACGAAAGATCTAACTATCAACTAGTCATTCCCAAGTGCTAGTTGTTACTATTGTTGATCAACTTGGCTAGAACTTAAATATGAACTTTACAACTAAGACTAGAAAAATATAAGAACATGATAACCTTATCTTAGAGAAGAATCTTAAAAATATAAAGAATAAAATGAAGACATAAAATAATATGGTTATTACAAATGATTCATCATTTTCAAAAAATGTGAATATTGACATGGATACAACAATCTTGCAAGATTGTTCCTGGAAAGAATGAAGGGTTTCCATGGGTGGTATTTCCTTCGAGGTGAATGAGGAGGTGATTTCCCAAGCTACGGGGTTGTTGTGTACCGAGAAGTACCCTAAGCATACCAAGGCTCAGGACAATGAAAGCATAAATGCCTTCTTTGTGGGAAATGCAAAACCTATTCACTCTCAATCTGGCTTTGAAAGAGAAGCTCTCCCGCAGCCGTGGGACCAGGTCTATCTCGCCCTCATGAAATATGTCACTTTAGAGGGTAGATGTAAAACTTTTTATTTTTATCATTTTCCTCTCTTAAACCACCTTCGTCATAAAATTATGTTGAGTTTCCCGTTCTTTTTACTCACTGACTTGGAAAGCTCTATTTAGAAGTGCCTTGAGTCTGCCACCAATAACCCTGAGGATCCCATTTCTGTACCACTCCATCAAGGCCTAAACTTGAGGCTCTATCATTTTCACCTCGCTCTCTACCCACCCAAACCCATCTCTGCTATCCACATTGAGGAAATAGAACCCCCGGTTTAGACCAATATTTCCCCAGCTGAGTCCAAGGGTCCCAAAAGAAAAACTCCTCTGGTGGTTGTTGAAACCCCTAAACCCAAACTGGCTGCCAAGAAGAAAAAGGGGATTGTGGGGATATCCCAATCTCACGCTACGGCTGGTCTCTATGAACTTAAGTCTTCCCCGACCAAGACTAACAACAAGCCTACATCTAAGATGAATGTGAAGGATGAGGGGAAGGATGTGGTGGAGCAATTGGCCACTGATAGCATTGGAAAGAATAAGGTGGGAAAAGACTCCAAATGGGATACTATGGTTGCTGCTACTATGGAGACTGGGGTTGAAAATACTACATCAGGAGATCTGGTGGACTGGCTAAAAACAAGAAGAAAGTGTAGATTAGTGAAATTTATACTAATGAGGAGTGGTATGACAACAAAGGGGATAACAAGAACATTGAGGAGGAGGAGGAGGAGTTTGTTGAAGGGCCTAGCCACTTTTTAGACCTCAGCAAAATACTAAAAGAGAATTTGACTTCCCATTCCTCAGACCCTCAAGGTTTGGAACATGTTGACATTGTGAAGATGGTGGAGAAAGGGGAGGATCATCATGGGCTTCTGGAATGGGTGGAGAAGATTGAGAAGAAACTCGATGGTCTGTCATTGTCAAGTTGATCCACTGTGTGGCTGGCACCCTCTCTAAAGTGCTTAAGGATGAAGTGGAAAAGAAATTTGTGGAGGATGGTCCCTACTGGGCTGGGGAGGATGTCAACCTCCTCTCCCATAAGTGGGAGAGTGCTAGCTATTCTATTGTTTCTCTGTCTATTGGGTTTTTTGGTCGGCTGTTAGTCTGGTGCGTCTATTTTTGTTTTGGTTTCTTGTTGTTATCCTTGCACTTGATCATTTTTTTCCCTTGAGGCTCATCGTGTAAAGGGTACAACACCTTGTAAATGCTGCTTATAATATCAAAAACAATCTTGCAAGATAAGAGTCCATTCAAATTGAATGAAGGGGTATAATATCCATATAATCTACCCAATATTCATTGTATATGTATAAAAATGCAAAAAAAAAAGAAAATGAGAAAATTTAAATTAAAGAGGGGTAGTAAGTCCTTCCTATGCCATATGAAATTTGGAACCATCACATGATGCTTATCACATTATGTTATGCTCTTGGACTATTCCTTCCCAGTTATATGTACTTAGTTGATTTCTATTTTACCTCTAGGGCCATATTTTCTTTTCATTTTCCTATACTAAGGAAAAAAATATGTACCTTGATGCTAATCTCTTATGTACCTACACATTATATCATACTTGTTTACCCTTATTGGGAGAAACCTTCTATGTCTTGATAATAATCTATTGTCTATATGATTTTCATAGTTATCATTCAATATATATTTGTTGTTACATGATGCTATCAATGATGTTTTTTGCATTACTTTTTATGATCTATGTTCTTGCAGGCTTTCTATTTTAGATTTCATGTAGTTTCCAAAAACTATTTTTCATCTCTATTTTTTCACATTTTTTATACAACCAATTGAAGGGGGGATGTATTATCACTAACACTCTTATGTTCAGATTAAATAAACTCACCTCTACTCATATAGAGACTCATCACTATACCTAAATGGATCTTGACAACACTTACACACCCACGCATGAGTACAAAGCTATTGCATTAGTACCAAAGTGTAGATCATACTTACCACATAGAGTTGAACAAAATTATATGGCCATATTAAATATGTCATATAAAATTGTTACACCTAAGAATATGGTCAATTTACCACCACTAAGGGAACCACATCATGTCATTTTGACTTGATAGTGAAACACAACAAAAGACAAGGAATGTAATTTTTATCACAACAAAGTCCACTATGTGCTATTTTAAGTAGACCTACCATAAATATGATTATAATCTTCTTGATATTCACTGTATAGGTGTAAAAATGCAACATCAAGAAAATGAGAAACTTTAAGTTAAAGAAGGGTAGTAAGTCCTTCCCATGCCATATGAAATTTGAAACCAAAACATAAGTAAAGTTGAAATGTGACAGTGAAAGGTCTAACCGTCAACTGCAATACATTAATATCAATAACATGACTTTACAAATTCAATGTACATACTTACAAATTAATCCAATGAACTATCCAGGTCCGCTCTACTCTTTATTGTGTCAAGTATTGCTTCATGGTCAGACTCACACACCTTCCACAAGTTCTTCTTCAAAGGTATACCCCCATATTTTCTCAAATGAACATTGGATGCCATGATGAGGTTTGATTAATGAAGAATCTTTTGATGCATGTCAAAGTCCTGAAACAACTAAACATTAACACTCTTAACTAGGTACCTTCTAAGCCATGTTCCAGTAACAACCGCCAATCCTATAGGGTATTTGATGTTTTCTCCATCTGTAACTGGTGCCTCCAATTTCTTTTTGGCCTCAACACAACAACACAAGTAATAATATGTTCCCTCTTGATTGTCTTCATCTGTAATAACTATATAAACATGCCCTATGTTGATATGTACATAAAATTAGATGAATTTAATCAACATTACAAAAACATTACAATGTAAGATAACATTAGGAATTTCAAAAAATATTCAAGTAGATATATTACCTAGTTGAACTAGATCTAGTATGTGATCAAAGTCAATCAATGAATCCATTTGTGTCAGTTGTAGTGTAATCAGGAGTTGGTATGTGTCAAGTGGGCTTAGACATCTTAACCACTATTCGTCAACCCACTCCTTTGACTCGCACTCATTTCAGGCTTGAAGTGTACATTAAGAACAAAAGAATGTCATCTTCAATGTATGGATACTCCATGACCTTGCATTAGAGCTTATGAAAGAGTGTAGCTCACTTGATCCTGCAAGTGTACAAAAATCCTCATATTATGCAATATTAGCATCATCTACCAACCAAAAAAATATATGAAATGGAGACTTACCTTCATTACCTAGACCCATCAAAGCATCACACCACTTGGCAATTGATTTCACATCTATCAAATTTGCATTTTCTTTATACTTTAACTATTCTCATGTTATGGCTCTTTTGATACATGCTCCTACACCATCATGATCCCCATTTCCATGCCTGACCTCACAAAAGTTTCACACATGCTAAACACCTATAATATTATGCATCCTACTCAACTAATAGAACATCTATGAGTTCTTGAATTCTGATGTGTAATTATTTGACCATATGATATGTCGATGGAATAATATGCCCCTTCTATCCAAATCATGGTAGAACACCTGAAAGAAACCTTGCATGAACTTTGTAGAATGTGCATGATCATCACTGATATAAAAATGATATTACTCCCTTATGATATTTTTGTCATCCTTTGTACTACCATTGGCATGAATGAATGCTATGTGCACAAATATAGCAACATGTGTGGAGTTGTAATACTATGATTGTACCTCATGTTGTGGCTATAGACTGTAGTTCTCTACAAATTCGTAAATAAAATAATGCTACCAAGTGGAAATTTGTCCTTACATAACTTGAATTACAATTCCAACTATTGAGCTTTATGGGTATTCCTTCCATACCCATACACTATATTGTCACGAAATGTAGACATAAATTGATACATTTGAATCTTTTGAAAAACCAAATCACATGTTTTTGCTTCTTTACCATCTTTTGTATTGTAGGCAATTGTCTATACTTGTCGAATTCTACCAGTTCATTTCCAACCACATGTGTATTTTCCATATGTTCACATATTGGCATTTGTTGCAAGCCACCACAATGCTAACATGTACCATCCAAGCATACTTTATTGTAGAATAATTGGCCTTCCTCTCTTTCACATAAATTTTTTGATATGAAGTCTCTTGAAGATGTAGGTGGGGCATGTATGCCACAGTCTTGCAAAACAATATTAGTATGCAAATCTAAACATATAGACCAATAAACATCAAAATGGTTAGAAAACTCAATATGTACTCTAAAATAATAAGTAATGGATGTGAAAATTATTTTGACATAGAAAGGATTTAGCATTTCAAAATATCTTTGACAAATTTTAACTTGAAGATACATCTCTAGAAATTTACCAAAAAATTATGTTTGAGTCATATCCATAAAATGCTTTGGATGTGGCTCACAGTTTCAACTACCAATTCTCCTTCGTACCACATCCCTTTGATTCATAGATACCCTTGTGTTATTATTCCAAAAAAAATTGTTTATGGATCTCAATGCTTCAACAATTGGTTTATTCTTCCAATTTTTTTTACTTAGGGATGGAGCGTGTGGGTGGGAAGAGCTCTAGAGCTAGAGGTTTGAATGGGTTTGAGGAAGACAGTGAGGGAGCGACAAAGGATGATGAGGATGGGATCACATTTTTCATGGTGGTGTTGTTGGAGCTTGCAGATGATGTTTTTTCCTTTGCTTCCAATTTTTTGGGATTTTCTCTTAGGGCGGTTTTTTCTCCTGGGGACGTTGGGTTTGGCAAAAACGGGCTCATTTCCTTGTTTTGTGAGACGGTGTTGTTTTCATTGACTGTGTTTGCACCTGAGACTAGGAGGAAGTCTCAATTTTTTCCTTATTTGGTACACAATGAGGGATTCAGTCTGCTGCATCTGATTCCTTTATGTTTCACTCTAAAGGAGATTTTCCTTTGGAGAGTTTTTTGGGGGTTGTGGTGGAGGTCATCTGCCTCATTTCTAGTTTTCCCTCTTTCATGTGTGAATTTGGTTGGGGTCTTTCCTTCTTATTTTTGGGTGTTTTCTGGTGTTGGGCCTCCCGTGTGGTCTTCTTGTGGGTTGGTTGTGGTTTGGGTGAGTCTTTTGGCTATTTTTTGTTTACTACTTGCTTTGTTGTTGCTCTATTCTAGCTCCTCTATGCAGAGTAGATGTGTGTTTTGGGGCATCTTTTTGTCTCTGGTGGTTTGCATCCCTGTTCATGGTGGGGAATTTTTTTTTGGTTTCCTTGGAGCTTTGTGGTGGGTGTTGAATCCCAAGTGGTGTTCAATGCTCTTATTTCTCTTGGGGGAAAAGTTTATGGGCCCTTGTTTTTTTTGTTTTCTAGCTTTGGCTTCTTGTAGAAGGTTATATATAGGTGGTGGCTTCTATTGTTCTCCTTTAGCCTCTTCTTGTGTTTATTTTTTCTTCATAGGATGACATCGTTGTAGTTTCTTGTTATGGTTTTGTTGGAACTTGTCCAAGATGATGCTTGTTTGTTGTTGGTTGGATTATGCTCATTGTTTTCTCTTTGGAACCAGTTGTGTGAGCTTGTCGAGGAGGTTTTTGCTTATTCTACCTAGTACGTGATGCTTGTGCTGCTAAGGGATGTTATGTTAGCCATTCCTACTAAAGCTACTTACTATTGGATTCTTCAATCAGTGTCTCCTATAGAGGGGGAGATTTCTCCTTTTGAGGTGGAGTGTTGGCTTCTATTGAGGTGGAGCTTGTTTGGATTGGAGAGTCATGATTTTGGTGGTAAGGGGTTTCATATCATCCTCTCCTATAGAGGGGAGCCCTCTCTTTTAGAGGTGGAGGTTGGGTTGGAAAATCAGGTGATTTGGTGCTGTAGGAAGGTAGTTGCTTCACAGTGTTCTTATGTGATTCCCAAAACCCCTATTGAGGTGGGGTGTTTGGTTTTTCTGATTCTTTTGAGAATCAAGGTTTTGTTGGTGTTTGACACCAATATGATTTCTATTTTCTTGGATTCAAGGTCCTTGGAAAACCTTGTTAAGGGTTTAAGGTTCCTTCAAAACCTTTGGGTTTAAGGTCCCAGGTAAAACCTGGTTATATTTGGTTAAGGGCTTTATGCCTCTGATTTTCCTTTGTGCAACCTTTGTTGTCCTGCTATATTTGTAGTGTTGTTTCTGATTGGTTGTTGATGGTATATGGTTTATCTTTGATGCAACATGTTTTTCTTGGATTGGGTTTTTGGTCCCTTCAAAATCATTATGTAATGGGTTTCGGGTCCCATCGAAACCTGTTTTTCCCATAATAAAAAAATAATTGGTTTATCTTTTCATGGTAGTCTCCTTGAGAATGCCCATAATTCATTGTCAGTGATGTCCTCAATTATTTGGTGCCTTCCAATGGCTCTCAATAAATTTTTTCTATTTATTCTTAATGCTTGATTTGTCTTTATAATGAGACGAGCTTTCTTCATTTGATTACTTACTATTGTTGATGTAATGACACGTCGTGTGGCATTATTATCTTTGGTGCATGAGGTGTTACCCACACTCTCATATGCACTCATTAGATTCTTCACAATAGTATTTTCACTTGAAGCTTCTAATGTTCTCAACCCAAGAATCTTCATAATGGACCTATACTTTATATTTCTCATAATTTCAACAAATAGTTGACATCTTCCGGTTTCATTTAATTTTTCAAAGAATACTCTCCAAATATTATTAGCATATTTTAACAAGTACATTTTGGAATCTTATCTTCCATCAATTACAAAATATTCTCATCAATATCAATAAAAAACTTGGGCTTTCTATGCAAAATTCGAGGTGGTGTTCTCAAAGGTAAATTTTCCTCAACATTTGGAATTTCATCAATATTTAAATGAGATGGGATAGATGGAATACCTTTGATTGGAGATGGAATAAATGACATACCTTGAAATTGAGTTGGGAAAGATGGCATACCTCCTTATTCACATGTGAGTGATGATGTACTTTCAACTTGAGATGTGATAGATGGTGTCCCTCCCTCTTGACTTGCAGTAGATGGTGTCCCTCCATATTGAATTGCAATACAAGATGTGTCTCAAACTATGAGATTCAAATCTTTCATTGCACTAAGGTTTTTCATCTATTCCCTTTGTTTTTCCAATACAATATCTCTCCTTGATGGTTCATGTTCCTCTTCAATTGACATGTCTTCCTCTATCATGTGTGATTTCCTCTTCTCACAAAGTTGCCTCATTTGTTCTCTTTTCTTTGCATTCTTAGCTTCTTGCTCATCCCAGGTGTTAGATGAATTCTTGATCATTTCCTCTACATGAAAAAGAATTATACCTATAGCATGAAAAAGAGATAAATATTAGTTCCACCATAGTACTATAGAGTAAATAAATAACTTACACAAATCTGAAATTTTTCATGAAATTACTATACACAATATATGATAGTCTAAAAGAGGGATGAGGACGAGCAACAAAGGGCATGAAGAGGGCAACAAAGGGCATGAAGAGGGGAAACTTGTAATGAATTAACATTCATAATGATACTTGGGGTTACCCTACATCAAAATGAATCTATGACACTCATTTACCTTTTCATTTTGATGTATGGTAACCCCAAGTATGGAACATTTTTGGTAATACTATAAGAGTGATTAGTAGTTTTTTATGGTTCCCAATGTCATGTCACATTGTGTCTCTATTTATCAAATCTATTTCTTATGATGTGTAAGTTGATCATTATATTGCTTTACCACATCCTACTAATACAACTATTTAAAATAATAAAATTGAACCTAAAAAGACTAAGGAACCTTCAAAGTCAATTGGGTGCACAAGCCTTGGAGGAGATTTTGACTTTAGTTTGGGAAAGTTTAACCCAAATTTTTCTGTTTGGAGGCATTTTTGGATATTTACCAAAAATTTAATGGTTCATCCTTCAGCTCTAGCCTTTTAGGAATTCATTACTGCCATCTTCCATCTCTTATTGTTGGTTCCTATCATCATAAGGCGATACCAAATTAAATCTAAGAAATTGTGTGGAATTGTGCAGCCTTTGTGGCATGTTTCCTTTAATCTCTATCCACCAAAATTGCTAGATATCCACCATATAATATTCCTACAACATATGGCAACTATCCATTCATTGTTTCCAAATAAAAATTGAATTTTGTAGGTTTGAAAATGTGCATATCAATCAATTTAACCTGCTCTAAAAAGTAGCAAATCAAATAAAGAAAAGTTGAAGTTGAAGATGAAGTTGTTTCCCAACCATAGGGTTTAACAACAAGTTTCCAGTGATTAGTTTCATTTTGAAGTTGAAGTGAACCCCATATGTTTGACAAAAAACAAAAAGTGCATTATCTTTGAAAAATGGGAGGAAAAAAGTGCATTCTAGGCTCTGACATCTAATAGCTAAAGACTTAGGTCCACTTCTTGAAGCATAAATCTAAAACTTTAATAAGTTCAAATAATTCAAGGCCCTAGTGATACTTAACAAAAAGATATTGTGGCAAAGACAAACGATAGGACCATCATGGATATTGCAAGAAATATGTTGAAGGTTAAAGGGATTCCAAATAAATATTAATGTGGATTTTTTGTAACAATACTATAGTTTCCAAATAGATGTCCTATAGAGGCTATGTGTGACATGATTTCACAAGAAGCATGGAAAATTTGCAAATGGAGCATAAAGCACTTCAAATTTTATAGGATACATGGAATATGCATTTGTGACAAAGGAAAGATACATAAATTGGATGATAGAAGAAGAAAGTGCATCTTCATAAACTACACTAAAGAATCCAAGGCATAAAATTGTATAACCCTATCACATAAAAGATTGTAATTAGAAGAAATATTTAGTTCATAGATTCAATATGATTGCCATAATGAAGTTATGAATCTCCTAAGATAGTTTTGAAATACCTAATGAAGTTAAAGCTATGATTAATATGATGCATTTTATTACATTAACAAAATCTAATCTAATCCCTTAGCAAAATCTAATGCATTTGATTAAGGATATGTATGTTGAGCACTCATAATTTTGAATACTTAGCAAAATATAATCCCAAAATCAACACGATAAAACAGTTAAAGCACTCATAATTTTGAATACTTAGCAAAATATAATCCCAAAATCAACATGATAAAACAATTAAAGCATTATATTAAGCATGTATGATAAGAAGTGATAAAGAAACATAAGAGAATGAAGGAAAATGTAAAGAACATGTATAAATACTTGACATACCTTAAAATCAAAGATTCGATTGGAGAAACTACCTAGTTATGTGTACTCTATTTTTCTTTATGCATCAAACTCCTCAACAATTTGAGATTTTCACGAACTTGCTTCCTTTTCAACATTAAATTCTATATAACTCTAATATAATTACTAAAACTATAGAATTAACAAATGTATAATGTTCAATTATAACAATTCAATCATAATTAACATTGCAACACTAAAAACATTAAAATTTGAGTTCATATAATCAAATTTGATGTAAAAAATCTATTATTTCCTCCTTCATAAGTTGGAAAACCAAAAAAAGGTGGTGTAAAGGTGGTGGAATGTGCAAAAATTGCATGTGCTTTCCCCAACAACATGAAAAACTATTTTTTATTAGATCATGCATAAAAGCAAGAGAATAACACAACATTTGGGACTAGATCATGGGTGTACTACCTTTTTTACCATTTTTAGAGCAAGAAAAAATTTGCTCACATTATAATGCACTCTTAAAATGGACAAATTTAAACTTTTTGAAAGCATGGTCATATTTTGAAAAAGTTGATTTTGTAAAGGTTTTCTAACTCTTATCATGTGCCAATAGGGGTTGGATTGAGGTACAACTATGAGACCTTTCTTCGACCAATTATGGCATCTTGTAAGTGCTATGTATGTCTCATTTTGTGTGCAATATGAAATTTCACCATAATTCCCTATACCCTCTACCCTATACATTAAAACCTCAACCCAAACCCCTCAACCCTATACCCTCAACCATATACCCTCAACCCTATATCCTTAACCCTAATCCCTCAACCCTCAACCCTTAAACCCTCAACCCTTAAACCCTTAATCCCTCAACCCTAAACCCTAATCCCTCAACCCTATACCCTCAAACCTTAAACCGTTAAACCCTAAATCCTTAAACCCTAAACCCATAAACCCTCAACTATCCCATATACATTAAACCCTCAACCCTCTACCCTCTACATCAAACCCTCAACCATAATCCCTCAACCCTATACCCTCAACCCTTTAACCCTTTTATCCTTAAACCCTCAACCCTCAACCCTCAACCCTATACATTAAACCCTCAACCCTCATCCCTTGAACCTCGACCCTATAGCTTAAACCCTTAATCCCTCAACCCCCTTAAACCATAAACCCTCAACCCTTGAATCTTATGCCTCAAACCTCAACCCTTAAACCCTAAAACATTAAACCCTAATCCCTCATCCCTCAACCCTTAAACCCTCAACCCTCTACCCTCTACCCTATACATTAAACCCTCCCCTAAAATCCACCCTATAGCCTTAAACCCTCAACCCTCAACCCATAAACCCTTAATCCCTCAACCCTCAACTCTCAACACTAAAACCTCTACCCTATACATTAGACCATCAACCCTCAACCCTTAAACCCTCAACACTTGACCCTAATCCCAGCCATCAACCCTTAAACCCTAAACACTTAAGAGCCTGATCCATCCCCAACCTTAGGCCCCTAAACCTCTCAAACAAAGCCTGGACCCACCCTATACCAAATCATAAAGGCCCCTCCCAATTTTCTTAATCCATCAACCCTCAACCCTTAATCCCTTAATCCCTCAACCCTCAACCCTTAAACCCTATACCCTCAACCCTTAACCCTCTACCCCATATATTAAACCCTCAATCCTAATCCATCAACCCTATACCTTATCACCTCAACCCTCAACCCTCAACTATCCCTCCACCCATACATTAGACCCTCAACCCTCAACCCTTAAACCCTCAACCCTTAAACCATAAACCCTCGACCCTAATACCTCAACCCTCAACCCTTAAACCCTAATCCCTTAACCCTCAAACCCTAAACCCTTAACCCTTAACCCTTAAACCCTTAAACCCTTAAACCCTAAAATCCCTTAAACCCTAAACCCTCAATGATTAAACCCTCAACCATATACCTTAAATCCTCAACCCTTAATCCCTTAATCCCTCAACCATTAAACCCTATACCCTCAACCATTAAACCCTTAAACCCTATACCCTTAGGTGTGGATGATGTTTTCAAAAGGTCTAAGCAGATTGGTTCGAATTTATATTCCTGAATGAAAGAATCTATAAAGTCTAAGGAACCCTAATCATCACCAAGATAGGCATTCTCTTGAGAAGAGATAGGAGAAAAATTGAGATTTCTTGCTTTAGAAGGATTTTCTTCAGGGACATTTATCTCAAGAGTATCCTTTGTAGTAGGTACTAATAGAGTGAACATCAACACACTAGAAGATAATAAAGGAATAAGAGTGGGCACAACTGAAGCTTGACCAACAACTTCCATTTCACATAAGCGCATAGCATTAGGGTCAACCTTGACTATGCCTACTCATTTGTTAAAAATGAACTTAAGATATTTATGCAAGGTAGACGAGACTACACCCCTAGCGTGAATCCATGGTTTACCAAGAAGAAGGTTATAAGGTAAATTTTCTTCCATAACATATACAAGGGTAGGTATAGTAACGGGTCCAAGCTGAAAAGGTAATACTATTGTACCTAGAGATTGTCACCCAACATTATCGAACCCACAAATGAAAACATAAGAAGTATTAAGAGAAGATGAGTCAATATTGATCCTAGGAAATAAATCAATGCTACATACATTGAGCGCCGAACCAGTGTCAACGAGAGTATGTCTAATGTAAATCTTATTAATGTTGACTATGATCATTAAAGGGTTCGCTTGCTTTTATACTTTCAGAGACGAGAGCTCTTGCAGATAGAATGTAATATTTCAATGAATCCACATGAATATACACCATCAACACATTAGCATCTGTCAGCCTAGCGGAAGAAGGCAAGAGAATCTTTTGCAAGGTTTCCTGAAGCATACCTTGATAAATCGGAGCAGACTGAAGCAAGTCCCATAGTGAGATCTTAGTCAGAGTAACACAAAGTTGCTCAACAAGATTGTAATCACTAGGTGCTTTGGTCATAGGTTTAGGAGTTGAAGGAAGACTTGGTTATTTATTCATTCTATTCTCATAAGTATGGGCTACCTCTCTATAAGAGGGAGCCATAGAAATATCAGGAGAGTTAATATCAAATGGAACACCATTAATATAACAAAACCCTTTTAGGAGAAGGACTAGTTGGAGTCACGCAAATGACCGGTCTCTTAGGCCTTTGAGAGGTAGCAGAGACATAGATTACATTTACAGAATCATCACAAATAGTAGAATAATTATTTGAAGACATATTCTCAACATCAATCCAAACAGGATCAAATGTGGAATAATTATTTGAAGAAACATTCTTGGCATCAATCTAGGGAGAATCAAATGTGGAAGGAGGTTCATCATTCGCTAATGCAACATCTCTAGAGGAGAGTGAATTAGAATGAAGGGTAAATTCATCATTCACAAATGCAACATCTCTAGAAGGGAGTGCATTGGAATGAATTAGAGGTTCATCATTCACAAATGCATCATCTCTAGAAGATAGTTCATTGGAATGAAGAGTAGATTCATTATTCTCAAATGCATCATCTCTAGAAGAGAGTGCATTGGAACAAAGATAGGACTCATAATTCACAAATGCAAAGTCCCTAGAAGAGAGTGCATCAGAATGAGGGGTAGATTCATCATTCAAAAATGCATCATCTCCAAAAGAGAGTGCATTGGAATGAATAGAAGGTAGAGTAATCTTAAAGAAAGTATCGATGATTTCATCTTCTTGCAACAAAATATCCTCTGAAGAAAGAGGACATTCGTGAGAAGGATCAAAGATATCAAGTGACATAGGAAAATCCAAGTCATCATCACATGCATTAAATGGAACATCATTAATAGTTTGAATAAATTAGATACTGAACTAATAAAAGAAGATATTAAATCCATTACATTTTTTTTGATATTTTCTATGTTTTAGTAATTTGCATTTTTGGAGGTCTTCAGAGCAGAATTTGAGGTTGAAATTTGTGTCGGTCCTTAAAATTTTATTATTGAAGGCACTTGTATTTTAGGGATTGAACTAGTTCTCTAGGAGACCTTTCCAACGGTGCAAACGGTTCTGAATTTCGAGCACCGAGTCAAAAGTTATGACCTCGACAAGTAGGGGTAAATAAATTCCTAGTTTTTTCAGAAGATTTTCTCTTCACGTTAGGT
Organism: Sequoia sempervirens; assembly: GCA_007258455.2. Classification (NCBI taxonomy): domain Eukaryota; kingdom Viridiplantae; phylum Streptophyta; class Pinopsida; order Cupressales; family Cupressaceae; genus Sequoia; species Sequoia sempervirens. Next base: position 454,312,511 of record VDFB02000017.1, read on the forward strand.
TCACCAAAATGTAGAAGAGGGGGATTCACTACTCACGAGTTCTCTACATTCAGAGATCCTCACGGGGTGAACTTCCCTAATCTACCTCAAGAACAATGATAAGAGTTTTAGAATCTGAAAGAGCAAGTCAAAGATTTTCTAGACAAATTGACAAGCTCTCAGCCAAAGGATGTTAGCGCAGAATATAGATGGAAATGCGGGGTGTTGGCATCCCAAAGGTGCGCTGGTGTCTCGTACAGACCAGAAAATGAGTTTATCATAGAAAATTCCTAAATGACTGCAAGCTATCTGATTGCTAAGAATTTATAGAATGCGATAAAGTAGTAGAAAGCAATAGAACTATGATAAAATGAAGTAGAACTAATGAAGATAAGAAGAAGAAATGGAATTCTTACAACCACGTAAGTGATGAAGCCTTCACCTAATAAATGTATTCAAAACCTGAAAGCGTGATATTTGGAGAAAGTGTTGGGGTTGTATAAGGTTTTCCTCAATCAAACCCCCATTTTGGTGTTCCCACCTCCACGGACAACCAAGAAGATAGAGAGAAAGAGTGTGATGAAAAAAGTGTGTGGTGAAAGAAAAACCTGCTCAGGAGTAGAACCCACACCACAAAGTAGGAGGGATAAAAGCAATCCCTACTCAAGGAGGAGAACCTATATCACAAGAGAGGTCATAAAAGAAAAATCCGCTCGAGGAGGAGAACCTGTATCACCAAGTAAGTATGCAAATAGTAGGGGATATGGAATCCCAGGGTGCTCTCAAGTGCAGAGCAAAGGAGATAGAACTATATGGAGTGTTGTAAATAGAGCTTGAAGATGCTATAACAAGCTATATGAAGTTATGAAAGCAAGTGATGGAGTGAGGCTAAAATCTATAATGAAGCTAGAGAAGTGCTAGCGGTACTTGGAAGAAGTTAGAAGCTGCAAATGGAGTGAAAAGACTGATTTTAAGGAGAGAAGAGAAGCAAAAAGAAGCTTACTGGGTGGTTAGAAAGAATCTTGAGTTGTTACCACTGACCAAAGGAGGTGACAAGTGGAAAGCATGCTCGAAAATGGTCGTTTGAGTGTTGAAACATCGCAGGACACTAGCGCAACGTGCAGATGTCCGCGTGACGCACTAGTGTCTGGACATGTCATGCTACAAAACAACAAGAATGAAGGAAGCACAAAGTTTGTTGCAAGATAACATACGAGGGTGGCTGCTAAAAAGGGGTGTTGGAGCATCCTGAGAGGGAGAAAGGCTGATGCAAGGGTTAAAATGAGCCTACTCAAGATGCTAAGGGAGTGGACACTAAAGTGAATGCAAGAATTATACGAAATTGCAAGGGGTGCAATTTTACAACTATACACCTTTAAACCCTAAACTCTTGAACCCTTGACCCTCAACCCTCCACCCTCCACCCTATGCATTAAATACTCAACCCTATTCCGTCGACCCTATACCTTAAACCCTTAATCCCTCAACCCTCAACCCTTAAACCCTTAATCTCTCAACCCTCAACCCTCAATTGTAACCCCTCCACCCTATACATTAAACCCTAATCCCTCAACCCTCAAACCTTAAATCCTCAACCCTTAAACCCTTAATCCTTCAACCATCAACCCTAATCCCTCAACCCTATACCCTCAACCCTTAAACCCTTAAACCTCAACCCTTTACCCTATACATTAAACCCTCAAGTCTAATCCCTCAAACCTATACCCTCAACCCTTAACACTTAAACCCTCAATCCCCAACGTTCTTCCCTATACATTAAACCCTCAACCCTCATCCCTCGACCCTATACCTTAAAAACTTAATCCCTCAACCCATAAACCCTTAATCCATCAACCTCATCCCTTAAACCCTAAACCATTAAACCCTAATCCCTGATCCCTCAACCCTTAAACCCTAAACCCTCAACCCTCAACCCATAAACCCTAATCCCTCAACCCTCAATCCTCAACAATAAACCCTCTACCCTATACATTAGACCCTCAACCCTCAACCCTAATCTCTCAACCCTCAACCCTTAAACCATAATCCTTCATCACACAACCCTTAAACCATAAACTGTCAACCCTTAAACCCTTAAACCCTCAACCCTATACCTTAAATCACCAAACCTTAACAATTAATCCCTTGATCCCTCAACCCTCAACCTTTAAACCATATGCCCTCAACCCTTAAACTATTAAACCCTATACCCTCAACCCTCCACCCTCTACCCTATACATTAAACCCTCAAACCTAATCCCTCAACCCTATACCTTAAACCCTTAATCCCTCAACCCTCAACTCTTAAAACCTTAATCCCTAAACCTTCAACCCTCAACTATAAACCATATACCTTATATATTAAACCCTAAACCCTAATCCCTCAACCCTCAACCCTTAAAACCTTAATCACTCAACGCTCAACCCTATACCCTCAACCCTTAAACCCTTAAACCCTCAACCCTTAACCCTATACATTAAACCCTAAACCCTAATCCCTCTACCCTATAACTTAAACCCTTAATTCCTCAACCCTTAAACCCTTAATCCCTCAACCCTCAACCCTCAATTGTAAACCCTCTACCCTATACATTAGACCCTCAACCTTATACTTTAAACCCTAAACTCTCAACCCTCGACCCTAATCCCTCAACCCTTAAACCCTAATCCATCAACCCTCAACCCTTAAACCCTAAACCCTCAACCCTTAAACCCTCTACCCTATACATTAAACCCTCAGCCCTAAACCCTAATCACTATACCCTCAACCCTATACCCTAAACCCTCAACCCTAATCACTCAACCCTATGCCTTAGAACCTAATCTCTTAAACCTCAACCCTTAAAACCTAATACCTTAAACCCTCAACCCTAATCCCTCAACCCTCAACTCGTAAACCCTAAATCATCAACCCATATAGCCTCAACCCTTAAACCCTAAACCCTAAACCCTCAACCCTTAAACCCTCAAACCTTAACCCTCAACCATCAACCCTATACCTTAAACCCCAATCACTCAACCCTCAACCCTCAACCCTTAAACCTTAATCCCTCAATCCTCAACCCTAATCCCTATCACTAAACCTTCAACCCTCAACCCTTAAACCTAAACCCTCAACCCTCAACTATAAACCATCTACCCTATATAGTATACCCTCAACACTAATCCCTCAACCCTATACGTTAAACCCTAAAACCTCAACCCTTGACCCTAATCCCTTAACCCTCAACCCTTAAACCCTAAACCCTCACCCCTCTACCCTATACATTAAATCCTCAACTCTAATCCCTCAACCCTATACCTTAAACCATAATCTCTTAACCCTCAACCCTTAAACCATCAACCCTTGACCCTTAAACCCTAAACCCTTAAACCCTCAAACCTTAAACCCTAATCCCTTAACCCTCAACCCGAAACTATTTCCTTAAAGCCTCAACCATCAACCCTTAAACCTTAAACCCTAAACCCTATCCCTAAACTCTCAACCATCTACACTATACCTTAAACCCTAATCCCTCAATACTTAACCCTTAAACCCTAATCTCTCAACCCTTAAACCCTAATTCCTCAACCCTCAACCGTTAAACCCTCAAGCCTTAAACCCTCATCACTAATCCCTCAAACCTCAACCCTTAAACCCTAAACCCTCAACCATCAACCCTTAAAACCTAAACCATACACCCTACAACCTCAACCCTCAACCATATACTTAAGCCCTAATCTATGAGCCCAATATCTTAAACCCTAATGGACATATACCCTATACACTCAACCTCAAAAACACAATCTTGAACATTATCCCTTAACTCTCAAACCTCTACCCTATACGCTATACCCTCAACCCTCAACCCGCATCCCTATGCCTTATACCTTCAACCTTAGACACTCAACCTAAAATATTATCCCTTAGCTATAAAATCTCAACCTTATACCCTCATCCATATACTTAAGCCATAATCCCTTAATCCTCAACCCTATACCTTAAACCCTGAACCCTACAACCTCAACCCTCATCCCTATACCCTATAACCTCACCCTTATACCCTAAACAATGAATATTATCCCTGAACCCTATACTTAAACCCTAAACCATACACTCTCAACCCTCACCCTATGCCTTATGCCCTTAATCCATACCCTAAATCCCAAACCTAGTATCCTAAACCCTAATCCCTATACCTTACACACTTAATCTTATAGACTCAATGAGCTAAATATTATCCCTCAACTGTAAACCATCAACCCTTTACCATATACCCTGAACCTATTACTTAATCCATAATCCCTTAACCCTCAACCCTATACCTTAAACCCTAAACCCTACAATCTCAAACCTCATCCTTATACCCTATACCCTCACCCTTATATACCCAAACCCAAAACCCTTACATACATACATACATACAAGATGAAATATAAGAAAATGGGAATCTTCCCTAAAATGGGATGTGTGATAAGGGGAGTATTCCAAAGCAAAAGGGGGTGTCCATCTAATCACAAATCCACCTTTCCAAAATTCATTAGGAAGAGGTATGGTGCCATAAATGCTTATAATTGAATTACAAACCTTAAGATGAGTCAACCCTAGGTTTTGGACACTATGCCACCTTGGCTTCCTTAAGAAAGAAGTGACTAAAAGGAAGTTTTGGGAGAAAGATAAAATTGTTTTAATAATAAAAACCTATGAGATATAACACTTGAAATATTAATTATCATGATAACACTATTATAAATAACAATTAATCAGTAGATATGAGAAGGTTGGGATGGTGTTACATGGCTCCAAAAGTGGGTTTCAATCTCTATTGAAGGACATATTCGCCTAGGGGTGAATGGGTCTCTATTCAACAATTTGAAAATTATTTTTTCAGCCCTCGGATCCTGGATCTAAGCTTCTGATTCCACCAGGTTTGACTGTCAGAAAGCCAGTAATAAAACCTATAGGTGAATTTCCGTGTCTTGACAACTTTACAAAATTTCACTTTTGATCAAATTTAAATCCTTCTTCACTTTCAAATATACACATACAAAGAGAGGAGAATAATTTTTATTTCAAGTGAATATGGGTTTGCCTTGGTCAAACCCTAGTTTGGTAATTAAACCTTGATAATGAAATAATGGAAAAATGAAGGAATTGATAAATGAACAAATCTTTTTACCAAACCCTTTAATGGTTGTCCTTAGAGAAATGAAGTCTAACACATCTCTCTAAGGATTGGATCTTGCATGAAATGACTTGACAGATCTTGATGCTTGAATGCTTTCTTGAAACTTGAAACCTACATCACAATGTTAGCTCCAAAAACATGCATGAACACACATTAATCTTGACATAATGATAGGATCTTGAATGTTGTTGTAGATGACTAATAAATCTAATGTTCAATTCTCTTGACAATAAAATTTTCTCTTGTAATTGATCTCTTGAAGTTCTATGTTTCTTCTAGGTTTTGAATTTGATAAAAAGGCCTTGTATTTATAGGTTTTTCCTTAATTACCTGATAATTAAACACCATAAGCCTACCTTTGTAATTTAAATTTAGATCATTAAAATGATTCCAAAAGAATATTAAAAAATGGGATCCAAGACTTAAGGAGGACCCATTCGCCCTTGGGAGAATGGGTCTTAGGCCCTAAACCTAAGACACACATTTTCCAAGATGTGTAATTAAGTGTATGCATTGATTAAATATGGGTTTCCCTTTCGGAAAAAAAATTAATTAGGCTTGTGAATGCATAATTGGGCCAATTAAAGGCTTAATTAAGTACAATTAATTAAGGGGATGTAAACATAACATGAAAATGTAAAGGTGTACATTTTTCAACACTACATTTATCCCCCACTTTAGTGAGAGTATGAAATTACGCTCAAACTCACACTAAAGTAGAAAAATAATTCAAGAGAGGTCTAATTGTACAAGTGTTGGAAAGATAAGATGACAAAGGTCAAGGAGGATGATCAAGGCCCCAAGATCTAAGATCTCATGGCAAACCAACAAAGGCACAAAGAGACACAAGCCTACAACAATAACATAAGATGCACAATCATACAATGTCAAAATTAATGTAAAATGAAAGAAAAGGAAGGATGGACTAGCCACAATTGTGTTTTTGTCCATAAAATGTGTTCACAAGTGAAACCCCATTGTCCATTATGCAAAAAAATATTTTCACAAGGGCTAGTGTAATCCAGTGTCCACTAGGTGAGCCCCAAGAAAGTGAGAAACACACACTAGGTTGATATTTACCCAAAAAAGGGTGGCTAATGGTAAATTCATGCTAGGTCTATAGGCTCCCATATGTCAACCATACCAAAAGTTATAACTCCTGATAAATTTGATAAAGTACCACAAAAATGGTCAAAGGATCCACAAGGCTAGCAAGCTACATTATGCTAGACACTCATGAAAACAAGGCACCACTGGCAAGCAAGTTGTGTTATGCTTGGTGACCATGACAAAGTTGTAAATGCAATACGATAGGATAGTCAAAGGGGTTTTTCTTAATTCATGAATGGTCACACTTTAGGGAACATTGTGCTTGACATCACCACCAAGAGAAGACAATTCAAGGGATAAAATATTTGCACCTTAGGGAATGCAAGCCATAACATTACCACTAAGAGGAATGCCATATGCCAAGAAAGGTCACACTCTTAAAGGACATCAAACCCAATGTCACCACCAAGAAGAAACATCACATGAAGTAAGAAGACCATACTTTAATATGCAAACAATGAGTGAGGACGCATATTCCCCCACTTTAAATAAATTGGTAAACACCAAGCAGTGAGCAATTACTTTAAAGTAGAAAAATGATAAATTCCAAACGATAAAGAACATAAAGCTACGTCATGAAATGGGTTACCCCCAAAATGGAGACACATAAGGGATCCATGGATTTGGGGTTAACTTTATGTCTTTTCTACAATTATATAATAGAGCTCAGAATCATCATCGTTCCCCAAATAACTCATGGAACAATGAGCACAAAGGTGTTGAGAAAACATTGTCTCAAACTTACTAGCATAAAAGGTAACGAAGTTCAAGTTTTAGGCTTATCACTTACCAAATATAGTTGAAAGGACATACAAAATTTAAAGGTTTTTAGCAACCAGACAACGGTCTTCACATATACATCTTATCTTTGTGTTCAAAGGAATGGGTATGGAAGTTCTTTGAACCTCAAAGATGAATTTATCAGGCATCGACTGAAAGTTCATTAGATTAACAATTGAATTTTGGTGGGTTGAAGTTTCCAGTCTTCTTGACATGTCGATAAGCACTTAGCTTATCGCTAGGTGTGTTTGGAGTATGCATTGGCTAAAGCTTCATCATAGAGACAAGTGAATGTCAACAAGGATGAATGAGCAGTCTCTTCAACATATCGATAAGTGCTTCATTAATGAGACTTCATGGTGTTGGAGGGAGTCACTTGGAAATCTCTTTGACATGCCAGTAGGTGCTTCATTGGTGGGACTTCACCATGTCGAAGGGAGCCACTTGGAAGTCCCTTCGACATTCCAATGAGACTTTGTTAGTGTGACTTCACCATATTAGAAGGATTTGCTAAAACATCCCTTCGACATCCCAATAGGATGGAGCAATAAGCGTATGAGGGTGACAGTGAGAATTCAGAGAGACATGGTTTTGAGTCTCTTCAAAATTTTGATAGAACTTTGTAGAAGTGATGATAACTATTTGGTTTGTTATGGAAGTTGGAACGCTAATTTTTTGGTGACACTTGAGAAGTTTGTATTGAATGTCGTAGTGCATTGGATTGAAAAATTATGAATGTATGAAGATCAGAGTGAATGTAACAAATTGCTACCAGATTCATTCTATGAATAAACACTTGAAAGAGCATTGCTCTGTAACTTGTATGTAATTTACATTTTATTGTAATACAAGAGATCTTTGCTTTGGTGTGTGGTTTTTTTCTCAAGAGGGTTTTCCGATGTAATATCTCGTATTAATTCTTTGTTATCTATTATGTTATTCATGTACATGTGCATCTTAATGTTCTCTAATTGCAATTTTTGAAAAAAAATTATGTCTCTCTCCTAAAGATTAGCATTAGGAAGGCATATTCCACACTTTTCTTTCCTTTCAGTTGGTATCAGAGCTTGGCTAGTTTTGTTGTCCTTGTGGGTAAGATGAGTTTTTGTACTGATCTTGTTCAATGGGAGTTTTGCAGAGAAATCTAGTTTATAAATTATTGTAGATTTAAGATGGAAAGCACATCTAGAAGAATAGATATTGAGAAGTTCAACGGTGGAAATTTTGAGTTGTGGAAACTCAAAATGGAATATTTTCTCGTGGGTCAAGAGTTATGGGATGTAGTGTCCTCTAACAAACCATCAGTAACCTTACAAGATGACTGGGATATAATGGAACAAAAAGCCAAGGGTCTGATTAGACTATGCTTGGTTGATTTAGTTCTCTTGAACTTCCATGAAGAGAAGACAATGAAAATTTTGTAGAAGAAGCTTGGTGACATTTATCAAGGGAAATCTCTGGTAAATAAGCTATTTCTAAGGAAGAAATTCTATTCTTTGAAGATGGAGGAATGCGTGTCTATTGTAGATCATTTGAATGTGTTTAATATGATCATTGCTTGGTTGGAGTCTATTGGTGTGAAGATAGATGATGAGGATTGTTGCATGCTCCTATTGTGTTCATTTTCTGAAACATGGGATCACCTGGTAGTGGCTATTGGGAGTAAAACAACCACTTTCAAGATGGAATATGTGGTTGCTTCATTGTTGTCAGAAGAAATGTGAAGTAAGTCTTCTGAGATAGCCAAGGAGGCCCTTTCTATTTGAGGCAGATCAAAGGAGAAAGGAAAGAAGAAAGATAAGAAGTCTAAATCCAAGTCAAAGGGGAGATCAAAGTATCCTAGTAAAAATTCCAAGGGGAAATGTTAGAACTGTGGGAAGACTGGACACATCCGAAAAGATTGTAAAGAGGAGAAGAAGAAAAAGAAAAAAAGTTCTTCGAAAAATGAATCTTCTTAGAGCAATGTGGATGCCTTCATAGCAACCTTGGTGACTCAAGCATCAAAAGATGTTTGGATGATTGACTTAGGTGTGTCCTTTCACATGACCTCTCATAGAGGTTTGTTCTCAAAGTACAAAAAGTATGCTGGTGGAAGGGTGTATCTAGGTGATGATTCTCACTTGGAGATTGTTGGCTATGGAAGAGTTAGAATTCAGTTTCCTAATGGAAGAGTGAATGGAATCAATGGCGTGATGCATATACTAGGTCTAGCTCGAAATTTACTTTCTATAAGTAAGCTTAATGATGCTGGTGTACAAGTCTCTTTCTCGAATCGTGTTTGTGGAATGAATAGAGGCTCTATGGTGCTGGCTAAGGGTGCATGAATTGGCACTTTGTATAAGCTAGATGCATGTGTGGTATAGTGTAATAGTACTTCTACAAATTCAAGTAAATATGTTCATGTAGAGAAAGGAGGCATTGTTCTTGAGGGGGAAAACTATTTGGAGATGAAGCTGCTAGTAGAGAAAACAATGTTGTGACATCAAAGGCTCGACCACATTAGTGTAAAAGGCTTAAAATCCTTGAAAAATAAAATCCTGGTTGAAGGGCTTAATGATTGTAATCTTGAGTTTGATTTTTGTAAAAATTGCATATATGGAAAGCAACACCATGTTTCATTTTATTCTAGTCCTCATAAATCTTCCGAAATTCTAGATTATATTCATGTTGATGTGTTTGGTCCAGTTAATGTTTCTTCATTATCAAAATTTGTGTATTTTGTTTCATTCATAAATGGTTATTTGAGAAGAACATTTGTTTATTTTCTTAGAAGATGAAGAACCTCAATTTTCAGTCAGTTTAAGGAATTTAAAACCTTTGTTGAAAATCAGATAGGTAGAAAGATTAAGTGTTTGAGGATGGATAATGGTGGTGAATTTTATTTAGCATATTTCAATATGTTTTGCAAGGACCGTGGAATTGAAAGGCACAAAAAAACTCCTTACACTCCACAACAAAATGGAGTTGCAGAAAGGATGATTAGAAAACTGATGGAAATGGCGAGAAGTATGTTGAGTAGTGTTGGTATGGAATACAATTTTTGGGCTAAGGTTGTAGCTACACATGTTATTTGATTAGCAAATCTCCCACTTTGGTGCTCGTGGAAAAGACACCTATGGAAGTGTGGTTTGGTAAGAATCCATCACTGAGACACATTAGAGTCTTTGGCTGCAAGGTGTATGCATATGTGCCAAATGAAAAAATATCTAAACTAGAGAACAAGGTTGTAAAGTGTATCTTCATCGGTTATGGAATTGGTGTGAAAGGGTACAAGATTTGGAACTCAATTACAAAGAAGGTGTTGTATAGCATAACTGTGATATTTCGTGAGCTGAAACCTTCTACAATTGATCTATAGCCAAACATGAAAGAAGAAAAAAAGGAGGTAGTTGAAGTTCCTCTTACACCCAATAAGGATGAACCACGTACTCCTAGTGGACTTGTTAGTGAGGAGAGCTGAAGCAGCTTTGAAAGTTCTAAACAAGATGAACCTCATCCTCACCTTTTGAGGAGGTCTACGCATGATAAGCAAAAACCTGAAGGGTTTGGATATTCTATGTTAGATTACAGTTGTGCCTATTCTTTCATTGCTAACACTGATGAGCCTAGGACTATTAGAGAGGCTATGGGTATGTTTGATTCATATTCTTGGTTGGAAGCCATGAATGAAGAAATGACATCTTTGAAGAAGAATGAAACATGGGATCTGGTACCTTTTCCTGAAGGATGAAATATTGTTGGATATAAATGGGTGTTCAAGAAGAAGATTGGTTTGGATGACAGTGTTGAGAAGCATAAAGCAAGGTTGGTCGCAAAAGGATATTCCCAAGTGGAGGGGATTGATTATGAAGAAATATTTTCTCATGTAGCTAAGTTGATGTCTATCAGATTTATGTTGTCACTTGCAATTTGATATGACTTAGAGATTGAATAGATGGATGTGAAGACAAAATTTCTTCATGGTGTTTTTAAGGAAGATATTTACATGTTCGAGCCAGAGAAATTCATTGGAAAAGGTAAGGAAAACTTGGTTTGCAAATTAAAGAAATATTTGTATGGTTTGAAGTAGTCACCTAGAATGTGGTACTAGAAGTTTGATACCTATGTGTTGTCTTTGGGGTTTGTGAGATCAAATTCTAACCATTGTATTTATTTTAAGACTGAAAAATGGTCATCTTCTTATTAACGCCCTATATGTAGATGGCATGTTCATTTGGAATAGTAAGGGTATGATTTCTGAATTAAAATCTCAATTGTCAACACAGTTTGAGATGAAATATCTAGGTTCAACTAGGTATATTCGGGGGATGAAAATCAGAAGGGATAGGGGAAATAGAAAACTTTGGCTCAACTAGAGTAGGTATATAAATTATGTCCTAGAGAGGTTTAATATGGTGAATTGCAAGTAGTTAGTTGTTCCAGTGTTGCAAGGAATGAAACTCTCTGTTGAAGATTGTCCAAAATATCCTATTGAGATGGAGGACATGACCAGGGTGCCTTATGCAAGTGCAATTGGCAGTTTAATGTATGCAATGGTTTGTACCGGGCTAGAAATTTCTTGAGTAGTGGGAGTTCTTAGTCGGTTTATGGCTAATCTAGGAAGGCCACATTGGGATGTTGTGAAGAGATTTTTCAGGTATTTGAAGGGTAATTTTGAGTATTCCTTATGTTATCATGATTACTCTATTGAATCTCAAAGTTTAGTTAGCATTCATGGATATGTGGATTCTGATTGGGTAGGGGAAATTAGTAGTAGAAGATCCACCAGTGGATATGTATTCATGTTATTTGGTGGTGAAGTTAGTTGGATGAGCAAGGACCACACTGTAGTCGCTTTATCCACTACTAAGGCTGAGTACATGGCAACAACTCATGCCTACAAGGAATCCATTTGGCTTATAATATTGTGTTCTGATGTTAGTTTTGATGTAGGAAAAAAGTTATTTGCTGTGACAGTTAGAGTACCATTTGTTTGGAAAAAAATCCAACCTTCCATGATAGGACAAAACATATTGACAAGTGGGAGAATGTTGAAAAAAAATGTCTCAAACTTACTGGCGTAAAAGGTTACAAAGTTCAGGCTTCAGGCTTATCGCTTACATAATACAATTGAAAGCACTTAGAAAATTTGAAGGGTTTCGACAATCGGACTTCGATCTTCACGTATAAATATTATCTTTGTGTTCAAAGGAATGAGTATGGAATTTCTTTGAACCCCAATGATGAATTTATTGGGCATCACTCGAAAGTTCATCAGATTGATAGTTGAGTTTTTGCAGGATGAAGTTTCCAGTCTTCTCGACATCCTGATTAGTGCTTGGCTTATCGCTAGGTGTGTTTGGAGTATGCATTAGTTGAAGCTTCATCGTAGAGACAAGTGAATGTTGGTGGGGTTGAATGAGAAATATCTTCGACATGCCGATAAGTGCTTCATCGGCGATACTTCACGGTGTTGGAGGGAGTCGCTTGGTAGTCTCTTTGACATGTCGATAGGTGCCTCATTGGTGGAACTTCAACATGTTAGAGGAAGTCACTTGGAAGTCCCTTTGACATTTCAATGAGACTATGTAAGTGTGACTTATCCAGATTGGAAGGAGTTTCTACACCATCCCTTCAACATCCTAATAGGATGGAGTGATAGGCGTATCGATGTGACAATGAGAATTCAGAGAGACATGGTTTCGAGTCACTTCGACATTTCGATAGAACTTCAGAGAAGTGACGATAAATGTTCAGTTCAATATGTAAGTTGGAACATTGGTTTAATGGTGACACTTGAGAAGTTTGTATTGAATGTCATAGTGCATTGGATTGAAAAATTATGAATGTATGAAGATCAGAGTGAATGTAATGAACTACTGTCAGATTCATTCTTTGAATAAACACCTAAAAGAGAATTGCTCTGTAACTTGTATGTAATTTATGTTTTAATGTAATACAAGAGATATTTTCTTTGGTGTGTGGGTTTTTTCTCAAGAAGTTTTCTCATGTAAAATCTAGTATTTGTTCTTTGTTGTCTTTTTTTTATTCATGTATGTGCATATTAATGTTCTATAATTGCATGTTTTGAAAAAAAACATGTGTCTCTCCTAAAGATTAGCATTAGGAAGGCGTATTCCGCACTCTGCTTTCCTTTCAAAAGGAAGATGACACATAGAGAGAGATAAAAATAAATAAATTTGGGTCAACATGGAAGAGACCTACAATTCTCAACACCTTGCATCATCCTGAAAAGGAAAACCCAAGACAAGAGAAAAATAAAGGTTTACGACATACAAAAGAATGGAGATAGAAATAGAAGAGTATCACAATAGATTCACTTCCTTTGTATCCTTGCACCAACAGAGTGACATCATACAAATTAGGCTCGCACACATATAAAGACATGTCAAGTAGCATGATATGGGGGATCACAAATTACACACATGCAATCACACAAGGAACATGAAAAGAAGACAAAGAAAAGACTAGTATGGAACATGTGAGTCAACCTATAGTAGGTCATCTGCATCCCAATCTTGTTCATCATAGGCGGAATGCAGTCAACTAGGCAAAGGGAAAATGACAAGTGCCATACTAGGACAAGTCTATCTAACCCCTTTCCCCCCAAATGTAGGATAAGGATGAGCTGAGATAGGCGATGATAATGTGCTCCTTACAATATAGAAATTATTTGCAATAAATGTAATACATGTAATAGTGAATATGCTATGATTCTACAACTATCACATGGAAAGGAGCGAAATGCATGCATTCTAAGGAACTATCTCAAGAATATCAAATTCATCTAGGATCCTCTTTAAAACATGACACTCATTGGTAGTATTCCTTAGAGTTCTATGATATTGACAGTGAGACATGTTTGTACTTTTTCATTTTTGATTTTGTTTGATAGGTGGTAATGTTACGAGTCCTTAATTAAGGAGTGTGTGTAAAGCATTTTCATTCTTGGACATAGGACAAGGCAATTGCAACTTCTTGAGTTTGTAAGGTTTTTTTTTTACTTGATTGATGAATTGTTGGAGGTGGAGGTGGAGATGGAGGATCTTCATATCCTAATTCCTTGGTATCATCTTATGGTTATTGTTCTAATAATTTATGGATCTCATGCTCATTTACTGTGTCACATCCTTGTTTACTTAATATTTTGAAGCCTTGACCATAACTCTCTTCTAAGTTAATGGGTGTATTGGTAACTTGATGGGCGTAGGATAGAAGAGTATTACTATTGTCCTTGTTAACAATTTCTTTCATGATTGATGGTTGAGGCTTGCTTTGTGCTTCAATTTAAAGATGCAAAAGGTTGAACATATCAAGCGATGGAATGATAGGAGGTGTTTGCATGGATGGATATAAGGATGCATTTTTCTCAAGGTTGTTGTATAAATTTTTGCATGCTATCTTCATCTTGGCCTGTCCACCTCATGGGGACATACATTAGGATGTGAAGATTCATGAGCATTATCAATTACATTAGGATCATATCTAAATATACAACTAGAGACATCAACCAAATATTTTAAGGACATCCATATATTTGCCATACACATATCCATAATGTAAGGATGAGGTTTGATGCAAAGTTTTAGATTTGAAGTGATGATTAACTGTTTTAAAATGTAAAATCCTGAAAATGATGTATTTTTTATACCAATTTTAATTTTAAACAATGCACTTAATTATTGAACTTAATGCAAATTCCTATCTCATTCACTTTGGTTTGGTTCTTCCCAAGTGTTTTTAGAGCATATTCATTTTCCATTACATACTTTCTAGTATGTCCTCTTGTATTTTTATTAGTACCATCTCATACAATTCTCATAACAATTTTTTTGGTTTTATCTATTTTTTTGTAGGTGAAGGGATTAAGCAGATCATGGATGGCTATGATTTTGATACAGGTTATGAGAAATAGGACTCAAAAAGGGTTTTGTTAGATAACACATTGTGATTAACTATGCATCACATGCCAAATTTTATGTAAGTGACTAACTGATGTTTATTTATATTTCTTTGATATAAGTGAATATTGATTGTATTTTTTTGAACTATTAAAAGGAACATATAATTTTATAATGTACACGTTAGAAAATGTAGTGTGTACCATTTCAAGTGAGTGTTAAAAATCATCATGTGTCTTCAAACTTGCAGTTTTCCATACATAAGAAAACTATAGTGTAATGATCTTCTAATTTAAAATGCACACCTACACAGGTAGACGCATGAGTATGTTATGGGAAAAACAAGGTTGGAAAAACTATTGTGTTAGAAAATATAGTTTTATTAACATTTTTCATAAAAACAAAAATCACAAAAAATAGATTTGAAGTTGTTGGTGCTCTAGGAACCTTGGGTCCTTTATCTTAGTTATTGCATTGGCACTTGGCCATTCTAAATACTACACATGCTCCTTCTTCAACTTCTCAAGAGCAGGACAAATCTCTTCAGTCAATCCATTATAAATCATATTCACTTTAGTTTGCTTCTTTTAAGTGTTTTTAGAGAAGATTCCTTTTTCATTACATACTTTCTAGTACATGTTGCTAGGTTTCTATATTTCCACTTTCGTATAGCACATACTACATAGGCACCTTCCTCGACATCTGAAGAGCAGGAAGAATTTTTTCAGTCAATACATTATCTTTCTCATTCACTTTGGTCTGCTTCTTGTCAAGAATTTTTAGAGAAGATTCCTTTTTCATTTCATACATTCTACTACCTCTACCTCAAGTTTTGCATGGTCATTTTCCCATTGCACATATTGTACTCACTCCTTCCCCGACTTCTCAAGAGCAAGAAGAATCTCTTCAGTCAATAAATTATCTATCTCATTCACTTTGGGGTGCTTCTTGTCAAGTGTTTTTAGAGTAGATTCTTTTTTCATTCCATACATTCTAGTACTTGCTCCCTTCAATTTTCCATTACTATTTTCCTCTTGCTCAAAATAATAGTAGGTAAGATAACACAATGGGTTTTTGGTTGTCTCTTTCTGTATGTTCAAAGCTAAATGTTGGAGATTAGGAGGCTAAGTTTCTAGTTCAGGTACAGGTACAGGTAAGGGTACGGTGGTATAACAATTTTATTTTTCCTTCTAGTTTTTATAACACCTAGTGTTTTCTAAGCTCTAATTTTAGAAAAAAATATTAATGTAACTAATACCTTTTGTTATTTACACAACACGACTGTAATGAAAGGAACCTTCAAAATGTACCATCAATGTAGTATTAACTTTAATAAGTTATGCAACAACACCTTTGACTATCGATCTATCTATATCAAAATGATTTACAAGATCATTATAGGTAAATTGAACATTTCCTAATTGAGCCTTTAGGTGCCTAATAACAGCCCTAATCTCCTTGAAGCTTTAGATAAGTTTCTCCCTCATCAACCCTTAGGGCAGCAACATCCGTTTCTTGGATAGAGTTTTGAATTTCTTGAATACTTTTATGTACCTTTGTAGCTACTTTTTTCCCAACTTTGAGAGTGTATTTATGATTAGATAATTCATATGTTTCTTTTAACAAGTTCTTTGTAAAACTTGTCCACATTTTTAGATAAGAATTTCATGTCTCCACCCAACTAATTCTCTATTTCTATACTTAGATCTGATTTTTCCTTTTTCTTATCATTTGTTTCTAATTGTATTTATTCCATGGGTTTCTTAGATAAAAAAATGTTTGAACTCATTCGTTCGACTCCACTTATAGCCCCATATCTCACTTTATTTGGTTGCACAAATTCATATAGAATACAAAATAGTTTGAGTTAATGCACTTCTACATTGCTATTTTCCTATTGCACATAGTGCACACGCTCCTTCCTCAACTTCTCATGAGCTCCTTTGTCAAAAAATTATCTATCTCATTCACTTTGGTTTTCTTCTTTTTAAGTGGAGTAGATTCCTTGTTCATTACATACTTTCTAGCACCTATTGCTAGAGTTCTGCATTTCCATTTTCCCATTGCACATACTACAGGATGCTCCTTCCTCAACTTGTCAAGAGCAGGAAGAGTCTCTACGGTCAATATATTATCTATTGATGACAAAAATTGGCAAGGTAACAACCATTTATGAGAAACTAAGTTAATGGGGGACCAATTGTGCTAAATTGAGTGACCTCCAAATTTTTAAAGAAGCCACCTTCTTTTGGAATGGGAAAAGGAAGCAGATATAAAAAATAAGATTCTAACTAAGGTGATGCACCAAGGAGTAGATATAGGTACAGTAAATCTACCTTTTAAGATTCAATTTAAGGGCCCAATCAACAATCTTCTATGTCCTAGAATAACAAAAATTAAAGATAGAAGCCTAAATAATTCATTCAATGACATAAAATAATTTTCATGTACATTCATTGAAAAGAGGAGTCAAGGACATGATCTAAACCAAAAAACTTGCTTTAAAATTATAGAAGTTCTACAAATGAACCATTCAAAACAATAATGGCACAATATAAAGTTTATCAAATAGCTTAAGAAGATAGAAAGGCTGAACAATGGCACAGTCTATGAGTTGTTTTGCAATAAATAAAAAAATAGTAAAAAGGCCTGGTGTCTCTAAAAAAATTGTCTCTTCTCGGAACTTGTTTTCTAAAGTATGAAGTAGTATTTATAGCCAACAATCCACTGCTTGATGATCTTGTAACAAAAAAGATTCAGTATATGAGGAAATTATGGTCATAGCAATGATTCCCCCTGGCCATTGTAACAAAAAATATTCAAGCCATAGCACGTAGTTGCTCTCCAGCTAGATGCATCCCCTGTGAATAATGGCAGTGGTCCTAGAATATCCTATGTAGACAAGTGTCACCTCCCCATGGAGGCTGTTAGGACACATGGCAACATATCACAGCTTGGTGTTCACTCCACTCTTTCCCTTCGATGAAGTCCTCACAAAGGAGACAAGTGGCAGTATGGCGCAACCCGTAGTTCATTCCTTCCCCTCCTCACTGAAAGCTTGCACTAGGAAGACACGTGGAAGCATCCCTTTTCCCATCAGTGTCAATTGTGGGGTCCACCAAAATAATTTCCGGTGAAGGCTATGTGGCTCACGGATTGAGCCTGACTCAAAAGTGAAGGGAAGCAACCTTTGAACGCTAATCGAGTTGATGTGTGGAAGGATGGCGCGGGCTGGTTGAAAAGTGAAGGGAAGAATCCCTTCAAAGAGCACTAAGCAAACAAGTGGAGGAAGTTGGTGATGTTCATAAAAAAGGGGCCGATGATGTTCAAAAGTTGAGGCCTAGGATGGTACTTAGCAAAAATGAAACCCGAAGGGAGCTCGATGAATTTTGTATTCACAAATTTTGGGGACTACCAAGGGCATTTTTCCTGTGGAATGAGAAACCCAAAATTTTCTCTGGCTTGTAGACCAGAGCCCCATCCATAGGGAAATGGAGTCAGAGTTTAGAAAGAGATGCCTCCAAAGGTAGCCAATCAGCCTCAGATGGTCTCAATACATCATGTAGAATCTCATGCACTCCACTTAGGTCGAGCATTTCTTTATAAGGCAACACCGCAGGTAAGCTGGCCCCAGACTCACATTGGAAGAGTAGTTGCACAATCAAATGAATGATACCTTCAATATCTGCTATGGTAGGAGGTTGGCTGAATCTTTGGAAAGTGGTTGTGTCCTACTCCTCTTCAATCTTTGTCGCAATTTTCTCAGCTATGGAGACCGACTCATCTTCAAGAATAAAAATGGCATGCCCATCTTAGTGAGCCACGAGAAATTTTCCCGCATGCTATCCATAGTCTGGTTCAAAGTAGCTGCACATGTGTTACCACAAAGGATGGTCAAGTGGCAGTGGATGAATTTGTTTGTCGTCTTGGCAGTAGCCTTCCAATCCTTGATCCCTACCTTTGGTAAGTTTTCATCAGAGACCATGTATAGCTTACTTAGCAAACCTTTTGCCTTAGGAACCCTTTCTGCGATGAATTGTGGGACTTGCTCAATTGTTTCACGAGTCTCCCTACTTAATTTTGTCACCGCCAACATGAATCAGAGTTTTGACTGTAGTGTTAGGAAGAAGGCCTTAACCTTTTCCCAGTATGAAATATATAGCTACTGAGCCACTGGAATGAGGTCCAACTGAGCAATGGGGACTTGGAGAACACTCCTTAGAAAGGGAATTTTTGTATCCTTTGAGCCGACATCCTCTGTTAATTCCGCAATTCTCCTGTTTGTAGATGGAAGTTGTTCCTTGATGTTACTTAGCTCTTTGGACCAGTTTTCCTCGGCCTGACTCTTATTTGTTGACTTTGTTTCAAGAGAAAGCTTCATCTCCTTAAGCTCCTTTTCCAATTTGGATTTTTGGGCCCCAAAGTATGAATCCTTTTCTTTCATCTTTTACTTGAATTAAGAACGCTGCTATTCAAACTCTTTCTCCTTTTGTTGCACCCCCTACTCTGCCAGAGTTAATCGGCTCTGATAGTCTTGGTTCCTTTTCTATAGCACGTCAACCAAGGAGGGGTCAATGGATTGGAACTTGGAAAGTTCCTCCTGAAGTTTGTTTTACTCCATCTCCGCTGCTTGCACTTTTTCTAATTAGTGCGCAACATCTACATCCATCTCCTTTTCCTTTGCTTGTAGGAACTAGACCCTATCTTTTACAAGCTTCAGCTCATTCTCTTTATTTTTTAGTTGGCGACCAGACTTGAGGAAGTTTGTGGTCACCACCTGCTGCATTTCTTCCATGACTTCAACCTTGTCCTATGGCCGAGCTATGCTTAAATCTTGTCCCATGGCGAACATGTTGTAATTGTCGGGATGCATCTCCCCCTACGGTTTGATGACGTTCAGATGCATAGTTGCGAAATGGATCACATTTTGAGCTTCATTCTAAACAGTGTACACTTTCAACTCCATTGGCTTCTTGTCATCCTTAGCCCTTTTCTTTTGCATTCAGAGAGCCCGTGCTTCCTTTGTAGCATCACCCTGTGCTATGAATTGGACTGGCGACTGAACTAGCCCACTTGTGCAAGGTGCACTGGGAGGCATGAGGAAAGGGAATGTGAGGTAGTGGCCTGGGCTGTTTTCTTTTTTGGGAGATTAATTGTCTATGGGGAGAAATAAGGGACATGCCAAAACTTGGTTTGTGAACTGACGGGAGAACTCATTAGCTATTGCGGTGATTTTGGGCTCATGGCAGACTCCAATTGTTGGGTGAACAGGGTTGTGCTGAATATAGCAGTAGTAGGAGGGGTGTCAATAGTAGTTGCGCTTGAGGAAAGAGAGGTGAGAGCAAATTGGGAAATGATGAAAGGTGTAAGGGTTTGCAGAGGTGTCAAGATAAATGGCGGTGTATGGGAGTAATGGGAGAAAAATCCCGTGACCATTGCGGCAAAGGTGGAAAAGGAAGGGTCGACACTTGTAGTGAGGGGCACCATAGAGATAGCAGAGGATACTAAATATTGAAAAGTAAGAGAAGAAGGGGTGAATATTACCTGCTGACTAGATGATTGTGGCTCTTGGCTCGCCACAGCCTCTTGGCTTACTGCGGGTGTTTGTGAACTTTCTCTAGCAATTGATTCTATGCAATGTCTTTTGGCGGGCGGGGTGTCCACCACCTCTATGGTTTTCAACTATTTCTGAGTTGTTCTTGTTCTTGTGGTGGCCTAGGTGAGTGTCTGCGAAGCTCTTGATAGGTTTAGACGTACATTTTAAACAACCCAACTAGGCTACTCCATTACTTTTCTCTTTTGTTGAGCGAAGGCTGACGACACTTATGATCCTTGCTCCTTTCATTTCCCAGTAGGATCTTCAAATTCCTCATCAGATTCATCATCCTTGTCAATGCTTGGGTTGGAATCTGCATGCTCATCATCCCACATCATATCAAATTGGTCATCTGACTTGATGCTTCCATACGTAGCATCAAGTTGTTTAGTTTCTTGGCAATACACCTAGAAAACTCTGATTATTTCGATGCTCCATTCTTCTCCTTGTCATAACTTGTTCTACAGGGTGGCTTCAATTTTTTGCTTCTTATCATACACCACCATGGAGAAGTAGAATTTGCACCATGGTGGCCTACTGTCCTCTGTAGGAATGTGGATCAAATCAACTAGTAGATCATCCAGATCTTTCAGCAGGTTCCTCCTCTTTTCCCAGTAAGGCCGTGGGTGGTGTGTTACCTTGAAAAATTCATTCAGGGCATCATTTTTGGGGTTTTAATCCTAGTTCTCACAAATCATTACCAACCCAAGATGAGCCAACTTATCTTCCAGTAGGTCGTGCATCTATTTCTTATTCATGACCACCATTTTGAAGGTTTGTGGGAAGCCGAAGAATCCCCTCTTTTTGGACTTCCCTCTACAAAATTTGTAGTCAATAAGGGATACTTTCCAGAACATTTCAAGGGCTAGTACCCGATTCGTGACACATATCGAAAGGTGAAATGGCTCTTCGATTACGTAGCGCAGCCGGATGAATGTGAAATCCACTTCGAGAAACCAGGCACATTTGGGAGTGAAGTTCTACATATATGTAGTATGCTCCTTGGTGAGTTGGTCTAAACCATCATCCCCTTTAAAATCCTGCAAGATCGAAGTCAAGAAATAATCTAAAAATGCATAATAGTCATAGGTAGCAGAGAGGAGATGAGTCCATACAAAAATTGGCCTTCTTTTTCCCGACTCATCAAAAATAGACAACCTAATATATTTCTTAAAAAAATTAGTGTTCTAGTGCAAAAACATGTGAGCAAGGAAGGAAGAAAACCTGAACCTCTGTTGCATTGGGTAATCCCTAATTTTCCCAAGCATTTTATCAACAAGGTATTCTACAAAATCATACCAGAAAAAGGTATGCTGCTTGTGGAACTGAAACCTTAGACCCAACTAAAATTTGTGCACCTCCTTATCGGTGTCTAGGCCACAAATAAAGGCCAACATTGAGAATGCATCCTACATGTTTGGGGGAAAGGAAATGAGCGGCGTCAAAATATTTAGTGGATTTTGATGATCTTTCGTAGGCCTTTTGGTTTCTTTGTTATAAAATTCCCAAGCCTTTTTCATGCCTCTCCACATTGCCTCTCCCTTTGCTGGGTTGAATGAATCTACGTCTTCTAGTTTGGAGTCGGGGTTAGGGATGCACAACATATTCTAGATAACTTCTGGATAGATATTGACTTTTAATCTCTAGCCCTCAATGGTGCTGGTGTGCAAGTTGAAATGTTTGATGGCTGCATCTTTTGGGAAATAGTGAACAAATGGGGCCATATACTGTGGAATCCCACTATACCATAGCTTTTGCGACAGTGACTTCGGGCCGGTGGAAACCTTCATTCTTTCACAGGTTGCCTCCCTCAAATTCTTGGGGTTTTTTGCAAGGACAGGATCATGAATATTATCCCAATCCTCCTTGATTCGGCTCCGATCCTTGCAATTTTTGGGATTCTCCATAACTCGTGTATTTACCCATTTTGGCTTCTCTAGTATACTAGGCGAATCGTAGGAAACATTTTCAAAGATGTAGATGACTGAATCATCAAACAAGCTATGTGTTTCTTCTCCCTGGGCCTCTACTCGTGTTGTTTGGGAACTCTCTGCCATTTCCTATTTCGCTAGATTTTTTTGCTTAACTCAAAATTTCTACAATTTACCTCAGTTCTGGTTGCACCTAAAATTTCCTTTAATCTAGGAATTTTTTTTTGAAAAAGCATTCATAATACAAAACTTTTTGCATGCAACACTTAGTTATTTTCTTCTTTGGGTGGCCAACAAAGCTCACCTACTTGCATTAAATTTGGCATGTACTGCCAGTTATTTTCCTGTGCGAAGAAAATTACTTGCCATTTTGAAATGACAAGAATTCATAATGACCCTTGGTAATGATGTACTCTGGCGTGATTTCTTAGAACTTGAGCTGGAAATTTGAAGGCAACCTAGGCACCGTATGTCGTGGCAATTAATATCCCAAATGGAATGATTAAGCCAAAATATGTAATAAGTGCTTGAAAAGATATGCATTCTTTTTTGGAGTTTTAGAAGCTCCTGTAGAATGACACCTCAGTATTTGACCGTATGGACTACCACCGGTGACTACCACTATCTTATTCTAATTAATTAGCTCATACTAATCCTCAGATGTAGCGAATCGTACCTACAGAGGTAACTGGGTGGGAAATTTGAGTGAGCCTTGGTGCAAATTTCGAGATGGTACTTGATTAACCTCATGCTTATGGTATGCAAATTACCACATTTATCCTAGCCATTTCTATAAATAGGTGCTTAGGTAATAGTGAAAATCACACTTGGCAATTTTTAGGAGAATTGTTAAAAGGTGATTGACTTAGCATTCAGTGTTTAGCAGTCGCATAGAATTTGCAAAGGCTAGACTTAGGCAATAGTGAAGCTAGTATTAAGATAGTTGTAGCGATTTCCACCATGAATACCCCAATTAGGCTGGTCTCTCATAAATCCCAAATGAATTATTTGGGTGAGATTTCAACTAGGCACCTTAAGAGGATAACCAAAAATAAACATGCCCTGGCCATCATAGCAATAAAATGGGTTCTAGGGAGGGATTTCCTTGAATATGAGGATAGGTATAGAGTTAACACTAATGTGTACTCTCAATTTGTAGCATCAATGCTTGACATATAGATTCCAAAGCCACTCGTTCTCTTCTTGGTAAAAGGGATATTTCCAAAGAAATACCTAAACGGCCTTAGAGAGGTGGTGGCGAATGCTGCATTTGGTGGAGGTATTCCAACTGCAAGCAACCTCTGCAAGTTCATTGAAGAAGATGCAGTCGTACCGTGGTTTCCGTTTTTGAGTGGTTTCTAACTCCAGTCATAGGAAGAACATCACCAGAGGGTTACCCGTGCTTGTCACTTCCTCTTCCACCTATACAACATGGTGCCATTTTATGACATTGACTGGTACATTGATTTCAGGAACCTAGTGTTCCCCTCGCCACTTGATATTGCTCCCTTGGAAGCTTTTGCTATTGGTGCCCCTACCGATGAAGAAATTGTGGACGCTGTCGTCGATTCCTCCATTGTTGTTGCACATGCCATGAACTAAAAATTCTCCTTTATGTTTCAAAAATTAAAGCTCGTTAGTTTGTTTTTTGTATATATGCCTAGAAAGGCTTTATCGTAGGACATGTGAAAAAGAAAGCAAACTATAGATATATATTTTAGCAGCATGGCCTTAGAGCCATTTTTGAAAATGTAAATACCAAAGTATATATATCTAATGAAAATATAACTTTATATAATCATCTTGTCTCCTTTTCTTGTTGTTCTACAATGTGGATTATCATTTCTTTTCCTACATATGTGTTTCATTTTTCACTTCTACATGTGAGTGTTGATTTTTTTCCCTACTCTTTGCACTAATGGGTTACATGTTTCTGCTTCTCAAACCAAAGA
The DNA here is from genome assembly GCA_007258455.2 of Sequoia sempervirens. NCBI lineage: Eukaryota > Viridiplantae > Streptophyta > Pinopsida > Cupressales > Cupressaceae > Sequoia > Sequoia sempervirens. Next base: position 454,336,928 of record VDFB02000017.1, read on the forward strand.
ATTAATTAAAAGACCGGCCAACAAAACGAAAGGGAAAGAAAAAGAAAATGCACTATCAACACATTTACATGGTAGGATAACACAAGTTTAAGGTGAATTTCGTTGACCGGAATTCCCAATGCTTCTTTCTCCATATTTTCTAACTCAGATGCATTGTGTTCTTTACATCGAATTATTTTGAATGGGCCTTCCCAAAGGCTATCAAACTTTACATGCTAACTTGGCTTTGCAGCCCTTTCATTAAATTTTAGCACTAAGTCCCCACATTTTAAACCTCGATCAAACAATTTCTTGTCAAACCACCATTTAACCACCTGTTGGTGGTTAGTCATGGCTGTTAAGGAATTTTCCCTCTTCTCTTGCACTTCCAATAACTCGGCCAACTAAACCTCCATGACACTATTTTTCTCTACCTCGAGAGATTTGAGCAATTGCAATGTCAAAATCTCCATGGAGATAGGCAATAGCGCTTCCTTCCCATATAGTAACTTGTACGACAAAGTATTGAGGACTTGCTTAGGAGTTATGCAGTCTGCTCAGAATGTCACTCGAAGATTTTTATGCCATTCCTGTTGGTGCTCCGACCTGATCCTTTTGATGAGTCAGACTAAATTTTTATTAGTTGACTCTGCTAGGCCATTACCCTATGGGTAGTAATTTGACGATGTTTTTAAGAATATGTCATTTGTGAGTGTGAATTGACCTACCTTAGAGCCTAGGAAAGCTTTGGTGTTATCAGAGATGATCATTTTAGGTGGGTCAAACCTTGTCACCAGTTCCTCAAGGAAGTCCACTATCTCTATCTTCGTCACATTCTTTAGTGGCATGGCTTTGGTCCACCTAGTGAAGTATTTTGTGGCTGTTAGAATCCACTTGTGTCTAGTGTTGGAGGAAATATTGATCATTCTAATGAAGTCAAGGCCCCATTGTGCAAATGGCTCATCAACCACTATCAAGTTGAGAGGCATTGCAAAAAAATTTCTTCTTCCTGCGAAGAATTGGCATTCCTTGCAAGATTTAACCAATGAATAGGATTCGTTGAATAGCGTTGACCAGAAGTACCTAGTGCACATGATTTTGATGGTGGTTGTCTTAGCAGAGAAGTGTCTACCCATGACATTGTTGTGGAAAGTGTTGAGGATTCTTTTTGTTTGCTCTATGGTGACACACCATAGTAGAACGTTGTTGAAGTTCCTTTTGAACAAGATCCCTTCGATGAGTTCATATATGTTGTTCTAAAAGTGGTAAAATCTTCTCTTCTGAGAAGGAAGGTCCGGTGGATATTTTTTAGTATGCATAAATCTCACTCTATCTACCAGCCAATAGCCTTCAGAATCTGACTCATTTTTCAAAACTAGCTCCGTTGCTTTTCTTTGGTCGCCATTTCTCCATCGTGCACCAGATATTCAAACAGTCCCCTTCCCCAAAGGGTGTTTGTAGGCTTGACCTCAATTTCATATTCAAGGATCTTGGTGATCCAATTATCCCTTTTTTTGTTGATCTCTCCTTCCATGATGTATTTGCACACACTAGAATGCATGACATAAACAATCACCTTATTGCAAGATATTAGATGGTGGAACTTCTTGAGTCCCTTTACTATTGAGAACACTTGCCTCTCAACAAAGTAGTAATTTGTCTTGTATTCCTTCAAGGTCCAGGAGTGGAATACTATCAGATGTTCTCCCTTGCCTTCATTATCCTTTTGAGTTAAGACAGTAGCAATTTTTAACTTGCTACTGAATACATACATTATGAAGTCCTTCAATAGGTCTGGATTGACCAGTACATGAGCTGAGGAAATAGCAGCCTTAACCTTCTCAAAGGATTCTCTTGCTTCTTTATTCCATTTGAATAATTGATCCTTTTTCAGCATCAGGGTGATTGGCCTAATTATTCCTACAAAATCTGAAATGAACTTGCTCACAAAATTTACCTTCCCCGAGAAGGATTGGATGCCTTTCTTGCTGACCAAAAGGGGAAGCTCTTTGATCGCTTTCACCCACTCAGGATCAATTGAAATTCCTTCTTTGGACACTATGTGTCCCAATAGCTTGTGTTGCAGTACTCTGAAGACACATTTTTTTGGGTTCAGGGATATCCCAAACTCTTGGCATTTTTTGAAAACCATCTCAAGGTGATCGAAATGATTATCCTTATGTTTGGAGAAAACAATGAGATCATCTAAATAAATCAAGATGATCATTTTGATCAACTCACTAAAAGTGATATCCATGGCCCACTAGAAGGTGTCTTTTGCATGCGAGAGTCTGAAAAGAATCTTAGTGTATGCGAACGTTCCCCACTTGGTAGTGAACATCATTTTATGTTGGTCTTCCTCTTTGACCTGAATCTGATTGTGATTAGAGAAGCCATCTATTAGATTTTTTTTTTTGATCCTACCACTGTTTGCAAGATTGTCTCCATAGAGGGTAGTAGGTAGTGGTCCTTTAGGGATGCTCTGCTCAGGTCTTGAAAGTCAACACATAAGCGGATGTCTTCGTTCTTCTTTTGAACTAGCACTAGGTTGGATACCCATGTGCTATGCTTGATTGCAAAAACAATATGCGACTGGATTAGCTTTGTTAGCTCCTGTGCCATTAGCGCTTCAATCTTGGGATTCACTAGCTTCTATTTTTGGTAGAGTAGTTTTGTACCTTCCGCCAACTCTATTGTATATTGGATGATGTCAGGATCATATACCTTAAGGTCATCATATGACCAGGAAACTACTCCTTCATACCTCTTGTAGAAGTCGATGAGCCTTTCTTTATCATGGTGTAGGACATCCTTCCTGACTTTAAGCTTTCTCCAATCTTTGACCTAAAGGTCAGCATAGTCGGTTTTGTCCACTACAAACTTCCTCTTGTCATTCCTTGCATCGTCACAGTAGAAAAGGTTTTCGAGAGTGACCACTCCCTTCAGAAGCTTGTTGTATTTCAACTAGATGATTTGACCATCATAAGCTTTGGCAATATTTGGTTGGAGTTGGTCGAAAAACTCTCTCGATTGTTGGATGAATGAAGCGATGTGTTCATCACTGTCAAATAATTATTAGCTTTGATCATTATCTAGAATTTTCGGTCGGACTATCACTCGTATAGAGTGTTTATTATGCATTAGGTTAGAGGTCGGTTCAAATTGAGATTCGATTGCGGCCATGTGATCTACATCAGCATTTTTTTCTCTAGGCACCATCTGGATGTTGAAGGCTTCAAAGCCCTCAATTAGGTCCTAGACTCTATGTCTATAGGATCTCATGTAGACATTCTTGTCTATGGAAACCCCTCAGAATTAGTTGACCACTAGTTCAAAATCTCCAAACACCATCAATTGCTTGATGCCCATATCCTCCGCAAGGTTTAGACCTTGCACTAGGCCTTCATATTTAGCTTCATTGTTCGAACAAGTGAACTAGAAGTGGAAAGACTGAAGTGTCTTTTCATTTTTTGGGGATGTCAAACATATCCTGACTCTTGCGTCCACTTTGCATCTTGCTCCATAAAAGTGTAATGTCCATAGCTCTAAGGCTTGATCACCCTTGGGTTCCTTCATGACTTTCGAAATCTCTTGTTCCTTGTCGAAGATGACATAGGTGCCCAACCCAGTAGCATGATAGTTTTTGAAAGGTTAGCATCTATATATTCTCTCAAGAGAGCTTCCTCTGAATCAGTTCAATCTCTAGTCACTTTTTCATCTTCTAGCAACTTGGTGCAATATGTCTCCTCTTTAGTGAAAGAGGTATGGGAAACTTCAAAGTTGATCATAGCTTCATCGGCCACATGTTTTGAGTGCAAAGCCTCAGACACTATTTTCATTTTAGCTCCATGCTTGGTCCTTAGGATCAAGTGTGACCAATCCAGAGAAAGATATCGTTCTATTTTTGAAGTGAATTCTCGGGATAGGAAAAGGCCAAACATAGGAGGGACATCTAAGATCACTGTGTCTTGCAGGACTATGATGCTAGGGTAGGAGAATAGAGTCAAGGGGAGGTCTTTGATGACACCTATGATTTTGATTTTGTTCCCATCAAGTTGCATAACCTTCCTTTTCAAAGGTTCGTAGCTAAGTCCTAAGGCTTTAGTTATCTACTTTGGCATGACTGTAGTATTAGCACCAAAGTCAATCATGGCATTGTGCAATAATTTCTCTCCCATAATGAGGGTTAGTAAGAAGAGTTTCGGCTTTGGCTTATCTCTAACCTTGGGAGGGGCTTCCTTTGTGCTATTTGTGAGAACTTTGATAGGAAGCGATTGATCAACAACCTTCCCTTTGAGTGATTTCTCTTTTGGTTCAATGATTGGATCCTCCCAGAGAGCCTTCTGTAACAATGTCTTTTTCTTCATAATAGCTAATATATCCCAAAGAGATACATTACCGGATGATTTTTTCAATTGTTCCACCACATTGAAGGGTGGCGGATTTGGAGGTTTCTGCTCCTTAACTTTGGTTATAAAAAAATTCTTTCATGATGGACATTGTTGTACTACTGTAGAGGTACTAGATATCTGGTCGGAAGCACTTTTGGGCTACAAACTGATTATTTGTGAGACAATTGGTTCACTCATGAATCTCCTCTTTGAGCGAGTGATGTAGTTGGACTGTACTTGTAGGGTTTTTGATGTGGATGCATCATTTGCGAACACTGCCTCTTCTTCTTCCATCCATGAGAAGAGAGTGTGATCAAGAGAAATATATGTTTCTTGTTCCAAGGACATACCCTACATTTGTGCAGTAAGCACTTCATTTTCCATTTGCGGAGAGACATATACATAACCTCCATGGTCTAACGTTGTGCCTTGGTTGCGCTGCTCTGCCACCTTTTATTGTAGATTGTTGAGCGGGCAATTCTGAGGCATATGTGAGTCGCCACAAGGGAAACACCAAGGGTTGGTATCATCAACTAGGTTGTTTTTCCCCATAGTTAGCTCTTTGCTCGAGCTTGGGTTAGCACTTTGCAACAAAGAAGGCACATGTACTATTTGATTAGTTGTTGGCATTTGCGAACTTGTGTGAGTGCCTCCTTGGAACTAGTTTTGTTGGTAAGAAGACCTTCTTCTTTGATAATTCTAATAAGTTGGCTTTAGAAGTGCAACCTAGTTTTTCTTGATGACAGGTATTTCATTGATGATGGTCTGCAACATTTTCCTAAACTCGCCCATCTCTTCCTTTGAAGATTCATATGTAGAAGCAACATTCTGTGGCGCATTTAGATATGTTTACATGGATTGGGGAGGTGCGAATGCAATGGTAGATGCTACTTCCAGAGTAGGAATTGATACTTTGGGGAATATAGACATGGTGGGCCAATGCAACAACTTCCCAGCGTCTATTAGATTTTTCTCTGCTTTGACTGCGATGCTATATGTGTCTGGTAGCATGGTTTTGCCAAGAAACTAGATCATCATTGAAATATCGAAGTTGATATATTTTAGGTAGAACATGAACACCAACTTAGCTAGTGGGTGGATAGCGGCCTAGATTCTCTTCCAAGTTATGTGGAACCAGGTGTTGAAGTTAGTCATGGCTTTGTGTGGGGCCTGCTTTATGATTTTCAGCTGATGCTATTGTGAAGACCTATCTCCATCATTAGAAAACCTTTCATAGAAAGGGTCTCCAAGTTGATCCCAGGTATTGATAGTATTATCCTATAGAGTGTAGTACCAATCTAATGTCTTCCCCCTAAAAGAGGCTACAAGTAGTCTTAACACCATGTTTTGTACAGTGATTCCATGCACCAAACACACATCTACCACATCTTGTAGATGTTCGGAGGGTGTCCTTGAGCCATCCCCAATAAACTTAGGTATAAATTTTAAAGCAGAGATCATGATAGGAGCCCAAATGGCAGGTGCTACTGGTGCTATGAGAGGACTTTCAACGTACCATGCCATATAATTTATGTTAGCAATGAGCAACATGGCTAGCGGAAGGAGCGAAGGAAGTTGGACATTCACAAGTTGGGTCGAGGCCTGTACTGTTCCTAGTGGTGGTACTAGCAAACCAAGATTTTTTTTTTTTGGGACCTAGTAACAGGCCGATGGCTCATACACCCTCTTGAATTTAGATTCATTTAAGCAGGTCCCACCGGGCGTGCCAAAAAAAGAAAAAAATTTATTCCAAAAATTGGCAAGGTAACAGCCCTTTATGGGAAACTCAGTTAATGGGGGACCAATTGCGCTAAACTGAGTGACCTCCAAATTTTTTAAGAAGTCAGCTTCTTCTGTAATTGAGGTTTTGGAATGGGAAAAGGAAGCAAATATAAAAAATAAGATTCTAACTAAGGTGATGCGCCAAGGAGTAGATATAGACACGGTAAATCTACCTTTTAAGATTTGATTTAAGGGCCCGATCAACAATCTTCTATGTCCTAGAGTGACAAAAATTAAAGATAGAAGCCTGAATAATTCAATAAATCACATACAATAATTTTCATGCACATTAATTGAAAAGAGGAGTCAAGAACATGATCTAAACTAGCAAACCTGCATTAAAATCATAGAAGTTCTACAAATGAATCATTCAAAACAATAATGACATAATATAAAGTTTATCAAATAGCTTAAGAAGACATAAAGGTTGAACAATGGCATAGTCTATGAGTTCTTTTGCAATAATCTAAAAAATAGTAAAAAGGCCTGGTGTCTCTAAATTTTGTCTCTTCTTAGAACCCATTTTTTGAAGTATGAAATAATATATATAGCCAACAATCCACTGCCTAGCGAGCTTGTAACATAAAAGATTCAGTATCTGAGGCAATGATAGTCACAACAATGATTCCCCCTGGCCATTGTAATAGAAAATATTCGAGCCATAACACATAGTCGCTCTCCAGCTAGATACATGCCCTTTGAATGATGGCAGTGGTCCTGGCATATCCTATGTAGACAAGTGTCACCTCCCTGTGGAGGTAGTTAGGACACGCGGAAACAAATCATAGCTTGGCGTTCGCTCCACTCTTTCCCTTCGATGAAGTCCCCACAAAGGAGATAGGTGGCAGCATGGCACAACCCGTAGTTCATTCCTTCCCATCCTCGTTAAATGCTTGCACTGGGAAGACAATTGGAAGAATCCCTTTTCCCATCGACATCAACTGTGGGGTCCACAGTAATTGTGAGTGAAGGCTACGTGGCTTGTGGAGGAGGCCCAACTCAAAAGTGAAGGGAAGCAAACTTTGAACGCCCACCGAGTTGACACGTGGAAGGATGGCGGGGGCCAGTTGAAAAGCAAAGGGAAGAATCCCTTTGGAGAGTGTTGAGCAGATACGTGGAGGAAGCCAGTGATGTTCATCAAAAAGGGGCCAATGATCAAAATTTGAGGCCCGAGCCGATATTTAGCAAAAATGAAACCCAAAGGGAGCTCAGTGAATTTTGTATTCACATTATTTATGTCATTCGCCTTGGTTTGATTCCTTTTAAGTTTTTTTAGAGAAGATTCCTTTTTCATTCCTTACATTCTACTACCTATTCCCTTCAATTTTCCATTGCCATTTTCCCCTTGCTCAAAATAATAGTAGGCAAGATAACACAGTGGGTTTTTGGTTGTCTCTTTTTGTACATTCAAACTAAGTGTTGGAGATTAGGGGGAGGAGTTTCAAGTGGGGGATGCATAAAATATCCAAATTGAGTTGATGGCAGAGGAAACAATTGGGTTGTTGCATGTAGAGAGTTTTACAATAGTAAGTGGGTTGCAATTTTTATAACACCTAATGTTTTCCAACCTCTAATTTTATAAAATAGTATTAAAGTAACTAAGACCTTTTGTTTTCATTAATACACTATGATATTTATTTATTTATAGAAGTATTGGATGAAGTAGTAGTTGGAGAAAATTTTGTATTTTTTCATTCCTATAGCGCTATCTGTTATTGATTGTTTTTTCCTTTATTGACAGTAGAACTCAAGATGTTGAGCTCAAGGATTTGTGTGGGCCAACTTCCTAGCCAGTGCAAGCAAAACAATGGTGATCCATTCATGACAAAGAGGTTGCATTTTATTTTCAAGTTCAATTGTTGAGCTGTGGAGAATGCAATCCGCAAGGTCACCAAATATTTGATGCTAATGGATCCTGCATGCTTCTATTTCAGGTGTGACATAGCTTGTGCTTTCCTATCCAACTATATGGATCCTGCATGCTTCTATTTTAGGTGTGACATAGCGAGTTTCATTTTTCTTGGTTGTCGTCCTTCAATAATTGAATAATTTTAATTATTCAATTATGTTCGATCATATTCCTCTATTAATTAAATAACTTTTAATTATTTAATTAATTCACCTTCTCATTTCTATCCTAATCAATTAAAATTATTTAATTGTGTCACTAATATATCTCCTTCTATAATTAAATAAATCATCATTTATTTAATTATTTCTCTCTAGTGAGATAATAATTTATTATTCGACCTTTTATTCTTCCATGATTAAATAATTGTTGAAATTATTTAATTCCTTTCTAATTTCTATCTTCCCATTTAATTAAATTGATTAATTTAATTAAATGCTCCTTTTTCATTTTCTCCAAATAAATAATTTGAATAAATAATTTATTTGCCACTTGTCCCTTTCCTCCATTTTCCTCCATTTTCAAATAAATAATTTAAAATAAATTATCTATGTACCTCCTCGAGTCAAAGATTCCCTATCATTGCCTTCATTGTTGTCATAGCCATTAGGCATCATAGCCACTGGCATCATACCTACCATGATTCCTCCAAGAATGGCATATTCTTGGTGCATCAATTCTAGACCATTAATCTTGGCATCTTTTTGGAAACTCGATCTCAACCATCCATTTTGTAACCTCCCTCTCATGCATCCTCATCTGTCGATCTTGGAATCCTTCTAGAGGATTAATTTGGACTACCCATTTGAATGGTTTTTTATAAAAGCAACCCTCCTCCTCCATTTTCAACTTAACAGCTAATTCTCTTCAACTTTCTACTTATTATTTTGCAGGTATTTGCACATGTGAAGCAACAAATATAAGGGAAAAGATTACAAAAAGGAGAAATAGGAGAGCAAGGGAAGTGATTCAAGATTCAAGCATGGGGAATATTGTGATTTCATGTTTTATTTTCCTTATGCTTTCATTTTTTTCTCTTGTTTAGGTGTGGTTAATGGTCTAGAGGTGTTAGCTATCACTATTCTAGGCTAGAAACTAAGAAACCCATCTTACACCCTCTACACACTGATAGACCACCCCCCGCTAGTTCTAATAAGAAATCAAAGGTTATTATGGATCTCAACTTACTATGCACCCATAGTTCAGATAAGAAGGGAAATATAAATAGAAAGTATAATGAGGATCCACCTTCCAATAGCATGAAAACCATCCCATAAAGGGATCAACTAAGAGATTTACATTTGGACTACAATTAGTTATGAAGGGTGGAAAATGGTGTTTCCATTAAATGTTTTCTTACAATAATGTTCAAAGAAAGATAACACCTCAGAATCATATTTTGTATTACTATTTTGGTATTGAGGAGGTTGTCCAGCCATCAAAGATTCTTCTGATACTTGTTGGAATATTTTTGAATATAAGCATAATTACAACTATATCAAAGCATTTTGCTATCTTTATTTTCATTCTCATAGAATTCTCATAGAAATTCACTATTTTAAAATGAAATATTTGTGGGGTTTGATCATCATTAAATATATTGTTGTTCAATTGTTTGAAGATAAAGGACCCAAGTTGCCTAGAATACTAACAACTCCATATCTAATTTTTATGCTTTTTGCTTTTATAAAAAAATGTTAATAACACTGTGTTTTCTAACAAACCATTTTTTCCAACCTCCTTTTTCTCATAACATACTCATACATCTACATGTGTAGGTGTGCATTATAAATTAGAAGATCATTTCACTATACTGTGTTTGTGTATGGAAAATTGCAAGTTTGAAGAAACACAATGATTTTTAACACTCACTTGAAATGGTATAGAAAACACACTATATTTTCTAACACGTGCATTGAAAAATTATATGATCCTTTAAGTAATTCAAAAAATTACAATCAATATTTGTTTATATCAAAGAAAGACAAATAACCATCAATTAACCACTTATGTAAAATTTTGCATACGGTGCATAGTTAATCACAATGGGTTATCTAATAGAACCATTTTTTAGTCCTATTTCTCATAACCAGTGTGAAAAGAATAGCCATTCCTAGTCTACTTAATCCCTTCGCTTGCAACAAATCAGACAAAACCAAAAAAAATTGTTATGAGAATTATATGAGATGCTACCAATTAAAAATAAGAAGACAAAAAGGAAACTAAAATATAACAGTATACCAATAATGTATTGATTGTATGTACGCATATGTCATGTGTATATTTATTGATCTCTAAAATTGAGAGGTTTCATATTGCATATTAATTCGTGCAAGAAAACAAAGAGCTTGAGATGATGCTATAAGTGGATTTTAACAAATGAAGCCAAGCATTCTTGAAGTTAGCAATTCCATTAAACAAATACAATTGGAAATGGATGATAAGGAAAAGGTAAAACTAGATCTAAGTGCAGAAAAAGAGAATCAATTGGGTGGAGACATGAAAGTATTATATGAAAATGTAGAAATTTTTTGCAAAGAACTTGTTAAAATAAACATCTAAATTATCTAGTCATAAATACACTCTCAAAGTTGGGAAAAAAGAAGCTACAAAGGTACATAAAAGTATTTAAGAAATTCAAAACTCTATCCAAGAAAGTGATGCTATCTTCTTAAGGGATGATGAGGGGGAAACTTATCTAAAGCAAAAGATATGAAAAATAAGTTATAAGATCATGAAAAGGAATAGGAGGGGGTGTTAAGAGGTAAGAGCGGTAGGATGAGGAAAAACATATCAATGATCAATTTGTAGATGCAAAAGCAATAGCTGGAAGTGTTGAAAGTGAAGAAAAATAATCGAAGACTAAAATTAACCAATTAGAAAAGGAATTAAAAGACAAGTTGTCATAGTCAAAAGAAAAGGATCTTAACGTTGTTCAGAGAGAGCTACAATCTAAAAGATATGAGGTTGATAAAACACAGACAACAATGGTGTAGGAGTTTATGGTGAACTCCTCAAACACCCTAGGATCACCTGCAAGACAAAATAACTTCCACAAGAGAGAAATAGCAAAAATATCATGCTATCATTAAGGATGCAAGAATGCTAAACTGAATATGGGAAAGTTCATATGATTCCTTGCTTATATAGGCAAGGTGAGAGATAGGATTAGACAAGATCATGAAAAGTGTCTAAATCCTATCATATGAGGCAACTAAGTCATAATGACCTCCATGCAAATATTAAATGCATGAGAGAATTATTAAATTCCTAGATAACCAAAAGTAAATAATGAGACATGTCCCCATTATAACTAACTTCTAGAAATGACAACTAGGAAACTTAACTCCTAAGTAAACTTATAATAATGTAAATAGGTCCTCACTAATAACTAGTTAGGAAATAACCCCATTCACACCAACACCTCCCCATAAGTGCAACTTAGGGAGTAGATTATTATGCAAATGATGCAAAGATGCAATGATGGGTCTTGAATACTAGGCCATGATAGGTATCCATGTACAAATACAAATGCAATCTCTCACAAAAGGAGAAAAGGAGAAAACCTAGTGAGACAAAATTACTCCTAAAAGAAACATGAAATAATTGATATCCATCACAAATCCAATAAATCTCCATCCACACAAAGGATTACAAGAGAGATCATACACCCCCGATAATGAGATAACATATTATAGAGAAGCATTGGAAGAACACTTGTGAAGTAATATTGGAATCCTCAATCTGGAAAGAAAGGAAAGATACTTTTGTTTGCTAGAAATAATATTAGAGTCACTCAAGGAATTAGGTCAGAATCATGATAAAACAACATCAGACACATTGCCAAGGAACACTGGAAAATTCAAAAACTAGCACATCTCTACAATGTATGAAGCAACAATCGATTGAGAAATGATCTAGAACTAAAATGAAGTGCAGAGAAAATGCAAACCTAATACACAAAAAAAGGAAATAGTGCATGCACTGGTGAATATTTACATCTACCTCCATGACGAAAAAATAACCTCAGATCTATGTAGAGGATGAAATCAATTTTCTGACGATATAAAGTTTTTGAAAAGTGAACGTTGTATGCTCAAGTTATGAATTTTTTAAAAAAGGATAAATTATGCCAGCTGACAATGCAGACATGACCCTTCTAATTTGATTTTTGTAAAATTTACTCATTTCAAGCAAAAATTAATGGATACTCAAATAATATTTTGATGCTACCAACTAAACCCAATTTTTTTTTTTGAATCCAAAAACGAGAACATGTGATTTGGTAAAAAAAGTAAACTTCACCTTAAGGAAAAATAGTTGCACTAGGATATTTTTCATCAATTTCTACAAGCTCTGCTCAATATGTGCAAAATATAAAAGACACCCAGATGATATTTTGACCCTTGCTACAAAACCCATAAATTGTTTTTCTTATAAATGAGTGGAAGTCAGAATTCTGAAGCAAAAACGAAAATGGCTCCAATGAAAAATAGTTTTCTTCAAACCCTTGCATATTTGACAAAATATATAAGATTTTGAAAAAATAAAAGCCAATCTTGACTTTCTATAATGCCCTAGATTCAATGGAAAGGCTCTCAAGACCCCAACTTAGATCTGGGAAGAAGTCTACAACACTAAACCTCTAATACCATGTAGGAGTTTATGGTGCACTCCTCAAATACCCCAGGATCACTTGTAAGAAAAAAATAACTTCCACAAGAGAGAAATGGCAGAAATATCATTCTATCATTAAGGATGCAAAAATTCCAAACTAAATATGGCAAAGTATATATGATTCCTTGCTTATATAGGCAAGGTGATAGATAGGATTAGACAAGATCATGACAAGTGTCTTAATCCTATCACATGAGACAACTAAGTTATAACAACCTCAATGCAAATATTAAATGCATGAGAGAATTATTAAATGCATAGATAACTAAAAGTAAATAATGAGACATGGCCCCATTATAACTAACTTCTAGAAATGACAACTAGGAAACTTAACTCCTAAGTAAACTTAAAATGATTTGAATAGGTCATCACTAATAACTAGTTAGGATATAACCCCATTCACAACAATAAATGGAAGGTGTTTCCTATGAAGAAGGGCACATGGAGACATTAGAAAATGAGTTTTTCCAAGAATCTAACACAATTCACAAGTTGAAGGACAATATCAGGCTCGTCGAGGCTTGATTAGGAAATGTTCAATTTACCTAAATGATCCTGCAAAGAATTTTGATAGCTCAAAATTCAAAGGTTTTGTTGCACAACTTATAAAATTTAAAGATGCCACAACAATAGTTGTATTAGAGGTTTTTGTAGTGGATACAAAACAAACAGGAAAGCTACTACTTCAAATAGGACATCTACAAAGAAGATTAACGATTATCCCATTAAATAAAATCCAAGCCAATACCATTTCATCAACAACTCAACAATCAACAACCAAATTGGCGGGAAATGGAAACACAAGGATCACACTATCTCTTATTGCATATGAAGATGAAATTGAAGCAACTATATTACAATTTGTATTTTGTAGTACATTTATTTGTAGCAATTCAAATGTTTCAAAGGAGATTCCTTCTCATAGAGATATGCAATCTCCAATTGTAACTCTTGAAGGGGACATTTTTCAGCCAAGTGATTTGCTTACTGGTGGAAGTCACAAGTGATGAGGTGAATTGTTAATGCAGCTTCATGCATTGTTTGAGGCAAAGTCTTAGCATGTTATTCATCAAAACATGCTAGCAAGAATTGAAGCAGAAATTTCAACATTGTTTCCATTGGAAAAGAGGCTTTCACATTTGAAATCTCACCTAGAGATGAAGTCCTAAGATCTTTCTCTTTTTGAAAATAGAGATCAGAAAAAATGAGCACTATACATTGATTGAATCGGTTGAGATAGAATGGAAAAAAGGATATAAATGTCTAGGCTTGAAGTGCTAACAAAAGATAAACATCACAATACTTGTGTTCCTCAACTTGCTACCCTTCAAAAGGAAATGGAAGATTATAGATTCATTTTAAATATTAATATTTACAAAATGTTAGAATTGAAATATGAAAGGTAAAACTTTTCATATTCTACATAGAATTAGAGGTTTATTTAATAACTAATTTTCAATAATTAGTTATTCTTTCAGAATAATGATTCATGTATGAAGTGAGGTGAAAATTCAGTTTTAGGGTAATAGATAGGTGGTTGGGATTTTCTACCATGGCCATTGTATTGAATAAATGAGGAGATGTTTGGAATCTGTGCAGGTTTCATAAAATAATCTTTTGAGATACCACATTGTGTTTTCCAACCTACAAGTATTCAGTGCATTTTTTTACCATCATGTAAGGAAACTGAAACAAAAATTTTAGTCTACCTAAGTGTTGTTATAAATTTTGAAGGTTCCTTTCATTACATTCTTAATGTCTAAATAACAAAAGATTTTTATTACAACCATACTCTCTATGTATAATTGGATTTTGGAGAACATTGTGTGTTATAAAACTTGCAACCCACATACTCTTGTAAAACCCTCCACATGCAACAACCCAATTAGTTAGTCAACCCTTATCTCAATTTGGTTACTTTTATGTATCCCCCACATTGCAAATCCACTCCGAACTCTACACCCTTGAGCATCGAAAAAGAATTGAGAAGTCACAACCCACTATGTTTTCCAACCTACAACTATTTTGTGCATTTTTTATTCCAATCATATGAAGATATTGAAACGCAATGTTTTCTCAAACTAAGGGTTGTTATAAAATATGAAGGTGAACTTCAATACATTGTTACTATCTACGGAATGGAAAGAGCTCATTGCAATCAATCATTTTAGTGTCATATAGATTATTTTTGTTTGTGCATTTATCAAACGTCCAAAGATACCATTGAAAACCATAATTGATTAGAATGTATATATGATGAGAGTCATAGTTTCCCACATATATAAATACACAGCATTTACTACTATACATTTTTTCATTTATGTAATAAATAAAGATTGCATGTGTTTACATTTTTAAGTTGACATAAATAATAAGAATTGAGGTGGCATTGCCTACCATTATTTAAAAATGTTTGACATTATTTATAATGAAATTGTACATGGAAACAAAAAGCATCATATGAAATATACAAGACCATAGTCTTTTCTTTTTTAAATTAAGAGGGGTAAATGCTTTTGACCCGAAGCTATGAATCGATGAGGTCACAAATGGGGGACCTCATCCCCAATATAAATTGTCAAAAATTACAGCCCAATGGGGTTTGAACCTTGATGAGAATAATAACAATACAACTTAACAATCGCACCATGCCACTATTGGAAAAATATTGTAGTCTTCAAACATACCAAAATAATGTAATTCTACACCATAATTTTTCAATAATTATATGATCAAAGACCAAATGTAAAATGACTTTTCTCAGCCTCTCTCATCCTTTCCTACACTTCCTTTTTTGTGCAATTGAGGAGACACTCAGATAAAATGTTATAGGCTTCTTTGGGTCCTTGACACTGATGATGGGGTGATTCCACTTGTATGGATCCTCATTGTTATATGTGTAACAAGAGGGTTTAAGGAAGCTTGTGCTTTGACCTTGGCACTTTCAACACCTTCAACTTGTAACAAACCCATCAATATAAATGACTACGTTCAAAAATTAACATATGGATGGAAACAAATATAAGGTAATCCGATATATACAAAATGAAATTAGTTATATGTACCTATGGAAGACAAATACAGTTGGAAATAGATGATAAGGAAAAGCAAAAATCATATCTAAGTGCCAAAAAAGAGAATCAGTTGGGTGGAAAGATGAAAGTCTTATCTAAAAATGTAGACAACTTTTGTAACAAACTTATCTAAAGAAACATCTCCATTGTCTAATCAGAAAGACACTCTAAAATATTTGAAAAAAGTGACTACAACGACACATAAAAAGTATTAAATATATTGAAAACTCTATCCAAGAAAGAGATGTCCTAATGGTTGAAAAGGGAGAAACTTATCTAAAGATTGAAGTAAAAGATTATTGTCACTAAGGATTGTGCCCTGAATGCTAAGTTTTAAAGCTTAGAAATCTTGTGTAACATGGGGAATTCCTTAGGCCTGTGGGTTTCCTAAGATGAGGACGAACCTCTAGATTATGGGATGGTTCCCTTCCAAAACCTCCTACAAACTACTAAAACTGATTTAAAAAATGGAAAGGCATTTCTTTGGAAGTGAAACTCTACTACTACTGGAGGTGATGCACCAATTTTTAAAATCTATTAGCTGCTCTAAACTCACAATCAGATTCAAACAAAGAGGTTTTTCTGTTCATAACTCAAAACTAAACATGAAATACATTTTTTTTATGAGGTTTGTGAATTCAATCTTTGTGTGAAGGAAAACAAGTTTCACAACCCCAACTACTATAACATTCTAACACAACTCATAACCTGCATTTAACATGAATTATTTTTTCTTCCACTATGCATAAACAAGACATATTGAAAGGTTTTGTAAAAAAAACACAATAAATGAATCAGATCATTTATTTTCCACACTTGAAAACCAAAGATATTTGATAAATAATTGTTGCTCTTTATTTATTTGAAAGGAACCTTTGATGTTACAAACTAAAAAAGTTTCTAAAATGCTAAAAAATACTTGATAAATCTGAGTTACATTGATTCTCTTTGCTTAAATAATCATGGAAACCATTTCAAAATCATAGTTTAAGAAGGCATCAAGTATTTGAGCCACTATAATACAATGGAAAAGTCTTGACACTCACATCCATGAAATGGCATGGGCAATGTTATAAAATGAATGTCTTTGCAAATAAAGTCCAAATAGACAATGAAGGACCATGGAATAAGATCACAAAATAGAGTCTTTATGGTTTTCATCAAAAGGTGCAAGAATAGTGCAATATAGAGAAGTGATAGTATTCATTATGATTAGAAGGATACAATGTGTAAAGGGGTAAATCCCAAATTCACTAGGTAAGTGATAGTCTTCATCATGATTAGAAGGATACAATGTGTAAAGGGGGCAATCCCGAATTCCCTTGACAAAGAATGTAGCATGGAAGAGACGTCACACATAAGAACAAAAGGGATACAATATTTGTGAAGATGATGATAGTTATGACAAAAGTATCTTCCAAATCAACAAGGTCCACAAAGGTTTTATACTTTCCTAAAATTTTGCATTTTGACAAATATAACCATAGTTGATAGTAGGAAACAAAGAGAGAGATAGTCATAGAAAAAGTTAAAGCACAATAATAGTCAAGATGTGAGGAGGATTTACAAAGGGACAAGCATTACTAAAAAATACAACAAGCTTTAGCATCTACATAGTGATTATGTGAAGGGATAAACATCCATAACAAATGGTGGATAGTGATAATCATCAAAGGAAATGGTCAAGAGTGGCAGAGTTCATGAAATTATGAATTCTTTGCTATAGACCTACCTAAGTGTTAGAGTTAGAGTGATAACCATTCATAGAAATAGATCTTATAAATCAAGAAGATAAGGTAGATGAGAAGACAACATAGTCCATGAAAGGGAAACAAATCATGAGAAAGATGGGTAAGTAGGTGACAGTCCTATTGATGGTCAAAATAGCACAACATTAAACAAAATATCTCTATTCTATTTCTCCTAAAAAAAAAAGATAACTCCCAAGGTCTTGGTAGTTGGTTCCCAACTGTGTTGATGTTACTCAATGGCCAATATAACTGTAATATTCAAGGGGCCTTTTTTGGTAATAAGGAACACTTTCTACATCAGATCAATTAACCTATGTTGGGGGGTGTAAATAAATGGAAAAAGATAAATCAGGGCTTCAGAACAACAAAATATGAATAAAAATTCTAACATCTAGACATGCATCTTAACAACAAGTGTTTCTTTATCCAACCAAAACCATAACATGATGCAATTCATAGAATAATCTACACCACTTCATAAATTCATAGTGCTAATTAAAACAATCACAACCATTCACTAAAACTTCACTTCAAGACTTAAAATATATCACTCACTCATTGCTAAAACCATATCAAATAGGCATAAAAGCAATTCCATTCACAGATAATTTAATGAAATAATCTTAAAATCCAGTTTCCCCTATTGATTTGCATCAAACAGTAAACATTTAGGCACAACAACTCACTGGCATACAGATTGATTATGCTTCATTAACATTACCATAAAGGTCCAAACTTAACAATAACATATAAATTGTATAAAGTTGTAAAGAGTATCCAAGTTCAACAGAACTTTCAAAGTATCTTGCTAAAAATTATGAAATCCTAAGACTATGATTCCTATCTGCTATCATATCAGGTGGCTAATATTTCTTCAATCAGTCGACCTTTACAAAATGGAGCCCAAAAGTACATATAGGTGAACCATGCATAAGTTTCTCTCAATCAAAAACTCGATCCACAAATCAAGGAACTAGAATTGCATGAAGGAACTAGACTGACTAATCTTTAGTTCAACAACTAATTGCCCTGCTATCCAAAAGTTGACGCCCAAGGAGGAAGGTAGAATTGGTGGATGAGAACTTTGAGTTCAACTCATATTAAAACCCTACAAAATAGGAGAGAAGAATGTGTATGTCAAGAAGAGAATGTTCTGCTGCCACCTCAGTCATGCATTGCTTGGTCAATGAGATACTCATCATAATTGGAGAATACTTGTTGAAGGATTTCTATATCAGGTCCATCTACCCAATTATCCTCAAATTTAATCCTCTTCAACTCTACTGAGGTGAACTCTTGCATTTCTTTCAATTTGATTAATTCCCTCCTAGCAGCTTTCACCTCATCTTTTATATCCATGAGTCTATCCAACAACAAGTCTTCTCCATCATCTTCTTTCTGCATTACCTCTTCAAATCTATTGCTCCACTTCTCCTTCAACTTATTCTAAGGAAGACCTTCTTTGGATAGGATTTCCACATTGAAAAAAATAGCAACCACTTCATTTTTATGCTCATAGATGAACTTGGATCTAAACTAGATTATATTCAAGGTCTTCTAAATGAAATCTGTATTGTATTCTTCAAGAATTGATTGTTCTAGGAGAGTTGGCTTAGGAACCTTGCTTATGTCCTTTATTTTCTTAACATGTTCTCTATATTCTTCATCTTGCTTCTCCAGGACTTCAACATGTTGATTCATTTCCTCTACCAACTCTAGTGCTCCTTCATTAACATTGAAACCATCATCCAACACTTCACCAACCTCTTGATTGAGTCTATTAATCCACCTATCAAGGATCCCCACCTTACTCCTCATTTGCACTAAGTCATCAACCTATTTCTTGCTTAGTAAGACTGGGGTTTCTAGATCAGTAGCTTGTTGAGAAACTAGAGTGGAGACATCCTTTAGGAATTTGTGTAATTGATCCAATTGAGCTTTAAGTTCATCCTTTTTTTTCTTATCTTTGATCATCTTGGATTTTTTGGAGGAAGCTACAATATCAATAAGATTTATCTGTTGGTTCCTTGTAGGTCTCCCCAAATTGACAGTGCCCAATTGTTAATCAGTTATTTGCATGTCTTTTTTTTCCTTATCCACCACTAGAATTGCACATTCAACAAAAATTTCTCTTGCATCCGTGAGCTTGGTGGAATGAAGAAATTTGGCCTTCTTCTTGGTTCTTTCCTTCTCTATCTCCTTCATCAACTCATCCCAAATTGAGAGGCTGAGGTTGAACTATCTGATTTTTCTCAAGGTCAAGTTTTAACCATGTAGGAATAGTAGGAGGGGTGACCACTTGTGTTGAAGAAGAGGCAGTAGTGGCAAAAGATAAAGGTTGCAATATGGTGCTTCTAGGTTGAGAATCAACCTCTTGCACATTCTATTGCTCTCTTTGTGCATCTTCTTATGCAAGTCTCTCAGCTTCTTCTTTATCCTTTTGTTCCTGCAACCTTTTAGCTTCCAACTCCTTTTTTAGACGTTCTTCTTCCAATCTCTTCTCCTCATACATTTGGTCTCTCTGTTTCTCAAGCTCCTTGACCTTGTCCCATGCCTCTTTAGACTTTTGTTCATGCAAAGCAAGTTCTTTAGCCTTCTTTTCTCTTTGCAGGTGTTCTTCCTCTTCCTTCCTTTTGTGGGCTTCTTCAACAACTTTGAATTTAACCTCAAGGGCTTCTCTTTCTCTCCTTTGTCTAGCTTTATCCTCCTCAAGATCATGGATCTTCTGCAACATTTCCAATTTATCTCTCCTCTTTAGCTTTGAGTTCCTGCTCTCTTTGTTTTTGTTGCTTATCCAATTCATCAACCTTGGATTTAGCCTCCAATTCTTGTTGCTTGATCAATGCATTAGCTTGTGCATTATCATCAATCTCTTTTTGTTTAGCCAGTGCCTCATCTTGTGCCTTGGAATCTACTTCTCTATTAGAATCCTCAAAAAGCTTCCATTCATCTTCCTCTATCAAAACATGTTTAGTCCCTACATCCTCAGTTACATCAAGAGTAGTAACCCCATGAGTCTCCTTGTCAAATGGAGTAGCCTTAGAATCTATGTCAATGTCATGAATCTCTATTTCAAGCTCCTTCTCCTTCAAGGATTCAACTTCTTTGTGAAGGGTTCCCATAGGCATCTCTCCACTTGGTTGCTCTATGATAAGAGGCTGAGTTGATGCTTCTCCTACAATAGATGTTGAGGTACTGGGTTCTACTGTGGCCTCTTCTCCATGCGCTTTAGGAAGATCCTGAGCAGGGATTTCAATCTCCTCTCTAGAATTGGAAGGGAAGAACTCAAACGGCTCCTTAGGAGCCATTCTTATTTTTTTCCTTTTATACCCTTGAGTAGTGCCTACAACCTCTCTTCTTGGAGGTCTGAGCCTTTGGCTCCTTGATTCTCATGGCAACCCATTGGATGCTCCTATCCAATATTGGCCTTGCAATCTTCTTGATATCTATGGACTCCTCTGCATTCCAATCTAAAAGATCTAAGTCCTTGGTGCCTACATTTTCAACATCATATTGGGGATCCAAAGTTACCCCATCATATGATATTGTCTCAGGAATTTCCTCATTTATCCCATACTCAACCGTGAGTGGGATAGGAAATCTTTAGTAATTTCTTCAACTCAAATCATAGTCATCTTGTATATCCATCCAAAAGTCTTCTAGTAGATTGTTTATCAAAAACAGTTGGCAATAAAGCCTGCATCTTGTGTTTTGGATCAAAATGTTTCCTAGAAGTGTACAAACCCAACTTCAAGTGGATTAACTCATCTTAAATTACCTTAGCTGCCACATTGTGTGCACAACTATACTAACCCAACTTCATGGTGAATTTGTGGCAGCCAGTCTTGTGCTTATTGGTAAATTTGAGATTGACTACTATAGCTTGATAAATAAACTCCATCAAGACAATCATGTTGCTACAACACCTAGTGAGTAGATGAGGATGGCCATCAAAACCAACTAGCCTGAAATAAGTGAACCTAGGGTATTGGATATACCAATGTCCCCACTTTGTAGTAAAGGCCATAACATCCCTACTCAATCTATAGCTTGCATCTCCTATGAGACGGTTAATGATCACATATAGAAATGCATCATTAACCCTTCTGTAATGTGACTCAAAAGTCTATAAGGTGAGTTGATCATAGTGATCCCACACCCTTTTCTGTCCTTGGGCTTCTCCCAATATTCCCATTGCATTCAATCCAGGAAAGATGCCCCTTCTGGCTGCTGCATATATCACATAAGAGGTCATAAAGAAACTTTTGGTTTCCCTCACTTTGAGCATTTGGTTATATATGCACTCTAACACAATCATAGGCCAATAAAATTGGTGCCTACCATCTAGAATAGTTTGAATGAATGGAAACATCCATTCCTTAAACTGGGAGGCATCTCTCTTCCCAAACACTCTAGAGAGCATCATTATTATATCCCCAATCTCCTTGTAGAAATCTTCCCTTGTAGGCTGGTCAGGAAGCTTAGCTAGGGAATTTTTCTCAACCCTCATCCAGTGCTTATTTATGTGAGTCCTGCTAGTCTCCTTTTGTTTGATATAGAGTTGTAGGGCTTCATCCTCATTGAGATGCCTGGGGCTCTATGGATTAGGTGCATTGAACATAAACCTTATCATTTGTGGTGTAAGGTCAATGATAATGTTTCCCTACAGGTCCACACATTGTCTGGTGGTAGGATTGTAGGCTCCTGTTGTAGTGAGTATCAATTTTGGGCAATGGATAGATAAGGGAAAGAGATAAAAATGATCCAAACTAGACTAAACAATTCTCTGAGTTCTTCCTGTGACATCTTCACTAAATGTCTCTTCATACAACTCTTCATAGTTGAAGGGGCCCAAGTGTATATCTGTAATATCGGCCCAATCTGATTCCACCTTGCTAGCAGTGATGGTAGAACTTTGATGCTTATACCTCAAAGTATATGAGAGTTGTTCCACCTTGATCTTCTTAGGCCTAGATCCTTGCCTTGGACTTTCTTCATGTTGGCTTCTTTGAGAAGCCTCTTCTGATGCTCCTGACATCTCTTATTTCTGCAATAACACCCTGTATTAAATGAACAAAAGCATGAAAATTGATACATCAATTAATACCATCCTCTACTTCCTCCAGACAAATTTCATATTTACTCAAATTTCATATTCATTCGAAGCGGAGTCATAGAAGAATAAGGAACGTGTTGATGATGTTCTTTGCACAACAACAACTCAGACAAAATATATTATCCTATCTCTCTTGAAAGGTAAATCTCTATCAGCAAGCCTCAAGAGATAACCCCAAGGTCTCTAATGTCAGGTCTTGAAAATGCATAAACAACTCAGATAATATGTGAAAATGTTTGTAATCACAAAGGGACCTTACTACAAGCAAAGATTGAATATCAATTTATAAGATCTAACAATATGATGATACTTCAATCCTAAATCTAACCCAAATAATAAAGAAATAACAAAAGGTTAGGGCTTCAAAGAGATATCTAAATCTAACTACTTCTAAGATTAACAATGCAAATGATGAAATACTTGAAATGGACCAATCCCTCATAAACTAATTCCTGCTTGACCAAGATAAATCTGCAATCTCACAGAAATAGTGCAGTCTTCTAAGGTATTAAAGATTTTCAGACCATGAACATTCATCCAAGACAACCCAATTGCAATTGAAATGAATAAATCTCCACAATTGAACTAAGCATAATGAATATAAAATCCAGGTTAACTTTGCAAAGCAACTAACAATCAGCTAGCTGCAAAAAGTATGGACTAGGGATTGCTACAAACACTTCAAGCATCAAATCATGAACACCATTGAATCAGATTTAACGTACAACTAATAACCTTGAGTAGTTTGAAAGATAGAATCATAAGAACCATGCAAGATAAGTCAACACAAAAGAGATCACCAAAAAATCACAATGTCTGCAATTGTATTGAATCAGCAGATTTTAGCAACAATTCCAATGTTTTGTTAGAGCACTTGCTCCAGAATCGACTAACTCCTAACCCTAATTCTTACTTCACTAACCTAATTGCTTCTAAGAACTATCTCCAGCAACTTCTACTAATAATCCCCCCTTTACAAATGAGGTGAAATGCCATATTTATAGAAAACCCCAAAACATGTTGGCCCAATATAGATTTTACAATAATAATAAAAAGCCCAGACAGGTCAGCCAAGAGAAAATTGAAATAAGATAAGATATGCATTAAATGCATGGGACTCATCTAGGTCGGCCTGGGATTTAAAATGTAACTTGATCCAATGCATGCAAAGCACAATTCCCAATGCAATTGATCATTAACTGGCCCCCTCATCCCTGTCTTAATTTATCTGGTATCTTGAGGAAAACACTCTCCAGGTCGGCCACAGGTGAATTAATAAAAGCTTTAAATCCTCCTTCGATTGAATTAAACCCGGCCTGCACTCAGCAAATACCAACATCAATAATATCCATCATTAATAATATATTGAAATAAATCCAAGGAAAAAATTGAAATCCCGCGAAAAAAATTGTTAATGCAAAATTTCAACACAATTCAGGATTTTCACCCCTCCACGAAATCCAGTCTAGAAGGGACTTCAGGAAAATCCAGACCAAGCGGATTCTGGCGAAAACATACAATAGTCAAAAGGTCCGAAAAATGAAGGGGCAACGAGATTTCAGGAAAATCCAGAGGGAGCGGAAATCCGCGAAGCAGGCAAAACTCCGGATTTTCAGGAAAATGCATCAGTCAAGAAAATCAGGAAAATCCGGGGAACAAGAAAATCCTGAAACCAAAGGAAAACCTGGATATCGACGTTCTCCAACAATCTTTCCCAAATTGATCGAAGATCAACAATTTGAGGATCCAAGCTCAAAAGAAAAATCATTCATTAATGGATCCAAACTCTTAATTCACACAAGGGCATCAACATTCATAAAACGATAGACCAAACCCAAAATCTGGAAATCACCAAGGAGACAGAATTCCAGAAAAATCCAGTCCAGGTGGAATTCCGTGAAGACCAAAATTTCTCGAACAACAGTGTTAAAACTGACTTGCCAGAGTTTGGATGAAATCCGGGAAAATACAGATGGACCAAAAAATTCTAAAATGGAGCCAAAACCCGAACAACAACATGAAAACTGAAACCCGCAAGAAATCCGAGAAAATTCGGATGACCGGAAAATCCTGAACTAGGGCAAAACCCCGGATTTCACCAGAAACATGAGATTTTCAAAATGTAACTTGGGGAAAACACCTAGGCAATCAAGATGAATATTTTAAGCCCATGCCAAGGCAAAATAAAACCTCAAAATCAAAGGGGCCAAAAGCACAAGAGTGAAAGCAAAAGAGGGTCCCTGCTTTCAACGGGGCGTGTGTGCAAAAACTGCACAACAAATGGTGACATATGCTAGGAAAATGCTCCAGAGCATTTGATGACGAACAGGAATCAAGAACCCAGAATCTCTGGTTTCGATCTCACTATCAGAAAAATAAACCAAAATGCAAGATGAAAGAAAATCAGAACCAAAGGCAGACCAAACCTTTCATAGACTAAAAATCCAAGTGTGTGAAAATGAGTTCATTTCCCTCCTTGGGATATTGCAGAAACCAAGCTCAGCCAGAGTAGGCTACGTAAAGATTCTAACTTCAAAAGCAACCTGGATAGAGCCTTGCTGCCAATCAAGTGTCTATAGCCCTGATGAGGTTATCGTTGTGGCCCTCTCAAGGATAGCTCTACTACCAGTCAAGCATCTATAGCCCCGATAGAGATACTTGAATACCCCTAATAAGTTGAATTCATTCTTTTGATTATCAATATTTCACTTTTCTTTTCTTTTGATATTCTTTTCTTTTCACTTTTTCATTTCATCTTGTGAACAATGAAGTTCGCACTCAGGGCTGAGAACCACAGTGGCACTGAAGTAGAAATAAGATTTTTCACCTGATAAGACCTCACAAGGACCCTACGGTAACATCAGGATTCTTAAGATATGTGAAAGATATAAGATTTCAGCATACTTCAAATTCAAATCAGGACCAGTGACGCATCTTCTATAAATCAAACATTTAGACTGTTTGGCAATAACAAAGACCTCAACCATCCTTTCAAGACACAAGACTAAAGTCCACCAAGAAAATACTCAAAACAATCCCAGACAAAAGAATATTTTTTGTGCAAATAGGACACTTCCCCAACCAAAAAGCAGAGGACCCAAGTCAGAGAAGCAAAGCAACAACCAAATCGAAACCTAAAGAAAACCTAAACTAACCAAAGAAAACTAACCTAAAGAAAACAAAAAAATACTAAAGAAAAAGAGACTCATAACAACTCATTACCAGACAAGGTGAGCTGAGACCCACCGCCATACAGTTCATCAATGCATGGACAAGCAACAAGGTAATGGTAATAGTCCTCAAAAATGCAAATTTGTCTTTATACTCAGCAAAATAAACCTTAAGAATGTAGCATTCAAACTCAACCTCATAATCAAGAATAATCAATAATTGAGGTAATTCATTGAAACCATGATCAGTCCATATGCAAGTTGTCTTCCCTAAATTACCATAATCAAATTGATAAGATTCAGAATTGTTTGCAAGGAAAGAAACAACCTGATTTTGTACTTTTGTAGACTGAATGTGGCGTCCAGCATCCTGCACTTGTAAAAAGTTGATATCTATGTTGTCAGGAGGTCTCCACTGATGATGCAATATCCCTCTTGCATTCAGAACATGCAGAATAGAATTGGATTTTTCAATGAATAATCTAGGGTGAAAATCAGATTGGAAAGATTCAGAAGTATAAACATGGAACCTTTCACCTGTGTGCACTTCTTCATGAGGGATCAATGTTGAAAAATGTAAAAGCTTCATCATGCATAGTAACTTCCCCATCGTGATTTTTGTCAGGAGGCCCCACAGACTAATCTTCAAGCACATCTTTACCATTGATGCATAAATTTTGTAAATTTTCAGTGCTTAATTCAACAATAGACAGAGGAAAAGCATAATTTAATAAATGAGATAACTCCTTGAATTATTCCTCTGTTGGCATTGGCTCTGGTTCACTGTAACCCCCAGAAAAAGGAGCTTCTTTACCCACAATATCAGATCCCCCAATTTTCTCCAAGGGACATTCATTAGCAAGCTATTGAGGCTCCTCAATCAAAAGGTCAACCTCCTCTAGGACTGCCTCAGCATTAACTGCCATGACCTTCTCTGATCCAATGCTAGTTGACTCTTCTACTAGATGTTCACTAGTAGCTTGCTGAAATTCTTTCATTGGAGGAAGCCTACTTTCTGCAATTTGATGTATATCCTTTGTATGATCTGACAACCATACTTGATCTTGTACCTCCTCCGTTGATTCTACCAAAGCCTCAGCACCGTCATATTTATGGATAGGCACATCATGTAACATGAGGATTTCCTCAATCTCCCATCCCTGAGGGTCAACTATCAGTACATAATTTCCCAAGCTTGTTTCAGACATGAATACTTCCTTAAAAGTATTTGTATCGACATGTCCCAAAGTACCCTTTTGTTTAGAAAGAATATCATTTTCAAGAGACTTAAGTACTGCATCCCTAATGGTAGGATCCTTTAACAACTCACAAGCAGGGAGGTTGAATTAGAATTTCTTGAGTTCTTCTACCACACACTCTCCTATTTGCTCTGCAGTCATGATAGAAAAGTTGTCCTCAGAGCTAACTACCAATTCATCCCTATTACTTTCAATGCTTCTTCCTTTATCGGCATCAGACTGTACTCTATTTATGAAATGCTGAGTAGGCACATGATGGAATTCTTGAACCTCTTTAGTTGCATACTCTTCTTCATCTAGTGGACCATTATCATTTTCCTCATTATCTCCAAAAGGTTGAGCTATAGATTCTTCATTGTGTACATACCTTATTTCAACACCTTTATCATGTTCTTCTTCTGGTTCATTCTCTTCACTTCTTGGAAATGAGACATGATTTACCACCATAACTGATATGTCATAAGGATTAGATGGTACTATCTCCAGCCCACTTGAACTATTGCTGGCATGTTGAGCCTTCTGTTGAAAAATAGATGTAGCAGTCTGGAATTCCTGGCAGTCTAATTCAGAATGTTGAGTAGTGTTATGAAGTCTACACCATCCTGAAAGAGTCATTTTTGCCAGATAAACTTCACTAGATTTCTCCTGATTGTTTGGATGATCCAGAAAGATTAAGGCTCCTCCATTACTCTTAAGTGGTGGTTGCCTGCCATGATCTCTATCAAGATGTTGTTCTCTATCAAAGTTCTACTCTTGAGCTGCATCATATCCCCATTGCTTTGATCATAATTGAACTGAGTCCCCTTTTGGGTTGCATGGGATTGACTATTTTGGTGTCTTAGGTAGGTGACTTCAGTGTTCAGCTTCTCAACTAGCTCTGTGAGTGCATCCAACCTCTCCTTGTCTTCACTGCTTGATGGAGGAACAATACCAGCTAAATTCTGCATATAAATAGTATGTGACCCATGGTTTAAGGGTTGATCAAATATCTCAGAGCTCCACAAATAACTAGGTATATTAGCTTGCTGGCGAAAGTATGCAGGCCGGTTTATATTTGGATGGTAATTTGGCACAAATGCAGATTGACAGGGATGACTTGGGTGTGAAACCAAGGGTAATTGAGGGACTGAACCCATCATAGGTGTTTGGTTAGCTAAGGGTCCAGACAAGTGTTGTCTCAAATCTGTACTCACCTTAACAGCCACATCATAAGCTTCAAATAAGCTACCAGGAGCGTTTGCTTTCCATTTGATGAAAGTAGATGTTAAACTATCCAAAGCTTCATAATAAACCTCTCTGGCAGAGGCATCATCCACAACATAAGGGGTTTGCAGCCTAGCATAATCCCTATGGAATCTATTATTGAAAGCCACTATTGGTTCATTCGCCTCCCTCTTGATTCCAGTAAACTGCAAAAGTAACTCATTAGCACTGATTGGGATTTGAAATTTCTATAAAAAGGTAGTTTCCAGCTAAAGCCAAGTAGTAATAACCCCAGTAGGAAGATTTTTGTACCAACAAAATGCCTCATCCCAAAGGGAATATGGGAAAATTCTGCATGCAACATCCTCGTGATTAATTCCCCTATCCTTAAGGGTAGTCTTAAAAATCCTAATATGCTCCTTCGTAGTCCTTTTGGGATCATTAATGTGAAACTTGGAGCAGAAAAGCTCATGGTTTTTAAGCATAGGATTGCATTGGTTGAAAGATAAGGGAGATGGGTTATCAGCTAGGAAAGCCACTGGTGGAGGTGGGGGTGGTAACGGTTGATTTATGACTGGTTGAGGTTGTGGAATGGGAATGTCCTCAGACTCAGATGAAGATGGGTTTGATGAACATGGGGATGATGGGGATGATGGAAGTGGTGGGGTAGATGATGATTCTTCCCTTTTGCTGGTCCTTCTTGACCTAGTAGGGTCTTGCAATTCTTCAAATTCCTCCTCCCCTGAAATAGATCTAGTTCTTTTTCTGAATCTTTCAGCAGAGATGGCAGACAAAAATTGATCCAGCTTGCTCATTTAGGCCCTCCTTCTAGCACCAATCTGTTGATGATGTTTTCTGCATAGCAACAACTCAGATAGAATATAATATCCTATCTCTCTTGAAAGGTAAATCTCTATCAGCAAGCCTCAAGAGATAACCCCAAGGTCTCTAATGTCAGGTCTTGACAATGCATAAACCGCTCAGATAATATGTGAAAATGTTGGTAATCACAAAGGGACCTTACTACAAGCAAAGACTGAATCTCAATTTATCAGATCTAACAATATGATGATACTTCAATCCTAAATCTAACCCAGATAATAAAGAAATAACAAAAGGTTAGGGCTTCAAAGAGATATCTAAATCTAACTACTTCTAAGATTAACAATGCAAATGATGAAATACTTAAAATGGACCAATCCCTCATAAACTAATTCCTGCTTGACCAAGATAAATCTACAATCTGACATAAATAATGCAATCTTCTAAGGTATTAAAGATTTTTAGACCATGAACATTCATCCAAGACAACCCAATTGCAATTGAAATGAATAAATCTCCACAATTGAACTAAGCATAATGAATATAAAATCCAAGCTAACTTTGCAAAGCAACTAACAATCAGCTAGCTGCAAACACTTCAAGCATCAAATCATGAACACCATTGAATCAGATTTAACGTACATCTAATAACCTTGAGTAGTTTGAAAGATAGAATCATAAGAACCATGCAAGATAAATCAACACAAAATAGATCACCAGAAAATCACAATGTCTACAATTGTATTGAATCAGCAGATTTCAGCAACAATTCCAATGTTCTGTTATAGCACTTGCTCCAGAATCGACTAACTCCTAACCCTAATTCTTACTTCACTAACCTAATTGCTTCTAAGAACTATCTCCAGCGACTTCTACTAATAATCCCCCCTTTACAAATGAGGAAAAATGCCATATTTATAGAAAACCCCGGAACATGTCGGCCCAATATAGATTTTACAATAATAATAAAAAGCCCAGATAGGTCAGCCAAGAGAAAATTGAAATAAGATAAGATATGCATTAAATGCATGGGACTCATCCAGGTCAGCCTGGGATTTAAAATGTAACTCGATCCAATGCATGCGAAGCACAATTCCCAATGCAATTGATTATTAACTGGCCCCCTCATCCCTGTCTTAATTTATTTGGTATCTTGAGGAAAACACTCTCCAAGTCGGCCACAGGTGAATTAATAAAAGCTTTAAATCCTCCTTCGATCGAATTAAACCCGACTTGCACTCAACAAATACCAGCATCAATAATATCCATCATTAATAATATATTCAAATAAATCCAAGGAAAAAATTGATTGCAAAATTTCAACTCAGTTTGCGATTTTCACCCCTCTGCGGAATCTAGGCCAAAAGGGACTTTGGGAAAATCCGGACCAGGCAGTTTCTGGCGAAAACAAACAACAGTCAAAAGGTCCAGAAAATGAAGGGGCAACGGGATTTCGAGAAAAGCCAGAGGGAGAGGAAATCCGCAAAGCAGGCAAAACTCTGGATTTTCAGGAAAATGCATCAGTCAAGAAAATCGGGAAAATTTGGGGGAACAAGAAAATCCTGAAACCGAAGAAAAACCCAGATATCAACGTTCTCCAACAATCTCGCCCAAATTGATCGAAGATCACCAATTTGAGGATCCAGGCTCAAAAGAAAAATCATTCATTAATGGATCCAAACTCAGAATTCACACAAGGGCATCAACATTCATAAAATGATAGACCAAACCCAAAATCTAGAAATCGCCAAGGAGATGAAATTCTGAAAAGATCTGGTCCAGGCGGAATTCTGTGAAGACCAAAACTTTCCGAACATCAGTGTTAAAACCGACTTGCCGGAGTTTGGATGAAATTCAGGAAAATCCGGATGGACCAGAAAATCCCGAAATGGAGCCAAAACCCGAACAATAACATGAAAACCAATACCCGCAAGAAATTCGGGAAAATCTAGATGGACTGGAAAATCCCAAACCAGGGCAAAAACTCGGATTTCGCCAGAAACATGAGATTTTCAAAATGTAACTTGGGGAAAACACCTAGGCAATCAAGATGAATATTTTAAGCCCATGCCAAGGCAAAATAAAACCTCAAAATAAAAGGGGCCAAAAGCACAAGAGTGAAAGCAAAAGAGGGTTCCTGCTTTCAGTGGGGCGTGTGTGCAAAAACTGCACAACATAAAAGGAAACTATTTTAACACAAAGTTGGATCAGAACCGGAACCAAGATCAGAACGGAAACTGAACCTAAAACCAATCAATAGTTCCAAGTTCGACCTCCACTCTAATTCCGATTCCACTAAAGGGAAAGTGTGAAGACCAAAATTATAAGTAATTGGAAGCAGGATCATTTTTGGAATGAACCCCAATGTAAACATTTACGAGACAAGTTCATTCCTGAGTCCGCTTCTGCCAGTTTACTGCTCAAAATGAAGCAATTTATTGAAGAGGTGGTCACATGAACTTAAGGACCTGGGTCACATGAGATAATAATGGGAATCTTAAATAAAAGGGGATTAACCCTTTAACCGAATAAAGACCAAATTTAACTCTAGGGATGGATATTTGTAAGGGTCATCGAGCAAACCCTAGTTTGTATGACATGTCGACTTAGATATTTAGGGAATCAAAAACCCAACATAAAAATCACTAAATTGACACAAGAATACTATCAAAGGGGTCACTAAACTAATTTTCAAACATTTAAAGCATAAAGGACCTCATGAAACGAAACCCTAGTTGGAAACTAGGGTACAATAAAAAAGACTTGCCATGAAAGCGACAATAGAACGGAAAACAAACAAACGGAAAGACAGAAAAAAAAAACAAAAAAAAAGACAAAACAAAACCAGAAAGACACAAAGGAACAAGCGAAGATTCACAAGAAAAGGTCCCATGAATGTGCAAGAACACAAAAAATGAAATGACAAACACAAACGGGAAGAGAACGGGAAAAGACCCTACCTCGAAGTGCCAAGAATAAAGGTTGAAACGAGATGAAAATCTGCTCACCAACACACCTCCACAATCAAATCCTGCTCCTCTCAAAATTATCATAGCTCTGGTTCGCTAAAAAAACTTAGATAACAAAGATAATGAGCTAGTTAACCTTGATTAAGGTTTTAAAATCATTTTGCACATGTGAGGAGGCTACCATTAATGCAATAAATGCGGCCAGTCAAGGGCAGAGCAAACAATGTAAATGAATAGTCAACACATGTGGGAAAAAATGGCAGGGCGGACGTGGACCCAGATCCTTAATAGAACAAGAAACCTTTAACAAGTCTCTTATCCAACTTTGAACTTGGTTTTGGTCCTGCAGCAAGGACAAAGCAACAAAGGAAGACGCGGGTGGAATCGAGACCAAAACCAAAACTGGAACTTTTAAAAAGTTCCAAGTTTGGTTCCAATTATAGTTCCTCTCTCAACAAAGGAACAAAACCAAGACAAGAACAAATAAAAAATGGGAAGCAAGATCAAAACAAAAACTGGACCTAGCCCAAACACCAACGAAAACAAACATAAAGAAAGCGAGCGAGAGTGGGATTGGGATAGAAACCAAATCTAGAAATTTTACAAAGTTTCAAGTTCACTTTCAATTTTTGTTCTGCTTATTCTCAAGAAAAGAAAAAACATAAGGAAACAAGAAATGACTCAAAGGAGAAACAGACCCAAGAGTGCAAGACAAACCAAAAGATAGCGAAAACAACAAGGAGGGCAGGATTGGAACCAGGACCGAAATCGGACTTGGAACCTTACAAAAGTTCTAAGTCCAATTTCCATTTCAACTTCGCTTCGGCCAGACCAAAAGAAACAAGGAATTAGGAGAAAAATGAACAACTCCTAAGATCCAAACAAAACACCAAGGACAAAACAAAAACAAGGGGGACCCATTTTGTTCTAAAACAAAATGGGGTGGTTATGCAAGACATAACAAGTCCTATCATTGAAATGATCAAAGGGGTGGTCCTTATGGAATATGATAGTGATATGATAATGATGGATAGTAGTGGTAGTTAAAGACCTGATAGAAAAGGAGGATTTAAGTACATAATTAAAAGCTCTAGGGACTTATTTCAAAGAGAATACAAATGTAAGTGCATAAGGGTTCATATATGCTAATATGCATGGAGAGGAGACCAATATTCTATTGGAACATGAAGAGTTTCACATGGTTAATATGCTTGTATGATTGTAAAAAGGGTTGCATCAGTGATAGAAGAGGTGACTGTCACCAACAAAATGACAATTAATAGTTCAATGAGTACAAGGACAACCACTAACATTTAAAAAGGGTCTCATAAGGTCAAAGTTTCAAAGCTTTTCAAGATACAACTAGCAGGTCTACAGAAACAAGAAAGGACAACCACATTACAAGAAGTTTTTCAAAGGTTTAGTTGTCAAAATCAATTAAGGGCAGTCCTCTAGTTGATTTGGGTCATGCAAACAATCAAGAGCAATTAAAGGCCTAAAAATAAGGAATTTTGGGGCAAATATAGTATCTCTAGTTGAGTTCAACATCCCACATGGGTGCAATATTAGACAAGGAAAGTGTTCATCCTACAAACAATCAGTTAAGAGTAGTTCTAAGGAATTTTTGTAGGGTTTTCTCTCATGTAAAACCCAAAGGTGATTCATCATGTAAGTTGGAGAATATCTCATGGAAAGAAGATAGTCAATTCAAGCATAGTTGAAGTTTATCACGAGTTCAAGAGTTGGAGTTCATCATCAGTCTTTTCTTTCAATCTAGAAAGAAGATTCTCTTCTATTAAACTTCTTCTATTCTTCCTTTCTAGGGAGTTATTTCTTTCATCTTTTTCCTTAAGCAAAGAGAAGCATTATAACTTAGATTTATCAAGTATTTTCAGCATTTTAGAAATATTTTTGGTTTGTAACAACAAAGATTCCTTTCAAATAAATAAAGAGCAGTAGTTCTTTGTCAAAGATCTTTGGTTTTCAAGTGTGAAAATAAATGACCTTATGAATTTATTGTGTTTCCTTTATAAAACTTTTAAATATGTCTTGTTTATGCACTGTGGAAGAAAAAATAATTCATGTTAAATGCAAGTTATGAGTTGTGTTAGAATGTTCCAATAGTTGGGGTTGTGAAACTTGTTTTCCTTCACACAAATACTGAATTCATAGACCTTCTCATAAAAAATTAATGTATTTCATGTTTAGTTTTGAGTTATGAGTAGACAAACCTCTTTTTTTGAATTAGATTGTGAGTTTAGAGCAGCTAATAGAGTTTAAAAATTGGTGCATCACCTCCTAGTAGCAGTAGAGTTTCATTTCCAAAGCAATCTCTTCCCCTTTTGCAAATCAATTTCAATAGTTTGTAGGAGGTTTTCAAAGGGAACCGGCCCATAACTTGGAGTTTCATCCTCATCTCAAGCAACCCACAGGCTTGAGTATCTCCCTATGTTGCATAGGATTTTTGATCTTTAAAACTTAGCATTTGTGGCACAATCCTTAGTGACAAAAAAGATATGAAAAAGAAGTTAGAAGATCATGAAAAGGAATAGTAGGGGGTGTTAATAGGTAAGAGCAGTACAAATGATGAAAAAACATCTCGATGAAAAATTTGAAGATGTAGAAGCAATAGTAGAAAGTGTTGAAAGTGAAGCAAAACAACTAAAGATTAAAATTAACCAATTAGAAAAGGAATTAAAAGATAAGAAGAAATAGAACAAACATGAAATATATTATATATATAGACAAAAAAATGTTTATATGTATCTATGGAAGAGAAGGGCTCAAGTCAAAGATGTTTCATATCACGAAGGAATTCACAGATTCAACGAGAACATCTACAAAAGAACTGGGATAAGGCAGCCTACAGTCAGGAGCAATGGCCTCGACAATGTGGAATTTCACACAACATTTTTTCATTTTATAGAGGTGACAAATAGCACCTCTACCCATGTCTTCCAGAATTCCTTTTCCAACCACTTTACCCCCAAGTAAAGGTCAATGTGATCGTCAACCTTTAAATCCATGATCTCATCATCTATCCTCTCCTCATCAACATGATTTGGTTGCATTGGAAATTTTAGTAACATCAATATTAATTCATGTCATTGTTAAGGAATCATTAAGAAATTGGAACATAAGCTTGGAAATGTGTTGTGTCACTACCAATATAGATGGAAATCCAATGCTCTCCCCGTCCCCATGTCCATCTTTATGACCCTCTCCCAAATTCATTACAACTATGCCACCAATAAGGTCAAGGCTTGATTTTCTCGAGACCACAAATTTCCAATAACATTTTGATCCTACAAAACATGGCAAAGGTGGGAGAAGACATATATCATAACCAAAATTTACAATTGCAAAAAGAAATATACAAACATAAACATATCAATTTGAAACTATCATTCCCAATAATATATCTATAGAAGGAAAGGATATAGTGCACTTCAAATTGATTAACTCATATGCACACAGTGATCACCCGAATATTTGTTTGGTCAGCATCTTTTCTCTTCTTTGCCAGAAATTTAGAAATATGAATATCATCATCCTAGTACACCAATGTGAAACACATTCAAAAAAAGGTCATATTGCACAAACTCCACTCTTTTTCAATAAATAGAAATTCAAACTTACTAAATCATCTATCACATATATGATCTCCTCTGCAAGCACCCTTTCTTCTTTGCTGCCCTACCGAGGTGCATTTTCCTATCCCAAATGGACACTATCTTTCTCATGCCCACCAATTCCTTGTTCATCCTTCCCCTATAATGGTAGGAATGTAAATCTCACATAAAATTCAAATGTATGTGTAGACATCCAAATTTGACCACTCCCATATGGTCAAAGTCATCTTCTTAATCATCCCTTTGCTCTTTTAAAATCATCCTCTTTGCTGGTATTAATTAAATCATTCATTTAATTAATACTATGTTTCTTGCATAAGGTTTCCCAAGGTATCTAATTTAATAAATACTTTTCCCCCTATTTCCTCTCTAAATTAAATGAATGCATCACTTTATTTAATTTAGTCATAATATCTTTTGGAATTTTAAATTCCCTATTTTCTCTCTCATTGTCACATCCTCTGACTTTTGCAAGTTGGCCTCTAATCCCTCTTAGCAATCTAACCCTCTTTCTTAGTCATAATTAATTTATGATTAAGATGTGCACACCCCTAATCATCATTAGGGTCCCATTCTCCATAATTTCCCACTTGCCTCTAATGAGTCCTTAATTAGTCTAATCAAGTACTTGCACAACCTTAATCACTCAATTAGGTCATCCCTAATCCCCATATCATTTATGGAATGTGTCCTTAGTCAACTTCA
Source organism: Sequoia sempervirens (assembly GCA_007258455.2). NCBI lineage: Eukaryota > Viridiplantae > Streptophyta > Pinopsida > Cupressales > Cupressaceae > Sequoia > Sequoia sempervirens. Next base: position 454,373,367 of record VDFB02000017.1, read on the forward strand.
TTAAAGGATTTCTCTTTTTGAACAAGGCATCTCCATTCCCCATGTGAATTTTTAATTCACATTTAATCCCCCAATGCATTTAAAGGAATTTTAAATTCCTTCTCTCATCCCCATGAGAATATTTGAGGAATTTTTAATTTCCCCATTTGTCCTCTCACCCACATGGGGATAAGTACCTCCTTTATGAGGAGATCTTGTCCCAACCCCAAGGTACTTTGTACTCCCTCCATGTCATGTACTATCCTTCCACCTCATGTACACTTCACCCTTTTTAGGCCATATCACTTGCCACATGTCAAGATGTGAGGGCTTGTGAGTTCTCAACTCACCTTAGCCCTACATTTTGATCTTGGTGGCTCAATCTTGACCATCCATTTCCCTAGAGATTTCCAAAATCTCTATAAATACCCCCTCTTTTCTCTCATTTTAGGGAGATCATGCATTGTAGCCAAACTCTTGCAAATTTTTCCTAGAATCCATACTTAGCCATTTTCATGCTTACACCCACTTTTATCCACCTTCATATCATCATCTAGCTTGCATTTCTTGCCATCCAAGGATCACACACACCAAAGATCGAAGGGCCAACCAAAGGATCGATTCGAGACAAGGTATAAGGTTTCATTTTGTCATCTTTATTTTGTGTTGAATCCAACTAGGCTAATCTTGAGGTGTAGGTCATTTTTGGTGTTATTTGCATTACTTTGTTTGCTGCTCATTTTCTAGTACTCAAATTCGACCTATCACATTTCTGGCACGCCCAGTGGGACCCACAAATGGGTCTCTTGCTTTTACATTTTCTATTTTTTGACTTTTTGCAGGTACAGGTTATAGAGGGGCGGACCCGACCTAACAGACAGGCAGACCCGCCCTCCACAGGTGGACCTGACCCTCTCCAGGGGCGGACCTGCCCTCCCTAGATTGCAGAAAGTGGTTTTAAAAAAAAAAATCATAGAGGGGCGGACCTGACCTAACACACAGGCAGACCCGACCTAACAGACAGCCGGATTTTCTCCAGACAGCTAGATCTTCCCTCACAGATAGGTGGATTTGCCCCATATAGCTTTTTTGAAAACGTGAAATTTTAGTTTTTTAGAATTTTTTTGACTATTTTAAGGGTTCTTAGCCCCTAATTAGGAACATAGTTTAGTTAAAAGGGGTCAATCAACCTTGTATGTTGTGTTTTTGGGTGAGCTATTTGATGTATCCAATCCCCTTGCGCCATTCGGCGATCCTGGATGATGAGAAATCGTAGCTTACCACGTCTTTTGATTCTACCTATTTTACTTTTCTTAGTGGGACCTGCTTGGGGATTTCATCACCCCAAGGGACGATTCCAACCATGCATACCGGCGGGGTATATAAAGGGGGGAGAGCGAAAGTTGTACCTCAATCCAACCACATAATTGGCGAAGCATCGAGATGATGTGAAGAGTTGGTCCGAGCCTTCTAGGTTCCCGACTCACGCTTGTAACGGGTTGGTGTTCATGGTTTGGGCCTCACGTACCGAGTGTATATTGAGGACTCCCTAGTAACCATGTTTATCCTAGATTAGAGGACTTTGTCAGCTATACCCCTCTACTAGACTTAGGCTTGTGCTGTCTGAATTTTCTTATTTGTGCGAAACCAGTGATTGTCTGCTTTGCTTCACTTTGACATAGCCTTTCGATTGATGACTGTTGTGTTTTCAATCCTTTGCCTTGGTCTTTTTTGTCAAAATTCAAGTTAAACCCTCCTTGGGAGAACTTGCCCTCATCCAGGGGCGGACTATCCCTAAAAACTGGTTCTTTGGAGACTAATTTTGACCTAATTTCATTAGTTTTTGCTCCTTGGGCGGACTTGCCCTCATCCAGGGGTAGACTTGCCCTAAAAACTAGTCCTTTGAAGCTTGTTTTTGACATAGTGTGGTCAGTTTTTGACCTAGTGTGGTCAGTTTTTGCTCCTTGGGCAGACTTTCCCTCATGCAAAGGCAGAATTGACATTCAAATCAATCCTCTTAGAGTCAGTTTTAACCTAGTTTGGTCAGTTTTTGCTCCTTGGGTAGACTTGCCCTCATGCAGGGGTGGAATTGACATTCAAATCAGTCCTTTTAGAGTCAGTTTTGACCTAGTTTAGTCAGTTTTTGCTCCTTGGGCGGACTTGCCCTCATCTAGGGGTGGACTTGACCTTTTGACCAACTTTTTTTGGGCCTGTTGTGACCTATTTTGATCAGTTTTGTACAAGGGCGGACCTGACCCTTGATCTATCAACTTTTTTATCCACTTCGCCAGCCAGAACTATCGTTTCGCCATCTCGATCATTTGTCTTCTCGTTCTAGACTTTTGTCCACCTGTTTCAAGAATCCATTCATCATCCTAAACGTTCATCCCCTCGGCCCATGCATCCGTACATCCATTCAGAATTCACATTCTGGTTATCCTTTCCATGTTTTGGAACATCAGTATCCCATTGAAACCTTGTTGGAGCAGTTATCCGAATTGACCTAGGTGTTCATCTCTAATCGTCATCCATCAAAACCAACTTCGGATCGTCATCCATCCTAAGTCGGTCATCTTTGTTGGCCCAATCAATCCACTTCCATCTCAAGTTGGATTCGGTGCCATTATCATACATCCCCCCTTTGTTCGATTAATCAACACCTAGCATTACCAAGGATCACTCTTGAACTAGGGTTTCAGATCCCAGTCATTATCATCCATTCTAATCAATCATCAATTCAAATCAGATCGTTATATTGTCCAATCCTGATTGACTCATTTTCTACCGATCAACCTAGATCACTTCGGTCAAAATCGAATCAATCTCATCGAGCCCTAGCCTTAACGGCTGATCAATCATCCAATCAAACCAATCCTATTGAGCCACGTCATTTAATCGATTATCAAATCAAATCAATCCTTTCATCACCAAAATCATCCTAATCTGTCATATCATCTTGCATGCCCATTTAGACCCGGTCACAAACAAGGAAGATGGCCGAACAACAATCCCAACCAAACATCCTTCAAGATCCGAACAACACAACTAATGTCTCACAAGACCCCAATAATAGTGCAAACATCCCCCGGGATCCTCACAATGTCACCTCATCACAATCCAATATCGATGGTCAAAACACATCACCTCCCGGGGATGAAAACATGGTCATCCAACCTGAGGTTACGTTTAAGGAACACTTAAGTAACCCAGTCAATGTGCAAATGACAGATCGCCTTCTTGAAAAACATGGTGAAGAGATCTCGGCTCACCTAATTGACAAGGGTGTCAAACTGCCGTCAGGTGTCAACCTATCCAAGTATGGTAGCTCCACACCTAATGTACCCCAAAGTTCACATAACGTCTCAGGTAGCTCATACGTCCCCAATGTTCCTTCCGTAGAAGGTTGGCATCAACCTGAATTCGGCAACGTCGCTCTATATCCCATTAGCAATACCCCACATCCCAAAATCTTGGTCATAGGGACACCCCAAACCATTGACCCCAATGATCCTTTTTCCTTTGGCATGCCACAAAACGTCCTGCAACCACAACCACTAATGCTACCGGCACCACCCCCTTCGAATCCATCTCCTGTCAACACTGGGGGTAGCCCTTTCATTACCTTTCCTCCACCTCCTAGGGCCCTAAACCAACCATCACTTTCATATGCATCCCCACAGCCGCCTCAATCTAATCTACCCCCTCTAAATGCTCCTTTCGGTACCCAACAAACTCCCTTGCAAAATCCCCCTACGTTGTCCCAGCCGCCCCAACAACAACATCCACTATTTTCCTCGCAACAACCATCATATAAGCCGCAAAGCAATCTGTCCCGACTTCCCACTCAAACCATATCCCCTTTCCTCACATCTATCCTATGACCGCGAGCTCAAGCACAATACAACATGTCGTCTCGACCCACACAACATCTCACATCACATCAGCAACCACCATAGTATCCCTATTACCAATAGTAGTCCCAGTAGCAACCACCTTATGTGGCCTCCCAACAATCACAACAACCCCCCCAATATCAACGGGTCAATCCACAACATCACATCCAAGCGCCTCAGCAGCCCACCTCACATCTTTATCAAATGAATCCATATTATACCTCGCAACAACAACCCACGCATCAACAAAATCCATCGACATACCAAAAAGGAATGTCATCACTCCACCATCCAAACCCATACCTCAACGACCCAATGTTCTCTCAACAGGATCCTCTATCATCCTACCATCCATATCCATCCAACCAACCACCAGTCAACTCAGATTTGCTAGAAATTAAAGCTGCTTTGAGAGATCTTCAAGCAAGGACTGGCAAACAATCATTCAAAATCGAGGACATATGCCCATATCCATTCGATCCCTCCATCTCATTGATCCCCTTCCCTAAACATTTTGACATACCAAAATTCGACAGATATAGGGGGAATAAGGATCCCAAGGCCCACTTATGGGAGTTTTACTCCCAGTGTCAAGAAGTTATGCATAACGACAATTATCTCTTGTGCCTGTTCCTGCGGAGTCTGATAGGCATTGCCCTAGACTAGTTCATGACCCTTGAAAGAGGGTCCATAAAATCTTTTGCGGACCTGTCAGAAAAGTTTGTCTCCTACTTCTCCTTCAATTTGGAGAAGGATACTGATACCTTAGATCTCCTCAAAGAGAAACAATGAGAGGGAGAAACCTTCGCTAGCTATCTTCAAAGGTGGTGTGCATTAGCAAGCCGAATGAAAACCCCTTTAAGAGAGAAGGACATGGTCACCCTCTTCGTAGAGAACTCTCATCCCGACATGGCTCATAACTTCAGGTTACATTGTGTCACCACTTTCGCCGAGCTAGTAGAAAAGGGACCTATCCTTGAACGTGCCCTTGTTGCCAAGGGGCATGCCAAAATATATAACCAGGATAAAGAAAGGTCATTCAATGACAAGCCACATTTTTGGAACAAGAACAAGAATGTAGTAAATGACAGTGTCACTGATACTAAACATGTCCACGTGGCTAATACATCTCAGAGACAACAACCATCCGTACCTAACACCATATCGGTACGACAGGGGGCACCTTGCCCTCCTCAACAGTCAAATCAGAACAACCAGGGGAATGCTAAACATCAGTATGCTCAATTAGGAGAACCCCTGAGTGTTGTCTTCAATAAACTGTTACAGATCAATTATCCAATCACCTACCCTATCACTAAGCCACTTGATGAATCCAAGCCCAAGCCTTCATGGTTTAGGGAAAATGAATATTGTGATTTCCATAAAATCAAAGGACACTCTTTGAATAAGTGTCAGGGTCTGAAAAACTATGTCCAAGATCTCATTGATCAAGGAGATGTCAAGGTTGACACTAGTCAAGCTTCGTCATCCAATGCTCAATTGCAGATATATCAAAATGCCTTTCCAAATCATAATCAAGGCCTGAGCACCTCCAATAGTAATCCCCAAGATAGGAGCACAAATAACGTTAGCTATACGAATGTACCCCTTAATTACGAGGGTATTATTCATTACATTGAGTAGGTAGAACCCCGTGTATCCATGATCCATGTTAAAGCCAAAGACCCTCAATGTGTTGTTACTACACGACGAGCCCGCATCATTGTCCCTGCAACCTCCGCACCTGCCCCGTCAACTCCTATAAGCTCCCAGTACAACATCCTTGATCACTTAGGGAAGACCCCTGCTCATATCTCCATTTTGGATTTGCTTAAGTCTTCTCCTGTACATCAACAAATTCTCAATAGAGCCCTTCAGGAAACTCATGTACCTAATGACATTAATCCTACATGATTCCAAGCTTTGGTCAGACACCTGGCTTTATCGTATCAACTACACTTCAGCCAAAATGACATGCCAAATATCGATGTCATTCATAATCGCCCCTTGCATATCGAAGTTGTTGTTGCCTACCATAAAATAAAAAGGGTCTTGGTAGATAATGGCTCTGCCCTCAATTTATGTACTCTGAAATTCATAAAACAGGTGGGGTATACTCAAGCAAATCTAAGTAATCAGATCATCACCATCAAGGCCTATAATAACGCAGAAAGGAATTCAGAAGGAATTATCAATCTTCCTGTCCAAGTGGGACCTGTGGTTCAATACATTACCTGTCATGTCCTTGATTTGGACTTGCCATATAATCTCCTCCTTGGTTGCCCATGGCTCCATGCTATGCAAGCCATCCCTTCCACGTACCCTCAGTGCCTAAAATTTCCAGTCAACGGACAAGAAGTCACCATCTACGCTGACCCCCAACCATTTGACTATTGCCACGCTTTAGAAGCGTCCTTCCCCCATCTACATTATTGTACCGGGGTTGAAATGGGGGCATCTCAGTCATCATCTGCTAATCCACCCTACATCACAACAACCACTCCATCTTCCACCACTGATCCTACAGTCACAAAAGTCCAGATCATTGACAAGGGGTGTGGAGAATACGAAATGCATACTGCCCTTAATATAGCAACCATGCCCCCGACACCACACAAGTATGACCAACCTTCACATCCTACTCCAAAGGAAGACAAGACTGTCACTTTCAGTGGTAAAAACATCCCTACCACCAATTTCACGTCCCCTAGTATCAAGATAGATGCACTAGAAGAGGATATAAGTCAATGGGTATACCGAGAAGAACCCCAACCAGATCCCCCTCTAAAGGAATATTTTAAAGAAGCATATCCTTGGTTGGCTAAGTTTGCAGAAAAGTATAAGTACCAAGGTAGGGGTCTAGGAAAAGAAGAACAGGGGTGGTTGCAACCTATTGATACATCAAAGCTGCTGAAGAACGTAGGCATCAAATACGATAAAAAGCAGAAAGGCCCTGCAACATCGTCTAATACCTCCAATAGTGTCACCGTGGACAATGGCTCATTGGAAGACATACCCGAGGAGGAATTCATCATACATGCATACGATGACGTTGATCACATTGATCTATCATCCATGTTCGAATGCCTATCCGTCTGCACCATTATCCTATCCCTTCGCCACCCTGAGCTCATTGATTGGGACCTATGTAATAGCAAACCTGTCAATATTTCTACGGATACATATGTCAACCTCATGGGATTGGGGGAGGATGAACACTCCAGTCACAAAAATAAGAATAAGAAAAATAAAAAGCGGTCATCTAGTGAAAAACTCCCTGAGGCACTTCCTGAACTTGAAAAAGTAAAAATAAAGGACGCATCTGACGACGAAAACCTCGAGGAGGCACTAGAAGATGGAGATGTTCATATTCCCCTTGTGGGAACTCAGTTATTTGCCCGATCATCCATTCTAATCGAGGAGACTCAAGAAGTCAATCTAGGTACTGCTAAAAATCCTAAGATCACTTATGTAGCTAAATCACTCTCAGAGCAAGAGTATCCAGTCATCGTGCAGCTACTCCAAGAGGCAATCATTAACTTTGCTTGGTCATATTCAGACATGCCCGGCTTAGACCCTGCCTTAGTGGTTCATCATCTAGACGTTCACCCAGATGCCAAACCTATCAAACAGAAGCTCCACAAAATGCATCCACAAGTGGCATTGTTAGTCAAGAAGAAGTTGGAGAAGTTACTAGATGTAGGTTTTATCAGACCAATTGACTACTCTGAGTGGATCTCCAATATAGTACCAGTTGCCAAACCAAATGGAGACATTCAAATTTGCACAGACTTCAGGGATCTTAACAAGGCCTGCCCAAAAGACGACTTCCCTCTACCTAACATTGACATGTTGGTCAACCTCACGGTAGGACATGAAATGTTATCCCTTATGGATGGCTTCTCTGGTTATAATCAGATTCGAATTGCACCTGAGGACCAACACAAGACTGCCTTCATGACACCTTGGGGTACTTTTTGTTACAATGTTATGCCCTTTGGTCTCAAAAATGCAGGGGCAACCTATCAGAGGGAAATGACGGTCATCTTCCATGACCTCATCCATATCATCATGGAGGATTATGTCGATGACTTGTTAGGGAAATCCAGAACACGAGCTGAACATCCTACCATCCTAAAAAAGATCTTTGAACGGTTAGAGCATTACAAGTTGTGGCTAAATCCAAAAAAATGTGTCTTTGGGGTTACCTCATGAAAACTGTTGGGTTTCATAGTCTCCTGAAGGGGTATTGAAGTTGATCGTGCCAAGGTGAAGGCTATTCTAGACATGCCACCTCCACGCAATCTGAAGTAGCTAAGAAGCCTCCAGGGGAAGATGCAATCCATTCATCAGTTCATAGCCCAGCTCACAGACAAGTGTCAGCCATTCACTCATCTTCTGAAGAAAGACTCCACCTTTCAATGGAACCAACAATTTCAGATAGGTTTCAATAAAATCAAGGAATATTTAGCTCATCCACCGATCTTGATGCCACCTATTCCAGGGAAACCCCTCCTGCTTTACATCTCTGCCACTTTAGTCACGCTGGGGGCATTGTTGGCACAACATGATGAGTCATCTAAAGAGAGAGCAATCTATTACATCAGTCGGACACTGGTTGGCTATGAATTAAACTACTCTCCCATGGAAAAGGCCTACCTAGCGCTAGTCTTCAACACATAAAAATTTTGACATTACATGCTCAGCCATCCAGTCAAATTAATTGCTAAAATTGATCCACTGAAGTATTTGTTATCTAGAACCACTCTGACTGGCTGCATGGCCAAGTGGGTCATGCTCCTAAGCAAATTTGACATAGAGTATGTGGAACGAAAAGCCATAAAGGGACAAGTCATAGTTGATCAGTTGGCCGAGGCACCATTAGTAGATGCTTACCCTTTGGACACTGAATTCCCAGACGAGGAAGTCTACACAGTTACAAAAGCACCAGCTTGGACGCTATATTTTGATGGCTCATACACTCATAATGGATCAGGCGCAGGGATTTTATTAATTACCCCTCAAGGTGACTACATTCCAAAATCATTCAGGATAGAATTTCCATGTACCAACAACATCGCAGAGTACGAGGCCCTCCTAACTGGCCTCTGAATTGCAAAACAGTAGCATATAACTCACCTGAAAGTCTTTGGTGATTCATTATTAGTCATCAAGCAAGTTAATGATGAATTCCTCACAAAGGATGATAAGTTGTTACCCTATAAGCGCATGGTTGATGATTTCAAGAAATATTTCACTTTCATACAATTTGACCAAATTCCTCAGGTACAGAATAAAATGGCAGATGCAATGGCCACTATCGGTTCCTTGATTGACATGCCTAAAGATCGAATAGAATGTGAGTTTCTTGTCGAACAACTTTTAATCCCTGTATATGATATTCCTAAGACTGATATGGTGTGTGATATCGTAGGTCCCACCTCCCCCTGGTACCAGGACATATATACCTATCTCCATGATAATATCATACCCCCAGAACTTACACGCAATCAACGCAAACCCTTCGTTCATCACTCTTCCTGATACATCATTGTCGGTGATATGCTTTATCATCGCGGGTATGATGGAATCCTCCTTAGGTGTTTGAATGAGACTGAAGCCTGCACGACACTAACAGAGGTACATGGTGGTGTTTGTGGAGCTCACTCAAATGGTATGGCTCTAGCCACAAAAATTCTTCGAGCAAGATATTACTGGCCTACACTAGAGCATAATGCTTGTGAATTTGTGAAGAAGTGTCTTCCATGCCAACAACATGTAGATTTGATTCACACTCCAACACAAGATCTTCAACCCCTCCTAGCATCATGGCCCTTCTCTCAATGGGGTTTCGACTTGATTGGCAAGATTTATCCACCATCATCCGACGGACATACATTCATAATCACTGCCACTAAATACTTCACTAAGTGGGTGGAAGCCATGCCGCTTTCACAAATAACTGGTATTCAGATCTCGAAGTTCATCCTGTACCATATTCTCTGTAGATATGGTATCCCATCCACCATCCTTTCCGATAATGGAAAACCCTTCAAAAACCAGGCCATGAAACACCTCTATGACACCTTTCACATCCAACATCATTGGTCAATGCCTTATTACCCCTAGGGTAATGGTCAGGAAAAATCAACCAACAAGACCCTCATCTGCATTCTTAAAAAGGTTGTCAATAACACTGGTCGAGATTGGCATCTCCATATTCATCCCGCCCTCTGGGCATATCGCACCTCCATCCGTACCCCTACAGAGGCCACTCCCTATTCTTTGGTCTACGGTGCCGAATCCATCTTGCCAATTGAAGTTGAGATCCTGTCACTCAGAATTTCCCTAAAAAATCTTATCAATGAGGAGGACGCTCGTGTTGTACGGCTTGCACACCTGGAGTTACTTGATGAAAGGAGAATCAAAGCCTACGATCACCTGCAAGCATACCAGAATCGCCTTAAGTGTCACTACAACAAGAAGGTTCACGCTCGACAATTTCAGGTAGGTGATCTTGTCCTCAAAGAGAATCAGCGTACTCAGCAAGACCGAGACAAAAAAGGAAGATTTGAGGCAAATTGGTTGGGGCCCTATATCATAGCCGCTAAATATGGATCTGGGGCATACAGGTTGACTACTCTTGAAGGAGATCCCCTTAACAAACCCATCAAGATAATGCATCTCAAGAAGTTCTACGCCTAAGTCCACTTGGTAACCCCACCTATCAAAAAATCAAAAATCAAAAAAATAAAAATAAAAATAAATAAATCCAAAAATAGTAAAGAAAAATAAGTTCATCCTATGGTGAAAACCACCTTTTGGTGGCGCCTTGGATAAGTATGGATGGTGAAAACCTAGTAATAGGCGTCATCCGTAGAGGGCTTAATCATTATCTACCTAGCATCCTTGTTATTTTATGCTTTCATCCACACTATCGTCTTCATCCATCCCATCCTTGACCACTTGGTATATTTTGTTTGAGCATTGGACGACCTGTCTAACCTATCCCCCCATCCAGAGCTTTTCAGTATCCCACTCTGAGCTAATGTCATTCATCTCATCTATAGTCGGTCTGTGTTATCACATAGGTTTATCCATCGTGTCGATCTTCATCTAGATCTCATCTTGTCGCACCACCTGTCGAACTGCATTGTCCCTGCGATGTCACGTAGGCAAGGCTGATCATTTGATCTGCCCCCGGGGTATTCTAACCATCACATCTTGGTCATCTTTCGTTCACTGTCATCATCCTCTTTCTGCTTTATCCATGGTTTTTTCATGAACTACGAGGGCTCTGCGCTTTCATGTAGACAAGGCTAATCTCTGATCGGCCCCCGAGCCCCTAGGTTTGTAGGATATGTCAGTCTGTGTCCTTGACTGGCTCGTTATTCTCAATTAAACTCCCCTATTATCAGGAGATTTGGTTAATGAAAAATATCTGGCGTCAAACCGGGTCATTCTAGTTTAGTATCCATCTTCGGTCTCAACAGGATGCATCCTTCCTAGCAGACCTCATCAACGTCATCCATCACCTTGATCCTATGGAAAAGGACGTTTTGATATTGATTATGATATTTTGATGTTTTGGAATTTATTTGTCATTTGAGCTCCCTATCAACACTTTTCATGGTCACCTTGGTCCATCATATCATGGTGTGCTTTGACTAGTCAACATAGGGGTTTATCTTGGTCTTTTCTTTGTTGCTATCTTCTCGGTTGTCTCACATAGTACCTACCAAGACCCCTGAGGTCTTGTGTTATTACGCTGGGGCATCCTTGTGTGTTTGTGGTTATCCCAATACCTGGTCTGACCAAGGTCGTCATGACCTTGGGGATGTTGGGGTAGCCCTTTTTGTTTGTTGTGTTTGTTTCATGCATTGGATGCCAACTCGCCTTGGTCTTATATATTAGGGTATCCGGTATCTTATGCTATAGCAAAAATTAGTGCTCCAAAGATGGCGACTCATATTAGGATTGTATTTCATCATCTGTTGCATTGCATTTACCCTATGATTTTGGTTGTGCGAATACTTTATGCCGCCCTCTCCCATTCTTCTTAGGATGCTAAAGGTTTTTGATAGATGAAGAATTACACCCATTTTTCACAAACCACTACATACCCATCTCCCATTATCATGTCAGTTCTTATTGACACTTATGACCATGTGTTATTTCCTTTCATCATTAATTCACTATAAAATTACAGGAACATTATCGCATATTAGGTTCATTCTATTAACCACACCTACATCGCCATCTGCATCACAACGCATTAGAATCACACATATATCGCCACCTGCATCACAAAATGTCAGACTCATATTACATCACATCTCTGCATATAACAACCATTGCATAATCATGGCATATCAGATCCTCCATCCCATACATCTCATACATCATATCATCATTTAAGTTGTTTAGGATAATATAGATTTGTTATTCTAAGCATCTCATAAGTCACCACATTTGCATAAATCATACATTTGCATAATCATAGCATATCACATCATCAATCTCACCCATTTCATAACATATCATCATTTAAGTTGTTTAGGATAATATAGATTTGTTATTCTAAGCATCTTATAAAATATTTGTTATAAAATATTCATACAGAATCCATCACATACATATATGTCAATAGATCAACTAGGCATCCATACACATAAGCCATCATAGATACAACATGGGCATACATCATATCACCAAGTGCATATCTGCATTAATAAAATCATCCATATTCCACAAGTATCATATACCCAATCATCCACATAAGCATGTAGGATCATAAACATGTGCATAAATAAACCAGAAGTATCCATCTACATAAGCTGGAAATATCATATACATGTGCGTACATAAACCAAATCACCCATCACAAAAGGAAATATACTGTATAGTGTCAATAAGGACTGTCCCATATCATAATCAAAACAATACAATGTACATCATATGTCCATTATACATCAAAATCCATCATATATCCATCACATAGCCCTCATACATCATAAAATAAGGTACAAAATCTAGAGATATGGAGCATCTCTGATCTCTGTCGATAAGCACTACACGCTCCACCTTGCATCTATCAAAAAAAAAACTGTCATCCTGTCACCTCCTGATTGAGCTACCCGTATCTGATCTCTATGGTGAATCAGGTACTGATCTCCTACCTGGAGTGACACCTGGTGAATCACTGTAACCTCTGGTCCGTGTCCCCAATGACTGAGATGGCCCTGGCATTTGTGGTGCCTATTAAGTGTACTGGAATAGTCACTGGGCCGGGTCTGGCATTGCATGGTAGTACACGGCCATCCAAAATCCTGCCTCCCTCGCATTCTCCTCTCGCTCGGCAACCTGAAACTGAGCAGAATTCTGCTCCTGATGATATCTATCCTGATCTCTCGAGATCAGTCTCCTCTCCTACTCCCAGGCCTCCTGGGACAGTTGTAGTTGTGTCATCTTTGCCTGAATCCGATCTCTTGTCTCCTCGGCAGCCACTGCCCTAGCCACTGCAACATCCCTCTCCCCCTGTAATCCCTGTGAGTCTGTCCCTATCATAGCACTGGCCTGCACTAACTGCCACTGCGCCACTACTACGTCTCGCTCACCCTGCAACACCTGCATCCATGTCTCTGCAACATCCCTCTCTTTGTGCGGACTGTGCCTGGACCTCTGTTGCATCTCTATCTCTCTGTAGTGCCTGCAGTCTCAACTCGTCAAAATCTTGCTCCTATCGCAACCCTGACACCTATGATACCACTGCATCCCTCTCTCTCTGGAGAGACTGAACCCCTAACTCTGCCACTAGCCTATCACTCTCAGCCACCTCAGCGCGTGCCTGTGCCAAATCCCTGTCTCCCTCTAAGACCTGCACCTGTACCTGTGCCACAACTATCTCTGACCGCAGCATGCGCATCTCTCTCTGTGTCTCCTCCTCCCTCTACTACATCAGTCCCATGTCCCTGGCTATCTGCTCTAGACAGTCCACTTTGTCCCTGAGCTCGGCCCACTCTTAGTGCCAGTCTGCTCTCTCTCTCCATAACCAATGTAACTGTCTTTGTAGATCCTCTGTATCCCCTACAGTCCCTATCCTAGTCTCTGATGGCTCCTACCCTATCCCCCCTCTGATAGCCTGTCGTATCACCGCCTCTGCCACCAAGTGATCTCGCTCCCATCTCGCAGCATCTCCCTCCTCATGCTCCCTGGCCACCTTTGCTCACAACCTCTCAATCTCTGCTCGCAGATCAACTGCCTCACCCATGTCTCATCTCTCGCTCTCGTCAGTCTCCACTCTGCATCTAATGCTAGTGTGGCTAGGGCTAAATAGTTTCTCTCACCCTGGGAGAATCATGTCTATAGCTCACTTAGCACTGCCTCTAACCTGACCTGCTCTGCCTCTATCTACCATAACCGCTGGTAACTAAGGCGCAATCTCTCTACGGTCCCTCTCAGTACCACTGCGGGGTCCTCTCCTCTAGGTGGCAATGTCGACAGTGGTTGGAGGTCGTACACATCCGTGTCAATATCCATCTCTCGTGGCTCATACCCCTCGCTCTCCGTCGATGCCTCCATCACATCCACGTCTATCACCGAGGGGGGTCCATCTCTCCCTATCACCCTCTCCTGTGCTCTGCTGGCCTCACCCTCCTCCTGTCTCTGTCACTGATACCCTCTGGTAGCCATGTCTGCCTCATGTCTCTCTCGCGCTCTGCTAGTCTTAGCCTCCTCCCCCCTCTCCTACCACTAGCCTCATCCTCTCCCTCCTCTCCTCCATCCCCTCTAGATTTGCGTCGTCGTCTCCTCCTCCTGGCCGCCCTAGCTGGCTCCTCGGCTACTCCAACAGCCTCCTCTCTCGTCCTCCTAGCTGCCCTAGCTGGCTCCTCAGTTGCTCCCACCGCCTGCCGTCCTCCCCTTTCCTGACCTCCTCTCTGTCCACCTCGAGGTGTCGGTCCCTTTGCCCTCAGCCGTCTCTTGTCCTCTAACTCGAACCCTAGTGCCCCCTCAATCGGCACTACTAGGGTAATCTGTGGCGGTGGATGTCACCTGAACCACTGTCGGTATCGATCTGTCACCCCTGCATCTCTCAGACCCTCCCACCTGTCGAGGTATGGCCTAAACTGTAATGTCTCCAGCTCCTCCCACACCGCCTCCAAACTCAATGGAGCCCCCCATGGCCGCTCCCGTGACAGTCGTTGGAATTTCACCCACCCCCCGAAAATGTCCTGTCTCACTCCAAACTATCATGTCACCCGATCAGGTCTGTGTAGCTCCACTATAATTAGAATCCGCCCAATAATATAACAACGCTTGAAGAAGTAACCGCTATGTGCCGCCTCATCATCCCTCCAACCCCTGAAGCGCCGCAGCATATAGGGACGCCACACTATCATCTCCTCCTACACATCATCCAACCGTCTCCTCCACACATCCACATCTCTCACATCCCAATACTGCAGTATCGCTCATGCCTCTGTCCCCCAACCCCAAGCCATGGCATCTCTGTCATCCTACACTCCTACTCTGTGCACGATCAGTCTAGTCACCCTGATGTGCTCCCACGCCCAAACTTGTAGTAGTGTCACATGGGCCACACTCAGCACCTTTCGGTAGCATACCCGATTCATGTCTCGATAAAGCTGTGCTAGCATGCATGTCCCCCATGCAAATGCCCCTCTCGGCCCTCGATGATGTGTCGAATCACCTCGACAAATCTGAGGTGTAAGAATCGACCGCTCCGATCTAGCACTAGGATCCCGCTAATCAGTCCCGCTAAGTATAAGGACAAAACCGGCATCCCCCTGCAAGACAACATCCTATCCACATCCAACTGACCCCCCTGAACCGGTAGATCATCACTACCGAAAACAACACGCACGGACTCATCCAGTGCCTCGCCCTCTGACCAGCACTCGCTAACCGGAAGCCCTGTTATAGGGAGCCTCAAAATCCGCCAAACATCCTCCAAGGTCACTGTCATCTCCCCCATCGGTAGATAGAATGTCGATGTCTCCAAGTCCCAACACTCTATCAGCGCTGTCAACATGGCCCTATGGGCCTTCATCGTCGGATAGGACATCATGTGCAATAGTCTTGCCTCTGACAGTCTTTGGTGCTCCATGCCTGTTATTTGTGCCACGCATCTCGCCAAAACCTGGGACCGTCTCTCTCGCGTCCGCAAGCTCTCCACTTTCTGCATCCATCACAACAACAGCTTGTCAGTTCCTTTTCCTCATATCATCTTATCCTACAGTTTTTAAACCCTCACCGCCCCTCCCAGGATTTCCCTTGCCCCTTCGACTTGTCTAATCCATGTCTCTCGTCCTTCTACAACCTTTTTTGTTTTTACTCGGTCTTCTCGTCTTCACACCCGCCCCGAGCCTAGGCGATCCCGCCCAAGCTCCTGGGCGGACCTGCCCTTGAGCCTGCGGGCAGACTCGCCCGAGCTCGCAGGTGGACCCGCCCTCAAGCCTGGGCGGACCCGCCCGAGCTCGTGGGTGGACCTGCCCTCGAGCCCGGGCGGACCCGCCCGAGCTCGACAGAACTGCCCTCGAGCACAAGCGGAACTGCCCTCAAGCCCAGGCGGACCCACCTGTGCTCGTGGGTGGACCTGCCCTCGCGCCTGGGCGGACCCACCGAGCTCGGGCGGACTCACACAAGCCGCTTGGGTGGCACTCCGCCTGGGCATAGGCAAACCTGCCCGGGCCGCCTAGCAGTGCTTCGCCTAAGCGCAGGCGGACCCGCTCGAGCCTACCGGCGGCGCTCTGCCTGAGTGGGGCGGACCCGCCCGGGCACAGGCGGATCTGCCTGCCCGGACAGGCGGACCCACCCCCGCTCGGGTGGACCCGCCCTCCCGGATGGGTGAACCCTCCTCATGGCTGGGCGGACCCGCCCGCCTGGCTAGGCATATCCGCTCGGGCCTAGCTTGGCCACCCCCCCCACCGCCGTCCCACCTAACCTGACACTCGCCAAAAGGGCAAAACAAAACAGCAAAATAAAATTATTATTTTTTTCCCCGTAACCCTTTTTTCATCCCGACCCACCGCATAAAACCCATATCCTTGTTTTTTGAGAAAATTAGACAAATTAAATGAAAACACAAAGTGGGGTTTCGGCCTAACCTGATAGGGCACATCACACTCCTCGAAAAATCACTGTCTCTCATCCCCCCGCTGAATGATGTCTGAATCATATTCTGGCATCGTGTCTCCTCCTTGTCTTGCTCTCTCCTCCTCTTCCTCTTCTCCTCACTTGACAGCTATCCAAATGAGGAGAAATAACCCCCACATTCCTTTTTATAGTTTTTCCCCCCTTTTTTTAACTTTTTAAAATGAAAAGAATTTTTCCTTTTATTTAGCTTTTTTGGGCCTCAACTATTCCCCTCCCCCCTTGTCTTCCCAAGGCCACCATTTCCACATTGTGGACCTGTTTTTCTCTGTTCAAGCACCAATCTTCTCGGTTTTTCGTGTTCTTTCCATCGACATATACCACTTCATCCTTTCGAGAAGTTTCCCAGGGCCCCCTTTTTCGTCCCCGTCTCATTCTCGAGGAGGCATACCCTACCATCCTCTCCCAATTTTCCATCATAAGCCTTCCCTCGAGGGTAGCTCATAATCTCTCCCATGCTAGGGCATCTCTTTTCCAGTCACTTCTTCCATAGAGTCGTCTATGATTTATTTTTCTTCGAAACCCTATTATCCTAATAATGCTTCGAAGAGGGGCAAAATATAGACATCCAAATTTGACCACTCCCATATGGTCAAAGTCGTCTTCTTAATCAGCCCTTTGCTCTTTTAAAATTGTCCTCTTTGCCGGTAGTAATTAAATCATTCATTTAATTAATACTATGTTTCTTGCATAAGGTTTCTCAAGGTATCTAATTTAATAAATACTTTTCCCCCTATTTCCTCTCTAAATTAAATAAATGCATCACTTTATTTAATTTAGTCATATTATCTTTTGAAATTTTAAATTTACTTTTAAATTCCCTATTTTCTCTCTCATTGTCACATTCTCCAACTTTTGCAAGTTGGCCTCTAATCCCTCTTAGCAATCTAACCCTCTTTCTTAGTCATAATTAATTTATGACTAAAATGTGCACACCCCAATCATCATTAGGGTCCCATCCTCTATAATTTCCCACTTGCCTCTAATGAGTCCTTAATTAGTCTAATCAAGTACTTGCACAACCTTAATCACTCAATTAGGTCATCCCTAATCCCCATATCATTTATGGAATTTGTCCTTAGTCAACTTCATTAAAGGATTTCTCTTTTTGAACAAGGCATCTCCATTCCCCATGTGAATTTTTAATTCACATTTAATCCCCCAATGCATTTAAAGGAATTTTAAATTCCTTCTCTCATCCCCATGAGAATATTTGGGGAATTTTTAATTTCCCACTTGTCCTCTCACCCACATGGGAACAAGTACCTCCTTTATGAGGAGATCTTGTCCCAACCCCAAGGTACTTTGTACTCCCTCCATGTCATGTACTATCCTTCCACCTCATGTACACTTCACCCCTTTTAGGCCATATCACTTGCCACATGTCAATATGTGAGGGCTTGTGAGTTCTCAACTCACCTTAACCCTACATTTTGATCTCGGTGGCTCAATCTTGAGCATCCATTTCCCTAGAGATTTCCAAAATCTCTATAAATACCCCCTCTTTTCTCTCATTTTAGGGAGATCATGCATTGTAGCCAAACTCTTGCAAATTTTTCCTAAAATCCATACTTAGCCATTTTCATGCTTGCACCCACTTGTATCCACCTTCATATCATCATCTAGCTTGCATTTCTTGCCATCCAAGGAGCACACACACCAAAGTTCGAAGGGCCAACCAAAGGATCGATTCGAGACAAGGTATAAGGTTTCATTTTGTCATCTTTATTTTGTGTTGAATCCAACTAGGCTAATCTTGAGGTGTAGGTTGTTTTAAGTGTTATTTGCATTACTTTGTTTGCTACTCATTTTCTAGTACTCAAATTCGACCTATCACAGTATGCAACCAATTCATTCAAAATATCAAAATACACATTAAAAAGTATATTTCAAAATCACCCTTTCTTCCACTTTCTTCCTCTAAAGGAGCCTTGAAACTTTTGGTCGTCTATACTCCCTCTTCTTATCAATGTTGGATGTAGCAGTGGGAGGAAGAACATGATCTTGTGCTTTCATGGGTAGTGCCTCATCTTCCAAATCAAATATACCTTGCTCAAGCCCAACATTCACTTCTCAATCATCATGTTGTCATGCCATGTAAGTTAAAGGCGCATGAACCTTGAATACATCAAACAAAAAAAATAAACCAACCAAAATTCATATTTAAGATTTCATTTCCACATTACCTTTTTCTTTCTCTCATAAAAGATCAATATTCTTTTCCTTCTTTCCTCCTTCCTCTTCTTACTATTGTATGATTGCATTGTAGATTTCACCTCCCTCTTTTCTTCATGAGGAAGTTCAAGGAAGTATTTTTTTACCATACACTAGGCATACCCTTTCAATAACATGTCTTCTCTACATATTATATTGTACCTCATCTAGTTGTCCATGCCATTCTCCATCTTTTGATGATATTGTTTCACTTTCTCAACAAGAGAAAGTGGGCATTATCATTCTCCCCCCATCACACTTTGGCCATGCTTTCATGGAATCAAAAGAGGAAATTGGTGTTCTAACACCCTATTCACGTTGAACATTTTGAAATCAAAAAAGTATTTTCCCTTCCCCAATGCTACATGAAACATATGTACAGTAATATAGATATTTGCTACCCAACCATTCTATTATGTGATGAGTAGCATCCTAGACAACAAATTCAAAAAATTAAATAGCATACCATATGTAGAGGAGGGGAAGCAACTGCCACGGGACCCCAAGTCATGGGAGGGTCCAAAGCAATAGGCTACCCTGATATACCTCAAGATTTTCTAAGTAATTTGAAAAGGTTAAGTGCTTAGGGTCAAAAAGGAAAAACAATCAAATTGCTATTGTCCTTCTGCTAACCTGAATGTTTTAGGAAGTCAAGCGAGCTGATTCCCAGAGTTCAATCTACAACTCAGATAGCTCACTACTTGAGGATGACAACATAGAACATAGACTCCAGTGTGACATGCTAGCATCTCAATGGGGTACTAGCATCCATACAATTAGAGGACTTTTGTGATAGATAAAAACATTGAAAATGCAACTAACAACTTGACTAAGAGATTCTATGCTATACTAGAATGTAAAGGAAATACAAAAATAGAGTACAACAAGAAGAATACTTTAACTAGATATGCTTGAATTGACAAAGGATGACAAGATAGTACTAAAGTTCATGCAACTTGATTCTTTGAATAGCTCCAACCAAGAAGTACCTACACAGAGAAGAATGGAAAAATGTTGTGGTTGTATTTAGAGGACTTCCTTAGTCAATCCCCCGCTTTGGTGTTCCACCTCCACGGACAGCCAGATAGCAACGATTGTATGGAAAGATGAAAAACAAAGTATAGAAATGGAAATACCAAGAAATACTCAAACAATAATATGCTAAAATATAAATATGATAATGCAAAGGTAAATGAAAATGGTGGATATCACCTTCTCAACCACGTGCTCTCAAGGAAAATGTAGGAAGGGGTGTTCTTCCAAGCTCTCAAAATCCAATTTTGTCTCAAAAATGGAGAGGAGGAGCCAACAAAACAACTTGTAGCTACAATGGAGGTGGTGGTGCAACTTGAAGGAGTTGAAAGTGAGTGTGTAGATTGAGGCCAAGATTGAATCGATCCAAGAAGCTATCAAGAAGAAGGAATGAATGGAAGAATAGGTGATTTGAAGGAAATGGGAGGCAAAAATATTGTTTGAATTCGATCAAGGGAACAACAAAAATTACACTTAGTGTCCAATAGAGGAGTGTAACACTTCTGTAGATTCCAAAGGAAAGATTTCTATTAGGATGGAATTGTGCCACACAAATGTCCACATGATGTGCTAGCGTCCCCGATAGAAATTCCCCCATCGACACACAAATGAGTTTCCAAGTGGATAGGGATAGGTGATGGGTGTATGGATTGCATTATTAGATTTAATTCTCTAAGGTAGGGGGTAATGGAAATTTGGAATTTTCCTAGGGGATTAAATTCAAACCATTAATTTTTTCCCCCACTTTAGTGAGCATACATGTCAGTGAGTGTTGAGGTAAAGTAGAGAAAAAGTTGAAAAGCATATACCTGAACCATCAAGGAAGCAAATTGCAATCTAATATGCTCGAACGTGCAAGAGAGAGAGATGGCTCCACAAGTACTTAGTCCTATGGAAATTTGAACAAAAGTTTTGTAGGTGCTCGGTCCTATAGAATCAGCTCCATGGGTGCTCGGTCTTGTATAAGGTGAAAAAATCTTCTATAGGTGCTTGGTCCTATAAAGGAGGCGCCATAGGTGCTTAGTCCTGGGGGGCCAAAAATGAAAGGATTTATGGAGTCTAATTGACCCTTATAGGTGCTTATTCCTGCAAGGAAAGATCAACGATGTGATTAGTCCTCCAATCTTGATTGTGAAAGCAACTTCACAAGTGCTCGGTCCTACAAAGCAACATGTTAATTCATAGAAAAAACATGTTAGGCAAGAAAAATTCACGCAAATAGACAAACAGTCATATCTCAAAACAAGCAATTGAAGAAGAAGTTTTCAAAGGGGTTCCTCGGGAACCCTTCAAGATTGCAAGGGGTCCATGCAAAGGGATGCTCAATTTGAAAAGTGATGAATTTTTTGCAAATGATCTTGTCATCAAGGAATCCTTCTGAAAGATTCTCTTTCGTCAAGGAATCGAAAAATAAGAATGGCCTCCTCAGAGGTAAATCTTTAATTCTTTTTTCTATGAATTCAATTTTGAAAGAAAATATTACTAAGGGGATACTTATTGAAGAATGTGATTTTTGAAAAATGCAGAAAATTTTATCAAGGGATTCATTGGCGACCGAATACACCTTTTTTTAAAATTGGAGAGGTAGGAGCCCCCCTTAGGATGATGTGTGCGAACATGAGCATGTGGCATCCTAAGGAAAGGATGAAAATGCAAAGATGTTGTGGCCCAGGATACATGATGAGATGTAGATGTGGAAATTTTGTCGCACATGAGAGGGACAACACATAGGCACCACAACATAAAGAAGCAAGGAAAGAAGAGAGAAAGATAAATAAACAAAGATAAGCAAAGATGAAGAACTCAAGAGACAAGGGGATTTAGGAATCTAGGGTTAGATCATCTCATCAAAATAGGTAACTTGTAGTGTAGGAGAAAACAATCATCAATCCTAAGAATTCCCAAACCTGAAGAAAGGAACATGAAGACAAAATAAAAATAAAAAATTAGGTAAATGTGGAAGGGAGTCCTAAATGCCCCCAACACTTTGCATCATCCCCAATTGTCGAGAATCAAGATACAATATATAGAAGAATGATGCAACACATTGAGGAAGTTTATGACACAATTTTACTCATATATCCAAGAACCTACAAGGGTGACCAAGGTCCTCCAAGAACACACAAAAACAAGCACGAGGGAAACACAACACATACACAAATCTAATCAACAAATAAAGAAGAGGAACTCTCCTAGTCCTCATCAATTAGAAGGTCATCGTTCTCCCAATATAGATCATTATAAGGGGAGGGTGGGCGAGCCTACAAGGGAAAGGTAGCAAGGGGAGCACTATTGTGCATGTTTTTCACACACGCCCTACCGAAGGCAAGGACCCCCTTTTTCTTCGCTTTTACCTTGCTCCTGCTAGCTTGGTCCCTTCTCACTTGGTTCTATTTTAACTTCATTTTTTTGACTTTGGGGACAAGTTACCTATGGATTTGGGATGTTTTCGTGATGCCTAAGTGAATTGCCAAGGTTTCATTAGTTTTAAGAAGTTGTAGAAATTTCACTATAGGTTGTCGTCCATGGGTTTCCGTGTGCAGGTTTCCATCTATGGGTTTCCATGTGTAGGTTACCATCCATGGGTTTCCATGTGTGGGTTTCCATCCACGGGTCTCTGTGTGCGAGTTATTGTCCACAGGTTTTTCGTGTCTAGAATGTCGTTGCTAACTGCTCTAGACCCTTCGGCTTTCGCCTTCCAATTTTTTTCATTTCAAAAAGGGGTGCAAACTTCAAGTTTTCAACATATAGGGCCCATAAAATGAATGTTTCCAACTGTCCAAAGAGGTTTGAGTCAAATTCACCAAGTGTTTAGACATTGTGGAAACTTCATTGTGGAAGTCCCTTCGTGGAATGTTGTTGCAAACGGCTCTGGACCCTCTGGCTTCCGCATATCAAATTTTCACATTTTTCAAAATGAGTCAAATCTTAAGGAAATATGTCTAAACACTCTTTCTACCCCTTTTCCAACGTGCTAAAATTGAAAAATCTCAAATTTACAAAGTTTTGTGACTTTGCAGAAATTTCACTACGAGTTGCTATTTGTGGGTTTCCATGTGCAGGTTGTCATCCACGAGTTTTTGTCTATGGGTTTCCATGTGCAAAATTCCTTCCACAGGTTTCCATGTGTGGAATTCCATCCACGGGTTTCTATTTGTGGAAGTCCATCCGTGGGTTTCCATGTGTGGAAGTTTGTCTGCGGGTTTTCATATGTGAAATGTCATAGCAAATGGCTTTGGGCCCTCTGGCTTCTGCATTCCAAATTTATGCAATTTTTTAAAGGGGTCAAATCAATGAGGAATAGTTCTAGGCACCCTTCTAATGCATCTTTCATGTACTTAATTTGAAAAAACTCACAATTGCAAAGAGTTGTGGCTTTACTGAACTTTTCATGCGGGAAGCCACCTTGCGGCTGTCGTGGTCTCCAATGTTGTTTCTATGGCACAAACTTGTTCAACTTCCCACCTCACAGTATCTACATCTCATGGTTTCATGAGTCAAACACTTGAATCCCAAATATCAAAATCCTTAAGTAAAATGGACCATTGCAAGTCTACCCCTACGGGCTACCTCATGTGGAAGTTTGTTCACCAAATGTTGTTCCCAATGGAAAAACAAGCACAACCCCTGCATTTGATGATTCTGCTTCTATTTTCACCAAAGGGGTACAAAGTGTTTCCCAAACAAATTTTTGAGTCTTTTAGGTCTGCAAGGACCCACCCATGCAGGTCTCCACATGCTGGCCTCCATGCTCTCTTTGCCTTACAGCAGGACTATTGTGTATTTCCACTACATGGGTCCCACATGCCTTATTTCCCAAAATAAATATTTGAGCCAAGTAACAAAAATTTCAAGTCCAAACATCTTTTGTGGGTCCGACCTAGTAGACCGTTGTCCTCAAGAGGTTGTTACTCCTCGGTCGTTCTTAGTGGCTAAACCTTACCCTCTTCCCACCTAGCAACATCCTACCTCCCAGACCCCGCATATCCCATTTCTGCACTTCCCAAGTGATCAAGTCTCCAAAGTAAAACTAGGTAAAATGGAAAGTTTCCAAAAATGGGAAGTTTTTTTTAAAACGTGAAATTTTCTTGATGGACTATAAATTGATACATTTTAATATTTTAAATGAGGGAAATTCATCATTTTTTGGAGATTTAAATCATGATATTTTATGACATGGGTATTTTTAATGATGCTTGGAGGAATAATGGATCAATTCATTAAAACAACCAACATAGTAAGACATGTCAAGAGGGGAGATTTTAATTCAAATTGCCAAGGTGGATATGGGTTTACCTGTGGATGCATGCTAGGAGGATGCTACCTGAACATCTAATTTCCAAAGCTCGCTTAAGAATATGTATCGAGCAATACAACAGCTAGGGAAGTGCTTTCAAACAAGACAACATGGGGGCTATTTTATTTTCTGTTGATGAAGAGAAATCTACCAAGGCTGAGGATAATGTTTATGTTTCCAACTACAACATAAAGCAGCTAGAAGACAAAATAGCTACATGACGAAATAGACTATAAGACAAAATAGAGAAAAGATAAAATAGTCTATTTTTATATTCTAATCTATTGGGGTAGGTAAAACCCTAAACTAGAATGAATTTGAGCCATTCAGTGTAAATGAATCCTTTCCATTCATTATTCTTTTGAAAAAATATAAATAGGGGCTTGCTCCTCATTTGTAAGGGTGAGATGAATTGTTGTAATGAAGCATTTTGAAGCAATAGAAGGAAGCATTAAAGTTAGGTGTCTCTTCTTTGAGCTTACTCATTGTGCATGCATGATTTAGCCTCCATCTTTATTTATGTTTGTTATTTTCTTGAATGGCTTTAATGTTGGTTGTTTGCTATAGTATTTGATGCACTTCCAACCCATACTTTTGGCAATTTGTTGATAACAAACTGTTGTGTAAAGTTAGTCTAGGCCTGCTTATTTTGTTTCACCTTAGTTCAACTATTTATTCATGCTTAATAGGTGAATGTACAGTATAAAAATTTACAAAGACCCCTTGAAGATTGCACTAGTTTTGTGACATTGTAGGTTTCTCTTGGCTACACAAAACTTAGTTTTATGGGAGTCTATCTACTATAGCATCCTCCATTGTTATTGTTCATTCTAGTTTAGGACTTAGGAATACTTCTAACCCCTTTCCCTTTTGTTGTTTCTTTTAAAATATGAGTTAAAGACAAGTTCTAGCATCATTGTAAAGCCAAATCTAATAAACATAAGGAGTTTTAGTTTGTTGTTCTGAACTTGCAACTACTGTTCATCACTTCCAAAATTTATAAAACTCCATGTGAAGACCCAAAAACTCCATGCTTTTTGAACCATAAATGCCCCTTGTGATTACCAACAAATCACATCAAACCATTGAGCTATTCTTGCATTATCATGACCTGACACCCGAGAGACCTTGGGGTAGTTTTCTAAACCGTAGTTGTAGAAAGTTACCTTTCAAGAGAGACATCACATTTGTGTGTTGTCTATGTTGAGAATTGCAAAAACACCCATCAATAGAACTGGTGCTAGAAGGAGGGTTTGCTGAGCTCAAAGCCACAAAGCTAGAAGTTGAAAGTACCTTTAAGTAAAATTTGACATAGATAGATCGCATCATAAAAAAAAAATTAAAACCAGAAAATTTGAAGAGAAAGCAACATCTGAGTTGAGATGGAGCAGCAATTATAGATCAACATCACTCAACTTCAAGAATTTTTAAGTAGGAGATTGAAGGAACCATTGCACCACTTTTCCTTGGAAAAAAGATGTAGGATCCATGACACTTATAGACATACTGAATTGTATTTTCTAACGTTCTTGGATAGAGTTGAAAAGGATTTGCAAGGAGAAATCATCTTTTGGGATGTGCACCAACTTTTGGCTCAAGTAGATCCTAAGGAAGAACTTATTGATGTTGCTGCCAAAGTATTTGAAGAGCTGATCAGGGAACAACTGAGCAACAAGGATTGACTAAACTTAAAGGAGGAGTTGTTGGTGTTTTGGTGGTGCAGGGTGCATAATGCACCTCATTCAGAACTAACTTTCCCTTCATGTGCAAACATCATTGAGCAAGCTAAAAGATGTTTAGATCAAGTTAAGTAGCCAACTCCCAATGAAGAAGATTCATCTACTGAGGCAAAAGGAAAGTTAGCAGTTGAAAGGAAATACTCAAAAGATGAATCAGCAGAATTTGCAACAATACATGTTGGAGTAGCCAACACAAATGCTAAAAATTAGAAGGAAGAAGCTAAACTCCTTGGGACAATGATGAGTCTTGATGAAATTTTAATTGAAATGGGATTAGAAGACCTTTTATAAATGAATAAAGGTAATCAAGAATTTGAAAAGGAAGATCTAGAGGAGTGGGAACAACCACAAGATGAGGTAGTCCACCATCAAACTTCCTCCCCAAATGTTGATGAAGATATGATTTTGGAAAGATATAATGAATACATCTTGAGGCTCATGAGGGACTAGTCAGAGTTACGATACCAAATCGATTTGGAGGTATTTTTGCTGCCAAGTTGGTGTAGGCTCCATGATTCTACACATTCAAAGTTCACATGTGAGTTATGTCAAGAAGCCATCAAGCAAGTTCAAGAACAAGTGGAGCAACTAAATGAAAATCCTCTTGTAGTTGCTTCAAGAATTGAGCCATAGGTCCAAGAACTGGAACCAAGTGAACTTAGCTAAGTGCAACTCGTAAGAGGATTTTGGGATAGTGGTAGAAGAGGAATAACACAGTCCCACTAATGATATGACAGACCTGTGTATTGAACCATTGGTTGGTCATCAAGAATCCTTCCCATTTGCGGATAATTTATACATGATTGATGATCAACTTTATGTGGAATCCTTGGAGGAAAATCACATATTAGATTTTCATCCTCTTGAGGTGGTGTCATCAATTGATGAATTCTTTCCATTGGGAGTTATACTATGGAGGTATAATGAGTTACAAATTTATAACGACATGGAGCAGGGGTATGTTTTAAAGGATGGTAGTGATGAAGACATATCACCTGAACCTCTAGACGATGAAGCATTCGAGTTCTGAAATTGGGAAGAGGATACCATTTCCATCTATAGCAGTAGTCAACAAGAAAAAATGAGTGGAAATTTTGATGAGCAGCAATCCAAGGATGTTAGTGACCTGGCTGAAGAACCACCCCATCTATATACACATGAGTTGCAAAGAGAAGAAGACCAAAGCAAGGATGTCTTGGTGGCTACCAACAAAGGTGATGTACCCTTCAAACCATAGGCTACAACAGGGAGTCTTTATTCCACCTTCCCTTCTCTCAATATCCTTTCACATGTTAATAACTTGAGTAGAATAAATTCGTCCATGTCATGGTTTTATGACATGAAGCACTATCAAATTTAAGTCAGCATGAGGGAAATGAAATGGGACAGTGTGTTTCCCTTTACAGACAACAATCAAGTGGACACAAGGGTTGCAAGTGATCAGTATGATGGTGTGTATCTCCTTTAGGAACAACCAATGGAGGTTGTGGATCCCACTGGGAGCTTGGAGGACAGGTTGGTTGAACCATTTTCCCCACCTTATGCAAACTCAGAATCAGGTAGAAGGTTCCTTGTGTTTGAAATTTTTTCTTCATAGTGTCTACTTCCTAATCAGTTTGATTGTGATTTGTAGATGTGTAATGTGAGTGGGATGCTACACCACCAACTGCATCCTCCTAAAGTTAACAATGCATGGGTTGATGGCATGACGCATGCTCTGAACCATCAAATCATTTCTCATGCAGGACAACATCCAAGTTTTATCTCTCCTTGCTCTTATGAATGATCATATCTATCATTTTGATTATGGGAACGAGGGAAGGCGAACTTGCTTATGGATTGACCATGGGATTCATGAGTTACTGCAACTGTTGGTTTTTCCTGAATGTGTTATTCAATTTGAAAGCTACGATATAAATTTTTATCTCTCTGAATATAAAGATGAATTTGCACTACTTAGGACTCTAATGATCACCTATCTACTTGTGCATGCATTATGAAATCTTATGTGGGTGGATGCTAGTTTTCCTTGTCTAAACATGGTTCATTTTGAATCTCTTTGTATATAGTTCGTTTTGGGTAGTGTATGCTTCTTTGTACATAGCTCGCTTTCCTACTTTCCTTAGATTAGTCAATTTTTCATATAGTAGGTTGCTTTAGATTAGTTTCCCTTCAGTTTTTTTTTTCTTTCCCAATTTGGTTAGTTTAGGTGGTTGCCTTAGTTTAGTTTTCTTTTAGTTTAGGTTTGTCGTCACTTTGCTTCCTCTTTGCTTCTTTGCTTGGGGTCCCCTTGTTTCTGTTGGGTATCTTTGCAAGTGCAACAACCATTTCATTTCCTTGGGTTGCTCTAAGTATTTCTTTGAGAAACTTTAATTAAGTTTTCAAAGTGGATGGTGAGGGTCTTTTGTTAGTGTCAAGTGACCTGGATGCTTGATTCAAAGAGAATAAGTTATTGGTTTGATCTAATTCTGATGTATTTTGAAATCTTATATCTTTCACACATTTTAAGAATCTTGAGGTCATTGTAGGCTCCTTTGTGAAGTATAGTTAAGTGAAAAATCAAAATTTTTCTTCAATGTCACTGTGATTTTCAGCCCTCAAAGTGAGCTTCACTACTTGCGGGTTTGAATGAAAAGAAGAGAAAAGGAACATCTAAAGAAATGAACAAAATAAAATGAAAAGAATGAAAATAAAAAGAAAAAAGAAAATTCAACTTTCAAGAGGATCTGAATAACTCTATCGAGGCTATGGACACCCGACTGGCAATAGAACTATGTTTGGGAGAATCACATTGACAACCTCGTCGGGGCTATGGATGCTTGACTGGTAGCAAGGAAATTCCCAAGATGATTTTGTAGTTAGAATAAACCACGTAGCTTAACTTGATGGAGATTGGGTTCCTCTAGTGACTAAAGGGGTGAATGAATGCACTTGCACACACTTGGATTTTTAGCATACAAAAGGTTGGATTGATGAGTGGTTTCCATCCTTTGGTCAAGTGTTTGATTTGTTTGGCCTAGTGTGAAGGTAGAAACCAAAGATTTTGGGTTCGTGATTCCAGTTTGTCATTGAAATGCTTTGGAGAATTTCCCCAGTTGAGTCGCCATTTGTTGTGCATGTTTTGCACACATGCCCTGCCAAAGGCAGGGACCCCCTTTTTTTCGCTTTTATCTTGCTCCTGCTAGCTTGGTCCCTTCTCACTTGCTTCACTTTTTCCTTCATTTTTTTGAATTTGGGGACAAGTTACCTATGGATTTGGGATGTTTTTATGATGCCTAAGTGAACTGCCAAGGTTTCGTTAAGTTTTAAGAAGTTACAGAAATTTCACTGTGGGTTGTCATCCACGTGTTTCTGTGTGCAGGTTTCCATGTGTGGGTTGTCGTCCATGGGTTTCCATGTGTGGGTTGTCATCTGTGGGTTTCTATGTGAAGGTTTTCATCTACATGTTTTTGTGTGCGGGTTACCATTCGTAGGTTTTCATGTGTGGAATGTTGTTGCTAATGGCTCTAGACCCTCTGACTTTCACCTTCCAAATTTCTACATTTCAAAAAGGGGTGCAAACTTCAAGTTTTCAACATCTAGGGCCCATAAAATGAATGTTTCCACATGCCCAAAGAGGTTTGAGTCAAATTCTCCAAGTGTTTAGACATTGCAGAAACTTTACTGTGGAAGTCCATCCACAAAATGTCGTTTGTGAAATGTCGTTGCAAATGGCTCTGGACCCTTTGGCTTCTGCATTCCAAATTTCCACATTTTTCAAAATGAGTCAAATCTTAAGGAAATATGTCTATACACTCTTTCTGCCACTTTTCCCATATGCTAAAATTGAAAAATCTCAAATTTACAAAGTTTTGTGACTTTGTGAAAATTTCATTGTGGGTTGTTGTTTGCAGGTTTCCATCCGCGAGTTTCTGTGTGAGGGTTGTCGTCCGCGGTTTTTCGTGTGTGTGTTTTCATCCACAGGTTTTTTTGTGTGGAATTCCATCCATGGGTTTTCATGTGCAGAAGTTTGTCTATGGGTTTCCATGTGCATAAGTCTATCCACAGGTTTCTGTGTGTGGGTTGGCGTCTATAGGTTTCCATGTGTGAAATGTCATTGCAAACGGCCTTGGACCCTCTAGCTTTCGCATTCCAAATTTTTGCAATTTTTGAAAGGGGTCAAATCATTGAGGAATAGGTCTGGGCACCCTTCAAATGCAATTTCCATGTGCTTAATTTGAAAAAACTCACAATTGCTAAGAGTTGTGGCTTTGTTGAACTTTTCATGAGGGAAGCCACCTTGTGGATGTCGTGGTCCCCAATGTTGTTTTTACGGCATAAACTTGTCTGGCTTCCCACCTCACAATATGTACATCTCATGCTTTCATGATTCAAACACTTGAGTCCCAAATATCAAAATCCTTAAGTCAAATGGACCACTGCAGGTCTACCCATGTGGGTTTCCTCATGTGGAATTTCATTCACCAAATGTCATTCCAACGGCAAAACAAGCACAGCCCCTGCATTTGCTGATTCTGCTTCCATTTTCACCACAGGGGTACAAAGTGTTTCCCCAACAAATGTTTGACTCTTTCAGGTCTGGGCGGACCCACCCATGCGGGTTTTCACATTCTGGCCTTAGTGCTCTCTTTACCTTACAGCGAGACTATTGTGTCTTTCCACTACATGGGTCCCACATGCCTTATTTCCTCAAACAAATCTTTGAGCCAAGTAACAAAAATTCCAAGTCCAAACGTCTTTTGTGGGTCTACTCTAGCAGACCGCTGTCCTCAGGAGGTTGTTACTCCTTGGTCTTTCTTAGCGGCTAAACCTTACCCTCTTCCTACCTAGCAGCATCCCACCTCCCAGACCCCGCATATCCCATTTCTGCACTTTGCAAGTGGTCAAGTCTTTAAAGTGAAACTAGGTAAAATGGAAAGTTTCCAAAAACAGGAAGTTCTTTTTTAAACATGAAATTCTCTTGATGGAACATAAATTGATACATTTTAATATTTTAAATGAGGGAAATTGATCATTTTTGGAGATTTAAATCATAATATTTTATGACACACGTGCTTTTAACGATGCTTGGAGGAATAATGGATCAATTCATTAAAAGAACCAACATATGAAGATGTGT
Organism: Sequoia sempervirens; assembly: GCA_007258455.2. Classification (NCBI taxonomy): domain Eukaryota; kingdom Viridiplantae; phylum Streptophyta; class Pinopsida; order Cupressales; family Cupressaceae; genus Sequoia; species Sequoia sempervirens. Next base: position 454,404,813 of record VDFB02000017.1, read on the forward strand.
TAAGAGCGGAGATTTTAATTCAAATTGCTAAGGTGGAGATGGCTTTACCTGAGGATGCATGCTAGGAGGATGCTACCTGAACATCTAATTGCCAAAGGTCGCTTAACAATCTGTGTTGAGCAATACAACAACTAGAGAAGTGCTTTCAAACAAGACAACATGGGGGGCTATTTTATTTTCTATCAATGAAGGGATGTCTGCCAAGGCTAAGGAGAATGTTTTTGTTTTCCATGGATGTAAATCTACAAGAAGATTCACCTAATTGAATGAAGAGATGCTAGAAGTGTATCAACAAAAGGTAGACTTTACTAGTTTCCAGCTACAACATAAAGCAGCTAGAAGACAAAATAGCTACAAGATGAAATAGACTACAAGACAAAATAGAGAAAAGACAAAATAGTCTATTTTTATATTGTAATATATTAGGGTACGTGAAACCCTAAACTCGAATGAATCTGAGCCATTCATTTTAAATGAATCCTATCCACTCATTCTTCTTTTGGAAAACTATAAATAGGGGCTTGCTCCTCATTTGTAATGGTGAGATGAATTGTTGCAAAGAAGAATTTTGAAAAAATAGAAGGAAGCATTGAAGTTAGTTGCCTCTTCTTTGAGCTTGCTCATTATGCATGCATGATTCAACCTCCATCTTTATTTATGTTTGTTAGTTTCTTGAATGTCTTTAATGGTGGTTGTTTGCTACAGTATCTGATGCACTTCCAGTCGATACTTTTGGAAATTTTTTGATGACAAACTACTATGTAAAGTTAGTCTGGGCCTATTTATTTTGCTACACCTTAGTTTAATTGTTTTTTCATGCTTAATAGGTGAATGTATAGTCTGAAAATTTGCAAAGACCCCTTGAAGATTGCACTAGTTTTTTGGCACTATAGGTTTCTCTTGGCTACACAAAACTTAGTTTTATGGGAGTCTTTCTACTATAGAATCCTCCATTGTTACTATTCATTCTATTTTAGGACTTAGGAAAACTTCTAACCCCTTTCCCTTTTGTTGTTTCTTTTAAAATCTTAGTTAAAGACAAGTTCCAACATCATTGTAAAGCCAAATTTGATGAACATAAGGAGTTTTAGTTTTCTATTCTGAACTTGCAACTATTGTTCATCACTTCCAGAATTTATGAAACTCCATGTGTAGACCCATAAATTCCATTCTTTGTGAACCATCAATTCCCCTTGAGATTACCAGCAAATCACATCAAACCATTGAGCTATTCTTGCACTGTCATGGCCTGACACCCAATAGACCTTGGGGTAGTTTTTTGAAACTTAGTTGCAGAAAGTTGCCTTTCAAGAGAGGCATCACACTTGTGTGTTTTCTATGTTGAAAAGTGCAAAAACACCAATCAACAAGCACCCTCCAAATCTCCTATGACAAGAGCTAAGGAAGAAGTCCCCTCAAGGTCTTCTTCGCTCAACTCATGTGAGGTAAAATTCATTGATCTTGTAGAGATCGCTAACATAGTCAAGGCATCATTTACCAAGTTAAACATGCACTTAATAGGAGTACCATGTGTTAACTGAGTGGGAGATGAAGGAGGCACCCAAGGTCCAGCATCAATCTTGTCAAAAGAGATGGTGACGAACTCAGGAGACATTGGAACTGCCTATGTCACCAAGATAGTGCAAGCCGAAGCAAAACCCTCTCCCGAAGAAGGAAGACCCTTTTTCTCACCTCCCTTGGAAGTGAGGTTGTTCTCCAAATTATGCTTCATTAGAGGATACAAAATCCCCACAAAGGAAGTGAAAGGTGAGGAGGAAGAGGATAAGGATACAACAGACACCACAGTGGTGTTCAACATGTCCATAGACCGAGAAAATGGAGGGATATCCGAAAGGGACATAAGAGGAGGCTCCACCAAGGGAGTGATGAACACTTGCACCATTTTGGGGTGAGGGTCATCAACATTTACAGGAGGAAACGGAAGCAAGATTGAGGCAACGGGAACCGACGTAGAAGAAATAGAAGAGGGAGGCACATTAGGAGATGGTCAAATAAGAGTTGTTGTCTCCTCTTCTACCTTTTGTAAGGCAGCTTGTTCAGTAGCCAAATCCTTCCTCTAGTGCTTAAGCTCACATGCAAACCAATTTTGTGGGCTCTGAGAACTAGAACTCACTTCCTGAGAAGGAACAAGAGGCTCCTATTCTATCACGGGTGTGTCCTCCACAACCCTCACTGATGGAAGGGTGACCTCATGGCCAGGAGTAGGAGCAAGAAGTGTAGGAGTGAATACTGAAAGAGGTGGAGAAGTAGACTCAAGCACCTTGGTGGTAGGCCTCTTCTTATTCATCGCACTAGGGGTAGGAGCAGTAGGAGGTTGTAGTGGCCGAGACACAGGGGAAAATCCATGAGGACCCTTCCCCTTACCATAGACAATGGGCCTCGACACTATGGGTAAGACCAAAAGTTTGAATACCTAATGCTTGGCCTTCTGGAAAGCAGGCACCATTAGACTTCCCATGTGAGGAATAGGAGCAGAGGCCAAAAGCACCATAACAGGGTAGGAGACAAAAGCGGATGAGACAATAGAAGAAGAGGAAGACTCCTAGGCTTGAGTAAACTTCCCCTTTTTAGAGGAGGAGGACGTAGCCTATTTTTGCATGATCATAAAGCCTTTAATGGAAATATTGTAAGGGGAGATAGGGTAGGTCACCTTTGGTACTATGCCCCCATTCTTGTATTTCATGTAGGTGTAATACAACAGGTCTATCCTTCAAGAAAGAGGACCAACAAGGGTAGGCTATAAGTGATCTAATGAGTAGCCCCACATGATACTAGAGTTTTATATCTAGTGTCATGCACAACATTCACAAATCCCTCATTAGAAAACTTCAAACACTTATGAATTATAGTCCTAGGTCCTAGTAGGAATAGAGGGTGATGGAACCAATTCGAGGGATGGAGATTTTTTCATGTGTATGTATTGTTGTTTTCAACTTTTCATATTCCTCCCTATGTAGGAAATTTAATAGAAGAGCCTCCTTTGTTACCACATTCACATGACTCATAGGGTCAACTAGAACACCAATCAAGATGTTCCCATCGATGCGAATAGGAATGTATAGAGGAGAAGGATGTGTGTTCATAGGTAGGTCTTGCGATGTAAAGGTTATAATGGGTGATCTATCCCAGGTTGCCCAAGAGGAATGAGGAGATGCATAAAAGAGGCCATGTTTATGTACTCTGAAAGGAATTCCTCAGAATACCCCAATGGTTTGACAATTAGATAGTGACCTATATAGATTTCACTTCACAATGCCTAGGGATCCTTCTAACTAAGTTGTTAGGGGTCAAAGGTTGGGTTGTGTTGACAATGATTTTACTTGCAACAATAGGGCGAATAAATTCTTCACAGATAAACCGCAAAGAGCCTATCCTTCTTGAAAGATATGGAACAAAGATAATCTAAAGGGGGAATCTGCTTTAACAGGAAAAGATTGACTTAGTTCAATCCCAAGTCTCTGGTAATCAGGTCTTGATTGTACTAGGTTCACTCTCAAATATAATGTGATATTGTTGTTAATCTCAAAGGGAATATGGTTGTTTAGAATCATATATATCAGACACTAAGTTTTTCGATTGGATCGTAAGAACAAATATCATGAAAGCGAAAGATTTGAAATAATATTTCAAGAACATCAACAATTTATTTGCTATCACTTAAGTAGATTTAGCATTAAGTATTCAACAATTTCATAGAAAATGAAATATTTTCAATAAATTTCCATTCATTCTTCTTCTTTTTTTGAACATTTTCAAGAATTTAAACATCTATTATAAAATAAAGCATAAAAAATATTGACAATTAAAATTTCTCCCAGTTATTCTCTATGCATGCCCCAAAGAATTAACCAAAATAGAGAAAATTGCTTTATACTTCACCAAATTGCTTCACAACTACATATAAAATGATGCAAGCTTTTAAAGAGAGGGGTTTTAGTTTGGACACCGAGTAGGTCTTGTATGCACCCTTAAATAGAGCAACACACAATCTTGTTTGACTGAACTAACAAAACTAGCTACAAAAGATTCATGAGATGGGTAGCTATCTAATTGGCTCTGATATTAATCAATTTCTACACGCATACAAGTTTTTACACTAAAATGATTTAGAAAACAAGAAAAAAGAACAAAAATTAAAGAAGTTTTGACTCTTCTAACATCCACAAATTATAAACTTAACTTAAAAAGAAAGATCCTCTGGCCTTTTATAGAACACAAGGCATAGATAGTATAAGATAAATACATGTGAGGAAATCCAAGGGACAAATCACATCAAGGCATGTGGAATGTAGTGACTGGTAAGAGAATTACAATTGAAGTCAACGAAGGTCAACTCCAATTGCACATTGAAGCTCTTCAGGCTTTAATATTTAATCATCACTAGGATGATACTTCGAATCAAGATAGTGTGTAGGAACTTCCCATATATTCAGAATGATTACTTATCACTTTTTTCCCACACTTTGTTCTACTCCAGGTCTACTACTCTCGGGAATGGGCTCTCCCAAAGATTGGCATTTGTCTCTACCGCATGTACAATACCGGGATATCCAACATTCTGGTGGACTCAAAGCCCTCTACTTTATAATTTCCCAGAGTATGCAACCTGAAATGGATATAATTCTATCTGTGATCCAAGTTTACCTGACCATCCATACCCAAACTTTGCATCACAATCTGCATCTCCTACAATCACAAATTCCACTCATTAGAACCCTTTTAAAGAAAACATTTATAAACATCTCATGTAAATAAAACCATTATTCAAATGTTAGTACATAAATCTCATAAATAACATGCTTTCTAGCATATCATAAATCCTTGCATGATTATCTTCTACATATACCAGGTTACCAAACTATCAAAATCATTAGATAACCTTAAGATTTTAAAAATTCACTTTACATCACCACCCAGTACCCGGTACTTGATATTCAACTTTACCCATGAACTTTCTCCGGACTTCGGTTTTACCAAAACTTCCATTTTATCGGACTCCAAACATTGGACCAGAACACTCTGCTCATATTTGCACTACCTTTTTCCTTTTTGAATGCTTCTAGTTCCTAGTATCTGGTACCCAAAACACTTATATTACAAAATACTCTTTGATTAAATATTTCTCTTTACTTTTCCTTCCAACAATCTTTTCATCTTGCTAGCTCCTACCATAAGAGTTATTATTTTTCACTTGGGTCCCCAAGTCTTACAATTTTTGGGCATGTTGTGAGACCACACAACAGGTTGCAATGATATGCACCCTGCAACACACAAACCTACAACATGCCTAGAGTACGAGAGAAGATTCCTTCAACACTATGAAATGAAACCAAAATAGTTCACGTTGGGTTCACTAAAATGTAGAGGAGGGGGACCGGTTGCTCTAGGACCCCAAGTCATGGAAGGGTCTAAAGCAACAGACTTCCCTGATACACCTCAAGATTTGCTAAGTGATTCAGAAAGGTTAAGCACTTAGGGTAAAAAAGGAAGAGCAATCTAGTTGACATTGTCCTTCTGCTAACCTAAATGTTTCAGGGATTCAAGCGAGCTAACTCCCAAAGTTCAATTTGCAACTCAGCTAGCTCACTTCTTGAGGATGGTAGCATAGGACATGGACTCCTACACAACACATTGGAATCTCAATGGGGCACTGGAACCCTTACGGATAGAGGACTTCTAAGATAGATAAAAACACTAAAAATGCAACTAACCTAACTATGAGATATTATGCTATACCAAAATGTAAAGGAAATACAACAACATAGTACAACAAGAAGACCACTTTAACTAGATATGCTTGAATTGAAAAAGGAAGGATGAGAAGATAGTACCAAACTTTGTGCAACTTGATTCTTCAAATAGCTCCAACTGAGAAGTACCTACACGTAGAAGAATGGGAAAATGTTGTGAAGTTGTGTTTGAAAACTTCCTCAATCAGTCCCTTGCTTTGGTGTTTCCACCTCCATGGACAACCAGATAGCAATGATTGTATAGAAAGATGATAAAGAGATTATAGAAATGGAAATACCAAGCAATACTCAAAAAATAATATGTTGCAATATAAATATGATAATGCAAAGGTGAATGAAAATGGTGGATATCACTTCTCAACCACATGCTCTCAAGGAAAATGGAAGGAGTGAGTTTTCAAGCACTCCAAATCCAACATTGTCACAACAACAGAGAGGAGGAGCCAACAAAACAACAACTTGCAAATACAATGGAGGTGGTGGTGCAACTTGAAGGAGCTAAAAGTGAGTGTGTAGATTGAGGCTAAGAGTGAATCGATCCAAGAAGTTGTAAAGAAGAAGGAACGAATGGAAGAATGGGTGATTTGAAGGAAAAAGGAGGAAAAAATCTCATTTGAAGTCAGTTAAGGGAGCATCAAATGTTACACTTTGTGTCTAATGGAGGAGTGTAATGCCTCTTTAGATTCCAGAGGTAGGAATCTTGTCAAGATAGAAGTGCACCACACGGACGTCTGTGTGCCATGCTAGCATCCTCAAAAAAAATTCCCCCACCAACACAAAAATGAGTTGCAGTTGGATAGGGAAAGGTGGGGGGTGTATGGATTGCATTATCATATTTAATTATCTAAGGTAGGGGGTATTATAAATGTGGAATTTTCCTATGGGTGCAAATGCATGCTATTACACCATATTTGATAATAAAATAAATATAATTCACAACATAAAAACACAACCAAACGATGCAATAATTTAATTTTTATATCTACCTTCTCATCCTTTGCATCACCCCATGCATCATTCACACCCTTCTCATCATTACAGTCACCCTCTACATCCTCACACTCACTAGGCTCATAATGACTTTTAGCCTTGTCGACATCAAGAACATTGTTTTCATTAGGGATCTCCTCCTCATCTTCAAACTCATTCTCATCTTTAGCCTCCTCCTCATCTTCATCCTCCTCATCTTCAGCCTCCTCATTTTCTCTCTCTTCCTCATCTTCAACCTCCTCCTCATCTTCAGCCTCCTCCTCCTCTTCAGCCTAGTTACCCCAATTATTGACCTAAATCAAATGAATGATATACTACCAAAATCATTATATTTGTATTAAAAATTAAATTTTATAAATGAAATTATAAAGAATATTGATTCACGCATTGGAAGGAAAGAATTATGGAAATTTCACAATCAATTACTGAATATTATTCCTCACACATCCTATTAAATATGTTGGCCACCTGAATAGTATTCATCACATTACGAACCACATTTTCTTTTAAAGGAGGCATCCCTAGTTCTCTATAAAATACAAATCAAGTGTTACAAACATTTGAAGTTCCAAAATTTATTGCATTGGTTTTTATAAGGAAGTATATTTTTTTTGAATCATATGAGGAAATTGAAATGTAATCTCTACTGCAACTAAGAGTTCTTATAGTCACAACGCACGACGTTTTCCAACTTGAAAATATAATATGTATTTTACTTTTCAATGATGTTAAGAAATTCAAACACATTTTTTACTATAACTAATAGTTGTGGTAAATTTTGAAGATGTGTTTCATTACATTCATACTCTATAAATAACAAAGGTTTTGGAAGACATTCATATTGTGAATAAAATTGCAGTATGGAAAATACTAGGTGTTATAAAACTTGCATCATATAAGGAAATTGAAACACAATATTTAGTTTACCTAACACTTGTTATATTTTGAAGGTGGAATTTATTACATTCTTACTGTCTACAAAAGAAAAGGTTTTCATTAGATTCATATTTTTTCATATAGTATAGTTTCCAAAATAGGGGAGAAGCTAACCTCCCAAAAAAACACACCTATGTCTTATAGATTATAAGACATAACACCCCATTGGGCCCATATGGTGTCCTTTTGAGATAGACTAACAGATAGATGCTAACAAACATTAAGGAACGTGATGGTGCATGCCACCAGAAAATGTGGTACACCGGTAGGATTTTAAATCAAATTTTAGGCATGTTTCAAATAATCTATTTTGAAAGAAAATACCCACCATATTTCACATTTTGTAGGTTGTTGGGGAGCTTAGAAGAAAGCACAAGTGGAAGAAAACTAGTCATTATGCTTTCTAAGACACATGTGAGGTGCAAGAATCTAGCTAGGTGGTATGTATATCTGTCAAAAATATGTGAGGTGTTCTTGTATGTTATCATGTCTATGACATGTCATTTTTTTGGGATATTAGATACATTTACAAAACAATGTGTGACTAACCAAATTGAGGTGAGGGGTGATAAGCCAATTGGGTTGTTACTATGTAAATAACAAAAGGTTTTGATTACATTTATACTGTTTTGTAAAATTGGAGGTTGGAAAACACTCGATGTTATCAAACTTGCAACGCACATACTTTTTTAAAACCCTCTACACATAACAACCCAATTGTTTGGTCACCCCTCACCTCAATTCGTTAGATTTATGTATCCCCCACCTACAACTCCTCCTCATTCTTTCCAACCTTTATCTTTGAACGTGCACAATGAAATAGCTAACAACCCACATTGTGCTTTCCAACCTTCAATTATTTTGTGAATTTTCTTGTTCAATCATATGAACAAATTTAAATGCAATTTTTACTCTAACTAAGATTTGTTATATAATTTTAAGGTGGACTTCATTTCATTCTTATTGCCTACAAAGGTTTTCTTTACATTCACACTGTTTTCATATAGTGCAACTTGCAAAACAGTGGGTGACTAACCAAATTGAGGTGAGGGGTGACAAACCAATTGGGCTGTTACTATGTAAATACTAAATAATGAAAGGTTTTGATTAGATTCATATTGTTTTGTAAAATTGCAAGTTGGAAAACACTGGGTGTTATCAAACTTGCAACCCACCTACTATTTTAAAGCCCTCTGCACATAGCAACCTAATTGGTTACTCACCCCTCACCTCATATAATTTAATTACACAACCCAAATAGTGTTTTCCAACATGCAATTACATAGAAATGTTGTTTGTGGTTTGTCTACACATTACTCAAGAACTATTTTAATTTCAGAAAATAAATGAAGGTTAGAAAAGATGTAAGAATTTTTTTTAATTATTTCCTTAGATGGCTCTACATTTTGTTAAATTCATTGAAGTATAAATAAGCCTCATATTTGGTTGTTTTAGCGATGTTTATGGGGACAGTAATGCAAGATATCATATCAAATTTACACTAAGAAAACAAAGATCAATTATGAGGAAGTTAATTTAAATGATGCAGTTTCCTTATTCAATGTTTTAACCATTTCACATGTCACAGTCACACTTCAATGAGGAAACATCCTCCACATAAAATTTTGGGATATAATAAGTCCCCAATGGACCCCAATGATGTAACATTTATTTTATTTTAATTGAACTATAGATTGTTTGCATTCCCCATAGTAAACATCTCATCTATAAATAAATCAAAACTTCTAAATGCAAAATATTTTTTGGAAATTTAACTGTCCAGTACACTTGCAATTCAAGCTAAGAGAGTTATAATCACCTGTATTTAGTGTAGATGCTTCACATCTTCCCAAGCATCCTTCATAATCCACCTACCCTTGTTTTATTCAATTTTGTTCCATCAATTATATCAACCACTTAGAAGGAAGACAGGTGTTACCAATAGATTAAATTGACAAATTAAAGACATTTGGTGCTACAAAGAATTCATTTTTCCAAAATTTACCAATATTGGATTATATATTATGCTGATTGCAACATGCCAGCTTGTACAAACAATAAACAAACATACCAAACTATACAATAGGAATTTAATTTCCAATTTAATCTATCGCTAACACTAGTAATATATATCAACAATAATATCTGTCATTTTTACATTCTACTAGAACTGTGAAGAAGTGAACGTTCATTTGGATATATCAAAAAATAATCTCTCCTAACATCTTAAATAAGGTAATATATAAAAGCTCTAAGTTAGAGTAAAATTTTCATTTCAATTTCTTCAAATGATTGGAACAAAAAAATGCACAAATAATTGTAGGTTGGAAAACATAATGTGGGTTGTCCATTATTTCATTTTGCATGTTGAAAGCTAAAGGGTGTAGACCACGATGGGAGACACATAAATCTAAGAAAATTGAGGTGAGGGTGACAAACCAATTAGGTTGCTATGTGTAGAGGTTTTTAAAATAGCAAGTGAGTTGCAGATTTGATAACAACCAATGTTTCCCAACCTATAATTTTATAAAACAGTTGAATCTAATCAAATCCTTTTGTTATTTAGTATTTACATAGTAACAACCCAATTGGTTTGTCACACCTCACCTCAATTTGGTTAGTCACCCATTGTTTTGCAAACTATACTATATAAAAATAGTATGAATGTAATGAAAACCTTTTCTTTTATAGATAGTAAGAATATAATTAAGTTTACCTTCAAAAATTATAATAAGTCTTAGGTAGACTAAATATTGCATTTCAATTTCCTTATATGATGGAAAAAATGCACTAAATAATTTCAAGTTGGAAAAACATAGTGGGTTGTTAGTAGATGGTTTTATTCTGCTTGTTGAAAGGTAAAGGGTGGAGAGCATGGGGAGGATTTTTAGGTGGAGGATACATAAATGTAACTAAATTAAGGTGAGGGGTGACCATCCAATTAGGTTTTTACGTGTAGATAATTTTACAACATGTGTGTTGCAAATTTTATAACATGCAATCTTATCCAATTTTATTACATTCTTACAGCCTACAAAACAAAAGGTTTTCAAGATAATCATAAAACAAGCCATATTGAGGGGAGGGGTGACTAACCAATTGGGTTGTTATGTGTTCAAGGTTTTAAAATAGTATGTGGGTTGTGGGTTTTATAACACCCACTTTTTTCCAAACTACCATTTTTACTCACAATATGAATGTCTTAAAAACCATTTGTTATTTAGAGAGTAAAAATGTAATGAAACACACCTTCAAAATTTCCCAAAACTATATTTCCAATATATTTTCAATTCAAATTATTCATATTATCAAAAAGTAAAATACACAGTATATTTTGAGGTTGCAAAACATAATGGGTTGTGAGTAGATGGTTAATGAAACATACAACCCACATATGCATCACATTATGTTATCATGTTTAAGACATGTATTTTTGTATGGAGATAAATTTTAAAACATGCTCATTTTAAAACATGCTCATTTTAAAACCTGTCAGTGCCCCACGTTCTTCCCGTGAAAGGACACATGACAACACTTGAAACAACAAATGTCTAAATGCCCATCAGTATCTGTCCATCAGACTTAGCTTGTAATGATACCATAGTATGATGGATGGGGCATTACGTTATCATGTATAAGACAAGCAATTTTGGTTTTCAAACAGTATGTAGGTTACGGGTTTTATAACACCCAATGCTTTCCAAGCTGCAATTTTATTCATAATATGAATGTCTTGAAAACCTTTTATTATTTAGATACTATAAAAGGCAACTTCTAAATTTACCACAACTGTTAGTTACACTAAAAAATCAGTTTCAATGCCTTCATATGATCAAAAAATAAAATGTTCAATATATTTGCAAGTTGGAAAACATAGTGGATTGAGAGTAGATGGTTTATGAAAACACTTCAAAACCCAAATCCCTCTCCCGAACAGTATTTCAAAATGCTTTTTGCTTTCTTCCGAGCTCCCCAGAAACCTACAAAAAGAAAAATTGTGGGTATGACGGCTATTTTTTCAAAATAGATAATTTAAAACATGCCAATGATTTGATTTAAAATCATGTTGGAAAGCCATGTTTTCTGGCAATAGGACACCTAACTAAGCTCTAATGGAACACACCTAAACATTCGTCAACATGTGTTCGTCAATATATCTCATAAGGACATCATTGTATGGGGGATGGGGTGTTATGTTATAATGTCTAAGACATAGGTACATTTTGTCAGGATATTAGCTTCTCCCTCTTTGGACTTCCATAATTTTTGTCATTAAATATTTAATTATTGATAAATTATTTGTCGTGAGCATCACTCATAAAGTATTGTTATTCACATTATTGTACATTGTTATTCACCAGAGCTATCCATTTTCATTGTGACAAGGAACCCTAACAAGAGTGTTGAAAAGTGAAGTTTTGCTATAGTGTATCAATGGAGTCTTTCATAGATTAAATCTATCAGCAATAAAAGAATCCCACTTCTACAATAAAGGTCACAAGTTCCTCTAGAACCCTAACAAATATTTCATTAAGGGTCGAGAGCAAGAATTCATGGGCTTTCAAAACTATATCTCATATTTTTATAGTGAAGAAGAAGTCACAAAGAATCATATAAGAACAAGAAGTTGCAGGTACAATATCCTGAAAGAACCCGAATAGAGAAAAATCCATGCACAGAATGAAAACCCAACATGATAAAAGTGAAGGTTTATATCATAGGTTCCTCCTATTCTCAAAACCGTAGCCCTTTTCAAACATAGTGGAGTCAAGGGTTTTGAAAACCATATGCATTTAAAAATTCAAAGCCTTAGAATGAAGCTTAAAAACCCCGAGTTTTCTTCTTAAAACCCTAATAGAAAATTGCTTGCACAATGAACATAAAGCTACATGAGAATGAAGCAAATAGAATAAAACCACGGGTTTCCTTAACATTAGCAGTGCAATTTAAAAGTCTCAGACTTTGCACAGGAATCAGGGAATAGAAACCATAGCTTTATTCAACAAGTCGAGCATGCAAATGGAGATAAACCCTTGACATATATGCATAGAGAAACTAAAGAGAAAACCACACAAAATCCACAAGTCGATAAGCAGAAACTCACCTATAGATGAAGAAACTCAGGAGGTTGGAAGTACCAGAGAAAATAACCTCTATTCAAGACCTTTCCTTGAAAATTTCATAGAAACTCCAGAAGACTCGAGTTCAAACTCCATGGTGGCGATGTAGCACAATGCAATACAAAATGAAGTCGTGGGTTGAGTTTAGGGTTGCCTTTTTTCCCTAAGTTTGGTCGACCCCTTTATGGGATTTCTTTTCATTTTCATTTAAAAATTTTCCTTTGATAATTGCATTCCAATTTTACTCTACCTACTATGCTTACACCATCAATAGACAAAATTTGTAACTTAGCAACTATTAAATGCAATAAAATTATAAATTTCTTTAATACTTGCTATGTAATAAACATAGAGACAAAATGTATCATGTAGCCCTTGTTAAATCAATCACATTGATTGCATTTAATAATTTCTAATTTAATTTAATTTTGCCTCTCAATCATGCAAAATAGGAGGAAGAGTTAAACTGAAATGCAAACTCAGAGTTGCGGAGTGATTTTCCTTAATTTATGGTCAAACTGAGGTGATTTTGGAGTCCAACTTGGTCAAACTGATTGTAAGAGGGAGTTTGAGCCTATTTTTTCTCAAATTTCTTTAGTTTTGACTCCTCTTTCTGAGGTTTTTCATGTTTTCTTGTGGGAGAGATTCTAGGAGATATTTTTTACTTGCAGTTAACTACAAGTGCCACCTCTAGACTCTTGGGAGTTACCTTTTGTATATAGGAGGAAAAAAATTACATTTTTCTCAGTTCTTGCCTTTTTTCTCTCTTGTGCATTGTAGAGAGAAAAAGCTTTTGTAACTCATTTTTTACAGATTTATATAGAACAACAGGTTATAGGTTATTATTATTTGTCATTTATGCAATATTTTCCTACTATCTTTATTCAAGATTTATCAGTTTTACCTCGTTAGATAATGCAAATGTCTTATTGAATGATTTTGATGAAATTATTGTGTTTTAATCATCAAAACCTCTAGTTTTGTCTCATTCATTATTGTACATCAACAAAAGTAATTTTGCATCACAAGTCTTAGGTTGTGCTTATGTTCATTTTGTTCTTCAAGTTGTGAAAATTTGTTTTGCTTCTAAAAATATAGATCATTTGGCCTTCTTTGGAAACATTATTGTGATCAAATTTCCCATTTCTAAACTGTGTAAACATTTTTTTTTAAATAGTTGTGAATTAGTCTACAAGTTCTACCATCATTTAGGTGCATCACCATCCTTTTAAATTCAGTTTTAGCACATTCATGTTAGAGCCCTCTATCCCTTTTCCTTCAAAATCATTAATTCATTAGAAAATCAAAAGGGAACCAACCCATAATCTAGAGTTCTATCTTCGTTATAGGGTACCCACAACCTAAAGATATTCCAATGTTACACAAGATTGTTGAGCTTTCTAGCTTTGCATCTCAGGTGCAATCCTAGTTGATAATAGTTTTTGGCATGCCCGGTGGGACTGTGAACTGATTTTCAATTCACATCATGATCTTGATTGTTGTTGTTTTGGTATGAACATCAGTATTTTCAGCCTTTTGAGGAGAAAATTCATACTTGGTGACTCCATTTTCTGGTTTTATATGCAGATCTAGTCAAAGCAGCACATGATAAGAATTCAGACAAGAAGTATTGTTGATCCTTTTGAATACTTGCAATTGTCATCACCTAAGAGAAGTGGTAGAAAAAAAAGAAGGAGATCTAGATCATGTTCAACACCTAGATCTCATTCCACTCCTCCTAGTCTCAGGCCTACAATTTTTCTACCGATATTTCTAGTGCGTCCTATGCCAATACTTCAAGTTACAAATCCGACAATTCCAACAACTTCAATGGCCAAAGCTCATCCATTTGTACCATTCAATGGGGGCAACCCATTGAATCTACAACAACATGATGATATACTAATGGCTACACTCAAAATTTTACCCATTTTCAATGGTGAAGATTCGACTACACCAATAGAGCATATAAGAGATGTAGCTTCACTTTGTGGAGTTTATCACATTACAGAAGAGAATGTGGCATTAAGACTTCTAGCAGCATCATTAAAGGGAAAATCTCTTCAATGGTTCTGAGGATTGCTTGTGAATTCTATTAGAACATGGGATGAGTTAGGGGATGCATTGAATAGGTAGCTTTCAGATAAATCAGATTATCTATCCCTTGTTGAGCAGATGATGACCATTAAAATATCTCCACAGGAGCATATGACAAATTTCAATTTCTGGTTTCAAAGAACTTAGAACAAAATTCCAGCAACAGTAAGACCTTCACTTGATCATGCATTTTTATATTACCTTAGAGCATTAAATAGTGATATTGTTGTAATGATTCAATCAATGGGTGGAATGGCATTACTAGGAGTGTTTGATATTGCTATTAGAGTTGAGAATAGTCTTATTTGGGCTGGAAAAATTGCACCAAGGCATCTTATGCTTATTTTCCCTGATAGTCAGCCTCTAATGCCTATCCAAATGCCTCCTGTTACCCCATTACCTATTGTTCCAACCTTAGGCTATCAAGCAACTATTCAAAATAACATTGTTCTAGTACATTCAAATTTACAAGAGCTTAAGGGTAACCAACAGGAAATGGAAAAATTGTTGCAAAATGTTAGAAATGACTTAGTGAGCCTTAAGAGATAACAAGGTTAGAATTTCAGACCTTACCAAGTACCATTCCAAGAAAATAGACCACCTTATCAGGCTAATAACCAAGGACAAAGAATAAATTACAATTTTAAGGCTAATCAGCCATATAATCCAAATATTGCTAGCTCTTCAAAAGAGCTCATACCTATGCAAAACAATATGGCACAAGATTATGTGTGGTGTTATCCATGTAATCAGCCTCATAACCAGGCTAGATGCATGAATGGAGTGGTCAGTCAAGCTCTTACGGTTCAAAGCAATTATGTTGCTTCTAAAAATGCAACAAAGGAAAGTAATGATCATCAAGATCCCCAAATACAACAAAATGATCTTGATGTTTCCATGATGAATTGGAAAGGAAATGAATTATGTGGAGTAAATCATATACAAGGACAAAATCAGTCATCTACCTCTATTGCAGCTAATACGAGGTCAAAGAAAAGGGTTGTTGACTTGGGATAACAAGTTGCTTCAAAGGGAAATCAAGCAGATAAAGGCCAACAACAAGCCGGTAAAGATAAAAATCAGACTTCTACAACTCAACAAGGTCAGATTCAACCTTCCACTTCTCAAAACGTCCATATTTTATGAAGAGGCCAAGCTATAGCTACTAAAGAATAGCCAAAGGCTCAATCTCAGCCTTTATAGTCACAAACTAAAGTTTTTGTTCCCAAAGGACAGCAAAAGGTTAGTGTTACAACATTTAATATTGTGGATCATATGAAGAAAGCTACTGTTAGTTTTTCAATGATTGATTCTTTACATATTCCTAGATAAAAAGATTTATTGCAAGATGCTTTAGCTAAGATTTTAATTTTTTATGACTCTATTAGAGAGCAGCCTAAAGTGGTTCTTGCAAATAGTCCTGAAACCAAGAGTGAGCAGCCAGCTCAAGAGGTTAAACCACCTCCATTTTATGTCAACTTGATCATTGGTGGACGTTTAGTGCATAATTGTATGATTGACTCAGGTGCAAGTAGTTTTGTTATTCCAAAGCAGCTAGTGGATAAGTTAGAATTGACATACAAACCTTTGTCAAAGGGAACTCATAGTTCAATTAGATGGTACATCCGTTAAATCTGTTGGAGTGATTAAAAATTTTCCCCTTACCCTACATGCTTGTGCAAAGTTTTCAATTCCACGGGATATCTATGTGATATATTTTTCACCTTTCTTTTCCATTTTCCTTTCTAGATATTTTACTGCAAAATTCAGTGAGAATTTATCATCAGATTGGTCTCATATGTTTTTTAGAACAAGATATGGCACTAAAATAACCATAAAATCAGAACCTCAAGCTAAGGACCACACAGAACCATATGTGCCAAGTGCCATAAATGCAAACCTAGCTATCCATGGGCAGGAGGATCAATCCATGACCCTTGATCTCAACACACCTATTGAAGGCATACCTAATATTAATTTAGATAAGTGGGCAGCCAAGAATCATGAAGTTGACCCTTTCAATCACATGGATGAGGTAGGAATGGGAATTTATATGATTCATGAGCATGATGCAGTTGTTCCAAATGTGGTCAAGGATAAAAAACAGATTGAACAACAAGCCAATCAGCTTTGGAAGCTATATTTTGATGGCTCAAGAAGCAAGGTGGTTGTTGGTGGAGGAGCCATGTTGATTTACCATAATGGATAAAAGTATTATTCAACACTTCACTTTTCCTTCAATTGCTCAAAAAATACTACTAAATATGAGGCACTCATTCATGGCCTAGAGTGGGATAGGAAGAAAGGTATTAAATGTTTACAAGTTTTTGGTGATACATAATTAGTAAGAAATCTGAATATGAGAAAAATGATTTTCTCAAGCTTTATAAACATAGAACTTGGGATTTAATTGAGGAATTTTATGCTTTCAATCTATTGTCCATTCCTAGAATCTAGAATAAAGAAGCAGATATATTGGTTGCCTTAGGTTCCCAATTTGATATTCCAACTGATATACATAATGTTGAGGTACAACCATATGTAAAAGTGATACAGAGGTGATCAGTGCCAGATAACAACACAAGTTGGTAGGTTTTTGAAAGTGACAAACAAATTATAAATTTTCTAATGGAAGAAGTTGAGTTTGCAGCAAGAAATCAACAAAAATGGCTGCAACAATATGATAATCAGATCTTGCAATTGAATTCTAATAAGTCACCTAAAGGTTTGGTAACCTTAAAGTCAATTTTTAACACTGATGATCAAGTTAGAAAGGATAAAGCCAGCATGTTAATGAAATAGGAACACTATGAACCCATTGAGATATTCAGAGATAAGCTCCTGAATCTTGGAAAGATATGTACCAAAGAGGGACAACAAGCTTTTATTTTTCTCTGCCAAGAATTTAATGATATTTTTGCTTGGGAGTATGGAGATTTAAATGGTTTTAACCCTAAATTAGCTCAACACACTATTGAGCTAGAACCCAAAGCAAAACCAATAAGACAAAAGCAAAGACCTTTAAATCCCAAGATGGTACTTCTTATAAAAACATAATTAAATAAACTAATTGAAGGTAACATTATCTATCCATTAAAACATAAATTTTGGGCTTCTAATATAGTACCTGTCAAGAAAAAGAATGGTGATATTAGGCTATGTTTTGATTTTCATGATCTAAACAGAGCCTCAAAGATAATTATTCGCTACCCTCAATGGAGTGGATTTTACAAGTTGTTTCAGGTTCAAAAAGGTTCTCATTGTTGGATGGTTATTTAGGGTACAATTAGATTTTAGTAAAAGAGGAAGACCAATTCAAAACTACCTTTACTACGAAGTGGGATACCATGGCTTACAAAAAAATTCCCTTTGTATTGTCCAATGTAGGGGAAACCTTTCAAAGAGCCATGGACATGGCTTTCCAAGGCCTCATTAATGAGTTTGTACTTGTTTATTTAGATGAAATTAATGTATTTTCAAAGAAATCTAATGAACATTTTTATCATCTAAGGCAGATCTTTGAAAGATGTAGAGAATATGGGGTTTCACTTAACCCGAAAAAGAGCATTTTTTTTCCATCAAGGAAAGCTTCTTGGACATATAGTTTCCAAGGATGGAATATCCATAGATACAGAAAGAATCACAACCATTCTAGCATTACCCCTGCCAACTCATAAGAAAGGCTTACAAAGATTTCTAGGTAGGATCAATTTTTTAAGGAGGTTCATACCTAACATTGCAGCATTATCACGGCCCCTTATAGCTATGCTTAAAAAGAACATTCATTTTAGATGGACCAAGGAAGGTAAGAAGAGTTTTTAAGAAATCAAGGAGGCTCTTACAGCAACCCCAACACTTATTCACCCAAATTTTGATAAAGAATTATATTATATACATTTGGGAGTGTTGACACAATTTTAGCTATGCTTTGTCAACAAAATGAAGAAGGATTATAGTAGCTTGTGGCTTTCTTCAATCAATTTCTCCATGATTATGAAGTAAAATACTCATTTGTAGAAAAGCATGTTCTAGTTGTAGTAAGAAGCCTTAAGAAATTTAGGCATATGCTCTCAAACAATAAAATCCAGTTGTTGGTTTCCCATCCAACAGTTAAGGATTTCTTGCTTAGTAAAGATATCAATTATAAAAGAGCAGGTTGGATTACAAAAGTAATGGAGTATGAAATTAATATCAAGGTCACCAAGATTGATAGAGGCAAAGGTTTATGTGAACATCTTGCGGGTAATGAATAAAATAGTAAAGCAATTGATGAGCAAGCTGCAACAGTGCTCAATAACAAGGAACAAGTTGTTGTTCCAGTTTCATCTACAAATTGGATCCAACAAATGATTCATTATTTACATACTGGTGACTGTCCTGAAGGTTTGGAAAATTCAAGGAGAAGGTATTATAGGCTTCAAGCCATCCCATATGTTGTAATTGATGGAATTTCATATAAGAGGGATTTTCATGGTGTTTTACTTAGATGCATTGAACCAAAACATATTGATAAAATCGTGAAAGAATTTCATGATGGACCCTCTGGAGGCCATTTTTCACCAAGAACTACAACTCTAAAGATCATGAGAGCTAGATATTATTGGCCAGATTTATTTAAGGATGCACATGCTTGGGTTAGAAAATGCAATAAATGTTCAGTATTTGTAGGAAAGAAAAAGCTTGCAGCCCCGCCTCTACATCCAATTCAAGTGGAGTACCCTTTTGGAAAGTGGGGACTTGGTTTCATTGGTCCCATTAACCCACCTTCAAGTGCAATTCATAGATGGATATTAATAGCAACTGACTATTTTACAAAGTGGACAGAAGTTGTTGCATTGAAGGAGGAAAATGAGACTTCTATTTTGAATTTCTATCAGGACTTGGTTTCCAGGTTTGGTACTCCTGATTCTATCATATCTAATAATGCATTAGCATTCATAGGTTTAAAAGTTTCATATTGTTCAATTAAGAATAGCATATATCTAAATAATTCTTCAAATTATTACCCTCAGGGTAATGGACAAGTAGAGTCCACTAATAAGAACTTAATCTAGATCATCAAGAAGACAATCCAAGAAAACTAGAGGACCTGGCATGATAAACTAAAGTTATCCCTTTGGGCTTATAGGATTACACCTAATAGAGATATAGGAAATTCACCCTACATTCTTACATATGGCAAAGAGGCCAAAATTTCTATCTCAGTTGAATTGCCAACCTTAAACATGATCAAGGAACTGGATTTGTTAGAAGAGGTACCTATGGAAATTAGGCTTGCACAGCTAATGGAGTTGGAAGAAATAAGAAAAGAAGCATTAAGAAATTGGAGATTCACCAAGCTCAAATGAAAAGAACATTTGATAAGAAAGAAATCCCAAGAGCTTTCAAAGAAGGTGATCTGGTGTTTAAATGGGATGAACTTAAAAGTAGACCTAGTAAACACACCAAGTTTGATGCCATGTGGAATGGCCCATACATTATCACAAAATGCAAACAACATAACACATTTCATCTCCCAAAGCTGGATGGAGAGGTGTTTCCTATCCCTATCAATGGGATTCACCTCAAACAATGCTACTAAAGATCAAAGTTTGCATATGTATTATAGTAGAATAGAAGTTTTCAGTTAATAAGTGCTCAAGGAACATTTCCTTTCAGTTCAATTTTATTTTCCAATAAGTACAGATGCATTGGTTGTTGGGCATGTCTTAAACAGTGCCATTGTAGTTGTTTTTTATTTTGTTCTCTTGATGTTCATGTTTCAAACAACTAGGTTATAGAGTTATCGGAGTCACAAAAGAGCAAGAAAAGACTCCTATTCCCAATGGATATGCAAGGCTACTGATCCTATTTTTTTACTAGGAAAACACCCCTAAGATGTTGCCAAAATGTTACCTAATTTTTGCATATAGCTCAATCAGGTAGAGCTGGAGTAAGTATTTGCAGCTAGAAGGAAAAAGGTACATACAATTTCTGCTAAATTTTGTCATTACATAGAAGATGTTTTTAAATGAAGTTCAATTTTATTATGCAAATATTATTTACAATAGAAAATTACACAAACTTCATAGTACTATTGTATTTATTCATTTTACAATGAAACATGATGTCCCAAAAAAACTGTGGGAGTAACTGATCATACATGATGAAATGAAGCATAAAGAACCCAAACAGAGAAAATTCCATGCACATAATGAA
The DNA here is from genome assembly GCA_007258455.2 of Sequoia sempervirens. Taxonomy (NCBI): domain Eukaryota; kingdom Viridiplantae; phylum Streptophyta; class Pinopsida; order Cupressales; family Cupressaceae; genus Sequoia; species Sequoia sempervirens. The sequence goes on from VDFB02000017.1 coordinate 454,425,925, forward strand.
AACCAAACACAAGAAAAGTGAAGGTTTATATCACAGGTTCCTCCTACTCTCAGAACCCTAGCTCTTTTCAAACATAGTGGAAGCATAGTGGAGTCAAGGGTTTTGAAAACCTTGTGCATTTAAAAATTCAAAAGCCTCATAATGAAGCTTAAAAACCCTAGATTTTTCTTCTTAAAACCCTAATAGAAAATCATTTACACAGTGAACAAAAAGCTACATGAGACTGAATAAAATAAAAGAAAACCACGGGTTTCCTTAACATTAGCACTACAATTCAAAAGTCTCAGGCTTTGCACAAGAAGCAGGGAAAAGAAACCACAACTTAATTCTTTATCAAAAGCGAGCATGCAAATGGAGATAAACCCTTGACATATATGCACAGAGAAACTAAAGAGAAAACCACACAAAATCCACAAGCTGATAAGTAGAAACTCACCTGTAGATGAAGAAACTCAAGAGGTTGGAAGTACTAGAGCAAATAACCTCTATTCAAGACCTCACCTTGAAAATTTCATAGAAACTTTGAAAGACTCGAGTTCAAACTCCATGGTGACAGCGCAACACAGTGCAATGCAAACTGAAGTGAAAATGCAAAATGAGGTCACGGGTTGAGTTTAGGGTTTCCTTTTTTCCCTAAGTTTGGCCAAATCCTTTATGGGATTTCTTTTCATTTTCATTTAAAAAATTCCTTTGATAATTGTGTTTCAATTTTACTCTACCTACTATGTTTACACCATCAATAGACAAAATTTGTAACTTACCAACTATTAAGTGCAATAAAATTATAAATTGCTTTAATACTTGCTATGTAGTAAACATAAGGACAACATGTATCATGTAGCCCTTGTTAAATCAATCACATTCATTGCATTTAATAATTGCTAATTTAATTTAATTTAATTTTGTCTCTCAATCATGCAAAATAGAAGGAAGAGTTAAACTGAAATGCAAACTCGGAGTTGTGGAGTGATTTCCTTTATTTATGGTCAAACTAAGGTGATTTTGGAGTCCAACTTGGTCAAATTGATTTTAAGAGATAGTTTGAGCCTATTTTTACTCAAATTTCTTTAGTTTTGACTCCTCTTTCTGAGGATTTTCATGTTTACTCGTGGGAGAGATTTTGGGAGATATTTTTACTTGCAGTTAACTACAAGTGCCACCTCTAGACTCTTGGGAGTTACCTTTTGTATATAGGAGAGAAAAACTTATGTTTTTCTCAGTTCTTTCCTTTTTTCTCTCTTGTGCATTGTAGAGAGAAAAAGCTTTTGTAACTCATTTATTACAGATTTATACAGAACAACAGGTTATAGGTTATTATTATTTGTCATTTATGTAGTATTTTCCTACTATCTTCATTCAAGATTTATCAGTTTTACCTCTTTAGATAATGCAAATGTCTTTGTGAATGATTTTGATGAAATTATTGTGTTTTAATCATCAAAATCTCTAGTTTTGTCTCATTCATTATTGTACATCAACAAAAGTAATTTTGCATCACAAGTCTTAGGTTGTGCTTATGCTCATTATGTTCTTCAAGTTGTGAAAATTTGTTTTCCTTTTGGAAAGATAAATTGTTTGGCCTTGTTTGGAAACATTATTGTGATCAAATTTTCCATTTTTGAATTGTCTAAAAATTTTTTTTAAAATAGTTGTGAATCAGTCTGCAAGTTCTACCATCATTTAGGTGCATCACCATCCTTTTAAATTCAGTTTTAGCACATTCATGTTAGATCCCTCTATCCCTTTTCCTTCAAAATAATTAATTCATTAAAAAATAAAAAGGGAACTAGCCCATAATCTATGGGTCTATCTTCATTATAAGGTAACCACAACCTGAAGATATTGCAATGTTACACAAGATTGTTGAGCTTTCCAGCTTTGCATCTCAAGTGCAAGTCTAGTTGATAACAATACCAACTAGTCTCTGCAAGTTTGGAGGCAACTAATCTCGCAACAAAACAACATGTCATAGACATGATAACATAAAAAAATCATAAAAACATACATAGAAACATACATAACATTTGGTAGATATTTTTGTGATGTGGAGGTTGACAAACACACAATGCTATGAAGCATACAATTTCTTGCATTAGCTAGCCATTGGAGGTTTAGATGCAGCTAATCTCACAACAAAATGGCATGTCATAAACATGATAACATACAAAAACACATAAAAATATACATAGAAACATACATATCATTTGGGATCTAGTATTGTGATGTGGAGGTTGAAAAACACACTGTGTTGTGAAGCATGTAATTTCTTATATCAACCAACCTCTACAGGTTGAACTATCTACCCTAAAGCTTAGTCTATGCCAATAATTGCAGTTGATAAATGACATCGTGTTTTCAAACCCTAAACCATACATGTGCAAGGACATTTGTAACTCAACATGTAACACCCCAATTGATGAGTCACCAATGGGCTCAATTTGGAAAGTTTTCCTAAATTGTGATAATTTTGGAAAGAACATTCAAATCACAAAATTAAAAAACCCTCAACAAAAAATCACATAAAAAACTCCTCATATCAAATGGAAACCCCTTTTCACAAGGAAAACCCTTGCAAACCTATTAATAAATACCCCTTTTCACAACAAATACGAGTTTAATTCTTCACAGTCCCTTAGGAAGAATGAAAAAATGACATATATTTATGGCAGATATGCATACCTGCTAGCGAGCTACCCATGCCTATCACGTGCATTTTGGTAGGGATATTGACTACTCTGCAACTCCCTTCCCAACTCCCCAAAAACCTTCAAAATGTGAATGTTGAAAATGATGATGTTATGGTTCAATTTCCACAATGGGTTGTGGGTTTTTCATACAAAACATAAATTTTACAAACCCCTAATACATAAACAACTCCACGTGTCAAATTAATACCCCTTTTCACAACAAATACCCTTTCAATTCTTCATAGTCCCCACATAGAATGGAAAAATAGTACATATTTTTGGCAAATATACATACCTCATAGCTAGCTGTGTGTGCCTCACATGCATCTTTGAAGGGGGGATGGTTGCTCTACTTTTGCCTATGCTTTCTTCTAAGCTCCCCAACAACCTGCAAAATTTGAAATATGGCGGTTGTTTTCTTTCAAAATAGATTATTTGAAATGTGCCAAAAATATATTTTAAAATCTTGTCAGTGTGCCACGTTTTCCAATGGTACACGTTGACATGCACCTTAACGTTCATTGGTCTATCTCGAAAGGATGCCATATGGGGGATGGGATGTTATGTCTTATAATCTATAATACATAGGTGCATTTTTTTTTGGAGACTAGCTTCTCCCCTTGCTAGAAGAATAAAGTATTTTATTTATAGAATGAAAAATAATAAATTACAATAGAATTTCAAAGTTATAATTGAAATTTGAAAGTTGATAGAAATTAGATGATAGTGATATTTTTTCTTGCATCAATTTTATTGTGGAATCTATACCTCAATTTAATTGACAAATGAAATTATCAATTGAATTATTACCTACTGTGAAACGAAGTTGTTGATTTTCATTTTGGGAGATTAACAAGTCTACGTCAATAAAATATGACTATATGGTATTTAATCATAATTTAATAGATTTATTTTAATTTAAAAGGTTTTGTTTAGATGTATTCCTAAGATATAAAATAGATTAGATTTGTCATGATAGTCAAAGTATTATTTATTTAGCTAAGAACCCTATGTTTCACATAAAAATAAAACGCATTGATATACAGTATAATTTTTTCATGACATGGTGAAGGAAAAAAGGGTAATTATTGATAGATTAAATTGGTAAGCACTAAAAATAACATTGGTGGGGATTGGATATGTGTGTTACAACCCCTAATGATTAATCCATGTTATAACCCCTTTACAATATATATAATGTATTTTTTGTGCACCTTACAATCCTTGTAATCATTGTAATTCATATTTAAGATAAGCTAAATTCGCATGCATTTAGCTAGATAATTAATGGAATTATTCAATAATAAAATTCCCTTCTTTTTTTTTGTGAGAATTGATATTTCTTACATTGCAAGTTTGTTTTAACTTGAAACTCAAGATTACTTTTAAAGCATGTTATTCTTAGGAGGTAGATTTTTTTTAAATTTATTATTACATGAATCAAGATGCTCAAGTTACATAGGTGAATATTGGACTTTGATTATAAATATAATTATGGGTTTGGACATTGTAAGATGATAGGTTTTGGTTTAAGTAACATTTTTCAAGATTATACAAAAAAAATTGATGGTTATGTTTTCTAAAAGATTTTACTTTTGAATACCTCCTTAATAGCATACGCTTGATTATTATTGTATTTTAATATTATTATGAATATAATTTAAATAGTACTATTATTTTTTAGTCTTTTTTCATAAAGGTTTCATAGGTTAAATTTTATTATTTGTTATTTTTTGAATGGTTTTAAATTCTACAATTTTGTAGTAACTATTCTATGAAGATTAATGTAGGAGCATACAAAGCCAACAATTAATTTTTCAACCAAAAATTTGTTCTTTATGTTTATATTTTGTAGAGTTCTTAGTTTAGTAGCAACCATTTTGGTTTCTAAAAATTAGATTTTATAGAGAAACATTATTTTTATAATTTAAAATAAAGAAAAAATAATTTGTGTGTTAATGCATCTGTATTAGTTCTTCATGAAATTTTGTATAGAGCATGAGTAGAGCATATAAAGCATGTCCAACTATTAGTTTTGTATTTCATGTTATTGATAGGTAGCTTGGAAAATTAGTTATTGAAGTTCTATGAGGTTTATGCTATATTTTTGGTATGTGTACCAATGGTTAATGTCATTGAGGGAATCATCATTCCCAGGGTTATTTATATTTACAGTCACATAAATATTGGATTTATATAACTTGTTAATGAGAAAAGGATTTTGTTTACATTTCAAAGGTGTGCACTTGATTCTAAGGTAAAATTCACAAAGAATTCATTTTAAAATTGAACACATAATTTTTATGTTGAAAGAATGAAGAAGGTTGTAATTAATGAGTTGTCATTGATGTCAACATTGTATGAAGGATGATTGTAGAAGAGACATTTTACAAGAGGGTTTTATCCACACATAGAAACAACTAAGTATGTTTTCTAAGTGTCTACACTGGAAGATTCAATACATAGATCCCTTCAATGATTTGGTCCACATTCGTTCACCCTTAGAGACTTAATTTTGTAGTTCTAATATGTTGTTCATGGTCGTTAGTAGTATCTTCACTCAAAATTTCACTTGATTTGGATTAGTGGTTTGAAAGATGCAAGTAACAGAAGATCGACATATAAGGTTTGGACAGTTTTCTGTGTAATGGCTATGACTTATCCAGTTTGCACTCCTTTATAGATTTGGCTTAGACCTTGTGGTTCTAGGAAAATGTTAATAGGTGTCAAAGCATTGTGTTTTCTAGATGGTGTGACATTTTGAGGTCCATGTACCCTATGGTGATCAACCGTTGGAGTATTTGTTTTTAGGTCCTATGCCTAGCCAACTTAATGTATGTAAAGGGTTGCAAAGATTAAATATGTGATGTGAACATAAGAGGGAGCTATTATAGGTTCATTTTGACCTATATTATGCTTTTCACGTGTTCTTTTGGGTGCAAAGGAATTTTGATTTGAATTAGGTTCCAACAAGGCACATTTTGCAAGTTTTAGGGCTACATCTAATGTGGGTGACCTAATTGAGTCTGTACATGATCTGAATACAAGCAGTGATGTGAATATATCCAAAGATGAGCGAATGAGTTGTGATAGTTGAGAAGAGGTGTGTGAATGTAAAGAAGAGAAAAGATTTCTAATTTGAGTTGGATAAAGTGTATTAAGTCATTTTTTTGAGCCTCAAAGGAATTGAATCCAGCATATGGTAGATGCTTTTTGTATCAATTCAAATCTTGGTTGTGTAGCCACTGCTTTCTCTCTTTCTTTTCTTAGTGAGTAGTGAGCTCACCGGACAATGAGTCCACCTGGTTGTGAACCTTTCCATAATATCTTATAATCAATTATAATAATTGTGAGCTAATCCTCACCATGGTTTTTCCCATTTTGGGTTTTCCACGTAAAAATTCTAGTGTTCATGTGTTATGTGATGTTGTGGATGTCTTCATGCATTCATTCCTTATAACAATTAAATATGCTTTGGTAATTGGATGGCTAATGTTTGAATGGTTTAATATAATACTAATTCACCCCCCCTCTCAGTATTAAAAGTGTTCAACATTTTATCCTAAGTGCATAGAGGATATTACAATATTTTTGTTAGTGTCAACCTACTACATCATTATTCACTATAAAAGGTGGTAAATTCATTAATAAAGGAGGGGGAAAAGTAAGTGGAAAATAAAAATAATAAAGTTAAATTGTAGTGATTAAGAGAAATACTGAGGGTAAACTACTTTGAGAAGTTTAATAATTGTAGTCACAATCTTGTTTAGCACATATTTTTTAATGAAATCTAATACTAAGGTCTAGATAATTCTAAAACCTAGAGGTAGATATTTTGATGTAATCTAAAATTATGGATAATAATAGTATTGATTTAATTGATTTTCATATATTATTATGATAGTTAATTTTTTTCATTTTATGTTGTTGATGTGATTAGGTATTGTTTCATTAGACCATCTTACCATGATTGTTTCAAGTGGTATTAGAGGTTAGATTTGAATATTAAGTAGATATAATAGAATAATTAGTGGACAAAATTAAGGTTATAAATCCTTGAATAAAGGTGAAGAGTATATTGTGAATCCTACAATTGGCTCTAAGTGTACAATTAAGAGTTTAAAGATTGATATAATTAATTTATTTGTAAAAGCATCCTCTTGAACTATGTGAGTTAGGCAGGTTGCATTGGATTTAAATATTTGTTGAAGAAAGGAGAAAGTGTAGATTTCTTCAAGCACTGAATTTTTGGGTAGAAGATAACCAAGTTTTGAGGTTGCTAATAAAACATAAATTGCTATAAAATCAACATTGGATTTGTAACAAAGAACTAGAGAAGCTATAAAAAAATAGATGGTTGATTAAGAGGAAACTTATGAAGAGGTGAATACGTAAAGAGAAAATGCATGTAGATAGTTGATAGTGATGTAACCTATGTGTGGTGTATATATACAAGTGTGAAAATTGATATATAAAATGATTATGAAAGAAGTGGGTGGGTAGAGCATTGATATTAGAAATCAAGAAATATTTAGTGAAAAGTAACTAACATCAACATGATCAGATTAAGCATCAAATTTATTTTGAGAAAATATAAAAATATTTATTTGTGATTTTTTTATCATGAAGGTTAGAGGGATGATTATGAGTCCTAAAGTTAGAGTTTCTAGTATAAAAAGAGACCTATAAAATAAATAGGAAATATTAGGACTAATTATGAATAATTTGGCAGATAGATTGGATAATTTATGGTAGAACCCAATAAATGGGAATAAATAAAAGAAGATATAGGCTAGAAAAGGAATGCTAGTAAAAGGAGGGACCTAAAAAATATTGAGAATGATAGAAAGGTAGGGGATATAATAATTTTTGTGAATATAATCTTCTATGTAAGATAGAAGAATGTTGGATACTAGAGAATTCATAGAAAGATAAGAGTATCATCATAGAAGGTGATACATAAACCACAATTAAAAAATATGATTAGATCAATTTGGGTGAAGAATGTAAAAAATAGTGGTGTGTGCTAAGATAGTTTTTTTATAGGATGAATGATAATTAGAATAAATTTGTTAAAATGTATTCAAAATGAATATCAGTCAAACATAAGACATGGTTACTATAAAGCATATATACGAGTGAAGCTAGAGAAATATTATAAGATTTGAAAAGACAAATTAAGGAGAAAAGTTGGAAACGTGAGTAGTTGGAATAGGAATCAATTTTTTATAGAAAAATGAAATGATAGGGTTATATATAAAGTGAGTGGATTGAAAGAAGCATGGGTGATGGAAAAAGTGGAGATCTAAAGAAATTAAAGGAAATAAGTTGAACTATATATTTATGAATTGGAAAGATAATATTAGGAATATTAAATTATTTATTAATAGTGTAGGAATAGAGAAATTTAGGATAAAATGAGTAAGTTAGAATATAAGGAGAAATAATAAGAGATTAATGTGAAAAATTCTTAATGATTGTGTTGAAGGATAGAATGTATACTTAAATGTAATGGTATAAATCTAAAATGGAAGTATGATAAAATTGAATTAGGTGGAATAATAGTATAGAATTATGAAGGTGAGAAGACATAGAATCATTTGAAGTGATTGTGTGGAGAACAACAAAAGGAAAATGAGATATTAAAATAGATTATTGAGGTTTATATATAGAATGTATTCCTAATAATTAAACAAAGATGTAGAATAAAAAAAGAGTGTATTGGAAGGTAACTAGGGGTGGAATAATACATAAGAGAATTTAGAAAGATACACGATAATGAGTACATATTAGTTCAAGAAGACATATTATAAGAAAGTAAGCTAGAAGGATACTTGTAAATGATGGATTTAATAGATGTTAAAATTTAGAATTAGTATAAGATAAAGGTATTGAGTGGAATTCAAATTCACATTGAGACATTAGAATAGAAAGAATGGGTTGTAAAATAAATAAAGAAAAAGATGCAAACAATTATAGAGATAATTTAAGTAGAAAAGAAGTACAGATGGTGATAGAAGTGTAAAATTATAGAAAAGAATGTGAGTATAATTGAATAAAAAAATTAGAGTGCAGCTACTAATGAGAGAATTATATTAGACTAAATAATAGTATATAATGGAGAAAGATTAGTAGAAGTGGATAGTCCTAGTTCATAGAACTAGTAGAAGTGAAAGGAGAAATACATAGTTATTTTTTAAAATAGATTCATGTGATGAGGACACACTTAGGTTGGTTTTCTAGCTTAGAGAATAGTTTTATAATTTGGTCCTTATTTGTGAGTACTAACTCATAAATCATTTACTAAAGTTATATGATATAGTAGTATCCTAGGTCTATGTACAAGTAATATTATATTAACCAAAAAATATTTATTTTGTATTTATTTATATTTTATTTAAAGTTATTAGTTTAGTAGTCGCAATTTTAATTTTTTGAAGCTGGATTTTCTAGACAAGTATCATTTTGAGCATATTATTAGAGTAATCATGAATTAGCTAATAATCTTTAATTGATTATTAGTCTAATTTATTCTCATGCACTTAACCTAAACTTAGGAGTTCTTTATTAAGTTAACTAAGTGTTTTTCTATTTTAACTAAAGTGAGCTATTATTATATCATTTTGTCTCATCGCATGTGATGTTGATGCTTGTCCTAATCTAATCCCTTTACCATTTAGGTTTGCTCCTATATAGCACTCAACACTCATTGTATTATATCTCTTCTTCTCTTGAACTCTAAACCTTTGAGGACTCTTGTTTTCCTTGAAGATTCTTGAGGTTCATTCTGTAGCTTTTTTTGTTGAGGAATATAGCAATTATTTGTTTACAAATCTCTTATGTGGAAGGTTTGTTTTTCTCATTGTTTGATCATGTGGCTCGTATTTTTCACAATTTTAACATTGTATCAGAGCCTGGATTCAATGAACCACTTCTTGATTTATGAGGCTTTTTTCTTCAACAAGGGTTATAGGCTTCAGATCTGGAATCCCCCTTGCTTTTTTTGCAAATTTTGGAGGTAGGAAATTTTTAGGTGCATTTTGGCATGAAAAGGACCTCGCAGTTGGATTCAAAGCTATCGAGAAAGTCAGATTTAGATTTCATTTGGCCTAATTTGAACTCCTGAGTTCAGATCGGCGAGGGTTTGAAGCGACTTCTTTTTTTGGATCTAGAGGGTAGCTACATTTTTTGGTACATTCTGGCACAAAAAAGGACCTTGTTATTGGATTTAGGAGGCCAATTCAAAGTATTTTGATTATAAAATTATCCAATTTCACCATGGGGTGTTTCTGCGGCAAAAACAAAATTTCCCCAAGGGTCGTACAACCTCTGTACAACCCCCAGGGCATGGAAATCAAAAAAATAAAAATAAGTTTAAAAAGTTCTCTCTTTAAGTACTTGACACTATTTTAAGGAGTGTCGCCCACTGAGCGAAATGCCTCTAGTCATGCCACCCAGTGGAGTGGCCACCAAGTGGCGGCTCAAAAAATCTTGCCAGTTGTTATAAAAAAAATTGGCACTAGAAAACATTTTTAATGTATTTTCCGAAACCAGCCAATGAGGTTTTTTCAGCATGGCATGCAGAGAATATTTCGTCGATTGCTCAGTATATTCCATTGCCGACATTTTTCCAGGAAACTAGTTTTTTTTGGCCAAAGGGAATATTCTTGAGAATATCCTACTAACATCAACATGACATTAGTCATACGACATTTACTCTAGGCCCCTTTGATCCTCTTTGTAAATTTCTAGTGGTGTGGATCTTATCACTTGTTTTTTTAGCTAGTGCATTCTATAGCCTATTGAATTCATAGGTTCTTTTTTTAGTCCTAAGCTCATAAATTTTGACTAGTTTCTTCATCTTTCGTAATTCTAGTGGCATTGGGACCATCTTTCAGAGCTATTCACAGCCATCCATGCACTTTTTCCAGATTTCTCTCCAGGTACATTTTATTTAGCTTTTTTGTGTTTTCACACTCTAGTGAATTACTTGGACGTCTTAGCTCCTGGAAACTTTTTGTTTGTGTGGGATGAATCATTTTTGGTTGTTCTTCATGTATTTCTATTATTCTGTCTTATTTAGGTATTGTAGACATATTTTTCATGTGCATTCTCTTTTGTAGATGCACTAAGGTAAAGTTCCATTCTAGTGCATAATTTTTGGGGATTTTTCACATCACGTTGTGCCTTTTTTAATTGCATCAATATAAAGTGTCATGGGGGTTGATTTTTTCCTTTTATTTTCTATCACACCTTTTTCCAGTGAATTTTTATTTCACGATAGTAGCGAATCCTAGTGATTCTTGCCCCATGTGTGCATGTGTCATAATTTGCACAAGTCCTTTTATTTGCAAGTTGTTTCTCCTACATGCACTTCTTGGATTGACACAGTTTCAATGTACATGTCTTGGCTCTCCCTTTTCAGCATTATGGGGGATTTTCTATTGTTGGTGCTAATGCTTCTTTGGTTTCACGGTTGGAGTGATCTACGTATCTAGTTCTTGTTCCTATGTACTTTCAAATGCAGCATACATCAGTGACTGGTTATATGTATTTCAATGAGGTGGATCATTTACCATATGGACACTCTTGCATTCCTATTTCTGGAGGTTCTTCATTTCAGCACTATATCAGTCATCATTCAAGAGCAATCTACAACTTTATCGTGATTCAATGATGTTCTACATGTTCCTCTTTTTCAGGATATTATTTTGGTTGGAGACTTCTTAGCTCTTCACCTTGAATTGGAGGCTTTTCATTCCTTCATTCACCTTTCTATATTTTCGAGAGGATTTTTTCCAATGTGGTTTTCTCCTTTTCTCCAGTTTTGAGAGCTCTTTTGTTCATACATGGGTACCTCACCAGGCCTTGTTTTTCAAGACTCGTCATGTATTCTCCTTTTAGGGTTTTTAGGGTTTTTAGAGTAATCATGCATTAGCTAATAATTAATTAATCTTTAATTGATTATTAGTCTAATTTATTCCCATGCACTTAAGCTAAACTTAGGATTTCTTTATTAAGTTAACTAAGTGTTTTTCTATGTTAACTAAAGTGATCTATTATTAGATCATTCTATCTCATTGCATGTGATGTTGACAGTTGTCCTAATCTAATCCCTTTACCATTTAATTTTTCTCCTATATAGCACTCAACTCTTATTGTATTATCTATCTTCTTCTCTTGAACCCTCAACCTTTGAGAACTCTTGTTTTCCATGAAGATTCTTGAGGTTTATTTTGTAGCTTTTTATTTTTGAGGAATATAGCAATTATTTATTTGCATATCTCTTGCATGGAAGGTGTATTTATTCATTGTTTGATCCTGTGGCTCATGTTTTTCACAATTCTAGCACATTCAAACTTGAATATAAAATCATGTGTAGTAACACACATGTATCATTTGTCATGATATTTCATATAGATCATTAGTGGATCATATAGAGCATGTCCAAGTGTTAGTTTTATATTTCATGTTTTCAAAATTGAAAATAGAATCATATGTTTGGTAACACACATATTATTTTTTCATGATATTTTGTATAGAGAATTATTGGAGCATATAGGGCATGTCCAAGTGTTAGTTTTATATTCATGACATTTTCTATAGAGAATTAGTGGAGCATATAGAGCATGTCCATGTGTTATTTATACAATCATTTTATTTATAAAAGGTGGCTTTCTAAATCAATTATCAAAGATATAGGAGGTGCATGCTCTCTTTTTTTAAATTTACACCAAGGACTAATGTGTTGGAACAAAACTATCTACTGAGAGGGGGGAATTAGTAGATCAATTAAAACTATTTTATTAATACTTTTAAACCAAGATAAAAATATGTGTAGAGAGATAAACATACAAACATGCACATATAACACTAGATGTATGTGGAAAACCCAATATGGGAAAAACCACAATGAGAATAGCTACTAGGATCTACTGTCCTAATCTAGTCTCACAATAGAACCTTGCTGACCTTACAAATTTTTAGGGAACCAACCCTAAGGAGACACCAATCCCCTAATTTAAGAGCACCAACTCTAAGGAAGCACCTACTCCCTAATCTGAGCACCAACTCAGCTTTCTGATGGCACCAACCAATCAGAATTATAATGAAATTTATGGAGAAAAAACTCTTGATTACATATGATTAAAAATGAATCCAATTCAATGTTGTAGACATGTTTTGCAACTACTCCTTCTCTGTGTTGCTTCTCTACAAGCATTTCTTCAAAGTTTTTTGTTGTTGTAATCTCATAAACTCATCCCTCTCTCTTCTCTTCTCCCCTTTCCCTACTCTGTTACACACACCTATTATTTTGAATGCATATCCTAGATGATATTCTTTGTAATTCATTCTAGGTATCCTTCATCCAACATTATTTTTCAAAACCATGAACTCTCTTTTCTAATGAAATTTTGTCTTCTTTTCTTCATTGAAAAGCCTACTTTTCTTGAGACATGCACCCCTCACACATTACCTCTATGATTTTTTCTCATTGGCATAATGAAAACCCTAGATCAAATATGTATTAAGTTACCTATTTGTGTGATTAATCTACGATCAGATATTCTAGTTGTCTGTGCTTTTATGATGCTAATAAATTACCAAATTCTCCAATAAAATTCATAGCATGAATATTTACAGTAATTAATTTTGTTCAGTGTTCTATCTTCCACCATTTTATTGTGAGTTCCACCATATGACCATTACAAAATAAAATATTTGAATGTAGGTCGTCGATCTTCTATTTCACACCATCATCTAACGATCCTTATTTAACCTTTTAAACTTTAAAACATAGTCGTTAGATCAATTTCTCTTCAAAATTGCGTCATTGATCTCTATCGCTTCGCATATACTTATCGCACTTATACTTCGGGCTTAAAAATGACTTGTGCATGTTGGAAACTAGGAACACTGAGAGGGGGGGTGAATTGGTGTTCCACAATATTTGATTTTCAAATAAGATCTTAAACTATCAACAACAATAATTGAACCACAAATAGTATTCACGGCAGATAAACAGAATAAAACTTGCAAACACATTAAGGAAGACCATAACACTAGAATTTTTTTACGTGGAAACCTTGTTAGGGGAAAAACTAAACCGGATATTAATCCACAAAGTATACTTCGTTAAAATTATGATAAAAAGGGAATGCACTTGCATTCAAGTGCACTGCCTAGAGCTCACTGCTCAAAAGAGAAGGCTCACTGCCTTACAAAATACATTTGATATTACAATAAAATTTTGAACTAAGAATACAACATCTACAAATGCCTGGATTCAATTCCAATGAAGCACATAATTAGATTCCAGATCTTTTATCCAGTTCGCACTTCTGCTTTGCTTTGCTCTACTCTACTTTGCATACAAAGACCCTTATGTTGTTCAAACAAATCTTCTGATATTACCTCATATAACTATTTTGTACTTTTTTTCTCTTACACCTTCACTCTTCTTGATCTATACACACTTCTATCTCTCTAAAAAAATATTTTCCGATCTCCTTTATATATTCGTTAACAAGAATTTTATTGTATGTCGGCTTTAAAATAAAATATAATATTCTTTCTTATGTCGGCTCAAATCACTAATTATAATTGATGCATACCCACACAAGTCAGCTAGACTATAGTAGGGACCCAAACCAAAATTCCAAACATAATAAATAGTTAGACACATACTCCTCATACATCCGCAACATACCATACACAATAGGTCGACCATAATGAGAGAATGAACAATAAATCATTCTACCGAATCTTTTAACTCGTACTCTAACTAATGCGACACCACAAAACTCACCAGTAGGATAGAATACATGTTAAACAAGCTTCCCTAGGGATCCACACCACAAAATAGTGATCTGCTGAAGTATTCCAATCAACTTATCAACCGGATACCCTATTCTTCATACTTTTTGTTGGTAGATTACAATCTCTTACTTCTCTTGTCGATAGGAGAAACTTCAACACTACGGACCATATTGTTGACTCCAATTGCCATCAATGACAACACAAGCAGCCAAAAACAATCTCTCAAATCCATATGCCAACAATCTCCCCCTTTGGAATTGATGGCAACACTTAGTGAAAAATGACTAAGTGTCAAAACTCAAAAACTCATCAGAACCAAAATTACTACTCACCTTAGGATGTCGAGGCATTTTTCATTTCATTCTCTCCCCCTTTGACATCAATGACAAAGATTCCACTAATTTCACTCCCCTTCAAAATTTTACTACACTTCTCTCCTTCTTTTGTTGAAACAAAATTTTACTATTCTCTCCCCTTTGCAAAATAGAAAGTTTGATCAAAATTTGGGAAACTGTTGCACAAATCAGAAGATTATTTTATACTTAACTTTTATTTCTGGAAGGAATTTCTACCAAGAGTCCACCGTAATCCCAATAGCTATAATCAAGTTGTTATTATCTGATGTCCTATTGATAATCTGGATAAGGGGTTCAGGAATGGTGATGGCATTATCCAGCTTTTCTCCTTTCTTTAGAATTTCAATCATTTGCTCCAGCCTGCATTCAGTTATGATCTTTTACTTTCTAGAAAGCGTCCATAAGAGTATTTCTGGAAAAGTGAACCTTTGCATGCTCAACCTATAAATCATGAATCTTCTTCTTGACTTCTTTGTCCTTGTCCAAAAATATATTGTAGTCTTTTTTGATTTTGACAAGCTCATTTTCAATTTCCTCCAATTTGTCTTTGTATTTTCCAACCACATGAGGCCACTTAAGACAGTAATTGAAGATCTTATTGGCTGATTCAATGCACTATCTTAGCACATTCATTTTCTTCTTTAGTTTATCAAGAGATATTCTAAACTGCATCTTTAGATGGGAAATTATTTCTTCCTCTTTTATGTCCAGAGGCACAAAGTCCATAGCCTCTTTGACACACTCAATCAACTCTTCTGGAAGTACATTTTGTAGACTCTCCAATTCAATGTTGTTATCAACAAGGTATCTTCCTAGAGTGTCCTCGATGAGGTCCTTCTCATAAGATGGTCCATTCAACCATATATCAATTATCTTTTGCATTCCATCTTCATCTTGAATAATCTACAATATTTTTTCTTTAAACAGAGCACCTTCTTCATCAGTAGCTTCTGCTATTATCACTTTTGGTTCACCTAGTTTTGGTTCATCTCTAGGTGTATATTCCTTAGATTCTTCATCCACTATATCCACAACCATTTGTTCTTTTCCTTTTCCCTCAACTTTTGTTGACTTGGGTTCCAGAGGAGTGACACCAGCCAAATCTCTTCCTCTCTTCTGCTTTTTCTCCACCTTACCAGAGGATGATCCAAATTCAGCTATTTTTACCGGAAGAGGAATATTACTTATGCCAAACTTTTCTAACATCTTTCTAAAGAATTTTTCATAAACTTGTTCACCATTTTCAAAAGAGTTGAAATGTTCAAAAAATTTCTTGCAAACTGGTATTATTTTCTTTCCATATCACATTGTCATTCAGAGGAAAGCAATTCAGGAAATATATCATAATGCATATAGATAGGGTACCAAACTTGAAAGAGTAGTCTATATCCTTCATCAATTGTGCATTCTCCAACAATTGATCCTTTATCAAACCACATAGGTCAAAGTCTTCATCTTCTATTATCATTTTGTGAGAAATATACACTACACCTACTGAGGTTGATCCTTCTTTGTTTCTGAAGAAGATTTTATATGAAATTCCATGTGTAATATACCTCGTTAGCATATCTTTAATCGTTCTGATCATCAGAGCCCTTTGATCTCCCATTATTCCAGTTAGGGCTTCGACCTCAACATTTCAAATCGATTTCTTTTTCGGAACACCACCAACATTGCACAAACCTATTAGATTTTTTATTACATCCTTAGAAATTTGATAGGGTTTATCCAAAGTAAGGATATCACCATCGAATCTATTCAAGATAAATTGAACTACCTCTGCATTAACGAAATGGGGGAATTCATTCCAAATGTCCAAATTTTTATGTTTCGCTCCTCCAAGCTTCTTCAATTCGATGAT
This sequence comes from Sequoia sempervirens, assembly GCA_007258455.2. NCBI lineage: Eukaryota > Viridiplantae > Streptophyta > Pinopsida > Cupressales > Cupressaceae > Sequoia > Sequoia sempervirens. The sequence continues at coordinate 454,442,649 of VDFB02000017.1, forward strand.
AGAAAATGAATTTCTTATATCCATGACCTTTTGACTACTATATTCATCCATAGTTACTGATCCTTGGATTTGCTTCATTTTCCATACCGAACAGGGCTCTCCCGATCACCAAAAAGATATGAAATTGATAAGCAATAGAGATACCTGAAGAATTTGTCACTAAATTGACTTTTCATTCCTTCAGAATTTCACTGAAAAGGTTCTCCAATTGTTCTCCTTCAATGCACGGTGAAAAATTAGGGTTCCAAATGCCCTTTTATAACTTCACATTCTTAACTTCCTACCACATTAAATGTGTTTCCCTAGAAGTTTCGATTACTCTCCAAACATAGACAGCAAGTGAAGAATTCGACTGTGGACCTTTAACATTTTATCCAACTCAAAAAATGATTGTTGATACATTTGACAATGAATAACACAATGACTGATGACATCCTGTGATTCAAAACCAACTATATGCAGGGGGACAAAGGATTTTCATGAGAAACTCCCCCTAGGTCACTGGCCTGCAATCAATTGTCGGAAGAATTACCGAAGGGAGCTTCCAGTACAACCTCATTGCCTTCATCAGATTCACTTTTCTTTACCCATGTTTTTTTCATCTAATCTCTTATCTCTTCCACAGATGCTTTTTCTTTTCCTTTGTTGTCTTTCTGTGAATTTCTTCCTTGATAAACTAGACCTCTTTTGTTCATGTTTTTTGTTTCTACAAAGTCTTGCAATGTGCCCAAGTTTGTTACAATTGTAGCATACTGGATTTTTCTTTCTATACCATCTATTCCATTGATTTCCTCCTGATCTACATTGATTAGCAATATGTCAAAATCTTCCATAGGTATAGCATTTAATGTTACTTGTACTAACAAACATACTTTTGCATTCTAATGACTTATGACCAAACTTCTTGCATTTAAAACATTGACCAGAAAATGATGAACTACCAAAATTTATCTTACTTCTACACTGAGAATCCATATGTCCAAATTTATTACAAACAAAGCAATATCCATTAAATTTCTGAGCATTGGATTGCCTTACCGGATATCTTCTGCCTTTGTTCTTCTTTTTAGGGTTCTTTTGTTCAGATCCAGAGCTCTCACCCTTCTCATATCTAAGACCTTTCTTATCATTTGTATCCCTTTGACCTTTAGTTATCTCATCAAGCCTGGAAGAACTTATCCTAAACTTCTCCTTGAATTCATTTGCAGTGGCAAGCTCATTTCCAAGAATAATTACCTGTCTCTCAAGCTCTTGTTCATTGTTTCTAGATTTTTGCAGTTCAATCTCCAGCTGAATGAATCCACTGTTAATTTTGCTGCATTCTTCATATTTTTCTTTCAAATACTAGGACAGATTCTCCTCATTCTTCTTTCTTTCTTCAATCTCTTTGGTCAACTTCATCACCATAGATTCCATTTCAAGCTTTAGAGCAGCATTTTCCTTGGCAAGATTTTCACATTCTTTTGTTATTTCTCTTAGGGTTTGATTCAGATGGACATCATTCAGACCTTTACTATCTTTTTGCTTCAACTGATCACATAGTTCCTTCCTCGTTTCCCTTGACTCATTTATCTTATCCTTCAGTGATTGAATGAATTTTTTTGTAGCCACAAGATTTGCTTTCAATTCCATGACCTCTGCTTTAGACTGATCAAGATCATCAAGTGCCACCATAAGCTATTGTTGAAGACCACCAGCATCCATTGTGATTCAAGATCCACCTCAAACTATTAAAATTCAGAAGAGGAACCTTGCTCTAATACCAATTTTTGGACACTAGGAAGACTAAGATGGGGGTGAATCAGTGTTCCACAATATTTTATTTTCAAATAAGATCTTAAACTATCAACAGCAATAATTGAACCACAAATAGTATTCATGATAGATAAATAGAAGGAAACATGCAAACACATTAAGGAACAACATAACACCAAAAAAATTTATGTGGAAACCCTGTTAGGGGAAAAACCATGGTGGAGATTAATCCACAAAGTATACTCTATTAAAAGTGTGATAAAAAGGGAATGCACTTGCATTCAGACGCACTGCCTAGAGCTCACTGCTCAAAAGAGAAAGCTCACTGCCTTACAAAATATATTTGATATTACAACAAAATTTTGAACTGAGAATACAACATCTAAAAATTCCTAGATTCAATTCCAATGAAGCACATAATCAGATTTTGGATCTTTTATCTAGTTTTCACTTCTTATTTGCTATGCTCTACATACAAAAACCCTTTTGTTGTTCAAACAGATCTTCTGATATTACCTCATATAACTATTTTGTACTTTTTTTCTCTTACCCCTTCACTCTTCTTGATCTATACACACTTCTATCCCTCTGAAAAAATATTTTCCGATCTCCTTTATATATTTGTTAACAAGAGTTTTATTGTATGTCGGCTTTAAAACAAAATATAATATTATTTCTTATGTCAGATCAAATCACTAATTATAATTGATGTGTACCCACACAAGTTGGCTAGACTATAGTAGGGACCCAAACCAAAATTCCAAATGTAAGAAATAGTTAAACACATACTCCTCTACATCTGTGACATACCATACGCAATAGGTCGGTCATAATGAGAGAAGGAACAATAAATCATTCTACCGAATCTCTTAACTCATACTCCGACTAATGCGACACCACAAAACTCACCAATAGGATAGCACACATGCTGAACAAGCTTCCCTGGGGATCCACACCACAAAATAGTGATCCGATGAAGTATTCCAATCAACTTATCAACCGGATACCCTGTTCTTCATACTTTCTCTCGGTAGATTATAGTCTCTTACTTCTCTTTCCGGTAGGAGCAACTTCAACACTACAAACCATATTGTTGACTCTAGTTGCCATCAATGACAACACAAGTAGCTGAAAAAATCTCTCAAATCCATTTGCCAATAGTGCAACGAGAAGGAGCCTTGCGATGCAATAGTGGTTTGTCATTTGTTACCTTTGACATGTGTCAAAATTTTACACCATAATTTTTCTTAACCTCAAACCCACCATATCTTCTGTGAAATAGCAGACACCATCTAATATCAACCTTCATCATCCACCATTAGATCTTCATCACATCCCAATAGCTTGGTGCACTTTACTTAGCACTTACCAAATAATATTCATGATGCAAAGAAATTTTGTGATGCAATTTCATTCTACCACTTGGAAGCATTTCGTATATTGTATTTTACCCTTGTCAGAGCCATCCAAAACTGTGAAATTGTGACAACCATTAATATTATATAGATAAGTTGATAACCGTCGATCTTTTTGAGCATAGGGTCTTAATCTTGGACCCACCTAGACACTTGTCACATTTTTTCACTTTCGTAGACACATGCTAATTTCATCTTTTGAGCAACACAAGCATGCGGGAGTCACCCGATCATCAATCACAAATCTCCACTATTGATCATGTTTGATCAAATATCGATACCACTGGACTTAGAAAATATTAAAGGCCACATTACTTATCAATTCGTTAATACCTAGGTTGAGGGGCCAGTTTCTTCATGACTTTGAAGGCTTAAGTCATAACTTAAGCTATCGGTAATAGCTGATATCCAGTCAATGAAAAATAGAAAATCTATTTGATACCATGACTAAAACCCTTAGGGTTTCTCTGTTAAACCCTAATAATGACAGAGAGGAAAAATAAACCATTTCTAATCTCACTACTTGTCTTCTAACCATGTGAATCACACCATTGGAATGAGCACGAAAAACCCACATCAGATCTGTCATTTTATTTCTCTGCAAACTTCTAAAAACAACCTATGTAATTGCGTGACAACTTGATGCAACATTTTGAGAAACTTTACAAATTTGCAAAACATGATCTTCTCTCCCTCATACTTCACCATTATTCTTGAGACTGGTCTTCCTTACATCAATCAACAAACTCCCAATTTGATATCACTCAAATATCCTTTTGACATCAATGACAATCAACTTTCCAACAAAATGATTTTATTGGTCCCAAGGTGTTTTGTGTTTAGAGTTGCATCAAGCTAGGAATTATGTAGCTTGTTGTATAATAAAAGAACAAAAATTACAAATTTCAAATAGGTGCATCCAATTCCAAGATGAATAATGAAAATATAGTTAAGTATTTTTCTAATGATCTTTATCTTAAGTGCATGGAGGACTATATTATATTTCAATCAGTGCCAACCCTCTACATCAATCTTCACTATAAATAGCCATAAATTTATTAAGAAAGAAGGGGAAAGAGTGGGTAGGACAAAGAAATAAAAAATTTAAGGTCTAATAGGTGAGAGAAGATCTACTAAATTTAGATTAACCTAAGGATTTTGATCATTGGTCACACTCTTGTTTAGTGCATATTTTGTATTAGAATATAATACTAAAGTATAGATCTATTGTAAGCCTTAGAGGTGGATATTTTGATGTAATCTAATTTTATGGATAATAATAATAATGATCCATTTTATTTTCATATTTGAATTTCATTGTGCATAAATATGTGTTTTATGTTAAGACTACATGATTGGGTAGTCTTCATAAGACCCCCTTACCACAACTGTATCAAAGATTAGTATGATTATAATCATTGTTCCCTTCAATATATTCCTTGGATCATTCCAACCAATGGTAAAATTTCTCTATAGCCACATCTCCTTTAGAAAGGAAAAATTTAAATATTTACATCAACCTTTAATTGCGATATCTTTGGTGGACTCGATTCACCATGTATTTGCTCCTATTTTTAATAACATGGGTTTTTTCCTTGATCATGGTGTCTTCCAATGAAAACAAAATCTCCATGAGAGCCTCCATGATACCATTCATAGTCTTTATTTCTTGATATAGTCTTACAATATTAGTTTCCATCTTGAGAAACCTTACTTATTCATCAAGGGTCTCTACATCTCTTGACATGCTTCCTAGTTCTCTTTTCTAGCTACAAGATTCAATATCTTTACAAAGGAAACAAATATTTACCCCATGATCTTGTTTTGGAAATGAACTTTCAAAATCTCATAGAAATTTCATTAAATAATTTTTTTGTTAATACTAAACTTAATCTACAAACTATAAATAGTTATTCCATACACTAGTCAACACATATAGATCTTGAACAAAAAAGTATAAATTACACTTGTTAGTCAAAAAAACTATTGAAAATAAATTGAGAGAAATAATGAAAAGTATTTCCATGGATAATAAAAATTGTAAGAGAAAACTCTAACTGAAATAAGGAAAAACACTTACTTATTCACTATTTTAGTTATAGATACCATGTTGGGCACATAACTAGCCTAAAAATCCTAATTTCAAACCTTAAGATCAATATGTATGTCCTTTACACTCTTCAATTATATTTTTTTCTTAATAGTCTACTTGACTCCATGAATATTCTTAGAATTCACTTCAATTAAATCGATAAATCCTTTTATGATGCCCCTTGGATGTTTACATCTACTAAATAGGCTTGGTCATACCTTTAAGGAATATCAAAAGTCGCCAAAAGTCAAATGGGAAGATAATCCAAATTCTTCTTGGATGTTACAAATTATTTTTGTACACATGAAAAAAATCACTTCAAGTAGTGATGAAGTTTCCCCTTTGATATCGATTTTATAAATATAGCAATTTTGTACCATCCATTTGGCTAAACCAGTTGTGTTAAATGAAGTTTAAGAATACTTCATTTTTTATTATTTTTATTATTTCACCTTGCATAATGTGTCTTCTAAACTATGTTACACTTCACAAATGAATTGACTTGATATTTTTAGAGATTATTTGAGTAAAAATAGAAAAAAAGAGAGAGACTAAAATTAAGACAAGATCGAGGAGAGAGAGAAGTTGGGGTTAAAATCTAGAAATGTGACTTTTAAGAAAAAAGAGATGTCAAAGGATAACCATAAAAAAAGTTAAGAATGCGAAAGAGGCTATGTAGAAGGGAACAAGACCAATAATAAGGAACACACACAAAATTTGGAGTAGCCATATGCAAAGAAGCATGCAGTGGTAGCATGGAAGTGGAATCAAGTAGAAGCAAGAATATCAACACAACAGAGGAATTACATAGAAGAAAGAGTACCAAAATGAAAGTAGGGAACATATATAATTATGATAATATCAATATGGAAGTAGAGTATGTATGGTGTTGGGACTCAATCTCATAGTGTAAAAAAAATCATTAAGTCTTTTTTATTTCTTCATTTAGGTTTCTTTTTATTTTTGTTTATAACTAATCTAAGAAATATTTGTATGGGTTTTATTTGTGTGTTTTTCTTAAGTATGGACCTCTATATGCACTATTCATGTCAAAAGATCTACATGTCTAAAAATTCTAGGTCTAGGATGTTTATGGGTGTTTTCTATGTTCTATCAAAGTTACAAACTTTCAAAGTTCCCTTGATGTCATCACACTCACCCTCTCCTTGATATCCTAACCAATTTCTTTAGAAAAAAAATTTCATTGGGGTATCAAACTTGTGTCTTCCCTAAATCTATTCCCTTAGCATCCCCAATATCTAACCCACAATAAAAATACCTTTGTATTTAAGTCCATTTTTTTGTTGAGTCCTAAAGCTCCTCTTCCAAAAGTACCCCTTCCCTCTGCACCTTATTATCTCAATCCTTTCTATCAAAAAATTACATAATCCTTTCAGAACATGGAATTGGAAAATCCCTAACTGCCAGACCTCATTTACTTCCTCCTCAATTTCTCACTATCAATTCAAGGTACTTCATTCAATTTGAGGTTGTAGGATTCCTTTTACTAATGTACCCTTTCCATATCATCACTAATATTTGATTCCCCACCTTATGACAATTTCTTAAGTTTATTTTTTGAATTTTTAGACTTGTTATTTCTTTCGTACTTTCCCCAACTCTAAATTTTTTCCAATCTCTTTGTATTTCCCTTTGGATTCATACTTTTTCCCTTCCCTTCACCTTGGTATCTATCACGTGATACTACCAACTCCTGATCCATGACATTCCAAAAACTATAACCTTTTTAAATTCTATTAGTCATTTGGACTTAATTCCATGTACCATAATGGAATGATTTCCCTACCACCTATAACTCTCAATTTCCTAACCCAAGGTAAGCAATATTGATTCTCCCTAAACCCTAAAAATTTAAAACTTCCATCTATTCACTAGAGCTGCCCAAAAGTGTAATAACCCCCAAGTTGTACTTCAAAATTTCACCATTTTTTTTATTTTCTTTAAAATTTTATTCATTTATTATGTTATTAGGTGTTCATTCAATTGTATACTTAGGTAATCATCTACCTATCCAACTAGATAAGCATCCATCCATCAAATAGAACGGGTATAATGCTCTAGCTAGAGACTTAGACTTAGGTGCAATCCATCATCTTCAGTCTCTCCTAAATGACTAGACTTCCCTAAGGAAGTGTGTCAAGGTTACGAGAATTTAGAGATATATAAATAAAGGCTTGAGTCCCAACTTAAAATTTGCCCTTAAACCTTGGAGAGTTGAGCAAAGCCATCCACTAGATTCATCTAAGTATACAATGAATATATTGTATCTTTAGATTTAATTTGAGATTTACTTAAATATTTTCAATATGAGCTTTTCCTTTAGTGATTTATTTAAATTATTTACTTAAATTATTTATTTTAATTATTTGAATTTATTAAGTGTTAAGTGAGGGTTGGTATATCCAACTTTAAAATAATCCTATCTCAAAAACCTAAGTACTAGTAACATTTTTCATTATCCTAATTGCCTACATACTCGCTTCCAAATGGAATGAGAATGTAATATATATGTAATTATAGTTTTTATTATATATTTGATGTGAATTGTTGAATGTGGATACACAACCCTTTATAAGGCCCCTTTTCTATAAACAGTTCCTCCATGATTGCTACCCACGAAGGGAAACATTAATTCATTAAGTACTTTAGTCTAATTAACTAATATTTGTTTACTACAAAAAAATTAATCATAATCCTAATAAAGTACTTAGTCATCTTGACTAATATTTAATATCAACATATTCCCCTTAAGTAAAATCTCTTTAAATTTCTTAGAAATATAAAATACAACTTAATAATTTATTAATCTTTATTAATGTGAGACTAACCATTAACTATCCTAACAAGATTTCATGTATTTTGAATTTAAATCTAGATGATTCTTTATTATTCCCCAATGATTTATAATGATGATATCACAAATTTCATTGTTGTAACTATGTTAGACGATAGGTGAAATAGTCCAAAGCATAATAATATTATCCATAAACTAAACGAGAAGCATCATAAATACCAAACAATGTCAATGGTTGGGTAATCCCACAATATTGGGTTCCAAACTTGGGACATGAAAATTTCAAAAGGGAGTGGCAAAAAAAAATTGAACTACCTTCATTTGAAGGTTTTTGTTTGAACGAAGGTAATTTCCAAAAATGGAAAAATGGACCTTCAAACGAAGGTCCCTTTTTATTCCTTTTATGGAAATTTCTAGAAAAGGAATGAAAGGGGACCTTCATTCAAAGGTCATTTTTTTCTATTTTTAGAAATTACCTTCATTTGAAGGTTCTTTTCCACTTTTTTTATGGGAATGAAATACCTTTGAATGAAGGGCCTTAGAAAGACACTTTCAGTGTCTGCTTCAAAATTTCCTCAAAAATTCCAGTTTCAAACCTTAAGTTGGACCTTCAAATGTAATTAACTTGACAAGATAATTTGCAAGATCATGGTCCTCAAAACGATATTTCCAACAAGTATAATTTTGATATATTTTCATTTTATTATGTATTCAATTTTTTATTTTTATTGAACATATGTTTTTCACCAAAAATCAAGTTCATCCTACACAGGTGGAAAAATAGTAAAATATTAAAAAAATATCCAAAAAATATTTGTGCACGAGGTCTTGATGTCCTTGTTTCACCAAAAAAATGATTTTTGATATATACACAATTTATGATTGATGACATACACCTATGTCCAAATTATAATTTCCTTGACTTCAAAAATTAATTAAAAATATATATAACAAAAAATTATGAAAAAATATACATGCACTAGATATTGATGTTACAAATCTATATTTTAAAAATTATAATTTTATCCTTTCTAAAATAAAAGCTATGTTGGATGACATAAACGTTACTTTTTAAAAAAATTGTTTACTATAAAAACTAGTTATTAAAAGTTACATAGAAGGATTCACGATTTATTTCAAAATATATATAATATTTAGAATCTACACACAAATTTTCACAAATCACTAGTTTGCATCTACTTCAAATTCTTAACAGTTTAGTTGTTATAGGTCTCAGGAAGTAAAGATTTAGTTTAAAATGTTGATTTCAATGTCCATCTTGACGAAAAAGTGGGACTCGTTATTGTGGGATTATCCAATTCAATTTCAATTTTTTTAATGTTAACTAACTATGAATACAAAAACTAATACTAAATTATTTTATCAAATAAATTAAACTATTACAAATTAATTTTTAAAATAAATTTAATACTAATCATTTTTACAAGAATAAATTAAATTTACATATTCAACTTAAAACTTGAAAAATTATGATACAAAAGTAATTGTTCAAATAATTAGGAAGAGCAACGGATGGAGGTTGGTGGCAGGAGGTTTTCAATGAATGCTTGAATGCAGGCCAACGCACTTGGGCATTGGTTTGTGGAGGCTGATAGGCTTCTACAATTTGTGCATAGGTGTGGGGGGTGGTGTGCAAGCCACCCAAAGGAAAATTTAGGTTTTTTTTGTTTGTGTTTTAATTTTTTGTGTGCTTTTGTGGGGATTCATTTAGAAGAAGGTTGCATGGCATCCTCAGGGGGTTTGGGGGATCCTTTTCATTTTCCTTTAAGGAGGTTGTTGGTGGAGTTTCTTCCACATCTAGACATGAGGATGCAATGAATTTCCTCTTGCATGTGGCAAAAGAATCAAAGAACAATCAATTCCATGGGATGCACTCAAAACCCAATGGGTGTTTGGAAAGAAGCAAAGATCTCCTAATAGTGGTGATTAATCCAAATGTTGTTGCAATGATGTGATGTATTTATCTAAGCACGCACTAATTTGTAAATTCATGGGATTCTGCATCTCTTTTCCTTTTTTTGGAGGCTTGGGCCCATAATAATTGGAATCCAAAAGGGGACATGGAAATTAGACTTAGAGCTAATCATTTCTTTTTTGTGGTCTTCACCTAACTGGTAGATCAAAACATGGTTTTCAAAAAAGGATCATATTTCCACAATTAGGTGGGACTTTTTATCAAACCATGGCATCTAGAGTTTGATTTGATGGAAGATATTCCATCAAATATTCATATTTGGATTCAGTTTCCTCGGCTTCCAATATATTTTTGGCATAAGGAAATCTTGCATTCTATTGTGATGGTTCTAGGGAAGTTGTTGGGTCCATCCCATCAAACCCTAGACCATAGGATTACCTCTTTTACTCACCTTTGTGTGGAAATTAATTTAAATAATCTCCTACCAAAATCTCTTGAAACTATATTAGGGAGCATGGGTTGGATCCAATAGATTGACTACAAGGCCCTTCCATTTTGTTGTCGATCTTGTCATGAATATGGACACTTACAAAGGAATTATCCTAAGTTAGGAGCTAAAACCCAATAACCTCAATTTGGGATGCATGTAACTAGTTCTAAAGAAAAATGAAAAACCCCAATTTAGAATGAGGAGCTTGATTCAAATGTGTTCATACCCATGAAATCTCGGTCAAAGGAAAAGGTGTCAAACTATCAAAACAAGCCATACATAGGGGGATCTCTAGTAACAAGTTTGATATTCTTAAAAAAATTGAGGAGTTGGATTCAATGGAACATGACCACACCTTTGGTGCCTAGGTCTCTCAGGGAATGGACCCAAGTATTCATTTTCCTCAGATCCCTATTCCAAGGTAGGAAGCGGTCAAGGCTTCCAAGGAAAGAGTCAGTCCTTCTTCACATCCTCTTGTTGAGCTTGGGGCTAGTGATCAAGAGATTGGAGGGGGTCCAAAGGTGGATTTTTTCTTAACCCTTGGGTGATCCCTCTCGAGAACATATAGTCACTGATGTGATAATTGATCTGGAGGCTGATTATGGGATAAAGGATGATGGAAAGAAGAAATCACTTCCCTCCTTGGAATCTACCAAAGGAGCTTAAAGAAAGGAGTCATTGATAAAATGGCTAAGATGGGGAGTTAAAAATATTTGGATATGATAAAGATTATGGAAGTGTCTTTAATGGAATCTAGTGTGGTTAAGACACTGAACACTCACTTTGCATCATCCCATAAATGATTCTGATCTCTTGGAATGTTAGGTGTTTGAGTAGCATCCCTATACAAAAGGCTACTCGAGACTTAGTATGTGATCACAAACCTAATATATTATTCATTTAGGAAAATAAATTTCATGTAGAAGGTATGTTGAAGATTTCACCCAAAATGTAGAGGAGGGGTTTATGCCAATGTGTGGGTTCTCTTGGATTGATTGGAGGTGGTGTTTGTCTTTAGGACCCTTGCAAGATCATGCCTCTGGTGGATGGCTAGTATGAATTCACTTTCTATGTTGGTGTCTTATTTTGATTCAGACATGGTTATTCTTCTCGCCAATGTTTATGCACCTAATGGTTTTTTTAGTAATACTTTGATTTGGTCTCATAATAGGTTTATTCGTTCTCTTGCTCCTTCTTGTCCTTGGATTTTGGAAGGAGACTTTAATTCTATATGCAATTTGGGGGAAAATTTGGGGGGAGTTAGTCGGTTGGGGCCTTCTTTTTCCTTGCTCAGTGGCATCTCATTTCTTAATTTGGTGGATATAAGACACAAAAATGGAACCTTCACTTGACATAATCAAAGGTGTGGGGAGGGGTCTATTTTGAAGATACTTGATAAGTTTCTTGTTTCAAACGCTTGGCTTGGTAATAGCTAGTCCTCTTTCTCTAAAATCTTGGGGTGGAAAGGTTCATATCATTGGTCAATCAAGTTTACTTCTTCTTTTTTCTTCCTATCTAAACAACCTCCTTTTAAATTCTAGCTAATGTGGCTATGTGTCCATAATTTGCACCAACTTGTAGAGCAGTGGTGGTCAAAAGAGAGGCCTACCTTTGGCACTGGAATGTTCTCCTTTTTAAGAGGCTCTAATATGTTGAATACAAGCTTAAAAATGGAATAGTATGGAATTTTGTAGTCTCTTTCTTATAAAGAAATAGGTGTAGGAACAGTTGGATAGTATCACTTTCAAAATTAAGGAAGAGGGAATGACAATGGATTTGCTTCGGGAATAAACTAGATGCTCTAGAGAACTTATTGAATGAGAGGTACAAGAGGAGATTTTTTGGAAGCTGAAAACATGTATTAGTTGGCTTCAGGAAGGGGACAAGAATATTTTCTTTTCCATAATTTGATAAAGGATCATAGAAGTGGGAATATTATTGCTTCTCTCACATCATCTCACTGAGAACAATTAAATTTTTACCAAGCCATGATGAAGGAGGTGGTTAGGTTTTTCTATTCTCTTTTCACAAAAAAATGGATCACATGCTCTGGTTGAGGAGGATCTTGTTTTGGGTTGTATCCCTTCTTTGGTCTCTAACAAGATGAATAACTCTCTTCTTGCACCTGTCTCTTTGGAGGAACTTGAAAATATTGTGTTCCAAATGAAGAAAGCTAAGTCCTAACGATTTCGCATAGATTTTTTTCAAGAGTTTTGGGATAACACTAAATTTGATCTATTGGAAGTCGTCTGTGAATCTCAAACTAACAAGAAGATGCTCATATCCATTAATTCTACCTTTCATTCTTTTGTTCCTAAATAAGAGAGTGACAATTCTTTAGACTCTTTCCTGGCCTATTTCTTTGTTTAATGTGACCTTCAAGATTATCACTAAGATAATTGTTGAAATATTGAAGAGTTGTTTGAGCCCCTTGATCTCTTTGGTGTGAAGTGGGGTTAGTGGAAAATGGAAATTTATCATGAATTATCAAATAAGGGTTAAAATTCACAATACCCAAATCAAGAAATGATCAAATCCCACCTACAAATGGAATTGAATGTAAAACAAGTTAGAAATCAGCATATACAATGAAAAACCCAATTCAAAAACATGAAATCAAACAAGTGCAAACCTTTCATTCCATTTTGAATGGTTTATGGTGTGTTGGATTGCTCAATTCATTAGCTCCCATAGTTGAAAAAGCATGAATGATGACCTAGATGATGATAGATACTCAAATGCTCAATGATATGAATATGCTCAAGAATTTCAAAGTTTCTAGGTGTATGTTAATGAAGGAATGAAGGATGTTTTATAGATTTTCAAAATTGTCATCAATAGTTGAAATTAGATCTTAAGATCAATGAATGAGAGTGGATCAAGGAAGATGAAAGATCAATATCAATTTGAACTCAAAATATCTCCACAATTTAAGGAAATTGGTTTAAGATATTTTAAAATGAAGGGTGAAGATTAGATCAAGAAATGAAGGGTTGAGGATGAATGATAAGATTTAGATTTTTCAAGATATTTTGAAAAAAAATATTCTATGTGAATATTCCTTTGAGATGAAAATTAGAACAATTAAATAATGCAAGATTATTTTTAATTATGGAGGATAAGGATATTCTTTATTAAGAATAATATTCCATGCAAGTGGGATGGGAGGTTAGATAGTTAAATAATTAAAATTATTTAATCATGGGACATAAGAAGAAAATTATATTTATGGCTAATTAAATAATTCAAAATTACTTAATTAATAAGGGGAATTAGGATAAAATGATAGAAAATGATTTTAAAAAGGTAACTAATGATGCAAGTGATAAAGATGATGTATTATGCAATGTCGAGATGAATATGATGAAAATGCAATGTTAATGATGTGTGATACGAGTTAGGAAATTTTGTATGTTTAAATTTTTCCCCTCTTTGACACAATGTGCATGCTACATTGTTTCAAAGATAATCTCTACTCAAATAAAATTTAAACATTTTTGTGATGCTCAAATGTGCCCTAGTGGATGAAAAAAGGATGATAGGATGATAGGCTACCCCCTCAGGAGTTTGGCCCAAAAAAAAAAAAAAATTGAGTCAAGCTCACAACAAGAGTTAAGGACCGGTTCAGATGAGAAGAGGATAAAAAACTAGGCCCTAGGGGTCCTATAAAATATTCAGGATAGACGGGGAGGCTTGAAAAAATGATTTACTAAGGTGGTTGTGGATGAAACCATAGGTTTTGAGGGTAATATATAGGCAATTAGGCTCAAATAATCCTCATTTTCGCATTCAACCTTTGGATATTTCCACCTCCTTAGAGCACATAGCTTTCAAATTCCTTAGTCATGCATTTGTGATGGCCTTTGTACCTTGAGCACCACATAACATAGATCTATTACGATAGTTCTAGAGACCAACAGGAGCAGTTCAAGCAGTATGCATAGCTTTAATTTCAACTTGCACATAGTTTTAGATTTTCAATTTCATAGCCAAAGGTAGGATAGAAAATGTGTCGATCTAAGGATTGGCATGAAAGCCCACAATATTTTAGTCTTTTCATTTGTGAAATGTTTGTGTTTGCAAAAGGTGGCACATGTGTAAAAAACCAGTGTATATGCTCTAAGTCAGCACGTGTATAGCAACACATTTGAAAAAATGATTGCATTTGCAATATCATGTTTGTATTTAAGACTTTAGTGCATTTGTAAATAATCACATGTTTGACTATTTTTTAGCATTGTGTTTGCATAAATTGGTGTGTTTTCTTTTTCATCAAAATAGTTAGGATTTTTTACCCTTTGGCATCGTGGGCGCTATGCTTGTATTCGATGCTTCATCCCATCTACTCAAGAGAGCGGAGACCAAGGATTTTGGATAGATTGGATCACATTGGAGACTTTGAGATCAAGTTATTATTTGTTGTTGGATTATACCATATTGCTTACATCCCTGAGATCTTAGCACATTAGGTGATGATGACTGTGTTGGTGGAGAGATGGAGATCTGATACTACCACATTTCACCTACCCATTGGAGAGTGCAATGTGACCTTAGAGGATGTATGGCATATGCTTAGGGTTTTGATTCATCGTTTCTGAGTGGAGTACAATATGGATCAAGGAGTAGTGGATATGGCAAGACTACTAGGGGAGGATCAGCTTGTGATGATAGATAGGAAGATTGACCTACATCCCTATGTCAAGGAGGTACATGACATGACCATTATATTAGTTGGACTGATCATGGGTGCTTTGATGCCCAATAGACAATCTTGATAGTTTTCCATTGGATGGGGAGTGATGATTAAGGGAATGATGTTAGAGGGTATCACCTATCCATGGGGACCATGTATTCTTGCTCACTTATATCATGGCATGCACCAAGTGTGTTTTAAAGGAGCCATAAGCTTATTGAAAAGTTTGAGTTTGCTTCATGTCTAGAATTTGGAGAGGATAAAAATCACTCAACCTTTGGGAGTTGGAGAGAGAAAGATCAGGGAGATCCTTTCTCGTATAGATATTCTAATTTCTTGATATACAAACGACTAGGATAGTTGCACTACTGGAGAGGGCAGTTTAATGATATGATAGATTTTGTATGGAATCCCTGGACTTGATGTGAGGTATGGAGGAATGACCACCTCCACGTGACCTACTATAGGTAGAGCCAATGGTTGATCAAGTAGACACAACACATTTTAGAGAAATATATTTCAAAAAAGGTCTATAGGCAGTTTGAAGAGTGGTAGGATATGCTTTCACAAGATTACCATGTGACATATGCTCAAATTACCAAAGAGGTACCTACATGGGGTCTAAAAGCATCATTGAGGATGGCATTAGTAGAGTTTGATCAAATGGCTACCCTTGCATGAGGATGGGCAGGTGGTCCTAATGATTTGAGGACTACCTAGGATTATGATGCTTGGTGGGCATCAGGATGACCACTTCAATTCATACTTCCTCCTGGAGTTGGTGTAATGCTATTGGGGCTCGATGGAGGAGGAATGGAGGAGGGCCTAACAAGAAGGTTAGAAAGAGGCAGAAAGCAGCTATAGAGCACCAACATCTTGTATAGGTTGATCAGCAAGCTTCTAAGTAGGATTATCCATGACAAGATCCTCCATAGTAGGATCTATAGCAAAGACAGTAGTAGGAGGTACCCCAGCTTGATCCATAACAATAGAGACAACAATAGGGGGATGGTGATGGAGATCTGGGTGTGAGATTGGTTGCAGTGACAATAGAGAGAGATCGGGTGTGTCAAGAACATGATGGATTCAAAACAAAGAGAGACCAAGATCTCATGGAAAAAGATGCTCGGGCTACACACAAAGGGATACAAAGAGTTCCCATAGATATGTAGCCGAGGGTTAGATTGTGCAGATTGTGGCAAAGAGGGATCAGGATCACATTGAGAGAGACACATCCATTACAAAGAGATACACTGAGCATGGTCGGTGAATTTAGTTGGATATTACACAAGGGTCCATGGTGGTCATGGATCATCACATGAGAGAGAGAGTGCCTTATACAGGATATTACATATTATAGGACCCTTTATGAGGTTTTCATCCTACGAGAGTGGAGGCTACCAAAGTTTGTAGCTCAAAGCACCACCACAGGGGCAGAGTCCAGAAAATCAGCGGGTGGTACTATTAGTCGATCCTTGCATCATACACAGAGGCATATTTTGTAGCCTCATGGGTCACCCCCCTCATTTAGCATGCACAAAGATCTTCAGGGTATGGAGAGGAGGAGAAGGATATGAGGCCACTTCTGACCAAGAAGAGCACAGGAGTGGATAGATATTCACTCATATTGATGTATATTTTGATGTACTATTGATGTAGACATGAGTTTTTTTTGTGATGCATATACATTCAGTGGCCTTTTGAGCCTCATATATATTTATGTATGATGTATCACACATGTGACAGATGATTTTTATGGCATTTTCATTTTTTATGATGATAAATGAGATGACATGATTTTCGATGTAGGTACTAATGTGCATGGTTTCTACTAATGTTGTGCATGATGTTCATGAGTCTATATGATGTCTACGATCATGATTATGATTTGGATGCATTGATGATTAAGGGATTATGATGATGCATGATTTATGATGTAGGATATGATAATATGATATGGATGATATGTAGATATGATTATTTTTATACTTTTTCTAATATTTGATGATATGCATGTTTATATGATATGATGGTATATGATATATGTGATGGATGGATGTATAGATAATGAGTTTTTGGATGCAAGATGCATGCGATACTAATGATGTAATGAATGTAGGATGCAAGAGATTGATGTTAGTTAGCAGGATGTTTAGAGAGAGATTAGATGATAGAAGACTAGATGATGTTGATTTAATTTGTTGAAAATCCATTTGTTATGAATGTGGGAAAAATGAATGATGATTATATTTTATGATGTATGAAAAATGTGATGAGTATGATTTTTTGGGGGAAAATAAGTAATTTGAAATCCTTATTAATGTAGCTATTAAACATGTGGAATACTAAGAGGGGGGTGAATCAGTATTCCTTTAAACCAATTAAACATAAGCCATCTAATTATCAAAATAAGTATAACTACAATGATGAATGAAAGAATGGAGACATCCACAAAATCACATGGCACATGAATCCCAGTATTTTTATGTGGAAAAACCAAAAAGGGAAAAACCACAATGAGGGTTAGCTCACAATATATTATATCTGAATATAGTATATTACAAAAATGTTCAATGCCAGGTGGACTCACTGTCCAAGTGAACTCACTACCCACAGAAAGTAAGAAAGATAGAAATAAGGATTGGCTACACAGCCTATTTGAACTGATATAATAGCATCTATCATATGCTGGATTATAGTTCCAATGAAGTACAAAATGATCTTCACGGGTTTGAATTAGTACTCTGCTATGCTCACAATCTACTAAACTCTTATTATATTTGCATCACACACATGTAGGTGAAGCACCATGCATGTCATATGTATCTCAATACTCACATACAACCTACTCTCTCTAATCCTTTCTCATCATAACCATCACACCACACATGCCACACACACCAAAAATCCAAATTTAATCTCATATAAATAAAGTGTAAATTCAATTAGGTTGGCCTAATTAGAAGTAACACACAAAATTAAACATGTCATCCTCAAAACATTATATCCACATCTTGCACCATAATTCAAAATTCAATTCACCTTATCTAGTTTGGGATGGACCTAATATAGATCCCACATAAGATAAAATTACTTGCTTGTCCTCCAAAAAACATCAAACATGTTAGGTCAGCCCAAAAATAAGACCTAAACATAAAACCTTCATATGTACATAAATCGCCATACATGTGACTTCAAAACTTGATCTTCCTTTGAATTTCCACTCAATCAAAATCTAATAGCTTATCCTCATCATCGTGAAACAAAATAATTATCTATGAAGAAATGTGAAATCTCCCACACTGATATACTATATAAGGAATGACTAAAAAATACATAGTTGAACTCTGTCATTCATATCTTTCAGAGTACTTCACAAAATTTCACCAAATCTTGAATGTAGATGCACTAATGATCTCAAAACTATAGTAAGAATTGTAGAGTAATATCTCCACATGCGATGGAGTGCAAACCCAAAAACTGATGCACTAAACCACAATACTATCAAAAGAAATACTTAGCCAAATTCTTATGTAACCATGTTTTCTGGATCAACTTGTTCTATCCAAATTTCTTCAAGAATGCTTCTAATCTATGCTATAATGATCATAACAATTTTCAAATCAATGTCAAGACTAGATCACTCATGCTCATGTTTCCAAACAACATCAACAATGACAAATTTCCAATAGTCTTCCAATAATCTCCCCCTTTGTCATTGATGGAAACATGCATATCAAAAACATGTCTCTCCCCCTTACACATATCTCTCCCAAAAAGTCATTCTCAACATTTCTCCAAGTATTTTCTAGTATCTCTCCAAAAAAAAATTCAAGTATCTCTCCCCCTTCGACATCAATGGCAAAGGGTGTACCGGTATATAAAAAAAAGTTGTGCACTTCCCCTTAGATATATATGTGAGCAAAAGTAATTGGAAGAGTGTGTTGAATCCCCCTCAAGGAGTGAACCAAAAAACTTCTATACCTTTTGTAAATATGCAAAAAGAATCTAAAATTTTGAAAAATGCATAAGAGTGTGAATTGTTAACCTGAATATGTTGACCCTTGACGCTTTTGCAAGATGACTTTCCAAGTGGATCTACCTTTTTCCCACTGTTCCTTTGTTGCTGCAAGTATCCTGTACTATAACTCAAGTTTTAATGAGATCTATTTTCCTTCTTCCGGAGTACAGGGAGTAAGTTTTATCTCTAAAATGCTATATGTACTGGCAAGGGCACTTGAGACAAGTATATGCTTCATTTTCACCAAGCCTTAGTTTCTTGAATTTCCTAATTATTTCTTCCATCTAGATCTACAGGGTAAAATATTCTTCATGTAAATTCACTAGAGTAGTCTAGATCTAATTGTCTCTATCTTGTATTGGGTTATAAGTATTTGATACATAACTTATTTTTGTCTCAATTGTGTTCATAGGATCCTTTATGCTTTGTGTAACATCCAACCACTTCATACAATATAGAAATAGGTTCCTTGCTTCCTCTTCACATGCATGAACATCCCTCAATCTCTCTTCCATTTTTCTATGTAGATGCACACTTCTCTATGATGTCTAATAACTTCTTTTTTGCAATTCATGCTTCAAATTTTATTTAAACTTGTTCTCTTAACCTAGAGACATATCCCTTGAATTTCTCCATTATCTCTTGTCTTGTCTTCATAGCTTCACTGATCTCATGCTCATGTTAAGCATCATCTATATCTTCTTCAGTGATACTAGCTTCCTTTCTCCTCATGGCTTTCTACTTAACTCTCAAGTTATGGTTTTCTTCTCTTTTTCCCTAATAATATAAGTACCAAAGGACCACTTTTAGATCTCCTCTTCTTACCAAACATAATAGTTGATCTCCTAGAGCTATCGGAGGCTTCACCCATACTCATGTTATCTCTAGCTCTTTCTATGGTTTCCCTAGTTATGTCTATTGAAACGAAAATCTCTTTGGTACATGATTCCTCCTCAACATCAATTTGTTTTTTTATTTGTGATTTCTTGAATTTCTAAGAAAGTTCCATTGTCTTCTCTCTAAAGTTTCCAAATCTTGGTCTTGTAGGATCCTTAGGATTGTTCAACAACACTTTAACAGAGCCAATAGCTTCATCTTCTTTCACTTCATAGCCAAGCTTTGGGACCCAAAAAGTTATGGGTTCAATTGCTTCCATTATGTATTAATTAGAAGGAACCAAAAATGTGATGGAATTCGTGTATTTCCTTACCACATATCTTGGAATTCTTTATCTCATATTCATTCTCCTTTGAAACATTACAAAGAATGTTGTAAGGGAATCACCCTAAGCATCCATGTCTCCCAAATTTCTTATGTAGTCTCTTATTTGATGAGCAATAGGTTTTCATTTGACCAATCAACCTTTCCAACTATCAAAATTTCCTTCATAAATTAGAAAACCAAACATATTATCAATGTACCATACCTAAATACATGCTTTTTCTTCTTGATTTCTTTTAGGTTCTCCATCAGTTGTTGTCAGAGCAACTCACAAAGGTCATATTCACCATTGTTCTCAATCATATCCACTGCCACATGAATTGTGGTGGAAGAGACCAAATTGTCTCCATAAATCATGTGTCCAATCATCATAGCTATATATTGAATCGTTGGACTTCTAGTAGGATTCATTGAGTACCCATTTGAAACATTATGTCTTTGTTCTTGGTGGATTTTTGAACTAGAATTGGTCCAATGGACCACAAACTAGTGATTTCTCTAATCACTTCTTTGGTAATCATGTGGGGACCATCAATCCACATGAACTGATCATGTATTTTTCTCAATGTCATTCTAATACAGTTCTCTTCATTGCTAAAATCTGGAAACCAGTGCCACACATCTAATTTCTTCTATGTCAATATATTGTGTATACATCTAAAAATGGTCTAGATAATTTAATTAATTAAATACGATTCATTTGATTAATTAACCTTTAATTCCTCTACTATTAAATAAATAGAAATATTTATTTATATAGTTCACTTTTAATTCTTCTATCTTTATTATATTATTTCCTCTTAATTAAATAAAAAAATTACATTTTTAGTTTTATTTAATTACTATTATCAAATTCTTGTATAATTATCTTCCATCCTAATCACATCATTTCATGTAAATTAAATAAACAAGTTTCATACTTTGTTTTATTTAATTATCATATTTTCTTCCATATTTATTTAATAAACATAGACTTCTATAGTTTGTTTTATTGAATTAAATATCTTCTTTTTTTCTAAATTGAATAAATCTAAATATTCAATTGAAATATATTCTATAGCTAATCATATCCACCTACCAAATTAGATATGAAATTTCTAATTTAATTCATCTCAACCTTCACGGGCAAATTTGGAGACAAATTGGAGACAAATTTGCAGGCAATCTTCTTCATCTTCTTCCATTGATTCTTCCTATCTTCTAGCTGAGTGTTTTTGTGGGGAGGAACAATCTCCATAATCATCTCAGGTTTCTTCATCCTTCACCATTCAATCCTTCAGATCAAATCCAGACCTTTGCTTTGTTGCCCCTTAACAAATGTGTTGTCGAGAATCTATAAATACAACCTCTTTTCATAGGAAATGGATCCCAACTTTGTGAAAACTTACTCTATAGAAATACCAATTGAGAAATCAAGCATTTTAGCAATAGCAATAGCAATCATATCATTTTAGAATAGAAATCATGGATTTTCATTTAGCTACATCATAGTTTATTGTAGCTTCTTTTATCAAGTTACATGTCATTTTCAATCACAATATCGTATCATATCATTTAGGAATCATCATATAGGATTAGATTCTTGCATTTAGTAGCATCTCATTCTCTAGATTGGCATTTTAACAGTCACAATGCTTACAAAATATGAGAGCCCTGTGACTTAATAAATCTTTGGAGATAGAGAGAAATATGACGCTTTCAACAGATTCTTGCTTTAAATTAGTTTAATTGTTGTTTGAACATTTGATATAATGTCTTATTGAGTTTTGTGTGAGAAATAAGTACAACTGAAAAAAAATTGAATACAGAATTTAGGATTTTGGACAACCTGGAAATCCTCACACCATCGAAAGGGGGGTGGATACAAAAAATAGTGGTAGACAAGAAGGGAGGGAATTATAGGCTGAGCTCCAGGTTTGTGGCTAGTTGTTTGAAAGGATCAGGGAAAGTGATAGACCAGCCCATGGATAATGGTTGGTTTGGGAAACAGTACCCTAGGCCAATGTAGGAGATTGAACCGTTAGAAGAAGCGCCAGAAGGAAGAGAAGATGAGTCAGGGACTCAACCACCAAACACTAAAGTGCCATCCCAACCTGATGGTAGGGAGTATAGTTTAACATAATTGAAAATTTTGATGGTTGACACAGAGAGGTTGGAAAAAGAAATTTCAGACAAAATTGTGGCCATGTATGAGAAGGAAGCTATTTCAAAAGAGAGCAAAGACCCAGAGATTCAGGCACAATGGAGTGCCTCTATGGCCTTAGCAGAGGAAGAAGGAGAAAAATGGGAAAGGGTGTCCTAAGGAAAGAAGGATATAAATGAAAGCTTCATGAATCTGGCAATGGGGTTATCAATGGGAGATTGAGATTTGGATTTAGAAATAGATAAGCAGTTTCTATCCCCACAGCTACCAGAAGATCAGAGACTAATGTTGGTAGCGGCAGAAGCATCGGACAATGACTTAGAAGAAATCTCCCCTATAACAAAGCTTGGAATCCTCCAACAACCATCTGTGAAATCCAAACTAGAGTGCAAGAAAGTAAAGCCACGAGGAAGAAAATCATTGCAAGAACTCAAGTTGCAAGATGGTGATGATGAAGGTCAACAAAAGATAACTTCCTTACTAAAACCTGGGAAGGGAACCCCCTTCCTGAGGAGCCATGAAACTCTTATCATGGAATGTTAGGGGCCTAAACGCCCCTAACAAAAAATGCTTGGTCAAGAGAAGGATCCTTTTGACCAAGGAATATTTAGTACTGATCCAGGAAACAAAGCTTACCATTGCAAAGCTGGATGTGCTAAAACACAAAATAATGGGATGGAATGTGGCAGGCATTCAAACAAGCGAGGCCTCAGGTGGACTAGCCCTTTTTTGGAGACCCTCCATGGTGCAAGTTGAAATTATCTAGGATAGCCCATGCTGGCAAGGTTGTTCAATTAAAAGCATCCACTCCAACCTCAAATTTGGGCTCATCAATGTCTACGAGCCCAACTCATGTATAAGGAAGTGCAACTTATGGAAGGAAATAGAAGACTTCCTAAACTCAACATAGGGAAAAAATTTCATTCTAGCAAGGGACTTCAATGAGATTCTAGAAGGGAAGGACAAGTTGGGTGGAGTATTGAAGGAAAATCAGTCACAAAAGGATTTTAGGGATTGGATAATAAGAAACAATCTGCTAAGTATAGACTTCAAGAAGGGTACATACACTTGGACAAACAAAAGAGCAAGTCCTTGGATGATTGTAGAGAAATTAGACAGGTTCCTTATCTGGGGAGGTTTGGAAAATTTTCCATACACCTTTGAAGATTCAATTGCTCCAGGGGCAGGATCAGATCACCTTTTGATCGAGTTGTAAATCCAAGAGGATAGAATACCATCTCGCTCCCCCTTTAAATTTGAAAACATGTGGTTCAAAGACCCATCTTTCATGGCGTTGGTGGAAGAATGGTGGAAAATTATTCACGTTAGTGGATCAAAAATGTTTTGCCTCGTGGCGAAGCTAAAATGTTTGAAACAGAAGATCAAATACTGGAATATCCACACTTTCAAAAACATCTTAGAAATGAAAGAATGTATAGAAGAAGAACTCCAGGTGGTGGAAGAGGATATAATGCAGAATAGTATGAATTCTCAAAGTTATGACAAAGAGAAAGAATTGTTGGGAAAGTATGAGGATATATTGACCAAGGAAGAGATCTTTGGAGGAAAAAATCATGCAAAGTGTGCCTTAGGGAAGGAGACAAAAACACAAAAAAAAATCATAACAGCACAAGACAACGTCATAGCGCAAATAGGATCTTGAGCCTCAAAAATCATGATGGCTCCACCATTGAGGATCCCAGTGAAATAGCGGAAGAATCTGTCCTTTTCTTCAAAAGCCTCCTCAATAACCCTATAGGCTCAAATCTGTCGAATCAAAGGGAATTGCTAAAGAACATCTTGAAACTAGTATCAGAAGCACAAAACAAAATGCTAAATGAGAAATTCTCAAAGCAAGAGATTAAAGAGGCCCCTTTCTAGCTACATCCAGAAAAAGCCCTTGGCCTAGATGGTCTACCAGCAAGTTTCTTTCAATGATTTTGGGGCATCATTGGAGATGAAGTTCATGAAGCAATTGAAGCCTCATGGAATTCAGGCAATCTTCTGAGAGAAATTAATAATACATTCATTTCTCTTGTGTTGAAAAAGGAAGACGCATGCTACTTGGATGATTTTTGGCCAATATCCCTTTGTAACACCCTGTAAAAAATCATATCCAAGGCAATGGAAAACAGATTGAAACTTATTTTTCCCTCAGTTATTTCTAAGGAGCAAAGAGGCTTTGTCCCAGGAAGGGAAATCCTATATGGAGTCATCATAATGTAGGAAGCTATTCACTCAATTTAGTTTAATAAGCAAGTCAGCATGCTTATTAAATTGGATATAAGAAAGGCATATGACATAGTGGATTGGAGACTCTTGTTTAAGGTCTTACAGGAATTTGGCTTCAACAAGAGATGGTTGAACTAGATTTTCATGTGCATATCCTCCATGAGATTCTCAATATTAGTAAATGGTTCCCCGGAAGGCTTCTTTGAGGCTTCTAGGGGACTTTGCCAAGGGGACTCAATATCTCCTTTCATGTGCATTCTGATGGCAGAAGCTCTAGGGAGGACCATCGCTAAAGGCATTAGTTCTTCCTTAATCAAAGGAGTCAAGGTGATGACTGAGCTACCAGCCATATCACATCATCAGTTTGTCGATGACACATCCCTTCTTGGAGCAACAAAAAGAAAAGAAGCCTCTCACTTAAGCTCAATTTTGAAAACTTATGCCAAGGCTTCTAATCAAGAGGTGAATTTGAGGGAGTCACAAGTCTTCTTTTTTAATACCTCAATCCAGAAAGAGCAAGAGATCCTCTAGATCCTAGGATTCAAGAAAGGTGATCTCCCCTGCATCCTCCTAGGCATACCCATAGCAAAGGGGCTCAAGACGACGGGCCTCTGGGACCCTCTCAATCTGAAGACACACATGAAGATAAACTCTTGGAAGGATAAATGGCTCTCTCTTGTAGGAAGAGTTACCTTGATCAAATCAGTTCTTTCGACACTCCCAATCTACTTGATGTCAATCTTGTACATTTTCAGCAGCTGTGTCTCCAATTTGAAAAAATTATTCAGACAATTCTTTTGGTAAGGGAATAGTGACAAATGAAATATTGCTCTTATCACTTGGGAGAAGATATACAGGTTGAAAGATGAAGGGGGTCTTGGATTTAAACACCTAGATCTGCAAAACAAGGCTCTGGGAGCCAAGCTAGTTTGGCGAATGCACAATGAGCTAGAGAACAAATGGGAAAATATTATTCATCACAAGTACCTCAGGAATGCTAGTGGAGGTAGCATCCTCACAATCTCAAACCCCCCGTCAGGATCAAGGATATGGAACTTCATTCAAAAATGCAAATTAGTAATATGTGATTTCATCTCTTGGGACATCAAAGATGGTAGCAGAGCTCTTTTTTGGGAAGACTCATGGGTTGGGTGTCCCAGTTGGACAACACTATTGAGGCTGGGGAAGTCAAGAGAGCTCTCAAAGCATGGTGGGGTGATAAGGTAAAAGACTATTTAACTCCAGACCCCAACAACACAATTTGTAAATGGAAATGGAAATACATTTCAGGACTCAATCTCCCCTTGGGTGAAGTCTAGGATATTTTTTACGCCCTCAAAAAGAGATCTATCTCTTTGAGAAATGGCCTCGACTTAGTAATCTGGACGGGCTCCAAATCAAGCTCCTATAATGTGCGAGATGGCTACATCAAGCTATCTAAAGAGCAAGAAAGATCAATAGAACATCTTCCCCTCTGATTGTGTTGGAGTAGTATGTGTCTCCCAAAGGCTGGTACATTTGCATGAGCAGCTTTGCAAAGAAAAATTCTTACGGCAGACAGATTTTGAAGGATGGGATTTCAGGGTCCCTCTCATTTTTTTCTATGCGAGAATGAGGAAACCATCGACCATCTCTTAATGGGATGTGAATTCACCCAAGAGTGATGGCGATGGTTATGTGCAAGATTAGGGTGGGCCTGTGCATTACCAATAAACATGCTTAGCTAGTTCGATGCATGGCCACATCTGAACAGAAACTTAGTCTTTGGTGATATCTGGACAATATGTCCATCAATAATGATATGGGAAATGTGGAAAGAGAGGAATAGATGCCTGTTCCAGGAAAAGAAAATGTGTGGCATCCCTCCAAAACAAGATTGATGCAGTATTAATAGAAATGCTAAATGCAAAATTGGAACAAAGAGCTTTGAAAGACAAACATTTCTCTAAATGGGATGCAAGAATGTGTTTTGTATGGCCCTCATTACGAATCCCACCATGGGTACAAAATGGAGGAAGCAAGGCAATCAAGGAAATGGAAGTAGTAGTGTCGTCACCTCCACCAGCGAGATGGCTGAAACTCAACTTTGACGGAGCCTCAAAAGGGAACCCAGGTCCCTTAGGCGCAGGTTGTGTTATTAGAGATTGGCAAGGGATGACAGTGCTATCATCAGCCAGAAGCCTACCGAAGGGAACAAATAATGAAGCAGAACTAAGGGAAATTATTCATGGGATGAATCTCTCCAAAAATATTGGAGTCAGGAAGATAGCAATTGAAGGTGACTCAGCTCTAGAGGTAAATACGACAAGAAAGGTGAGATTATGAATTCAAAGCTCCAAGGTCTCCTTGACAGAGCAATGGAAGTACTTAAGAGCTTTGATAGATACACCATAAATCACATCTACAGGGAAGGCAACCAAGAAGCGGATTCCCTAGAAAATCAAGGGGTGATAGCTAGATAAGTCTGGCACCCATGTATCACTTATGGGGGTTGTTGTGCCAACCTAGCCAGCTCAATACATAGGTAACCAAGGAGTCAAGAAGATGTAGGAGACGATAGGGGCTAAGAAAAACGTCAGCCATCCTAGTCAAGATTTTTTCCACCAAACAATGAATGACCATATGTTAAGATAGAAATTCAATGCCACACGAGGGAGCAGAGTTAAGGTGAGCCGGTAATGCTCACAAAATTCTGAGGGAGTGCATTGGGAAAGGCGTAATGATTCTCTCAAGAGATTGAGATGAAACGGAATGCAGAGAGATCTAACACATGGAAGGATTTGTACTTCCCTTCATCAGGTGTGATGGAGCCGTAATGGAGGTAGGTACAAATCTTATTAAATTGAGATAGTTGGCCCACGTAGCTGAAGTGGGTAAATTTGGCTATTTAAGCAGACATTCCTAGCTTCTTCCGTACTAAAAAATGGAGACCCCCATCAAGCTAAAATGCGTGAAGTCGGAAGTGGCATTCTCAGGGTTCATTTTCGACCAGAGACTGAAGAACATTTTCCAAAATAAGGATATTTTGTGCCTTGAAGTAGTTCGAATGGTGCTCGAGTAGAAATTTTGTTTCTCTCACAATAAAACTAAGGTGAATTTGGATATATCCTCACAATTTCTAGCATCTCTACTGGATTTGAATATGCCCAAAGTAAGGATCTTGATGCTCTTGAGGATGGTGTTTGTGGCATCAGTCTTGTAGGAGGATTTGGACGTGGTGGTAGTAGCAAGGCTCGGCATGGGGATCCCCTTCCCAGACGACATGGTCAAGATGTTCCATTAGGGTGTACAAGTGGAGTGGTAGCCATTCATCCTAGAGGTGGGAGGAGAATAGCTAGTCCATCACCGGCATTGGGCAGGAATTGGAGCATATTTTCTCTACAAAAGGCTGGGTGTGGTTGAGGTGATGAGTCTGCAATGGCTCAGAGACTTTGCAGATGTGGTAGAAACCACAAAGTTTTATGATGAAGCTAACTGAAGGGGAATAGTATAGAATGTAATTTTTTTGAACTAGTCAAAGGGGATTAGGAAACAATGGGATAGCTTGAAGCAAATTTTGTTTCTATGAACTTACAAAGACTAGCTTGGCCCAGTATCATGTACACATTCTGTATTTTGGCTTGAAATTAATATATGCAGCTTGACTGTGTTTTACCTATCAAAAAAACAAGTGAACTATATAAATAAATATTTCTATTTATTTAATAGTAGAGGAATTAAAAGTTAATTAATAAAATAAATCATATTTAATTAATTAAATTATCCAGACCATTTTTAGATGTAAACATTTTTCCCCTCTTTGAAGTGATGTGTTTACGCATTGCTTCAAAAAAAATTACTGCTACTGCTAGTACCAATGAAAAAAAAATTAGTATGCCCTAGATGTTGATTTTGAAGATGATGATGGATATATGTCCCCTCGGGAGATAAATTGATGATTTTTTATTTTTTATTTTTTTTGGATTTCTTTCAGAATTTTTCAAATTTTAATGATTTTTTATGATGATTTGGTGATTCGATAAAGATTTGATGAAGTAGTGATTTATCTCCCAACAAATAATTATGTAAAATGCCCCTATGATGAATTTTGAATTAAGCCTTTTTTAAAAGAAATTAAATAAATCCCACCAAAATCCCTTTAATCACTCTATTAAAAAGCTAAAAAGGTTGATTTTGAATTCATTTGTGCATTTTGAGTTTTAAAATTTGAGAGAGAGTGATTTGGAGCCATTTGGAGAAAAAATGTCAATCCCCTACCACACTCATCATTTTGAGCGCGTGCATCAACACAACCACTCGGCCGCCTACAGACCTCTGGTAAGTACCTGTGAACCTCCTCATTTTTCGCATTTTTTGAATTTCATGTGTTTTATGTTGTTTTGAAAATTTTGAATTTCCTTTAGCGCATACGTCAGCCGATGTAGCGCATCCCATTGTTGTTTTAGCACATCCCCTAGTTTAGCGCATAGGTAATCTGTTATAGCACATAGATAGGATAAAATAGTGCATCCACATATTTAGTGCATAGGTTAGATATTGTAGCGCATCCATAGGCTAAAGTAACGCATCCGCAGATTTAGCGCATTAACCTAAAATGGCACATCTGATGAGTTAGTGCATTTACCACCTATTTTAGGGCATCCACTAATTTAGCGTATTAACCACCTATTTTAGCGCATCCAAGCCAGAATGATGAAATTTGTCATTAACTCCCTGGTTTTGATGATTTTTTATCACATCAGCCTTTGATTTGTTGTTGATTGATGATCCTAATAGATTAGATGATGGTCAAGCTCATGATAGGTGAGGTTTATGATTGATTGATTATAATTAACCTCATGATAGGAGGGGAATAATTATAGTTTGATTGATAAACCTCATGATAAGCAAGGTTGATTTGATTAATTGACCTCATGATAGGCGAGGTACAAATTTAGATTGATGATTGACCTCATGATAGATGAGGTACAATTTTAGATTGATGATTGACCTCATGATAGGTGAGGTTCAACGATAATTGCTCATGAGATTTTAGCAAAGCCTCACCAGAGTTGATTAGATTTGATAGGCTGATTAATGTTGATGATTGATAAAGATTTCTGACTTTTTGTATTTCATGATGATAGGAGTCATTTGTGAACTTACAGATTAGAGAGTGGTTTCCTAGGACATTTGATTTGATACCACAACTAGTGCAACCTAAGAGAGTAGTTATCGTGAGATGTGGGTTCTCTTCTCTTTTCTTCATGCCTCGGATTAGGATTAATCAAGGTCTCTTGGCAGCCCTAGCAGAGAGATGGCATAGTGAGCACAATACCTTCCACCTTCCTACCAGTGAGATGATAGTGACTCCTGAGGATGTGTGGTGGATTTTTTGGATACCTATTGTTGGAGAGGTTG
Organism: Sequoia sempervirens; assembly: GCA_007258455.2. NCBI lineage: Eukaryota > Viridiplantae > Streptophyta > Pinopsida > Cupressales > Cupressaceae > Sequoia > Sequoia sempervirens. The sequence goes on from VDFB02000017.1 coordinate 454,472,862, forward strand.
TTGTTTATGGTTCTTTAGAGCAGGGCGAGACTGGCGCTCTACACTGATTTTTATAAGATGATTCAATTTTTGGATACGAGATCCCATGGTGAGAGATGGTGGATGCCTATGCTACCTTGCCTTCGGTTCTCACTGGTTTCATTGGAGGGTTCCTTTGTCCTGATCGTAGTTCAAAGGGAATTTCTATTAGGTAGGGCCGCATTTTAGAGAGCATGATCATCCATGGTACCAAATATGCATGGTGTATGTGTATGCTCACTCATCTTTACCATGATTTGCATCAGGTGGTCTACCTCTGAGGTTGTAGTTTATCTTATGGTGTTACATTGTTTCAGGTGTGGGCGTGGGAGCATATAGTTGTTATGTGTCTAGTGACAGTCAGACAGATACTATCCATGAGGTCATATGTTCATAGATACACAAGTCATCTTACTCGGCCCAGACTAGGTAAGTTGGAGCATTGGAGGAGAGTTTTGGATGATGTAGAGGTCGTTACATGGCAGCCCTATCTAGATTGTGATCACTAGGATGAGGATGATATAGAGATTCCATATCTCTATTACTCTATGTTTCTGATTGGTAGGACCCGTTTTGTTATTGAGATATTTTTGCTCAGGAGGGTGCTCAAAAAGTATGGCATAGTTCAGGGCATGCCCCAAGGCATTGCACATTATGCCCAACATCAGGTAGATTCTACTAAGTGGGGACCCGACCTATCATATGATACTTTTGTTTAGGAGTACCTAAACCTACAGCCTTCGGATTGGGATATTCTTCCTAATATTATCGAGGCTTTGATTACTATAAATTATGCAGAGTACCTTGCCTTACATCCATTTCCATGGATATTTGTTCCTAATGAGCCAGTTCCACTACCCGGCGAGGAGGTTGTAGTTGTACATGGCCACTGATGGATGAGAGGGAGGGTGTGGAGGAGGAGTAGGATGTGGAGAGTATTGATGAAGATGAGAGTAGTGATAATGAGGAGGTATACGGAGGTGGTGGAGGTGGGGGTGGAGATGATGGAGGAGATGGTGGTGGAGGAGGTGGCGGATCAAGTGGGGCCAGTGGATCAGGTAGAGCTAGTGGATCAGTTCCAGTATTGGATGTTACAGACATCATGGTGCCTCATAAGAGGTGATCACTGATAGCCCTTGCAGAGCAGTGTGTTCAAATTGGGATACCTTCTCAGCATCAGCAGACTCAGATTGCGAGTTTACAGGTGCAGGTACAGACCTTGCAGGGTTAGTTGGTTCAAGCTCATGGGTTATTAGTTCAGACACAAACTCAAATTCATACATAGGCACAATCCCATGCATAGTCTCTTGCTCAGGTACAGACACAGTTAGCAGCTGCACAAGCTCAAATAGCCTCATTGATAGCAGAGAGAGATTTAGCTAGACGGACTGTAGAGAAAGTGTAGGTAGTGGCTGATAGGCTACAAAGATTAATAGATGGTACTTCTATGGTAGATTACATGAGAGAGGTTCTCTGGGTTGGTAGAGAGTCCAAGTATTACAGGGGTCGATACCATGATGCAGTTCCTTTAGAGCAAAGAGTTACCTTTGCTTAATCTCGATCAGGAAGGACTCATTCTAGGACTATTAGTGTTGGTGTGACACAACCTCTATAGAGAGATTTGAGAGATCCTGGTATGTCTAGTGGAGGAGGTACTACTCCTGAGATGTCATAACCATCTGGGGCTAGCACTACATAGCTCCTTGATTGGATTCTCTGATATATTTTGAGACCTAATGTATACTCTAATGTTTTGATTCACAACCATTTTGATGTTGTATCCCTCTTATATTTCAAACATCATTGTATACTTGACATTATGATTTTTTAGATTTATGATATGCGGTGGATTGATCGATCTATATGTGCTTATATGGTTCTATGATGGATGCATCTAATTATCTATTTCTATATGCCATGTGATGATTTATGTTATGATGTTATGGATGCAATTTATGATCATGATGACATGTTATGATTTACATATGATGTTATACGTGATAATTCCTATAAGGATGATGTATGGATGCATGATTATAGTTGTATGATAATGGATATATGTAAATGATATGAAAATGCATCTATATGTATGATTTTGGATGTGTTGTTTTAAATGATATATGACATAATGATGAAGATGAATATAATGCACTATATTTTTTATTTTTCAAATGCAAATATATGATGCAATGAATGGATGCATGAATGATCAATATGATGATACCTCTAACGCTCGATGTATTATATGATAATGTTAATGAAAATGCAATTATGTAGATGATTTATTTTTGATATTTTCCTTATGCAATTTAGACGATGTGATGTTATGAAAAATATGATGCAAAATATATGATGGAATATTTGAATGATTTAAATGATATAATAATGCTTTCTAATGTATGCAAATGAAGATGATTATGCATTATATGATAATTATGATGTTTTTGTTGATTTCAAGTATACTCAATCCATTAATGAGAAAATATAACATCGTTTTTGAATTCTTCACCAATCTTTGTAACAAATACTCTACAGATGTAAAACTAACATGAATGTTATCTAAATTTACTATGCAAATCTATATGCAAGCATTGGCATCTTAAAAGTCCATTTATTTTGATTTTTATCATCACTGAGCTTTTAAAATGTTGAAAGTGAGTACAAGCATCAATGGTATAATTTAGACCAATGATAACCTAAGTACTACTTTCATTTTTTTTATTGCAAGTTAACACAAGCATCTAGGTGTAATTAAACCGAGATGACTTGAGCATTTCTTGTGTAAATAGACAACAATGAATCATTTTCTTATGTGAATTCCAAATTTCATCAGTGATACTTTGTAGATCACGTCTCGCGACAATTCACACAATAATAATGACCAATTCACAGACAACAAACAAAGAAATTACCATTCTCCTTCCTAGATTCTCTAGTTCAATACATCATTGATTCGCTCCAAATAATTGCTAACAATAAACAAAGTACAACATTTGAACATTCAAACTAAAGTGATAAAATCATAATTCAAAAGAGTATCATCCATCTAGAGTCATTTTGTTGGTTTGGTTTCAACTATTTTGATGTGGATGGTTGATTTTCTGAAAGGTTTTGATGTTTGATGTATGTTCAATGTTGAGTTTCCCAATGATCATTTTGTTTTCTATGTTGTCATACTATTGTTTGCCTATTTGTTTAAGCTCAAGTTTATTTCCCCCAGTGAATTCAAGATTTTTCCCCCAAGCTAGGGTGCGACATGACCACTTTTCCATGATACATACATGATCTTCTCTTTTCAAATGATAGGCAGAAAAATGATAGCAAAAGTGAACGACTGAGTCATGCATCTAATAGATAGAAAAGTTGGTTTAAATGACATGTAGTGCCTATTTCAAAGTTTTCACTACTTTTTTTTATTGCACTTTTTTAGACTTTATGATTTTTTTGTACTTTTCTATTTTTTTTACTTTTACATTTTTGTCACCATGATGCATGTTTGTCAAGTTTTCATCAAGGCGACCATTTTAATGGTGCACTAGATGATTCAGGTATAGAATTTCTTGAGATGGATACTATTGATAGGTTCATCAAACGAATCCCCTTCAGGCATAGACAATAGATAGGCTCTAGATCCATAGGTTGATATGATCACAAAGGCACCTAGCCAGTTAGGTTCAAACTTCCCTTTCTTTTATCTGTCTTGTTGATTCTGAGGGTTTTCTTTTAAGACCAAGTCACCAACCTAAAATTTTCTAGGTTTTAACCTATGATTATAGCTCTTGGACATTCTCTATTGATATGCCTTCAAATGGTTCACAACTTGTTGACGACATTCATCCAACAGTTCTAGCTCTTGAATTCTAGACACTCTATAATCCTCATCTGAAATAATCTCTTTCATTGACACATAGAGTGATGGTATCTCAACCTAAATAGGTAGAATGGAATTTGATCCATATACCAAGGCATATGGTGTAGCTCCTGTAGGTTGTTTGATACTGGTTCAGTATGCCCAGAGAGCAGGATTTAATTGAACATGCCAATCACGTCCAACATCGTTGACAGTCTTCTTCAGGATTTTCAGAATAGTTTTGTTTGAGGCCTCTGCCTGGCCATTCCCTTGAGGAGACTAAGTAATTCCATACTTATAGATGAGGTAATTCAATATGAAATAAGAGATCTTTTTTCTTGTGATTGTTGTTAAGGGAACCACTTCTATCCACTTTGTAAAGTACTTCATTGTTGTGATTATAAATTTATGTCCATTGGATGAAGATGGATTAATCTTTCCTACCAGGTCCAGTCCCCACTAACAAAAAGGCCATGTTGAAGTGAAAAATTATAATTCTTGCACCAGTGCATGAATAAGATTACCATGTATTTGACATTTTTCACACTTCTTCACAAACTGAAAAGACTCCCTCTCCATGTTTAGCCAGTAATACCCCAAACGGAGGATTTTCTTTGCTAAGGTTAGTCTGCTTGAATGAGTTCCACAAATACCTTCATGAACCTCACGTAAAGCTATCTCAAACTCGTTATGTTCTAGACATCGAAGAAGAGTACCATCTAGACTTCAATGGTAAAGTATGTCAGAAATAAAGGTATGTCGTGTGGTTTGGCGAATGAAGTTGTGTTTCTAGTTTCTAGAAAGATCGGGAGGAAGGATATTGTCTTTCAGGTAAGCGTAGGTATTTCCATAAATTAAGGATTCAATTTCAACTAAATGGCATATGATCTGAGATTTTGGATTATCATAAGCAGGATTAGACACTTGTTCCATCATAAACTCATAACAACCTCATTTTTCTGGCAACTGCAAGAGAGAAGCAATTGTCTTCATAGCATCCGCAACTTTGTTTTCTGCCCTTGGAATTTGTTCAAACTTGATATCCAAAAAGTACTTTTTGAGATCATCCACCATTTTCTTATACAGCATCAACTTCTCATCTTTTTTTTTATATTCATCATTTACCTGATAAATGACTAGTTGTGAATCTCCATATACTTGTAACTCTGTGATCTTCCATTCAACCACCACTTTGATGCCAATAATTAACGCCTCATACTCAACTACATTATTTGTACATGGAAACATGAGTCTATAGCACTTTGGGATTGTATTTCCTTGAGGTGTAACAAACAAAATTCCCACACCAGACCCACATTGTGTGTATGACAAATCAAAATAAATTCTCCATTGTTGTGTTGTCACAGTAAGAATGTCTACATCAGGAAACTCAATGTTGATTGGATGATCATCTGATAATGGAGCTTCAGCTAATTGATTGGTGATCACTTGACCTTTGATGGCTCTCCTATCCACATACTAGATATTAAATTCACTCAAGATCATGACCCACTTGGCTAGTCTTCCTGTTAAGGCAGCTTTGTTGAGTAAATACTTTAAGGGATCAATCTTTGCTATGAGTCTAACTGTGTGGGTTAACATATAATTTCACAATTGTTGGGTAGCAAATACTACTTCCAAACAAGCTTTCTCGATGAAGGTGTAACTTATCTCATAACCATTCAGATTCTTGCTGATATAATAGATAGCTTGTTCCCTTCCCTCAGGATCTTCATGTGCTAATAGAGCTCCTAAAGAAATGTTTGTTTTTGCAATGTATAGTAACAATTGTCTCTCTTCTATAAGTGGCATCAATATGGGTAGTGACATCATATATTTCTTTATTTGATTGAAATTTGTTTCACATCCTTGATCCCATTTGAAAGAGACATTCTTATGTAGCAAATGATTGAAGGGATGACTTTTGTCTGCTAATTGGGAGATAAATTTCTTGATTGATTGTAGCCTGCCTTGTAGAGATCTTAGTTGATTGATATTCTTTGGTGGTAGCATTTCCATTATTACCTTGACCTTGGCAAGATCCACTTCGATGCCTTTTTCTGAAACTATGTAACCTAGAAGCTTTGTTGATGTAACACCAAAAAAACATTTCTTAGGATTTAATCTGACATTCAACTTCTCTAGTCTGGTAAATATTTTTCCTAGAATCTCCAGATGTCCTTCTCTGGTATATTACTTTTCCAATATATCATCCACGTAATCTTCCATAAAAGTATGCATCATGTCATGGAAAATAGTGATCATTGCACATTGATATGTTGCACCTGCATTTTTCAACCCAAAGGGCATGAATTTCCAACAGAATGTGCCCCAAGGACACGTGAATGCTGTATTTTCCTGATCTTCAGGTGCTATCTTGATTTGGTTATACCCTTAGAAGCCATCCATTAGTGACAACATGGCATGTCCCGCTGTTAATTCCACAATAATGTCAATATTTGGTAAAGGAAAATCATCCTTTGGACATGCCTTTTTTAGATCTCTGAAGTGAATGCATATTTTGATACTATTATTTGGTTTAGATATAGGTACAATATTAGAAATCCACTCAGCATAATTGATAGACCCGATGAATCCTGCATCTAACAACTTTTTCAGCTTAACCTTTACCATCAAGGTGATATATGAATGCATTTTTTTAGTTTTTGTTTCATAGGTTTTATCCCAGATGGTAGAGATAAATGATGCATTAGAAGATATAGATCTAAACTTGGCATATCATAGTAAGACCAAGAAAAGTGAATGTGTATTTCTTCAAAGAACTTGGTGAATTCTAACTTTTCTTGTTCAATCATAGATGTTGCCAGATGTAAAGTCTTTGCTTTCTTTGTTGTGTCAATATTAATAGACTGTGTAGGCTCCACCAGTACTAATGATCTTTCATGATAGTATTCTAGAAGGGTGTCAAATCTCCCATCTTTTGGTGCCTCAAAGAGGTTTTCACCATCATATGCGTTCTTTATTTTTACTTTTTTGAGATCTAATGTTGCCATTAAATGGTTTTCACCATTAGATCCTTTATTCATGTTTTCAATTTTGCAACTAAAAGATTTGACACCCTCCTGACCTAGAGCGTCATTATGAGATTTATGTTTAGAACTTGTGTCAATTTCATCACAACAAAGGAAATTTATGATAGCATCATCATTCACAGAGATAGGAATATTGATAGGTTCAGTTGGTTCCCAGTCGATAAGTTCAAGATACATTAAAGGTAAAAGGTCATCAAATTGGCTAAGGTCAACCAAAGTAAGGGTTCTAATAGCAATGTTATCAAAGTTGTTACTAGTGATGTCGAGGTCTATGATATTACTCTCTTCCAAGTCATCTATCTCACTCGATATTTGTCCATCCTCACTTGAGTCATCAATATTTTGTGATCCAAATACAAGGGGTCTAGTCCCTAAGCTTTGTCCCTTCTCATGTGTGGGTACATACTCTTTTATGACATCAATTTTTATGTCCTTGTATGATGTTTCTAATAAAGAATCCCACTCATACTCATTAGAATCAGTTTCAAATCTATCCCACATTTGGAGGATTCTTTCAACAATTCTATGAGTGTTTTCTTCTTTTGTTTCCCTTGTATAACCTAGTCCTGTTTTGTCTTTTGACTAAATCGTGAGAGGTTGAATGGGTTCTAAAATACCTTATTTTCTTTTTCCAATAGGTCCTTATCCTTCATACCCCATTTTCTCTAATATTGCTTTTCCCTTTCCATATTGATCTATCTTTATGCTAATGTTTGTCAATGTAGATGCTTCCTCATCTTTATAGAGCCAATTGAGAATGGTCTTATCTTCAAATTCTTCTTATAAAGTACTTACCTTTACAAAAATATCATCCAAAATTGTGGTAGGTGTTGATGATTGTTGCGTTGATGTTGATGGTTGTCCATATGTTCTTGGAGATGGCAGCAATTGTGAAAAACATAAAGATTTCTCAATGGAATACTCTCTTATGCCCTTTTCTTTTAACCAGATCTTGTCTTTGAATTGTTGTGATAGAGAATCCAGTTGAGCTTCATTGTTTGATGGAGTGGAGTCAGTAACAATTGTTTCTTTTGACTAGTCTTTTTTCTCAACCCATTTAGATACAACATTTAGTTTCCTTTCACCATTGGATGAACTAGAAGTGTTTGCTTCCCTATTATGGGGCACCAAAGTGTCTTGAGTTGTCTTAAGCGTGTTACAATTTTAGGAATTATTGTAGTCAGCTGAAATAGTGACTTCTTGTCCATTGACTAGAAACTTTAAGCACTGATGATAGGTCAAAGGCACTACTTGCATTTTGTGAATCCATGGACGTCCCAAGAGTATATTATATGTCAGTTCTTTTTCCAACACTTGGAAAACTATATTCTTGACAATTGGTCCTACTTGAATAGGCAACACGATCAACCCCTTGGAGGATCTCTCTTCTTCATCATAGGCTTTTATTGTGATCTTCCTTCTGGCATCAATAGCATTATTAGAATATCCTAGTGCATGGATCAATTTTAAAGTGAAAATGTTTAAATCAGCTCCACCATCTATTAAGACACATTTTACCCAATGTTTTTGAATTAATAACTCAATATGAAGGGCGGAATTGTGTGGATAAGTAAGTGACACATCATCTTGTTCAGCAAATGATAGGCAGTGAGGCATGGTTAAGTGTCCCACCATAGCCTAGAATTGACAAACATCCAGATTATTGGGTACTGTTGTGGCCATGAGAGCTTGTTCCAGAACCTCCTTATGAGATGGTGAGATTTTAAGGAGTTCCAAAATTGATATATGTGATGGTATTTTATGCAGTCGGTTGACTATGTTGTATTGATTTGAAGGGGTAGCAATGGTTTTAGATGAAACTCCTTTAAATATTACCTTGGATTTCCCCCTTGTTGTCACGTTGACTGGTTGATAATCTTGGTTTTCCCTAATTTTTATGGCATTGATCTTATTATTGGATGTATCCATGTTTGGGATTAGATCTATGGGTATGATGTCATTGATTTCAATGTTATCAGTTTGATTGTTAGCGGCATCATTATTCTCAACTGCAGAGATACAATGAATAGTGTTGTCATAAATGTAGTTTACATTTTTACATTTACTATTTGCAAAAGAAGATTCTCCCTTTTCATAATTTGGTAAAGAATTTTTAAATACACCATGATCATTGTTCATTTGATGTCCTTCTACGAATACCTTACTGTTGTCAATCAAATCTTGCACTAGATGTTTCAACTGCATACAATCATTTGTTTTATGTCCTTTGTTTTTATGAAATTCATAGAAGTCTACATCATTCCACCAAGATGGTTTTACTTTTGGTTCCCATTTCTTGCTTCAGGTAATGTGATAAGTCTATGTGCAAGAAGTTCTCTCATTTTTTATTCTAGTGTTTGTCCCAACGATGTGAATCTTCTTCAATTTGATGGTTTTGGATATGATTGCGGTTTAGATTATCCATTGTTTAGATTGTTGTTTTGATTGACACTTGGATTGATGTTTTGATCATTGTTTTGATTGGTCTTTGCAATAGTTGTTGTCAAATTAAATATTGGTTTTGTGTTGTGTTTCATTTGCAGCATCATTGTTGCCATTATTTCTATTCTTTTGCCAAAACTTGGGTTTATCATTGTTGTTGTAGTGATTTGAGGAGTTTGTATTATTTGGTCCTTCATTGTAATGTTTTATTACCCCTCTTTTGACCAAGGCTTCTTTGATTTTGAGCCCATTTTCAATCACTTTCTCAAATGTAGGTGGACATTGTAGTTCAAGCTTGTAGCTCATTTCATCAGTCAAGTTGTCAATGAATAATTTCATGTTTTCTTCTTCTAGAATTGAACGTGGATACCTAGCAAACAACCTTCTCCATCGTTGTAGAAATGAGAGGAATGTTTCACCTTTATTTTGTTTCATGTTGTAAAGGTCCTTTATTGTTATCTCATGTTGAATATTATATGAGTATTGTGAGATAAACCTATTGACTAGTTCTTCAAAAGATCAAATTCTTGGTTGTAATTTAGAAAACCAATCCATACATTGACCTCCCAAGCTTCTTGGGAATAACCTCATCAAATAAGTGTCCTCTTGTGTAAATTCTAAGCTCATGGTTTTGAATTCCTACACATGATCAATTGGATTTGTTTTACCATTGTACTTGTCATATTTTGGGAATTCGCAATGTCTAGGAAATGGTATCATGTCCACACTTGGATCAAATGGATAAGGACAAATGTCCTATAAGTATTACCTCTTTGTGGTTCCTTTTTGCATAGTTTGAAGTTTTTGTTGCAAGTTTTGAATTTGACGTGTTAGTGCAACCACTTGATCTGTGTTTTGTGGCTCAGTTTCAGTTCTCACGAGTGCTTCTTTTAATCGATTGATATCAAAATCTTTTGGAAGTTTTTCACCTAATTCAGCTAGCATCAAAAGGTATTTTTCCATATCTTGTTCTAATACTTTTTCCATAAATTTATGGAAATTAGGATCTTGTTGTGTTGTTTGGATATCCTCTTGGGTTATTTCATTTCCATCATTTTGGTGGAATCTGTGAAAGGGATTTACTTCAGCCATGGTATTTAGTGTTTCAACTTCTTTTTCTCTAAGTTTTTGTTTCTGTAACCTTGTCAAAATTGGCATACAAGTGTTTGTTATTCTCACTAAACTTTGATCTTTTGTTTTTGGATGAGTGTCAATGGATATTAACGAAGTCAAATAGAATGATAGATTCTATTGATGAGACTAAGATAGAATCTGATTATTTTACTTTGTTTCGTGGTTTGTAGGTTTACAAAACCCTAATAATGAAACTTAATGTAATAACCAAGATTTGTGTTTGACAATTGGACACTTTAAAGTTGCAAGATCTAGGTTTAATTTGAAATATTTTTGACTTGTAAGGTCCTATTTTCCAAGTTTAAGACACTAGTTGGACTGAGAGAATGTTTATGTTCTGAAAAAGATTTGAGTTCTAATGTCAACAGTCTGATGGTAGGTAAAAATAGCTCTCTAGGTTTTTTTGTTCTGTGGATGCGCTATAACAAAGTGCAGAAATGTTATGACAGACTGTGGATGCACTAAAAGATAGGGTGTATGCATTGTTAGACAGAGTAGATGCACTATAACAAACTATGGATGCACCAAGATGCTGGTAAATTATGGTGATAGGATGTGTAGATGCACTGTAGGATAAGACAGATGCACTGAAATAGTGTATGTATGAGCTATTTGGATAGTAGATGCACTAAAATACTGGGTGTATGCACTAAAATAGATTGTGGATGCGCTAATTTGAAAGTTGTCAATATGTTCACAATTTTGTCTGTTTGTTCTAGTTTTTCTCAGAAAAATGATTAATTCTAGGGTATAATTTTCTAACCAGTGAATATTTTGGAGGTGTGTTTTACGTGAAAAATTTGGGATTTGTGATCTAATTGGATGATACCTTTGAAAAATAACTTCACACAAAAAATTCATATTGTAGACAGTTGTTTCATATTCTACATATTAAACATATAGTGAGTGTTTTAGAATCAGGTCTAATTCTTTCAATTTTCACAGGTTTTGACACAAAAAAAAATAGTTCAAGCACTCTTCTATCTCAAGTAGGTCACTTAGAATATCACATCCCACAGCTTGCAACTATGTCAACTCACACAACCCTGTCACCCCCTAGAGGGTGCCTATGTTTTTTCCTTTCTCGAGTCTTAACCAAAGTCGAATCCTCCACTTTTGGCCAGGGCCTCTGATAGTTATATGGAGAGTGTCTTGGGGGAAGATTCTTCCCTCCCCTTGTACCGTGATATAAAAAGTGTTCAAAAACTGACTCAGTGAGATACTAACTTAAATTTCATAGATAGGGTATCCATTTGGAGTGGCAAATGATAAACTCCCTCAGAAGACCTCCCAATCTTTAGAATAAATATTTTGGGGATGGTTATCTTGCACACTTCCGTTGAATTGTGGGTTTCCCCAAATTCACTTTTGATTATAGTGGGTTGGAAAACCTAGCTTTGGTTGTTCCCACTTAGGTCATTCTCATGAGTAATTTTTCCCACTATGGCAGGCCTTCTAGGATTTAATAAAGTAGGATAGCAAGTCTAGCATTCTGATCACCCAGTTAAGGGGAGAGCATAAGCCTATTACTTTTGAAACACAGTAAACATGGGGTTCAAACTAGTTGATTAATTAATCTAGATTCACTATTTTAATCAAAAGAAAAAAACAATAGTCAAATTAAAATCCCTACAAATATTATTAGCAATTTGCAAGTTTTTTTCTTTGACCAGCGTAAGTTTGTCTCCCAATTGTCTTTGACCAGCGTGTTTGGTACTTGGATCACAGAAAATAATGATTAGATTTCATATTTTTAAAATTATTCAAAAGTAATTAGATGCACCACAATAGTGGTTAGATGTGCCAAAATAGACAGTAAACGCGCCAAAATAGCAATTCAATGGGCTAAATAAATTGATGGATGTGCCAAAGAAAACGGTCTATGCACTGAAAGAAAAACTCCCTGACTGGTGAAACAGAAATTTTGGATGCGCCAGAACAATCTTTGAACATGTTGGAATATTCGGTGGATGCACCGGAACAGTGTTCGGATGTGCTGGAATATTCGGTGAATGCGCCAAAAAATCTCTCGATCACGCTAAAAGAAAACATGTCAAAAGCCTGCAAGGACACTTTTTAGAAAAAGATGTAAAATATGGGGATTTGGGCCCCACGGTGGGTGCAAAATGTAGAAGTGTGTGTGAAATAAGTACAAATGATCAACAAACACAACTCAATAAGACATTATATCAAAGATTCAAATAATAATTAAACTAATTTAAAGCAAGAATCTATTGAAAGTGTCATATTGCTCTCTATCTCCAAAGATTTATTAAGTCATGGGCCTCTTATATTTTGTAAGTATTGTGACTGTTAAAATGCCAATCTAGAGAATGAAATGTTGCTAAATGCAAGAATCTAATCCTATATGATGATTCCTAAATGATATGATATGATATTGTGATTGAAAATGACATGAAACTTGATAAAATAAGCTACAGTAAACTATGATGCAACTAAATGAAAATCCATGGTTTCTATTTTTAAATAATATGATTTCTATTGCTATTGCTAAAATCCTTGATTTCTCAATTGGTATTTCTACAGAGTAAGTTTGCACAAAGTTTGGATCCATTTCCTGTGAAAAGAGGTTGTATTTATAGATTCCCGGCAGCACATTTGTGAAGGGGAAGCAAAGCAAAGGTATGGATTTGATCCAAAGGATTGAATGGTGAAGGATGAAGAAGCCTGAGATGATTATGGAGATTGTTCCTCCCCACAAAAACAATCAGCCAGAAGATAGGAAGAATCAATGGAAGAAGATGAAGAAGATTTCTTGCAAATTTGTCTTTGATTTGTCTCCAAATTTTCTTGTGAAGGTTGAGATGAATTAAATTATGCATTTCATATCTAATTTGGTAGGTGGATATGATTAGCTATAGAATATATTTCAATTGAAAATTTAGATTTATTCAATTTAGAAAAAAAGAAGATATTTAATTCAATAAAACAAACTATAGAAGTCTATGTTTATTAAATAAATATGGAAGAAAATATGATAATTAAATAAAACAAAGTATGAAACTTGTTTATTTAATTTATATGAAATGATGTGATTAAGATGAAAGATAATTATAGAAGAATTTGATAATAATAATTAAATAAAACTAAAAATGTACTTTGTTTATTTAATTAAGAGGAAATAATATAATAAAGATAAAAGAATTAAAAGTGAACTATATAAATAAATATTTCTATTTATTTAATAGTAGAGGAATTAAAGGTTGATTAATCAAATAAATCATATTTAATTAATTAAATTATCCAGACCATTTTTAGATGTATACATATTGTATTCTTGTTTCAAAGTGTAATCTTCTCTGACCAACTCATCTACCCATAGATGAAAATTTTCCGTAAGGTTGCTCTTCCATATTCCCATGAATATAAGCCCTAATATCTTTAGTAGGAATAACCCCAAGAGGTATATGTGAAAATGCACCTAGGGGTTCAACTTCTAAAGATTTGGTAGAATATCTCTTAAATTTGGGTTGTGATCTTTGAGAAATATCTACAATTTCTAGTGCCACCATTGCATTCAACTTACCTTCTACTGATAATTCTAGAAAATTAGAATGTGCAGGGATTGTTAAATACCTTTTCCTCTTGCTTGACGAAGTAGGGTTTTGGGATTCTATAACTTGGAGATGCTTCGGACCCTTCAAACTCACTTCTTGCTTCTCTAGTCTTCTTTGAATACATTCAATGAGAATAATTTTCCTTGTCACGTACACTATTTTTTGGAAATTGATAGGTTGTCATTGATGTCAAATAGATAATGGAATTTTGTTGATTGCCAGTATTTAGCTGCTCTGGTTATGAATGCATGTTGATCTGGTATTTTGATCCAGACTATCCTATTCTATATAATCCACTCAAAATTTGTTAACATGATTTATCCTGACATCAGTTTCATCCACTGACATGGTTTCAAATGACTATGGTGTGTGGGTTGAGTGGTACAGTTACTAGCTAGTTGGGAAACAATGTTATTGTACATTGGTTTTATAAGTCGGTCTTTTGATATGGATTCTATCTCAATAAAAGATAACATTGCAGGATTTTATACATAGGTTTGTGCCTGCAGTTTGTATTCTACTTTGGAGTTTCATGATGATATGTGAAGGAATTTGGGAGATATGAATGATAGTATTTTGTTCTATAGACCTCGGAGAGTTTTCTTTTGCACACTGTTGTGGGAGACTCTACATTTTCTCAAAATTTATTATCATACCATGCGGTGTTGAAGATAAGTAGTTTGATGTCGTACAAAGGAGAATTCAATGTGCTAACAAGATTTTGTGTTGCAATTTTTATGGAGTGTACATATTTTTGGAGTTTTGGTTTAACTCTGGCCGACCTAATTATATATTAATATTGAGGTGTGTTATGAATGATAAAGGGATCTATCTTAGGTTCATGCTGACAAGTTAGCTTTTGAATTGAGGTTTCTCTAATTAGGCTGACCTAGTTAAGAAACATGGATATATATGTGTATATGTAAGTCCTTTTCAAAGAGAGTGTGGATGGGAATGTGTGATGAGGTAGAGAAAGAAAGAAGAATGTGTGCATGTGAAAGATGCTTGAAGACAGAGTTGAGAATGTATATGTGTGAATTATATAGATGAGTAGTTGAGTGAATTACTCAAGTATTTTGCTTCACCAGAACTGATCTCCAGCACAAGGAAGGTACATTCTTTACCAATTCACACTTTTGGCAATGAGCCATACTCTTTTGTATCTTGGCGGTTAACCATTTCTTTTTGTATTTAGGTTGTGAGCCTTTCAAGGACAGTGAGTCTTGGAAATGAGCCTTGTAATATTCTATATCTAGATATATTCTATTGTGAGCTAATCCTCACTATGGTTTTTCCCAATTTGGGTTTTCCACGTAAAAATATTGGTTTTCATGTGTGTTGATACTTTGTCTTGATTCCATATCTTCTTAAGTTGATACGGTCAGATTTATGATAATGATTAGATGGATTCTATGTGAATGGTTTTATGGAATACTAATTCACCCCCTCCCCCTCTCAATATTTTGAATGTTCAACACTTTTAACTCTCTGATTTGACCCATTTTAGTAATAAATTCTTCTAATAAAAAGTTGATAACCCTAAATCTTATATACATAGTCAACTTTCCCAACTCCACAAATAGCAGCATTAGTGTATTTTCTTCTGCAATTCTCTTCCTCAGATTAAGCATTTCTTTCTTCATCACATATCTTCATGCTATATCTCAAGCACATATTTTCTAGTGGGGGGTCATAGGATATTCATTAAAGCTCCCCCTAATCCATAGCTTTGGGCTTAGTTAGCGAAGGAAACATCAGCATCGGAGAGTGGTACAGATTCTCCCTTATCCTCATTCTCTTCTTTATTTCTCCATATCTTTTCCATTTCCTTCTTCACTTCATGTGGATTAACCTTTTGAATGGTTTATTTTTCTTTATTGTATTGTCCTTTCTTCTATAAAATTTAGCAATATGTCTAGGCCTTTTGCAATTATTTCATATGATATTCCTTTGAGAATTATTCCTCTAATTCATTCTAGATCTACATTGGTTAGCATTGTTTCCAAATCCATAGCATGTATAGCAATAACCTTTGAAGGATTGAATCATTCTACCATTGTTATATACATTCATCATTTGAATTTTTCATTGCTCTATGTCCAAATTTCTTGCATGTAAAGCATTGACAAACAAAAGATAAAACATTTTGATTCATTCTACTTCTGCATTCCATTGCTCTATATCCAAGTTTATTACAAAAATAACAAATATCATTGAAAGATGAATACCTTTGAGAATTTGGTTGTCTAGTAGGTCTTCTATCATGGTTTCTTTGATTTTGGAGCATGTCATTTTTCTTCTTGTCTTCACTCTTCTTTTCATTCTAATTTTCTTTTGATCTTTCTCCTTTTTCAAGTCCCAAACCACCTTTTTCTTTAGATGCTTTTTGTCCTACAATTAACTCATCAATCATTGTAGAGCTTGTCTTAAATTTATCTTCATAACTTCTTGCCTTCTCCAAATATGATCTCATATTTATCATTTCTTGTTCAAGCCTTATGCATTTATTAGATTTTCTTTCCACCATTGCACTTAGACAATCCTCAATATTTTTCTTTTCTTCCACTTTCACCTTCAATTCGGCGATGTTCACATTTTCTTGTTTCAATTGTTCATTAACTTCCTTATGCCTTTCTCTAAATTTCTTGATCTGCTCTCTCAGTTTTCTAATGCATCATTTTTCCTCTTTAAGGTTTTCCTTCAAATCTCTATTTTCAACTTCAATTTTGTCAAAGCCTTCAAGAGAAACTTTGAGTTCTCCATATTTGTCTAACATGTAGTCTTCTTATATGTATTCAATAGCAGGAATCTCTTTTGGATGAATAGGATACTTTCTATTAGCCTTGTGTTCAAATTCCAAGATCTTCCCAAAACAGTCAAGCTCCTTCCAAGGATCCAAGCTCTGATACCAATTTTTGAACACCTAAAATACTGAGAGGGGGGTGAATCAATATTCCTTTAAACCAATTAAACATAAGCCATCCAATTATCAGAATAAATATAACTGCAATGATGAATGAAAGCATGAAGAAATCCACAAAATCACATGACACATGAATAACAGTATTTTTTACGTGGAAAACCCAAAAAGGGAAAAACCACAGTGAGGGTTAGCTCACAATATATTATATCTAGATATAGTATATTATAGAAAGTCTCACTACTAGGTGGACTCACTATCCAAGTGAACTCACTTCCCATAAAAAGTAAGAAATATAGAAGGGTTGGTTGCATAGCTTATTTGAATTGATACAATAGCATCTATCATATGTTGGATTATAGTTCCAATGAAGTACAAAATGATCTTCACACATATATGAATCAATACTCTGCTTTGCTCATAATATTATCTTCTCATAATCTTCCCAACTCTTATTATATTTGCATCACACACATCTAGATGAAGCACCATACATGTCATATGTCTCTCAATACTCACATAAAACCTCCTCTCTCTAATCCTTCTTCATCATAACCATCACACCACACATTCCACACACTAAAAACTTCGAAGTTAATCTCTGATATATATCCATATCAAGTGTAACTTCAATTAGGTCATCCTAATTAGAAGTAACACACAAAATTAAACATGTCATCCTCAAAACATTATATCCACACCTCTCACCATAATTCAAAATTCAATTCACCTTATGATAAGTTAGGATGGTCCTAATATATATCCCACATAAGGTAAAATTACTTTATTTTCCTCCACAAAACATCAAATGTGTTAGGTCGGCCCAAAAATAATACCTAAACACAAAACCTTCATATGTACATACAATTCGTCATACGTGTGACTTCAAAACTCAATCTTCCTTATAGCTAATCCTCATCATCACAAAATAAAATAATTATCCGTGAAGAGATGTGGAATCTCCCACACTGATAAACTATATAAGGAATGATTGTAAAATACAAATCTAAACTCTGACATTCATATATTTCAGAATACTTCACAAAATGTCACCAAATATTGAATGTAGATACATTTGATGGTCTCAAAACTATAGTTAGAATCATAGAGTAATATCTCCACATGTTATGGAGTGCAATCCCAAAAACTAACACACTAAACCACAATACTGCTAGAAGAAATACTTAGCCAAATTCTTATATAACCATGTTTTTTATATCAACTTGTTCTATCCAAATGTCTTTAATAATGCTTCCAGTCCATGCTAGAATTATCATAACAATGTTGACATCAATGACAACACTGGATCATATAGTATATGCACCTCATGCTCGTGTTTCCAAACAGCATCAACAATGACAAACTTCTAGCAGCCTTCCAACAGCAGCAAATAGACATGATGCACTGAGGTATGAAGAACCAAGGTGGATTTGTATCTATTGTGTGGAATTTGACTCTGCAAACAAGAGGATTATTCTTGTTTGTACTAGACATACATAAACCTTGTTATGAGTGAATGGTTTAGAATTTTAGAGCATTTTGTACCAATGCACAGAGAGGTATGAAGAACCTAACATGCAAGGCCACATTAGGTTGCCTAAAATGACTTCCACACACACAAGGCAAGTATTCTCCATGGTTATATTACACGAATATCCAAAAAACATGGCATACGAAATTAATGATCATGCCCCATTCCTTCCTCTCTAAATATTTTGGAAAACATCTTTGAGAGGTCATCAAAATGAGACAATAAGATAAATCAGAAGAAAAGACCAAAACAAACAAGCAAAGTTGTCATATCACTTTCTAGAGATGTTTTAGTTTAGGGATGTTATCCGTTGATGATGCCTATTGTAGGAATGATATATCCATAAGGCTCATGCTAGGGAATTGATGTTGATGATGAGGACGATTGATCAACAATTGATATTTAGGCATTGTTTTATCTAATAGTGATCAATTTTTCATGATTTTTGCTTTGTCAAAGGATGAGGATGATGATAGCTTTATTATGGATGGATAGTTTATTATAGATAGGTGATGATGGAGATGATATTTTTTAATGTTTTTTGAATGTTTGTATGCTTTTGATGGTTATTTGAGGCTATTTTTTGGTGTTTTAGGAGATATTTAAACCCAGAGAAGAGGACCTAAGGGGATTGAGCTAATGCCTTGAGGGCTCATCAATGATGGCCTTGCCTACGTAATTATGTAGAGGCTTCATAGTTTAATTATTGGACTAGGATATTAGCTCATACTTGGATGGCTAATAATTTTTTTGATGTTTTTGAAATTTTTGGAACTATTTTCAAGAATATTTGGACGTTTTTGAATTTTTTAGGATTATATGGATTTTTTTTTGAATTTTCAAGATTATATGGATGTTTTTGAATTTTTAGGATTATATGGATGTTTTTGAATTTTGAAGATTATACATGACTTGAGATATGAACAAGGATCCAATCCACCTACCAGGTTTAGAAGGATACCCCTAGTTAGGTATAGGATTTCATTTATTATGAATAGGTGGGATGATGCAGATGGAGGATAGTGAAGGTGTGATGAGGTTAGACACTTAACAAATGATCAGGCATAGTTGGGTCCACGTTTATTATGATACAGATGGATGGAATGGATGAAAGTGCTTGATAATGATAATTGATGGATGGGATGGATGGATAAAGAGACATTTTGATAAATGATGAGGAAGATCATATACAAATGTGGTGCATGTTTGCTAGGTTTTCACCATGGTACATGTCCTGGAAGCACCACAAAAGTGGTTTTCACTAAAAGGGTGATTTATTTCTCTTTACTATTTTTTATTTTTCTCTTTTTTTATTTTTTTTATTTTTTGCTAGGATATTTTGATAGGCTAGGTGTAGAACTTCTTAAGATGGATATTGTTTATAGGTTATGTAAAAGGTTCTCCTTCAGGGGTAGTCAACTAATATGCACCTGATCCATAGTTTGCAACAATCAGAAAGGGTCCCAAACAATTCGATTCAAATTTTCCTTTATCCTCTTGATCAAGCTGAATCTTTTAATTTTCCTTCAGGACTAAGTCACCAACTTGGAAGCTTATGTTCTTGATTCTTTTATTGTAATTGTGTTTGAGATGGTTTTGATATGCTTGGAGATGGTTTAGAGAACTTAAACATATTTCATCTAAAAACTCAAGCTCAAGGATTTTGGACACTTGATATTCCTCATTATCGATAAGATTATGCAAAGATACCCTTAAGGAAGGAATTTCAACCTTTATATGCAAGATAGCTTTGATTTTTTATACTAGGGGAAAATGGGTAGCATCAGTGGGTGTGGGGATGTTGGTTCAATAGGCCCACAAAGCTAGATTTAGTTGGAGGTGCCAGTCATAGCCGACGTCATTAACTATCTTCTTAAGGATGTCAAAGGATGGTTTTATTTGACACTTCCACCTGGCCATTTCCCTAAGGGTAGTATGGGTTGGAAAAGGGGTGTTGGATGTGGAACTTAGCACAAAGGTCGTAGACATCCTTACCCCATTGTTAGTGACAATGGTTTGAGGTATGTCATAGTGAAAAACCAAATAGTTTAGGATAAACTTAGCTATTTTCTTGCCTATGATATAGGTTAAGGGTACGGCTTCTATACACTTTGTAAAGTACTTTGTGGAAAGTCTAATGAATTTATGTCCATTTGATGAGGTAGGGGATATCTTGCCTATGAGGTTGAGTCCCCACTATAAAATGGGTCATGGTGTAGTGACCGAGTGTAATTCTTATGCTAGTGCATGAATAAGATCGTTGTTTTGTCGGCATTGAAGACATTTCTTATAAAATTGATTACCTTCATGTTCCATCGTAGGAAATTATTATCTATTCCTTATTAGTTTCTTGACTAGGTCAGGTCCATTAGAATGTGACCCACAAACACCTTCATATACCTCCTACAAGGCAATCAATGCCTCTTCAGAGATAAGACATCTAAACAGTGTTCCATTGAGACTTTGTTGGTAAATCGTATCACCAAGAATGGTAAAGTGTGAGGTTCATTAGATAAAGGATTTTTTTTGTTGCTAGTAAGGTTAAGGGTTATGGTTCCATATTGAACATAGGAATAGATATCTTGATACCAAGGTGAGTCAAGACCAACAACGTTGCACACGAGTTCAAATTATAAGACATCGAATGTAGGCATAAGTAACTCCACAAAAAACTCACATTTATGATTATTTTATGGCATGTCCAGAAGAGAACCAATAGTAGCCATGGAATTAGTAGCTCTGTTATTGACCATTAGTATTTTTTGAAAGAGAATGACTAGAAAATACTGCTTGAAACTATCTACCATTCTCTTGTAAGGAAGTAATTTATCATCCTTAGTTAGGTATTCATCATTCACTTGTTGGATTACTAGTTGTGAGTCTCCATAGACTTGTACTTGCTTGATTTTTCATTTGACTTCCATTCTTAATCCAGTGATCAATGCTTCATACTCTACTATATTATTAGTACAAGGAAAGGCAATCCTATATGATTTGGATATACTATCTCCTTGAGGTGTAATAATGAGAATGTCATATCTTGATCCATGTTGGGTGTGAGATATGTCAAAGTACAATTTCCATCAGCTTGTTTGATTCATCACCAAGATTCCTTCATCCAAGATTTTTTATATCAAAGGATTGTGGTATTCAATAGGTGATTTGTCCAACTAATCTTCTATCACTTGTCCCTTGATTTCTTTTTTGTCTGCATATTCTATGTCAAATTCACTAAGGATCATAACCCATTTCACCATCCAACTAGTTAGGGTTTCCTTAACCAAAATATATTTTAGTGGATCTACTTTAGAGATGAGCGTCATCTATTAGTTAAGCATATAATTTCTAGTATTTTTATGATGCAAAGACAACGACTAAAATAGCCCACTCCACAAGTGGCTAATTTATCTCATATCCCACCAATGTGTGACTGATATAGTACACTACTCTTTCTTTACCATTCTCATCATGTTTTGTTAATAAAGTGCCTAGCACTTCTAAAGTTATAGATGTGTAGAGGATCAATGGTTTGTCGGGTAGAGGAGGCATCAAAATAGGAGGTGATGACAAATAATCCTTAATCTATTGAAAATATTGCTAGCACTTCTCTTCCCACTTAAAGGTAACATCTTTATGTAGCAGATGTGTGAAAGGATGACACTTATTAGCTAATTGAGTTATGAATCTTTGGATTGATTAAAGTTTTCCTTGAAGGCTATGAAGTTGTTTCAATGTCTTTGGTGGTGGAATTTCCAGGATGGCCTTAACCTTAGTAGGATCCACTTCTATAACTCTTTGAGATACAATGTATCCTAGTAGCTTCCCTAATGTGATGTTGAAAACACACTTCTTCAGATTGAGGTGTAATTCATACTCTTATAACCTACCAAATATATGTGCTAGGACATCCAAGTGACCTTTTCTTGTTCAGGATTTTTCTAGGAGATCATCTACATAGTCCTCCATAATGATGTGAAACATGTCATGAAAAATAGTGGTTATCTTCCTTTGATAGGTGGCTCCCATGTTCTTAAGCCCAAATGGTATGGCATTCCAACAATACGTTCCCACATGAAAGTGAAGGTGATCTTATGTTGGTCTTATAGTGCTATTTTAATTTGATTGTATTGCAAAAAACCATCCATGAGGGAGATAATTTTATGACCTACTATTAAATCCATTATGATGTCTATATTTGGCAAGGGAAATTCATCCTTCAAAAAAGCCTTGTTAAGATCTCTAAAACTAGTACAAATCCTTATGCCCCCACTGGGCTTAGAAACTAGTACAAGATTCAATACCCACTCAGGATAATCAATTGGTCTAATGAAACCAACATCTAGGAGCTTTTATAGCTCCACCTTAACCAAAAGTGTTATTTGCATATGCATCTTGTGAAGCTTTTGTTTAACTGGTCTTGATCCTGTAAAAACTATCAAGTGATGCACCACTAAGGATGGGTCTGATCCAGGCATGTTGGTGTAAGACCAAGTGAAGTTGATTGTATGATTTTCCAAGAAAGATGTGATCTTGGGTGAATTTTCAAAGAAGTAACATAGAAGGTGATCTTAGGTGAATCTAATGTTCCCGCATATATTTTCTTAGAGTCTTCTAATAGCACTGTTGATCTCTCTTGGTGTTGGGTGATACTTGGGAGATTGAATCCTCCATCTTTGGGTTCCTCAAAGAGGTTTTCACTATGTCAGTTATTTTTTCTTTTTCATGATCAAATAGCACCACATCATGGTTTTCACTAGGGGATCTCTTTTTGATATTTATTTTTTTTAATTTTATGATTGAAGAACGCAATTTCACTTCTAAAGTATGTTCCTTTAGCAATTTATATGTCAAAGCATTCCTTATGATCTCTGGTTGGTATGTCATCTCTTAGTCCCATAAACTTAGCAATAGCTTCATCATTTTGGAATATATCTAAACCTAACACCCATTATTAGTCCCAGTCAATCAATTGATAGATAAGTTGAAATTCATTTTTTCATATGGTTGGTCAAATGAAAGGGTAGTAATTATATTAATTAAAGCATTCTCAAATAGGTCGATAATGTACATGAATGAGTCTTCGATGGAATCTTCATCATCAGATGTCTTAACCATAGGAGAGGAAGGGCCTTCCTCACAAACTATTTTTCAGTGTCAAGAGTAACATTGTCAATGAATCATATCCTAGCCCTTGATTCTTCTTATGATTTTTTGGGATAAAAGGTTCTCTCATACCTTGCTCACGTATTGCAAGGCCACCTTTTCATGTAAACCCAATGTTTTTGATAAGCTGAAAACCCTTGTTATTGTGATCAAAAGAGATAGGTTGTGGCTCTTCTTCCTCTTCTTCTTTCTTGTATAACCATGTAGAAACATCTTCTCCACCTATGACTTCCTCATTCAAGTCTCCCCATTTAGTGAATATTGTGGGTTTGAATTCAATGGTATTAGTATTAGCTTTACCAATTTCTTGTGGTTTTCCATATGATCTTAGAGATACCAGAAGTTTTCCAACATAAAAGGATTATTTTAAATGATAATCCCCACAACCATTGTCTAGTACTTAGATCTTCAGATCAAATTTAGGTGGTTTTGATGAGGGTTATGCAACAATAGAAGATGAGGCTTGAGAAGATGAGGCTAAATATGATGGGTCAATGTATGAAAATGAGTGGAAGGAGATATCATTGCTAGGAACTTGGAAGATCTTTGCATATTTTTCTTCTAAGTTCTTACAATAGTGAAATGGTTTTGGATCAGCATAAATGGTGATCTCCTTGTCATTATAGGGGAATTTCAAGCATTTTTGATAGGTTGAAGGGATATCTTGCATTGAATGAATCCAAGGGTGTCTCAAAAGAAGGTTATATAGTAGCTCAAGATCTAATACTTGACAAGTTATTTTTGCTATTGTTGGTCTCACTTGAATGGGAAATCTGATAGTACCCTTTGAGTCTCTCTCATTATCATCATAGGCTTTTATGGTAATGCTTTTCTACTTTTTAATAACCTCATATGAATATCCTATCAATTTTATAAGTTTTAAGGTACAAATATTCAAGCCTGCGCCACCGTTTATCAATACTCTCTTGATTTTATGTTTATGGATGCAAAATTCTAGGTATATTGCTTGATTATGACATGTGTGTAAGGGAAGATCTCTTTCAGAGAAGATGAGATTATGAGTAGATGCAATGTTTCCTACCATAGCTTGAAACTTCTTTATGTTAATTTTGTTGGCTACAGAAGACTATACTAAGGATTTATCCAAAAATTCTTTATGAGTTGGAGATATTTTGAGAAGTTCAAGAATGGAAATATGTGCGGGATTATTTTTTAGATGGTCAATAAGGTTATACTCCGCTTGTGAAGGATTAGGGAAAGTTTTAGATTGTGGTGGGGCTCCTTGGATTGTAATCTTCCCTCGTCATGTAGTAACATTACACTCAATATTTTTACCGACTATAATTATGACTACAATATGATGATTGGTTTCATAAGTAGCACCCACTACATTGACATAGGAGTACAAGATTTTATTATAATCCCTTCCCTTACCTTTTTCATTTCCTTTAGTATGGTCAAGGATTGGATCCTTATAGATTCACAAGTCATTGTTACCTGATGTTCCAAGACGATGTTCAATGTCAACTTCTCCCTTATCAATTAGATTGTATATGATATTCTTGAGTTTTATGCAATTATTGGTTTTATATCCTTTAGTTCTATGAAATTTGCAATGATCATTCTCATTGTGTAGACATGTAAAAATGTCTTATGCATATCACACATCCTAAAACTATATTTTTCCATCATTGGCATCATTTTCATTACCATTATTGCATTTAGCATCATTTCACATCATTTGCATCATTAATCCCCTTTTAACATCATTTCCATCATTTAACCCTATTTCCTTCTATTAATTAAATAATCTCAAATTGTTTAATTAATTCATTATTAGTATCACTAATTTAACTTGATTCCTCTTGATTAATTAAATAGACATTAATTATTTAAACATGCCACTAAATTCACTTATTCTTCTATTCTAATTAAATGGTTATCTTTAATTATTTAATTGACATTTTCCATCATGCATAAATTAAATAATTATCTTTAATTTTTTAATTGACCTTTTCCACCATGCATAAATTAAAAGATTATCTATAATTATTTAGTTGACCTTTTCCACCATGCATAAATTAAATAATTGTCTTTAATTATTTAATCCCTCGCATTCACACTTCTTCTAAAATTAAGTAATTATATTAATTATTTAATTATCTTATTTTATCTCAAAATTTATTTATTAATCAATCTTATCTTGCATGTTAATCCAATAATTAATTAATTAATTATATCATGCATTATTCCCTCTAATCTTAACTGACACTCTCTCTCAGTCAACTGATATTGATTGACCACTCTTTTGGTCAATCAATTCTCTTAACTCCCACTCACTTGGAGTCTTCTAATCAATCAATTGACTTAACACTTCAATCAATATATCATGCAACTAGTTAACTAGAATCCTGCGGCCAGTTACAGTCAGTTAAATAGGAAATCAATTCCTCTCATTCATTATTAGCCTTTGATCTCAAATCAGCACCTCTTAATCCAGATCGTTGATATAATTTCCTAAAATCTATAAAATAACCCTTCATCCCTCACATTCATTACCTAGAATTTTCATAGTTGATTCATGTCCATTTGAGCATTTATCTTGAGAAATTGTGAGCATTTATCATAGCATCTCAGTCATCACGCATCTTTTTCAAGCTATCATGGAGGCTTTATGTTGAAGCAATCCAATATTTCAACTAACAAAAGTTACTCCACAATGGGATGGTAAGATTGTTCATGTTTTGGATTCATTTTTTTTATTTGATCATCTAATCCTTGTTTGAATTCATAGCTTGAATCAAAATTTGATCTCATTGGTATGTGGGTTTTATCTCATATGTCTGGGTTCCTTGATTGAATTCATTGTTAATAATCCATTCCACTTTTACCCCTTACATTAAATGACATACCTGGTGGGACCCATGTCCCTGATCTAACATTTTTATCAAGTTTTTCATGAGTTACAGGTTTTTGGAGTGTGATAATATTTTATAGAAATCATTATCATTAATGAGGTTGCTCTTGTCTAGAATCTAGGCACGATCATCTTAAAAAAGGTTCACACTGTATTAGAAGTTCGCTATTACATAAACGGGCCACTATCGTCTCAGAACAGTTGCTATTGATTAGAATAGATCCACTACTATATTAGAAAATGATCGATATTACAAAAATAGAGCCACATTTTTTTCACTACTTACTATTTTCTCTTTCAAACTTGTGGATTTTGGTTTTTTAACCCTAACCCTAACCTAGTTGTTGTTTATTAGAATAGAATCATTTTATCTTGTTAGAATAGAAAACACTTAATTTGGTGCTTAAAAGAAAAATTTCTTTGAAGTGTCTTTTGTGCTTGGAAATTCGGATGTGTATCCTCTCCGCTTGCATCATTTTACAAGCCTAGGTGATGAGAAACATCTTGGACTTCTCGTTTTTGTTCATCGAAGGCGTCTTGTATGTGTATCCTCTCCTCTTGCATCATTTGATGATCATGGGTGAAGAGAAATGTCAAGACACTAATCCTTCATTTTTTTAGTAGACAGGCCTACCTTTGAGACATATCCCACAATGGAGAACTCAAGGCAACCTCAAAGCACGTGCTCAGGTAGGCTATATAAAAGTGTGAAAATGAAAGTAAGTAGGATGTATCGAGGTATGTTATACCTTGCATGTCAATTTTGATGTGGGTGTATAGACCACACGTAGGTAGATTAGTGACTTTAGTGTCTCATGTCTGAAGTATACCTCTAGTGTTCATTGAGTCATTACAAATTGTTCTACTTAGAAGCCAAATCCAAGCTTTTATGAAACATTTCTTGAGAAGGTGCAATGGGATAGCTGGTCATTCCATGAAGATATTTGTCATGTACTAATTACTTGTTGAGGTGAAAAACACCTTGTGAGGAGATTTTTTCCTTTCAAGGTAAGAGGTGTATCGTGTACATGTGCATACTCTAGTCATCCATTCAAGCTAGGTATTTTATCGTGTGAACCCTGCTCAAGAGATGTACCCACTTGACTAAATAGGAATGTGTTTATCAAATCTTGCTTAGTAATACTTATGGAAGAAAGTTTGTAAAATATCTCCCTTACTTATTGAGTCAGTTATTGCATACTTTTTCTATTGTGTGTATCACTTTCTCTTTCAAACAAATCGCCTTAAATATCACACCTAAACTTTCAACTTGCAAATTGTCAAAATTGTCATCAAACTAGAAATCAAGAAATAAAGTTGCACTTGTCAAAAAACTAGGTCGTTGTTGTGCATCCTACCGTGTTTGTCTCAAAATATAGTCACTATTGCTCAACATCTACTCATTCTTGTCTCAGCATCTAGTCACTATTGTATTGCATATGGTCACTATTATACAATTGGTTGCAATCGCTTATTCTACTTACCTACCAATCATAGTGTCTAAATAGAGGTGCTCTTGTCATTACTGTCACTACCACCTCTATAGAAGCTCACTATTTTCTTAGATTTTACTGTAGTTGTCTGAAATAGCCACTGATTTTGTATTCTTGCTTAGAATATACTATGCAAACTTTCTCTTAGACCTAGGGTTTGTCAACATAAACCTCTTGGAAAAAAACATCAAATAAGATCTACATCAGACTTTATTAGCACCCTTAGACATCATTAGTCTTTTAGACCAACCTTTGCATCATCATCATAGATCAAACATCAAACTAGCCTTTTGACACATATCAAACACAAACCATTAAACCTCATAATTTTACTACAATCTTTACCAAATTAGCTTATCATCTTATGGTCTTGTCAAATTTAGTGGACATTATACTCTCCCAAAGTTTCTAGATCACTATCATTCTTCCTTACTTGCACTCACAAGCCTAGTTCAAGTAGAGAAATAAACATATCCTTTATCAACATCTTTTGAAACTTAGCAAACCTCAATCAAATCTTGTCTAGACTTGTGTCCATACATAATTATCATCTCTAAACATCCAAAAAATCCACTCACACCTTCATCATAGGGTTGAGTATCAAAAACATATCATCATTTTTAAACATCCAAAATCAAACTTTGTTATCAAACTATCCAAAAATCAACATCAATTGTCTAGTACATGGTCTAGTGTTCCTATTTATGAATAACTACTAGATCTCAATATATAGAAATAATATGGCAGCTAACACAAGTAGCTCTAGTGGACCTACCAGCACCAATGTTAAAACTCTAATTCCTATACCACGGGGGTATGATCCAAATGAATCTCCAATTTACTCAACCCTCAAACAAACACCAACATTACCTCACAACCACCAATATTCAATGTTCCACCACCACTTGATCTCAATCCATCACAACATGATACCAATTTGCATCTTTTGCTTGACAACAAAACCAAACCCCTAATCCTCAAGATATGATCATAGAAGATGATGATAGTGATGCAGAAATTACCGAAGAGGACATTTTATAATACTCACAAGACCCTAAGATGCAAACAATAATGGACAAGGTACTTGGAACAAATCCTAACACATATTTTCTCAAACTTGCATAACATGGTGCCAAGTTACCCATAGAATTTAATGTGGAAGTTCTCAAAGACCCAAATCTCATTCACATGGTTGATAATATGGTTGTGAGACAAATCCTAAACCTAGTTGTAGATCCAAAAATACCATCCATCTTTTCCAAGTCAAAAGCACTAGTCAATGAACAACCTTATGGACAACA